>OX459028.1:150084721-150746878 GCA_949775025.1 Tricholauxania praeusta
TGTGCGTGCCCTTGTTACGCCCAGTAATCAACAGCAAGTCATCTCAACGTGCCAGTCTATAATGCGTTCCTCAAAGTTGCTTAGTGCACTCTGCAACATCCTAATGAGTAGTGGGGTGCCGGCTGATATACTTACGGAAACCATAAATGCCGTTGCTGAAGTAGTACGCGGTGATAGGGACAATCAAGATGATCTTAGCAAAGTAATGGCACCAAGTAATCCGCCACGTCCCGCCATAGTTGTACTACTTATGTCAATGATTAATGAAAAACAGTTGTTGCCTCTACGATGTGCCGTTGTCTACTCTTTTCAATGCTATCTTTTCAAGAACGAAGCTGGCCAAAAAGCGGTGGTACAAACATTGCTGCCATCATCAGCAGCAGATGTTTCAAGCGTCTCCACTGGACAATGGTTATGCACCGGGCTATTTGCTACTGATACATTAGCCAATTGGTTCTCTTCGGTTGCTCTAATGCATGCATTGGTTGATAATTTTGCACAGAAGGAGGAATTGCTACGCGTTTTATTAGCAACACCAGGAGGTCATAAACCTATTACATTGTTAGAGCAGTGCACAAATTTATTGCAGCAAGAAAGCTATAAATTGCAAAGTAAAGTGGGACTTTTAATGTTATTGAGTGTTTGGTTAGCGCACTGTCCAAATGCGGTTAAAACACTGTTGGGCACTCACGGTACAATGGCCTACTTAACTGCACAGATAAGTGCCAATGAACATGACGAAAACGAGTATTTAGTACAAGGTCTCTGTGCCTTTTTGATGGGCCTTTGCGTACAGTTTAACGATAATTCAGTAAGCGGTCAAAAACGTGAAGATATTTGCCAGGTAAGTGAATTGTATCAATTTTTAAAGTTCATTTACTCAATGGATTTCATGTTTAGGCGACCTTTTATTTAAGTGAATAAATTATTAAAAGTTAATGCTAGCCAAACTAGTTTTTGGGATAAACTAGTTTTTCATTTATTCATTTATTCATTTATTCAATTCAATTAATCAATTATTTAAATACCCATGCAAGGGCCTTATATTGATAGGAGTTTACAACGCTTTATAAATTTCTAAATTTAGCAAACTTAAATAAAAACGATATAAAAATAAAAAACCTAACCTAACGCACAGTCTTCTGGAGAAAAGAAATTGGAAAGACATTGGGATTACACTTATGGAACAATTGTGAACGATGAGCACTTAAGGAATATAAGACAAAAAGAAAAAGTAGTTATTAATTCTAAATAGCAAAAATTATTATTCAGAACGCGCCAAATGTACTAAGGCAAGCTTCTTGAAGACTCTAGGATTCAAAGAAAAATTTTTTAGCTGTGGTGGCATATGATTCCAAAGTCTAGCTACTCTTATGGAAAAAGAGCGTTCAAAGTAGGCAGAGGAAAAGGACTGAATTCGTAACTGACAGTTCCTTCTCGTATTAAGAAAAGAAAATAAATTAATGATATATGCAGGTTGTTGGTATTTTATGCAGCAATAGAAATAATATAGACATCGCATTGAGATAAGGTTTACGAATGAGCACCCTAGAAATTGGTGTACATAATCAGAAACATGGTCTCTAGGTCGCAGGTGGTAGACATACCTTATTATTCTATTAAAACACAAGTTCAGTCTATGCAGGTTGCTCAGATTAGTACCAGAATAAATTTCTAAGCCATAGTATATATGTGGCATTAAGATAGCATATGCTAGAAGATGTCTTATTTTGAAAGGGAGAGAGAAATTTAAACTGTATAGTTTTTTAAGCAAAAAGCTAACGCGAGAAATAACTTGATTGATGTGTTTGTCAAACTTCAGACTAGGCTCAATAATTATCCCGAGACAAACTAGGCCAAACTAGGTCATCAGAAGCGTGTTCGATTAAATCAGTTTAGGCTAGGAAAATTCTAGTATGTTAGGGGAAGTGGGTGTCCTTTGGCTGCGGCTCAGGATTTAAATCCTCCAATATGTCCAATGCCGGCATCACGGAGGTCGCGGTTCGCTTTAGTATGTCGCACACAGGCTTCGCTAACACACCGACGTTGGATATAAGTACTTCAGTGAATAGCGGCCGAAGGCTATCCCGAAGTCGGTGTTGAACTTATTGGAGGATGTACACATTAAGTCGCGGCCGAAAGTCACCCACTTCCCTTAACATACTAAAATGTTTCTAGGCTAAACTGGTTCATTCTAACACGCTTCGGATGAACTAGTTTGGCCTAGGAAAAACTAGTTTATCCTAAAAACTAGTTTGCCCGGTAACATATTCATGCATTACTATCGATTTAGCATCATAGTCAAATATTAGTTAATTACCAATAATCACATGCCAATTTGTCGAATTAATAAACTCGAAAACCGAGATACATTTTTTCTTCAAATTAAATAAAATGAAATCATATGCTTACAGTTAATCATCAAACGCATCGGCCAGGAGACATTCTGCAATAAGTTAAATGAAGTATCACGTCATGAAGCCTACAGCCGCGCCTGTAAGCAACCACAAATACGTGCTAGATCTGCAGCAGACCTTTTGCTTGACTATGAATATTGCAAAATGCACAAAGGACTTGAAGGTGCATAACTTACAACTCGAAATGTTATATTTTTACTCATTGTTTTCATTACTCTTAGCTCTAATTGCAAAAATGGTCAGCGGTTTTAATAGCAATGGTATCGAACTAACCGAACTTACACTTAGCTCTGAGGCATCTGCTTTAGTAGCACAATATAAAGGCATAATACGTGGTCTAGATGGAGAAATAAATTCACTTAAAGAAACCGTCAGTCATATGCATGCTAGAAATGATGATCTGGAACAAAAACTAATACAATTACAAAATACTAATACACAACTGTCAGATCAAAATACGCTATTAAAGGCACAGTTGGGCGCTGTGCAAAATGCAACAGCAGCTCTTGTGCCAGCTGACAATGCTTCCCGTTCTGTTACAGAAGAGGCTTTAAATGCAGCACAGTTTCAGACAAATCTATACTATGCTGAAAACTTGCGTTTAGTGAAAGATCTAGATACAATGCGATTAAGATTTGATGAAGAAACAAGGCGTGCCAATACTGCAGTAGATAACTTGCATAAACTTCACAAAGATCAGGAGGATTTGCTAGAATTGCTCACCGATCAAGAGAATAAAATAACACGTTTAAAGCAAGAAATGCTAGCAGCTGGACTGCCAGTCGAGAATGACCAAGATAGCAATGATGATGAAATTGAAAGTGAAGATGTAGTAAAAGATGAAAGCTGCAGCGCAAGTGTCAGCATTACCAATACAGCGACTGCGTCGTCATCCATTAGTTGAGAGATGTCCACTGCAAGTGAGGATGAGGTTTATGACAAAAGAAGACTAGAATGACACTATATAACACATACAATATTAAATAAGTGATTTGAAATCGAACTCAAAATATATATCGTTTCTATGTGTTTCGTATAAGAATATGCAAATTCCAAATATGAAGTACAGTTTTATCATTCACATTCTTTAAACTTAAGTTTTTAATTTATTTGTTTAATTTTGTGATTTAAACAAAACATATTACAAATAAAAGAATGGTATTGTTACGTAATTTACCTTTAAAAGTTTAACAACCAAATAAAATTGTCCATTTTACAATGGAGCTTGACCTTTTTGTAAATTAAGGCGTCAGTTAATGAAATCCGTGTAGTAGTTCAATCACATGGACATTTTTTTATGTATACTACGTGAAACCTATTCGCCCTAGTAGAATATAGGTTTTCGATTCGTTTAAAATAAACTAATAGATCGTCGGCATATTACATTTTCAGTTATAAAACCGATACAAAAAGCTTCATTACTCTGAAAGATATATGTAAATGTAGATAGTGACTTTTTGTTCTAAATGGAGAGTTTTTTAAGTGGTTCAAGTCCCTCTTCATTGAGAAGAAAAAATTAACTAACTTGAAATAAATTGCATAACATTTATTCAATTTTTTCTTCTCAACGAATATGTGTACATGAGTACATATTTTTAAAGATTTTATCCTGAGAGCAGGGTTACCAATTCGCAATTCCGGTCTTTAAAAAAAAAATATTTTTTCCTGAAATGGTAAAAAGTAAGTTTTTATGAAAAAATTGATGTCTTGAGAAATTTTATGAACTCTTACCAGGCCCGCAACTTTAATATGAAATCCCGGGCCTGGCAGGGTCAATCCCGATCACTTTTGTAACCCTGCCTAAGAGTTTTGAAGTATAGTCATCTGAACTTATTATTCCAATTTTGATGAACATAAATGAGTGAAAACTTTTGCAAATAAATAATAAATTTTAATTGTCCAGTTAAAACAATAAATTATATGTAGTTCTACCCCAGTTCCCTGTTGACATACTACATACATACATTTTATGAGTTAAATTTTAAGCGGAAGACTGATATTCCCGGGGATGAAACTCTGAGGGAAATTTGTGATGTCTCTAGACGAAAGTTTCCCTGATGAAAGTTTTTTTTTATTTATATTTTTGTAAATTTGATATTCATTTTAGTTTTATGTACATATCCCGTAGGAGTTTGAATTGTAACGATGTAACGTCACGGAAAATTTCAATAACTAAACTCTTGTATATTTTGTATCTAAATTGGAATTTATAGTCAAACGCTTGCACTGCATACTTGCTATACTTTTGTCTACTAAATAAACAAGTAACTAGATGACCAAAAATAAAAAAATAAAACAACCAAATTCAATTTATGCGAACTTATAAGCGCGCCCACATTTCACAAGGATCTCCGTCGCAAGTCCTGTTAGCACAATCCTGGCGTCACCTTTTTTATTTTATTGTCCTACTTGGTTGTGTTTATTAGAAAACAATGAATGCGCACAAAACAAACGCAACAAGTACAGGTGAGAGATATAGAAAAACAAATAAGGTAGGAGTATCAAATAGCGTGATAAAAGAAAACGATTTTGTGCGTCGCTTGTGGTTTCAACTTTTCAACAAATAGCCATGACCATAAAGACAGTAAGATAATAATTCACCAAACTTTTAGATCTCATTGTACTGAGTAAAAAAGATTGAATAAACTTTTCCAGTGTTCACCTTAGATTTTGAAATATTTCGTGCTGACATCCTAAAAACATAAACTAGGTTCAACGAGTCTCGGTCTTTATTGCCTTTATTCTAATGCCGATTTGTTCAAAACCTAAAACTGACCCTAACTTTATCGAAAACCAAGCGAGATGCTACAAGTTTTTCTTAAATAATATTTTCAAGTATAAATTCAAGTGTATTTTTTAATTATGAAATTTCAATCGATATACATATACGACAATTAAAAAAAAAAAACAATTAATTCTGAAAAAAGCCGTCGAAATACAGAACAGATGGTCACCGCAACTATAACGCAATTATGAACATATACCTTTTGCAGGCACATAATTTATAACAAACAACATTCGCTGAATATCTCTTCATTAGTTGCGTACTGCAACTTGTGACACAGCATCTACAAACAATAAATATATGCCATAGTAACAAAGAAACTCGTAATTTCAAATTTATGTATATGGCAAACATGCACATATTCGACTACTCCAACTCAATTGAAGAATCCTGCGCATTGACTACTATAAACTGGAATATCGTTACTTTTCAAAATTGTAACACTGCATTCAGTTAACTTCAGTTATCTCTTTGTGCTTGGACTAAACGCGTGCGAATTTTAAATTTCTCAGTGATTTTTCTTATTATACCAAGTAAAAAGAAATACATGATAATATTTTAAACACTTTCTTTAAGCTTCGTATTTCTTTTTTTTTTTAATTTCCTAATACTACAGCCATGAATTCGGGACAAGGTTTTCCAAATCTCATTTCAATTATTCTGTGTTTATTCCTATACATACTTCAAGTGGAAACTCTACATACTGAGGAGGGTCTGGAATTACTCTTTAGAGAACGGTATGTAAAATTATTTTTAGAAACAAGTTATTACTTCCGTTTCAACTTAAACGGAGTTTGTTTAATTTTTTTAATATTTTATCTTTTACATAAAAATACCTAAATAAAAAGTTTTTCGGATGAAATTTTTGTTGATTTGGTGTCGTAGAACGGACATTATTAGTTTTGTGTTATCATATCGAAAATATTAGAATAACAATTGTAAATTATTAAATTTTCTCGAAAAAACATCGAAAATGAACAAACAAAACATCCATTCTGAAATATATTCAAAAAAATTTATTTGAAATAACGTGATATTTAGTGGAAATTTTTCAGGAATTTTTCATGATCAATGTTTTACTTTCACGTAAAACAAATCACACTGTTTTTAATGAAAAAAGTTTCGGAATTTTCAATATAAGTAATACTATTCTTTCACCAAATACAATAAAGGTAATTTTCATAATGAATGAATTCTTCTGTTATAAGTTCTTATTAGTGTTAGTTCTTTTTGTCTTACTTGTACTACCCAAGGCTCAATAAACATTGAATGTAAAAACGCTACAGGCCAAAACTTTTTAATATTACGTACAGTTCTTAGGAGGGTGATCCGGTAAATGTGACAGTCTGAAAAATTCATGTCTTTTCATATGACAGGTTGTGACATAGAAGAGGGGTCCAAAAAGTCGAAAAACAGTATTATGTAAAATTTTGCGCAGATAGCATACATTAGAGAATAGCAGCTCTCATCGTAGAAAAGGACGAAACGCAAAATATCGATTTTTCATAAGCAATAGACTATTTTTTGAATTTATTTCTTTTCTTTTCTAATACAATTAAGTGCTTTAGATCAAGTAAATATGTTTCATTTTGTACGTTATGATTCCATACTTAATAATAAAATGATTGAATACCACTTACATGGCCATATTAAAATTTATAGCAATATAAATGTTGTTATATGCAAATTTCCGCCATGGGTCTAATAATATGGCACACCACTGTAATATATGAACAGTATCTTACGCGATTTTCATACTGCAATTATATTAAATTATGATACATACAATGTATCATGACTTATGTAATTAGACTGGTGCGCGTCTTCAATAAAAAATTCATGTTTTCCAAAGTTATGTCAGGAATTTCGACTTGAAAGCAAACACATTCTTAGGATAATCTAGTTGGATAATCATTCTTTGAAAGTATTACTCAAAGGGAACTTTGTTAAGCACCCTGTAACTCAGTAGATGTTCAAAACCTTCTTCTTTTATCATTCGCTTTGGTGATGTGGGTGCAACAATATTGGGATATCATTAATTTTTCACTTCAGCGTTCTTATCTGATTTTGATGCACTTTTCGTACGCATTGTATGTATGTTATAATGCTCTTCGAATTTTATATGCATGTATAATTTAGATTTTGTAATTCGATTGAATGAGGATTTGAATCGAGTCCACGAATGGTCGAAACAAAATAGCCTTAATCTAAATGAAGTTAAAACACAAGCTTAGAAATTTCGTCATCTCCGAAATAATTAGCTTAACCTGAACCACAAATCTCATGTTCATTATTTGGTAGTACAAATGATTATAAGATAATAGATTTCATCAGAGTTCGCCATACGGAACTTTAACCTGGAGCTGGTAAAAAAATTGCTGGTGCAGTCATTTCATAAAGTGCGCTTATGTGTGGAAGTTTAGATGCTGCATCGAAACATAAATTTCAATTAGCTATAAACAGCGCACCAAGATGTATTATCTCGGGGAAATAATGTTACCACATCTTAGAATCATAAACAGCGATGTATCGATATACCATTATAGAAAACTATGCTTCTTGCAATCAAGCCGAAAGTGATTTTCAATTGAGGGAAACTTTTAAATGCCAATTCAAAAAATCTGATATGCCTTTTGGAGCGATTAGCTAGCACTTCTTTACAGTAGAATTAGTATATGAGACATCACTTTATATAAAATGAATTAGAATATGTTAAGTTTTTAATAGAAATTTAGTTCTTTGTGAATTTTAAAAACATGGACTTAACTCCAAAAGTAAATAACCGATTATGAAGAATAATAGATTATTAATTCACCTTCCAAATGATATTCATTTTAATCAAATTGATTTATAGAAAAATATATCCTAAACTGATTGATATATTTCTCTTAATATTGACAAGTGGACATATGTGCATATAAATTGGATCCGCACAATTGAGTTTGCATTAAAATCGGATATGAGATACAACCATAACTTTGGATATATATATATATATATATATATGATTTAACTACATACATAAATGATCAAAAAAAGTTTTATCAATTTCATAAACAAACGTGCACCCAGAAAGTGTCAAATCTGTAAAGGCGTTGCAACTGTCTTGAAAAAGTTCATTTAACGGAAAAATTAGACTCTACACAAAAAATGTATTTGAATGATAAGATGCCAGTTCCCTCCGTCAATTTAACTTTTCCAGTCAATTAACATTGCAAAGTCTTTACTAATTGACTGCTTTTGCTTAAACATTCACCTGCCGGCGAATTCGCCGCACATTTGTCAGCATTATTATGTGCTGTAGTGCTTTCTGCTTTTCAAGCTATGTATCTTCTCTACAAAACAAGACCAACTCCATTAAAATCAGTAACAGTTTCTCAAAAAATGGGTTTCTAATAGTAATAAGTCTTCAAAACTTAGAGCTTAACTACATATATGGTTAAGCCTTAACTAGCAGTTTGACATAAAACTAAAGTGTTAATGAAATAAGGTTTCATTGAACATTGAGAAATAGACTCTAAGTAATTTTAAAATAAACTTCTGCTGTAAACCAAACCATTTATTTCGTCGATTTATACTGTTTTCAGCTCACTATCAGATTGGGAAAATGTTTGGCACCAAGAAACTCATTCACGTTGTCGCGACAAATTAGTACGTCAGCTGTTTTGGGCCTGCGAAAAGGATATCTATCGCTTAACACGAAGAAATAATAAGCGTGCTCAGGAATCTATTGTAAAACGTGTAAAACGTAGGCAAAATCTAACCTTTAATAATAACCGTCAATAATCTAAGAATTTGCATTCTCAAAAATCCATTCGTCGGAAAGATTACACTTGTTCTCTCTGCGAAATTATGAGTGCGGTCTAATCTTTCCGCCGATACCTTATTTTGAATAAGCTTGCAAGGTCTTATTTTTATTTGACAGTCTTTGCATTAATAAAAAAATTATTATAATTTTTCAGCTGCTCTATCAACATGGCTCAACCAGCTCACAGCAAATTCGATATTGCGTACAAGACGATCAGGTGCGCCGTCAATCACTAACGAATGCTGCACAAAAGTCGGTTGCACTTGGGAAGAATATGCTGAATATTGCCCATCCAACAAACGTAGAAATCACTATCATAATTAAAAAGACAAAACAAAGGGATAAACTTAAATATAATGGTGCACATTCAGACGAGAGTTTTTGCTATCATAAACATAAAAAATTGATTTAGATTTGATATAGATCCTGAGTCTAAAAACTACTATGAATATGTGCCAATCTGTATATGTTAACTTTATATTTTTAATGTTATTTATTGGAATAAACAGCTAAAATCAATTGGAAACTTTCATTTTGCCTCAAGACATGAAATGACAACACAGCAGAGAATATAAAGTTAGGAAACTTGCAATCACATAAATTGATTTGCCATAAAAATAGACCCAACTCGTGAATGTGAAAGATAAGATGCCGGTCCCCTCCGTCAATTTAGCTTTTCCAGTCGATTTACAGTTGCAATAATTTTTGGTTGAGATGGTTTTCGCAGAATGAACATTTTTCATGGTCCTTGGTCGCAAAAATCGGTTTTTACTTCTGACTGAACAAAATGAAACTTGGTTAAGACAAATGGTATAAGCTGTACGATTTTAAGCAAAAAAGTTCGTTGTTTACGTATTTTCAACTGTTCTGGTGAAAGGGAAAAATTAAAATGTAGCATCCTATTGGTCAGACATGAAATTATGTTAAAACAAATTGTCGGCGATTGCACGGCAAAGAGAAAGTCGGCTCGCTTACAACCTTTAGCAATGTTGTAGGTCTCGGTAAGATTTTCGATTGGTATAAAAAGGTATAGGATCTTCAAAGTGACTTTTGACCTCTAGGGGTTTTTAATTGAGGGGTCCAAGTTCACTTTAAAGGTCCTTAACGAGCCAAGAAATTAATGAATTTTTTTGAAAACTGTAGGCGATTATTTCTAACCGTTTCGAAATGTGAGAAACATTTGACATTTTGATCGAAGTTCGTTTTGATTTTTTAATATTACCTTCTTAACATGCCAATATATGCATTGGTTAAAAATTGACGGAGCTACGATTATTTGAAATTACACAAATCGGGCCTAACCTTTCTCCTTCCCTCCAACCTAAAAAACTTTCCGAATCAGGCCTGTTCTGCTGCCGATTTTGTTCGGAAGTGGAATTGAAGTTCGGAATTGAATATCAATAACTCTTCTAAGTTCAAAGGTTGGAATCTGCTATGTTAATTTTTTTAACTTTGAACTTGAGCTTTCGTAGTTTCGATAATGGTATGGATTTCCCTTTTTTTGTATGATCCTGAAATAAACTTCAAATTTCAATTTCGTTTCCGAAGCAAATCCGAAACGGAATCAAAACTGGCTGGAATATATTGTTTTTGATCTAGAAAAACCACTTTTCAAAATATCACACCAATCTAAGATATCGATCTGTCGAAGTGTCCTTTTGACGTTAAATGGGCGTTATTATGTTTTTGTACAAAATTGCATAATTTACAAATTTTGTCCCACATAAATCTGTGTTCAACGAATCGCAAGCATTGTATAACAAAATACGATTTCAACCTTTGACTTTGGATTTTATGAAAACAGTTTAACTTTCTCTAAGAACTCTGGCGAAATAAGTAAAGTACAGCATTACAGAACAATTCTTCTCTCGACTTACGAAAATTCGGCATCATTTTTATTAAAAATATGATTTCAGTTTTGAATCTAAAAACAAATTCGGTATTTATGTCAAAAATAGTTTAAATTTATTTTTAAATTCAGCATTGATTTATATTCAGTTAAACTTGGAAGCATATCTGATGTTTTTTTTTTTTAATTTGATGGTTCACACACACCATATGTTGATAAGAGTACAAGCCTAGCATGGATTCTCCAATTATCAGTTCGCCTTTTTAAGTCACATCACAAAATGATAAGCATGAGCGCGTGAAATTTATGCGCGCCCTCAGAGATTTCAAAAGCTCTCCACATCAGTTGTGCAAAACCACTCTCTGTAAGTGGAACTCGGTTCTTTTTCTTTAAATACCAAGTAATGTCGTTTATAAAAGTATTTTTTAATACATTATTTTTAACATTTGGTCTCTTCAATTTTAATTATCTTGAGACGCACGGCTTACCGATAAAGATAGTGAAACGTGATGTCGTAACCCAATGGGGTATTGAAGTGCCACCACCGGAAATTGTACGTCACTGAGCCTAGAGCTTAATAGTAATCCATTTAAAAATATTGTATGTTCTCCTAATAGCTGAGGTTTATGCGTCGATTCGGTTATCTTGAACAAAATCCAAGTGACTCAGAGGCGCTCTATCATGAGTCAGCCATTGTAGAGGCTGTCAAGAATGTACAAAAATATGGTGCGCTCAATCAAACTGGGAAACTCGATAATGAGACTTTAAATGTAGGTCTTGTTTTGTTTGTTTCTGATTAACAATTGAACTTGAACAAATTATGCCGGTATCTTTGTCTATCGCTTTCATATTGATTTTACTTTTAGTTGTTGACAAAACCACGCTGCGGTGTTCCAGACATTGAGGCTACACCCTACTATCTGGTTTCGAGCACACAAAAACCAAGCAGAAGAATAAATCGTACTAAGCGCTATGTGGTTGGTGCGCGTACATGGACTAAGCGCAAGATAAAATATTTGTGAGTCTAAGATATCATTAAGGTGTGAATTAGCAAGTGAAACCAAACATTTTTTAATATCTCTATACGAAAGTCACTCTGTTGGTGAATTTAAGTTCTGAAAGATCTTTAAAATTGATAAGTCCTTGAACTTATTTTTACACATATAGACCTTATACTTATTGGTATGACGAACCAGACTTAGAGCATTTCCAAGCAATCCCTCTGAAATTTATCTATAAGACACCTTGGAATAAACTTAATAACTTTGAAATCAAAGAGTTTCATGTAAATTGAATACAGTTTGTTTTTACGACACTTGACTTTTTCTCTTTCTTCAGTATTCACTTTAATTAAAATGATTTGTAAAACGTTTTAAGATGAAAATAAAAAAATGCGCGATTAAGACCATTTTCAGAATCAGTGGGTCGAAATATACCTAGAAATCTGCAACTTTTTGGTAACGCAACGTAATTCGATTCAGAAAATATACTTCTAAATATATAACCCTTGTTTTATTTTTTTTTTGGGTCGCTTAACACGAATCCGATGCCTATTTTGCCGTATCGAAAGATTTTTTTAATAAAAAAAACAACTTAAAATTTTTCTTTCAAATAAAACTTGATGAGGCAAAACAGGCTCCGGACCTAAAATCCATATAAAATCGATAATCTGATCCAAAAAATGCTTGTACTGTATAAAATAAAATTAATTGCACATACTGAAATTCACTGGCGAAAGTTCTTAACTTATAACGATTTCTTTCTCTTAGCATTGCCAATTGGTCACTGAAGATTCCTAGGGTGCAAATTAAAAGAGATATTAAACGCGCGTTTGCACTTTGGTCCCGCTATAGTGGCCTGATATTTGAATATGCTAACAACACTGCAGCGGACATCATTGTTGGATTCGGCACATATTATCATGGCGATAAGTAAGTAACTCATTATAATAAAATGTTTTCGAGGTTCCTTTTCTCTCCGTTTCTTTCTCTCCTGGACAGTAATTCCAGAATGAATTTAAGTTAATTTTACTTTATTTTCAGCTATCCTTTCGATGGACCAGGAAACATTCTTGCCCATGCATTCTACCCATATGAGCTTGGCTCCTGGGGTGGCGATGTACATTTCGACGAAGATGAAAATTGGCAGGAAAATTCAACTGATTTAGCATCTGGAGTTGATTTTTTCGCTGTAGCAGCACATGAAATTGGCCATAGTCTTGGATTGGCACACTCATCCAGTTACACATCAATAATGTTTCCATATTACAAGGGCTATGCTACGTTGGGTCAGGATGATACACTAGCCATGTATGAAATATACTGTAAGTTAAAAAAAAAAACCTTACTCAAGTTATTAGCGAATTTTTAATTGAAGCATATCTTTTTCTCTATTTACAATGGTTAGTAAATAAGCAATTAGAAGGTGATGAAGATGTCGAATCAGCTAGTACAACTGAAATAGCCACTAAAACTTCAACAACTGCACACACTGATCCAGAAATGGAATCTGATGAAAACACTCCATCCACATGTGAGGGTGATTGTATAACAATTGAAAGACATCAGGTAAAACCGCGTATAGTGTATTTCTACCTTTATTATATTTTTATCTTTTCCAGCAAAATTTTGCTTCATTTCGCACTATTACTTCTATGCAAACTCAAACTGAAACTGCCAGTCCGGCTTCAGTAAACCGCGAATTATCACCAGTTCCAAATATTTGCAACGGTTACTTTAATGCTGTCTCTCTAATAAATAGCTCAGTACATATCTTTAAAGATGAATATGTCTGGAAACTGACAGAACATTACACTATCATGCACGGCTATCCACAAAGCATTAACGAATTATTTCCATCTCTTCCAAATGATGTTAAGCAAATAGATGCCGCTTATGGGCGTTACGACGGTGCAACTGTTTTATTCGTTGGTGCATCTTATTGGGTTTTTCGTGACGCAAACGTAATTGAAAATAGTCCGAGACCACTGTCATATTTGATTGGCATTGACCATGGCGTTTATAAAGTGGATGCAGCTATGATGTGGCGTAAGCTTGAAAGATTTTACTTTTTCGTCGTTCTTTTCACCTTAATTTTTTCACAGCCAAAAACAACTTCACCTATATATTTGCTGGTGAAAAATTTTGGCGTTATGATGATCGGTTACAGCTTCTTGACTTTGGTTATCCAAAGTCTATGCATCGCTGGCCTTATATACCAAATAATATAGATGCTGCAGCAACGTTGGCTAATGGTAGATAACAGAGACACTTTACCTTTTAATTCTATAACTTTTATTAATTTAGGAAACACGTACTTCTTCAAAGATAATCTCTACTGGCTTTATAACAACAAATATGTACGTCCGGAACGTGGTTATCCACGACGCGCTTCAACCGCATGGCTTGGCTGTACAGCACCAAAGAAAACCCAACTGCGAAATTTTAACACGACAGTATCGTTTATTTAGTTTTTGCAATTTCGGCTTTCGTTTAGTAGAATAAACATATACATATATGTTAGTAGATACCTGTATTGGCAATATAATACCAAAAAAATATATATATGCATTAAGTATATGCTAGCGTGTCCGCTAATCTGCGCTTCAGCTAATTTGCGAGAATGCAGATAATGCGCCGGTATAACGGTTTCAGAAATCGTTTAACATTGTTAGGAAAAACATTGTTAGTAGAAGCTTAAGACTAACTTTAAAGGCAATCAAAATGTCGAAAATATTTAAAAAATGTTGAAAATGTTCAAAAACGCTGAAAAAGTCTTAAAAATAAAGATAACAATGAAGAAAAACGAAAGAGGTTGAAAAAGTCAAACAAATACATATGGGATTTATTGGAAAAAGTTAAAAGAATATGGAAAATATTGAAACAAATCGAATAAAAACTAAGATATTTTTCAATTCCACCTACGTTTGGTTTACTAAATGATATTCGTCATTGACATCCACATACCAAATCTTAGCCCAATAGGTTGTACAGTTTGCGATATATACCGTAATTCGTCTTAAAATTTACACCCATTTCTTTCAATTTCCATATTTTTTCGACATTTTCAGTCTATTACAACTATTTCAACATTTTTTAACCTCTTTTAACCTTGTTAACATTTCACATTTTTTTCAAACTTATCAACCTCTTCAACGTCTTTCAATATTTAATTTTCTTGTTCCGAAAAAAATTTAATTTTCTTTTTTCGGATGAACCAGTCTCCAGATATCTTGCTCACCGCAAATTTTGAGGTCATTCACGGCATTGCACTTTTCTAACTTATTGACGAATATTTTTAAAGAAAATAAAATCTTGAATAGTTGTACTTTAATAATGTAAAAAAAATGTTGGTCTAAGATAAAATGCAGCTTCAAAAAAAAAAATTCTAAAAAAATGTCTTTTTATTTTTCGAAAAACTCCCGGACGCCCTTAAGGGGCATAGTTAAGCCTACAAAACCTTTATTTAGGGTGACCGTCATACCAAAATATTTTTTAAATAACATTTTCTTTCATTGATTATTTGACGCAGATGAATGAGACTTGGTAGTAAGTTTAAATAAAAAGTGGGCCACACCCTTATGTGCGAAAACCGTTTCTCTGTCAATCATAAATTCGCAAACAACGTAACTCATTTTTGTAATTGTTTTGTAAGTGCTTCTTATGGTCTATGGAAAGTTTTTGTAAAGTTTGGTTTAGGAAAATGGATAATAACACGCCTTCCAATATCAAATTTATCATACATCTTCAACTATTTGAGACAGATGAATAAGACTTGGTACATTTATTAAAGGTACGAGCAAAAGAATGGACGGCAGTTCTGATGATGATTTTGAACCTATTGGTCAACAAAAACAAAGACAACAACAATTAAAAAAATGTGACGAAATGCAACGACGACTACAACAAAAACTGTCTGTTAGACGCCACGACAACGACATCAGACACGACAACATCATCATCATCATTATCATCATCATCATCATCATCATCATCAGCATCATCATTATCATCATCATCATCATCATCGTCAACATCATCATTATCATCATCGTCAAAAACAAATAACTGATTGTTTTTCTCCAGCAAAAAGTGATAAGTTAAATTTTCTATAAAACTATCACTTAATAAATCACCTCTTATGTAGCAGCAGTAAAAACAACAACAACAGCAGCAGCAGCAAAAATAACAACAACAGCTGGTAAGTTAAGTATTTTATAAAATGTTCACTTAATTATAATGCATAACTATTTCTCCACCAGTGCAACAACAACAACAGCTGCAACAAAAACAGCTGCAACACCAAATACAGCAGCAGCGACAAATACGGCAGCAGCGACATCAAAAGCAACATGGGTCTGGTGCAGTTGAGTTTCCTGCTCTAATAAAAATAGAGGCAAGGATATACTCAACTGCACCAGCACCCGTATATTCAACAGCATGTCTTTGCTGTACAGCACCAAAGAAAATTCGACTGCAAAATTTTAACACGACAGTATCGTTTATTTAGTTTTTGGCTTCTTCAATTTCGACTTTCGTTTAGTTGAAGCTTTAGACTTAACACTAACTCTTCCAATACTTAATAGATGAATATAATAAGTTATAAAAAAATATGTTACGCCAATACTACAGTACAAAGATGTTAATAACAACGGCATAAAAGGCAACTTTTCATCTAAACCTGATAAAGGACTTACAATGTGTTCATAAATTGGCAATCCAATAAAGCCTAACAGATAAATCGTTTCATAAAAATGCAGCAATGGTGGTGATTTAAATATTCTTATTATCTGACCATACATTCCAATGACATAGAACAGATGAAGGGAATAACGTATAAATAATAAGTCTATATGAAACAGTAGGGGAAAGAGCGAATATAAGCCAACAATACTTAGCAGGAACGTAAATTTTGCCTCCTTGGCATCAGTCATAGAAAGAAGCCTGTAAAGAAAATCAGAGTATAAGCAAATTTATTAAAAGCGCTTGTATTTAAAAGACCTATTCAGACTGTGTTCTTACGCGATATAACTTGACTTCTAGTTCACATTAATTTTTATTAAAATACTAACTGTTTGTTTTTGCACTTAATTAGCTCGTAGTGGAGCAGAGCTTAAGATTCAAAAAATTCACAAAAGAGATACATTATAGAACTAAAAAAAGTTCGAGTGTACCACCTGTTTTACCAAACAACAAAGTTAAAGCCAAAAAATATGATCTCAACATGACTGGAAAAATCGCCTAAAAATTTTTAAAAATTTCACACAAATTTAACGAGATTTCGCCTAACATGTAAAATGATTTGAAGTGCAGAAAAAATCACTCAAAGTATGTAGTTTAATAGTATGTAGTGGCAATCCATCAATATTTGAAAGTAGTTAATTCAGAGTAAATGACTTTTGATATTGTTGCATTTTTATTAAAACTAAATTTAGAAAAAGATAATTCAATAATACTTTTTAAACTACACTACTCCTAATGGCCCGTTTTGAGCCCATTTTTCGAACAAAATTTTATTGCACTAATCGATCGAAAAAGTTCGAAAATGAATTTTACCTTCAAGTGACTGTTTGACTCGATTTTAGCAAAAAAAAAGTATTCCACCAACTAATGAGAAAAGGTCCTAAATATATTTTGGAAAGAGGGGGAAATCTGGTCTAGTACCGTTTTTGACCCCATTTATGAAAAATAAGTTATTTGAATTAAATTTTTGGGCTTTGGCCGTTATTATTAATTAGAAAGCAAAAACTGTTTGTTTTTTGTTTCAATTTTTTTATTTTTTTCCGATATTTCGGTTAGATTTTTCAACCATCATCCCTTCCGAAATATCGGAAAAAAATAAAAAAATTGAAACAAAAAACAAACAGTTTTTGCTTTCTAATTAATAACAACGGCCAAAGCCCAAAAATTTAATTCAAATATTACGTAAAAAGGCCGATCAAAATAACAGAAAAATAAGTTATTTTTTTATTCCTTTATTGCGTTAAGGGACCATATCTTGCCAGAGAAAAGTTTTCAAAAGTAAAAAATATCGTCCAGTGATTAAATTGACGATTTTCCTGGCACAAGTTAGGGGCCGTTCAAGTATTACGTAACGCAATTAGGGGGGAGGGGGGGGGTCTTGTGAAACGTTACGATGCGTTACAG
Organism: Tricholauxania praeusta; assembly: GCA_949775025.1. Classification (NCBI taxonomy): domain Eukaryota; kingdom Metazoa; phylum Arthropoda; class Insecta; order Diptera; family Lauxaniidae; genus Tricholauxania; species Tricholauxania praeusta. The sequence goes on from OX459028.1 coordinate 150,102,726, forward strand.
GGGAGGGGGGGGGTTCGAACAACGCGTTACGTAACATTTTTTTTAAAGTGAAACTACTTTAGCGAGTGGTTATTTGAAATTAGGTGTGTATAATGAAATGAAACTCTACTCTATCTTAATGTGTATGTTTATTGAATACCTACAGCCAAAACATTTTATTAAAATGATAAAAGTTGATGGGATCTAGATAATTTACAGCAATAAATGATATGTTAAATTAAAGCACTTATCAAGCAGAATGTCCTAAAACTATCATCTTCGAGATTGGTTAACCAAAACCAGAGATGTAAGCGTGGAAAGATTTCCTATTTTTCTCATTTATTGCTGTAGCTGTTCTAGATCCCATCAACTTTTATCATTTTAATAAAATATGTTCGTCTCATTTTTCGCCATTTTAACATATTTTAAGCTTAAGCAAATGTTTATTACATTATGTGTGATTTTTATTAAATAACAATATGAACAAGTTAAGGTGTTATCTTCAGTCAGGCCGAAACTCACATACCCTACACTGCACTCAAAGTAGGTACATATATTTCAGTAACAAAAGACGTTGAAGAGGTTAAATAATTCGAAAAAAGTGTGAAATGTTTAAGAGGTTGAAAACTGTTGAAAAAGTCGTAAATATATGCAAAATGTTAATGTTGAGAGAGGTTGAAAAAGTCTAAGCAATTTAAAATCGATGAAAAAGTCGAAAAAATAAAGAAATTTCATCACAATATCTTGCACGGTTTACGAGACATGGTGGTATAGAGGTTAAAATTTAGGACCGTGCCACGCGAATCTTTGGAAACTTGAAACCTAGCCTAATCTTAATTTAGTTCAAATGTACACCTAATCACCAAGTTTCATCAAAATCGCTGCATTTTTTTTCAAAATGGGATTGGGCAAATATACATAGAGTATGGGCGGTAGGCGTGTCTATGAACCGATTACGTCCATTTTCAATAGCAAGATGCCTGCAAGAAGGTCTGACCTGTGTGTGCTAATTTCATTCAATTAGCTTTCTTGGTTTTTCCGTAAACATGATTTGAACAGACAGACAGACGGACATAGCTAAATCAACTCAGGTGGTGACGCTGATCAAGAATATGTATATCTACATACTTTTTCATAGAGGAAAACGTTACGGCGCGTTACATAGGGGGGAGGGGGGGTCAAAAATCTTCGAAAATTGCGTTACGTAATACTTGAACGGCCCCTTATTCACTCGGTCTAATTTGAAAACTCACACTGAAGACTGTACTGGTGTACTGGCGTTGATTTGAAACAATAAGGTAAATCAAGTTTTACATGCTTGAAAAATTTAAGCTCGAGCTTGGGTTGTTTGGCTAAAGAAGGGTTTTTATTGCTTATACTATCGTCTATAAGAATATGGCTAAATTTTAATTTAAACCTCGGCAAGGTAACGGAATTTATTCGAATTCATTCAAAATCAATTCACATTTTTCATACAACTGGAGCAATAAAATGTTGACCTTATATGGAGGCTAAAGCGGACCCCAGGTGGACAACTCCTTCTTCCAAAATCGATTTTCGACCTTTACCCATTCGGCAAAATTGATCAGGATATCCTCTTTCAGGATTACATCGTAGTTAGTCTGGTACAAAAATACTGTAACACAATGTAATCGTTGAGTTCATGTTAAAAAAAAAAAATTTGCTCGTATTGAGACTCGAACCCAATACTTAATCTTCAAAGCTTACAAACTCAATGGCACATCGGGCTACAAAGCTAGTTGATTTCATAGTAAAAAATTTGTAATTAAATCACATATTTGTTTATATTCGAAAAGAGACGAAGCACTTGCAATAGAACAATCTGTTTATTTAAATTTTTTATCTATTTATTGCAATATTTTAATCGCGTATTTAGCTAAACAATAAATCTCAATTCAAACACTTTAAGCGGTTTTTAACAAGGATTTAAAAATGTTCTCCTTGGGAAATATTAATTTGAGTAATTAAATGTAGGAGTTGAAAAATTTCGGAAAAAGCCCCTAATTGGAGAATTTTTGTTATATATACTAAATTTTTTATTTATGAGAAAATAAAAAAGAAAGTCATTAACTTTTTCTCCAAAAAATTGGTACCTTTTTCAGGAAAAATTATTTTCTTTTGGCAAGGCCGTTATTTCCTTGTTTTCAACTTGGTAATCCTGATAGTAACTGACATCGAAGTTTCTTTTAACAATGGACAAAATCAGTCGGCAAACACCGAATACCCTATTTCTTAAAACCACAAAATCGATCTCTTTACACATAAGCCTGAATTAGATAACATCAGTTATAAGACAGTCTGAAAAGGCGCAACTTACATACCCAAGTGGTATTAGAGCCATCAAAATTGCTTTTTCGTGCACATGCCAGCCAAACATAAAAGAAGCGCATGCGCAAATAACTATTGAACGCAGAAACATATGCTTACATTCTCTGTAAATTATAACAAGATAGTTAGTTTTTATATTTTTGTATTCAATATACGTATTAGATGAACCCACCTTTTCTCTGTGATATAGAGCATTTTTATGATACATGGTAGCATGAACAAAATTGTCAATATAAACGTTACCATAGGTGTTACAGTTGGTAAGAAAACATGCTGATATTCTTGTACTAAGCCAGCTGTATTCGATTCTCCAGACCTTGGAACTTTTAGGCCAACCTCAGCTATTTTATCGAAGATGTTATAAATTGCCCAAAAGTTTGGAGCCCAATAAGAGTGCGTGAGACCACGTTTAAATGGAAAAAGACGTGAAAAAACCTATAACAGTAACGTCTAATTATTAAAAACTAAATGAAAATCATTTTTCAAAACTTTCCGATTTTAAAATGTTTAGAAAAATCTGCATACATATTCTTACCTGTGGTAATTGCTTACAAAATGGTCCAAATGACAAGGCAAAAGGTATAATTCCTACTATGGCGACTTTTGTAATATTTTGGAAAGCTGCACCTCTTTTTACGTCGAAACAGTAGTGTTTTAAAATATATGCACCAAACGCTGGTGCCATATACAAGAAAATATGTTTGAAATTCAACAAAGATGCAAATACGAAAGCACCCAGCAAAAAACGCTCTTCCAGTAAAAAACTTATGCTTAGCAAAAGAATCCCAAACAGAAAGCCATTATATTGAAAATGTATATGATCAACAAAAATGAGGCCAACATTCCAGATCAAAACTAATTCAGCAGCTCTGCGTTGTTGTGTGTCTTTCGGGATTTTAAGCACATTGAGACATCTGTTAAAAATTCATAAGATAAACGCAGTATTTAGATTTCCTTATGCATAACAATGAGCAAATTCGTATATGTCAATCAAAACTTATCCTTAATTTTACCAGTAACTATTTTAAGTGGTATTGCATTATCGGAAAAATTTAAGAGACTTCCAAATTTCCCCTCAGGAATTCATTCGAAGAAACATCAGCCTTCCACTCAAAACTTTACTTAAAAATTGTATGTGATTTGATGGGGACTGATCTTTCCGGCAAATTATTTTTTTGAAACCTCTAAAATGTAGTTGTCTCTGGTATTAGCATTCACATCAAGTAGAACTTATTCTAGCATAGCGTTTTAGTACACAGTAATTTTAAAGATACATTCATATACCTAGTCATATAGTCATACGAAGCAGATATCTAAATTTGCTACAAATAATTTTTTGTTCGGCGTAATTAAATCTTTTGTATGCATTAAAAAAGAATAGCGTTTTCAATGTCTTAAAAAATTGATTTCGATCCATTCTCACCTCCAAACACCCCACGCAAACAAAATATCAGTTACGATAACCGACGATCGTTGAAATATAATTGTTTTCTCCGATGCATAGTTTTGATTTTGAACTATCAGCATTTGAGGATCAACATATTTGGCCAATTGTGACAGTAACCACTCGAAGTAGGCGAAAAATGGTGGGTAATCAAGTGTCCATTGACTAGTTGTATCCTTATACCAACGCTCCAGTGGGAGCGAGTGAGTAATGGCCAACCAATTGCGGTGTACTTCAAAGTCTGTAGAATGGCTACATTATAGTTTTAAATTTTATTTTCCATTTACAATGTATTAGTTGTACTTACTATGCAGGAAACAGAATTATTTTAATGCCAGTCACTATCCCAAAAAATTTTATATATACACCCCCGGCACTCATCTTAAGGTAATTCAATTAGAAATTGGGAAAACATTAAATTTTTATAAAACGCGGACCGGTGCAATTGATGACGACAGTAATTGGTGCGCTTATCAATAAAGTCCTTATCTGTCAAATGTCAAAGCAAGGTACACCGGCAAAGTTAGCATCTGGCAACAAGACAGCACTGCCAGCTAAAGTTCACTGAGTTATAACAACAATGTGATGTGCGAATGCTAAGGAGTCCATATATGTAGAGACAATTAACAATTGCCTGATCTAAAATTGGAGGTATAAATCGATCTTTGAACTGGCATTGATCAAAAAATTAAGAGCTTATTCGAAGTCCTCATATCCACAGTATTATTTTCATTGTATCATATCAAAAGCGTTTAGTATGTAAGAAAACATATGAGAATGTATTTTTCTTAAGTTTTTAGTTAGACTTACTTCAGTGTAGCTCTTTCCCTGATCTGCTAATGCCATCAGGCAGTGCATACAAGTTTTAGAGTTGTTGATAGGCTCGTATGAACGTTTGTTCGTTCTCCATCTCCCATCATCATTCTTCATACATTTTTGAAACATTTATGTCACATCGTCCGTACAGTGGAAATTGCAGCACGCGAACATACCTAAAAAGAAGAAAAAGAACGGAACTTCAGCAAAAAATTTAAAAATTTAGATATTTCAATCATTTTTTCAGCAATTTTGTATGCATTTTGACGCAAGATCCGTACGATTCAAAATCAAGCCCTTAAACATGCGACTGAACAATAACAAATAACATAAATAAAAACAATAAATTTAAATTGAATTTTCTTAAAGAAATAGTGAATCGATTTAAATTAGAAGAAAAACTCAAGTAAAACTCAAATTTGGAGTAGAAAAGTGAACAATAAAAATTTTTTTTTTTAATAGAATCATTTTATTTGCAATCTATTCTATGAATAATAAGCAAATATAATAATATTCATCTTAACTTAATTTATCGATCTCCAACGAAATCAATACAAATTATATTGCCTGTAATTGTATGCCTGTAATTATCGCCTAAAAGGGAGATCAAGAACTTGCAATCTTTTCAGTCTTCTAATTTCGTCTGTTTCATCGAGAAGAGTTATTGCTAAAGGGTTCACATGGTTCCTTAGTCTATCGAGATATTTTGTACTAAAATAACAAATAAATTTAAATAAAATGATATTTATTTCATCCTTTTCACACACACATTCCAACACCACACATTCGTCCGAACATGGTAATGCCGTTTTGACAATTTTGACAGTTAGCTGTCATTTTATAGTGAAAAATCCCTGTAAATGGACGCCAAATCAGCCAATCATGATCAATGGCGGATAGCAGAGGTTTTCTATTGGAGATTTGCAGTTATTACAGCCAATGCGGTTATTTGGTCTCTTTGGACGTTTTTTGTTGATCACCCTCGCGTCTCCCATTGGACAATAACAAACAAAACTTTAAAGCGCACACAAAATATTTAGTTTAAAGCACGTGCAATACAACAGAAATTAATTGTTTTGACTAGTGAGAGATGGTCAAGTGAAAAAAGTTTTTGCAGCACAACATTGGGGTCGTCGGCCAGACGAGCCACCCGGGGGTCAACCAGGCGGCAAACAACATAGCCGAACACAAACATTAGCTACAATAAACCAATTTGCACTTGTGCAAGTTGGCTCGAGAGTGGCTGTGGCCGAAAATTGCAATACCAATCGAATGAGTGAGTGTCCCTTTCCATTGTTTCTGAATTCAGCCTAAAAACGAAAGTGCAAGTGGCTCGAATGTGAGTATTGATTTGGCGGTAGGAAATCAACCCAACAATTTACTAACAGTCCAAAATAGGATTTGTATGCAACGATGTATTCCGGAAACAACAGCAATAAAGCGGCAAGGTAATTTTGTTATATGAAACTGCTTTTAAGTTCAGCCTGAATATTTCTTACACAAGTCAACGTAGTGTTAGACATTACTCTTTTGGGTGATATATTATGTCTAATAATTTTAGCTTATCACTTAAACCCTCTCCCTTGCAAGTTATCCTTATGACAATATGCAGATGTGTTGTTAGGGAGGAAAAGCGATGGTCATATAGATATAGGTGAAATGTTTGCAGGGACTTTGCTAGGCTTACCAGACGTCCTCGATTTTGATCAAATGTTCTCGATGTCACGTTATTATTCAAAATTGCAATATGCACAAGCTTTCTAACTGCTCTGGTACCCTAACTATACAGACTCATTTAATTCTCTTCCGGAGGGAACGTTGTTCCGTTCCTATTTTTGTCTTCTTCGTATGTTTAGTGTTAATTCTGTATGAAATTTTCATTAACGGGAAGTGGGGTTACCCCTAGAACGCGCTTCATCATATGAAGGCAAATGAGGTAGTCTCCCGGCATATACAACTTTATTGTAAATTTATTTGTTAGAAACCTTCAAGCCATATATATTTTTTTTTAAATTTACGTGCAATGAGTCTATGATGGAGAATTTGTAAGTCTATAAAAAGTAATTCCCTCTGCCACCGGTACAAACTGGTAGAGACGATGAAATACGAGCTTTGTATGTGCATGAAGAACGAATTGAAATGCAGACAATTTTATTTTTTCAGTGTAAGAGGTAAAACGTGCAGAAATGCCTTCAAACTTTGAAAAGGCACAAAACTTAACTACCTGGGATCAGTAGCTTCACTATAAAACCAGCGTAAGTGTCTTATGAAATATTTTTATTCGATTTTTATACATATATTCCTTTAAATAGTAGGAAAGTTCCTAAAAATTGTTTATGTTACGACATTTGAAATTTTGGTAAGCGTAAATTTTTTTCCTAAACCTTGTTTATATTAAAATGACCATAGTAATTTTTATGTTCCTTTAATGTAATTTCAACTGTTGACCGGAAGAAAATAATCGATCTAAAAATTTTTTTCAGCTTCAGTTTATATCTGTTTCGAGCACAGGTCCTCTAGAGGAGTGTGCCTTGGGGCAACCATTTGAACCCTTCCACATAGAACGCCTCTATATGCAATTAGCACGCCTCCGATTCTGAATTAAAAAGGCTTAGTGGTAATAACACCCTATGTTTCCAAATTCGGAGCAAGGCCACTAACTTCCCCCGGCACAATAAAAACAAAAATAAGAAGGTCTTTATTTAGCCGGAAAAAGTATCCGTACATGATAAAATCAAGTAATGACTTTCAGTTCAAGTGTAACTTTGCCTGGTGTGATGTTAGGTACTAGGCAATTTAGACGGGAAGATGTGCCTTAATCCACTTTTGGTGTTGATGTAAAGATTCCTAGCACTTGGTCTTATTCAAAATATTTAATTTTTCACTTCATTCAAAACATACAACAAAACTTATAAATACCAATTGAAAATTTTATTTTCTTTAAAACATTACAGCTCAATGGAAAATACTATTACAGTGACACCTATTAAAATGGACATTGATATGTCGCACGTATATCCAACAACAAGTGTTCCTGTCTCCTCCAACACCATCGCAAATGCTGTTCCATCCAGACGCGCAAACATTGGTGTTACAAGTACTGCACATATGAGCACAAGCACAACTGGAGCAATACCAAAGGAAAAATCTTCTAAGCAACCCCGCCTCACCATACATAAGACACCACCTACCATTGACAATTTCTGGAGCAGCATACTGAGTGATGTCAAAAGTATACAACAAGTCGATGCCAAACATCAGGCTTTGCCACTGGCGCGTATTAAGAAAATTATGAAATTGGATGAAAATGCAAAAATGATCGCCGCCGAGGCACCACTACTCTTTGCTAAAGGTTGTGAGTATTTTATACAAGAGTTGACCATGCGTGCCTGGATTCACACTGAAGAGAATAAACGTCGCACTCTACAGCGTTCAGATATTGCACAGGCTATTGCGAACTATGATCAATTTGATTTTCTCATCGATATAGTGCCTCGTGAAGATATTAAGCCATCTTCAAGCTCGCACGGGTCTTCATCTTCACACAATAAAAAAGAGTCGCAAGCAGCGAACGCAACGGCCACAGCAGCAACAACAACATCAACAGTTTCTGTTCCCACAGCTACTATTAAATTGGAAACACCACAGCTAGTCACCTATGGTACCGTTACGTCCGAAACTTTAGCTGCTGCAGCAGCTGCCGCTCAACAACAACAACAACAGCAACAGCAGGCGCAACATCTACAACCAACACAGCAATTACAAATATTGCAACAGCCATCACAAACACATCCACAACAGTTACAATATTTTATAACAATACCAGGTCAACAACATGGTCAACATCAGTTGGTCCAACAGTTACAGTTGCAGCATCAACCGCAGTTACAACAGCAACTTGCAAATGGTTTAACTCTAACTACCACTGCTGGGAATCAACAAATAGCGGGTCTTAATATTGTAGCTCCACAGCAGTTGATTCTGACAGCAGGTCCAAATGGGCAATTGACCGCAACACCGGCACCAACTGCTGCAACAACGCAACAACAGCAACATACGGCGTTGTTCCAAAATTTGGCGCAGCAGGTTGTACAACAGCAACAGCAACAGCAATTGAGTGGTCAGCAACAGATACAACTGCTGCAACAAGTTGTTACACCCACAGGGGAGTTGACCAATGTACCGGTACGTAAGATGTTTTCGTAAGATTGTTTTTATTTGTATAATCGTTGAAAAGAAGCACTATGTCATGAAAATAGTAGCATGTCCGACCTTAAAGAGGGTAATCAATCGTAAATTATGACTGCGTCCCGGAATGTTCCTTTTTTAATTCTTAAACCCGTTAAGTTGGTTTTTATCGCAGTTTTATAAAAAAAATGAGACATCGAATCTGCAGCCAAAACGAAACATTTATTATAGAAAATTGTTGGCCTAAGGTAAAAAGTCTAGTCATTAATAAGCTAAAGACTCACTTTAATATGTTGTCGACTCAGAATTCTTCGGTCGTACATGACGCTAAGGAGCAAAAACTATATAATTTTGAAGTACTTTTGGGTACTTTTTCCATCATTTTCGATACACATAATCATGTTTCTGGGTCATTCCGTTGTTACCCGTGTAATAAAATATTTTCGTCAAACTATTATGAATAAATCACTTTTAAATATGGTGCATTAGGGTGATTCACATTTTTTTTTTGTTTTTTTTTTAGGGTGCTGTTGTTTAAAAAGTAAGTTTATGATATGAAGAAAAAGTTCACGAAAATTCAGCTTTATAACTCAATTTTATAAGGTGGCGCCGAAGCCTGTTAGTTTTACATGTAAATTGTATGGAAAAATTATTTTTTACAAAAAAGGTATCTAAATGAATAGGTGATTAGTGTTGTTGAGCTGAAATGTATTAAATGATGCTTTTGTTAAAAATAAGCTGATCAACTTTCTTTGATTCCTATACATGGCCTCGAAAGCAAACAAAAAACATCATGTTTCAGGAAATTAACCTCAAATATTTCAGGATTCCGACATGAAAGGTCAATTCTGAGGCCAGATTCGGATTCAGCGTAAGAAATTACGTCAAAAAACGACCCTTTTCAGCTCAACAACACTAATCACCTATTCATTTAGATACCTTTTTTTGTAAAAAATAATTTTTCCATACAATTTACATGTAAAACTAACAGGCTCCGGCGCCACCTTATAAAATTGAGTTACAGAGCTGAATTTTCGTGAACTTTTTCTTCATATCATAAACTTACTTTTTAAGCAACAGCACCTTAAAAAAAAACAAAAAAAAAAAAAAATTTGAATCACCCTAATGGTGCATATAAAAGGTAAATGTATGTAAATGAACTAAAACAATAAATCTTTGTATAAGGGCTTGGCTTACGATTAAATGAAAAATCAAAATGTTATCTTCTGTCCTGTACTACATGCATGGAAGCGGTTGACATAATTCACTTTAAAAACTGGGTTCAAATTTTTCATCAAATCGCTCGGGCGTGCACATGATCAAATTTAAGTTTTTTCTGACCACCGAAGAGAAAACATTGTTAGTTATGTTCATGAACAAAGAGATACGATCTTACATAGGTTCGTATTAATTTTTACTTTTGAAATTAAAACTAAAACGTCTCCGATAATCGTATAAATTGTATGTATCAATGTTCAGTCCGGAGTATACAATTTATTTTAATTGGAATTTAAATCCTTTAATATTGCCAACATCGGCTCCTCTAGCCATAGTCAAAAACATAGCAATGGAAACGCCTCTATTATGTAAAATGAATAATACCATATATTATCAGCGCGATGTGCACTCGTTGAAATCTTTTTTGGTGAACGAGATTTCTTCCAAAATTTACAGGAGTATACCTGAACTGTTGTATACTAAATGTGATAATTTCAAAAATGCACTTTAATTATTAAACTAAAGATCGTGTGAAATGTTTGAACATGTATGGGGAACGGCCCAATCTGTAGTACGGCCAGATTGGACGATAAATTTTTCTGTGAATAGTCAGCATAACGTCCTCATGTAAAAATTAAACTACTAGAACTCCAACTTCAATAACTTTTCACTTCAACTTATAGTTGCATACTATCAAGCTAGTCCTGAACAATCTTGACTATGGCCCATATAGAATACAAATTGGATTATTTTCTATACTTTGAATTTATGTCAAAGAAAGAGCAATCGGCGAGGAATCTGACTAAACTATTTGGTTTTGGTAACTAACTATTTAATTGTGTGCATGCGCTGACCCTTAAAAATGAGCAATAAGAATGAATCCATCATGTCGTTCGTGCTTCGATTAAACCGTTCACACCCACGAATTCAATAATGACGATACTCTGAGTCATTGCGAATCCGTTACGCAAAGTTTCCTATTCGGCCTATTAAAGTAGATATACTTTTAAAAACAAAGTGTTTTTGGAACGAGTAAGTAGATTTTTAAAAATAATACTCAATCAAAAGAATGAAGTTTTTCATAGTTTTCATAACATCTTGGTACTGTAGAAAAGGATTTAGAAATCTCTCTCCGAAAAGTACAATTTTATGCGAAATACAATAGTTACTCGAAACTTCACGCAATGAATTTTGAGCTCGGTGTGAGCTTTGAGATTATCACAAGTATGGAGTATTTATTTTTCCAAAGTGCTGGCTTACACGAGGAAATTCTGTGAAAGAAATTTGTGTTTATTCTCTTTTGTGATTTTTTTTTTGCGTTTACACACTAAAATTAAAATTTCTTGACTCAGTCAACTCGCCCAACAAATGTAAAGTCAAAGCATAATATCAGCGAACGAATAGGACGAAAGAGAATTTCCGAGTACGACAAATTCTGTATTCGGCCCTTTCATTTTTCCCCTCTTGCCAACAAACGAGAAGAATTTAAGAAAATAAGTAATTTCTGTATGTAAACGAAAATAAGTAAGAAGCGGTCATATCTGTTTATTAATATCTGTGGCAAAAAGGAAAAACATCTTAATTCGACTTAAGATAAATGAAGTTAAAGCCAATTTTCTAATAGTTCCGAGTGAAATTTTCTTTCATGTGACACATCGGAAATAACGATTACTCCAATGTTCCACTTCTGCATAAAAAATATACTATTTTGTGAAGTATGCCCAACATTTTTTATCTTTAAAAACAATGTAATGTGCAAAAGTTGTTGCTTCAAAACTAAAATATATTATTTTTGAAAATCAAAGAACGATACTCTGATATTTTTTGTTTTACTTTTGTTTGCAAATATTAACATTATAATGCATAAAATTATTTTTGCAATGCTGCACATCATAGTACAATGCAGCACAATACTTCTTTTTTTAAAAATCAAGAAATTTTGGGTCAACTTAACACATTTTAGTATGGTTTAAGTTCTTGTGTGTGAGTTTTTTACATTAAGACTTAAAATTTCGTGAACAACAAAAATCCTAAAAAAGTGGCACCAAGATCCAGAAAACAACTTAAAATAAAACAAAAACAATAAAAATAACAATTTGGCAAATCTCATCAAAGATAGTATCATTGTAACAGTCACAGTTTTTTGGTTATTAACTTGGCGCACCCTTAGAACTATTGTTTGTTCCGATCCGGCACATCATAATACATGTCGAGCTCATTGTAACACCGTTTTTTTTTTTCAAATCACATATTTGAGCTAATTTCACAGACATTTCAAACATTAAAACGTTGGTAATTTAACGAATTGCAAGGGAAGGAAAGACGACTATTTTTGAAAGATTAAACTTCGGTGGCATTGTTGATTTTAATGACTTTGATAAGAGTCCAGAAAAGTTAGTCTTAAAGAAGATACATAAACCGGTGAAAAGCTTTTTGACCTTATAATTGGCATGCAAAAATCTTCATCGATATTTTGTACACTAAATAGCCACGAATCGGTTTTCTGTAGGTTATCGTGTACGCTAACAAGGTTATTGAAGATTGATAAATAATCACAAATATCGATTATTCGCAAATGTCTGATTTTCTGCTGATCAGGCAGATATTAAGTTAAAACAGAAATTGTAAAATAAAAAATTTATAAAAATATATATTTTCTGAAAAAAAAAATTTAGCAGAGAGAAAGATCAATTTTATTTAATGAAATCAAAGAATCTGTTGAAAATAAACCTTTTTCTTTTATTTTTAACGCAGATTACAATAACAGCAAATCAACTTAATCTCTTGCGATTGCAATTACAACAGCAGCAGCAGCAACAAGCCCAACAGCAACAACAACAGCAGCAAGTAATCATACCAGCACATTGCATTAATGCTGGTGCAGCTCAGCAAATGTTGCAACAACTCAGTGCTGCTGGTGGCCAAGTGGCAGCGTCTACAGCAGCAAATGTCAATCCCAACACTATTACAACAACACAGATTGGGCAAACGCTGATACATCACCATCCACAACAACAGCAGCAGCAACAACAACAACAACAACAACAACAGCAGCAACAACAACAGCAGCAGCAGCAACAACAGCAGCAGCAACAACAACAGCAGCAGCAACAACAACAGCAGCAGCTGCAACAACAGCAACAACATAATACAAGTGGGGGTGCTAACATTTTTCTAACATCTTCCGCACAGCAGCAACAACAGAACCCCAATTCTGTCGTTTCCACAGATCGCAATCTCGGCAGCACGTATCGCACAAATTGCTAGCAAACAGAGTAGCAGCAGATAAATTTCAGCATAAACAATTTTTAGAAATCACCATTTCTCTTTGTTTTTGCATTTTGTGGGAATTTTTTAAGCACGTTCTTATATTATTTGATGTAACATTTACAAAAAATTCAAATTTAAAATGTTTCTTAAATAATATAGAGAAGAAAAAAATCAGCCAAATTATCGTAATACGAAAAAATATTTATTTATAAACATGTGTGTATTTTAATTTAGTAAGTCATATCAAAGTTAAGCACATTGAGCAAATAATCATTGGAATAAAGTAATGTAATTGCAATTACATATATGTATGTATATGTAAATTAGTTTAATGTAGCTTGTAGTGATATACATAAGCGAATAAATGGAAACCTTAAATTTAAGTAAAATTTTATATGTATGTATAAAAATATATAACATTAACAAAATATGAATATTATGAAGTATAAACAATTTGTTGTAATTTAAAAGTTAAATAATTAAAGTTAAATAATGTCATTATTTCTTAAATGAATACAATACAATTGTTTAACTAACAAAAACGAACGATTTATTTTTAATTTAGTTATATTCTTTGCCAATTCATGTGGCAGGACTTTGCTCCGTAATGCGATTTGAAAACTAAATGTTCCGTAAACGTTCGCATTAATTCTAGCGTTGCTATGTGTGCCCACCTAAATTTTGGCTAGAAGTGTGCTCCAAAGTTATAAATAAGGTTAATTAAAAGTTAACATTAAATCATTTGCTGTTCAATAATATAAATGAAAATTTGTTCTCAGGATTTTTCAATTCTAAACGTAGTAACTTTCTAGCACGCCAAAATTTTGAGATGTGTCCTAAATTTGATGGCGAAAAAAAATGTTAAAATTATTTATTAATTATATATCTACCTGCGGCTAGATTTGGGTCCGAATTGCAAAATCTATGGGAAATTATAACTTTCAAACAAATTGCAGAAGAGTTGAAAACTTACCAACTTAAATATAATTATCTCAAAATCCTAACGTGACGGCTCAGCCAATGGGTGCAGTATAACAATGGTACAAGAGAACATTGGGTGAGAAGTTAGCTATCAAGCCCGGAAATATCTTGAATTTAGTAACAAAAGCGGACATCAATGTTCGGACTATACTCTAACTAAACAGAATATATTAAAAAATATGTTAGTTATGGCACACCATAAAATCGGCACTAAATCAAAATTATACTTGCGGATGTTCGATTTTGTTACAAGCCTTCTCAATTTGAGTTAAAGCTTGATAAGGATATTGTCATATAAATTAGGGTGATTAAAATTTTATTTTTGTTTCAAACATGTCTAATATATAGTTGCAAGTGTATGATAGAAAAATTCTGGTGCAAGGCGAGCTGATTATATTACTAATTATTGGTGGCTAATAGAACTTTTTAGTTTCCCATAGAAATTACATGGGAAAGATTGCTTTACTAGATAGTTTCATTTACAGCTCGTGAACGAAACTCTTACGCAAACGGGACCAAACACATAACTGTAACTAAAAATCTTAGTTCAATGTTTTCGATAGATTTTTTAATGGCCTTTCGAATTGTCGTAATTAAACTCTTTGACCATTTTGGCATTACTTTTTGCACCGGCAAAAGTAGTGCCGAGATGTTCAAAGTGTAGTTTCTCGAAAAGTTAAAAATAAAGCTAAGCTTTCTTTCTAGAATATTAAAAAAAAAAGCAAAAGTATGCATCTTCAAAAAAAATTAAGTTTATGCTTTAAAATTTTTGAAAAATAATTACGACCATTCGAAAGGCCATTATAAAATCTATTGAAGGCATTTGGACTAAGATTTTTGCAGTCCACCCAATAGGACAACACTTTGACCAAGTTCGAGGTCAATCCTCCTTTTTTCTAAATCTGCCACGCGCCGTTCTATGCGTTTATCCGTGTTGTATCGGCGAATAATTTCTATATTTAATATACTATTAATCTACAATACAACATTCGGTGTCGTATGAATAAAGCTAAGAATGATTGAATCGGTAGATTGAAGAAGGAAGCAAGAGCTTAGTTTATTGGAAAATCAACATAAAAAATAAACCTCGTTACTTCGGTGAGAATAACCCGATGCTATAATTTCGAACTTAATTTGGTGGATTTATTTCTTCTCCATACTTATGAGATGAACAAGGCTATGAAATTGATCAGAATGAAGAAAGGAAGATCGTAATCGTACCCTTCTGCACACGCAAGTATATGGCTATCTTAATCCTGAAGGAGTTAGTTTTCACTTTGTTCTTCACCTCATGTTGTGAGTCTACCTATCGTATTTTGATTTGGCGTGAATAAAGAAAATCGATTTTATGTTTTCTTCTTCAAACTACGGATGCAATTGGTAAATTTTGTTTGTGTTTAAATGTGATTCTACTTTTTCGCTAATATTTTATTTATGTTTTGCAATTCTCTAGTACTCCATGGTTCCAAAGGATCTGGTGGTGATATGATTTTGCCATTACGATGCTGTGGCTGTTTCTTTATTGGTGCCGAGCGTCCACGAGAACCATTTGCTGCGTCCTCATCTTCATTAGTTTGTTCAGGTGAGATCCTTATCATAATAAAATTTAAGTTGTTACTTTACAGTTTTTCTATCCTCATGCCAGACTTACCGGTTTTTACGCCTTATACGTGCACTTTTTGCTCTACGTGCTGCATCATCCTGCTGATATTGACGTTTACGTAAATGGAATTGCTTCATAGTAGCGTGCACTTCTTCAGCTGTAGGAATATCTTCATCTTCTGTGGCATCAACTGTATCTTGACTGCTGCTTTGATCAACGCTATTCACATCATAACATGCATCATCATTACCATCCTCGGTTTCAACCTCAGCTTCCTGTTCTATTGTTAGTATGTGTTCGCTGAGTGCTTCCTCAAAATTGAATTCCTAATTTAAAAGATAATTTTTAACTAATCCTCATGTCAGTATTAGAGTTGGAAAATAACTGAAAATTGTGTAAACTCTTTGTTTGAATTCATCTTATAAAGTTGTATTTGGTGGTCGTTTACAGAATTTTAATGGGAGGTTTGATGAGCTGAGAAAATCCCAGAGATTTCAAAAAGACAGATTTTGCCTCCAGTTACATTTTACTCATACGGCATGTACCAATCATGGAGGGGCTAAGCTCCCAGGAGATGTTCCTAGCTACGCCAATGACATGAATTAAAAAAGTTTGTCATTTATTTAAAAAATTTTGCATTAAGTCGAATAATGACAAGGATGAAATTATTCAAAATGAAACATTTCCAAGGAGACTAATTTTGTGACATGAAAACATTCTTATCTAATGCAGAGTAAGGCATTCTGCCTCCCGCGAGCAACTGCGGCAGAATTCAAGCAGAGGCTGTGTGTATGTATACGTATTGTGTACACAGTATATGTATTGTGTACACAGTGAAATGCAATTCGGCTTGATTCGATTACATTCGGCGCACACATTGACATGCATCTGTGTAGGTTTGCCTTGCACTGATTGAATTTATTTTATTCAATTACTCACCGGTTCTGCTGACATTCCTGGCAATTGCTGTTGCCAAACAGATGTTATAAACGGATCTTCGCTAGTCTCTCCATCGATTTCTTTTTTAATAGGTGCTTTTGAGAGTGCTATACGTGTACGCCGAGCCAAAGATAACTTGCCGAGTATGGGACCACCACCATCGCTCTCCTCTGTTTCTACCTCGGCAAGCATTTTCAAAAAAGCATCCAATTTTTTGGGATCAACAATATCTTTGGGATCTTGAAAAAGATTTGTAAGATTTGTTGCCAA
Source organism: Tricholauxania praeusta (assembly GCA_949775025.1). Lineage (NCBI taxonomy): Eukaryota > Metazoa > Arthropoda > Insecta > Diptera > Lauxaniidae > Tricholauxania > Tricholauxania praeusta. The sequence continues at coordinate 150,119,783 of OX459028.1, forward strand.
AGGTAATGCAGCAATTGCCACTCCTGCTGAATCAATTGGAATAACAGGCGTACCCACAGCAGCAATTGTAGGAGCAACACCGATTGACAATGTTGCTGTTGTTGTTGATGGGCTATTAGCAACAGTTGTTGCCATCGGCACTGAGCCATTTGCTAACGCTGATATTTTTATTGGTTGTGTTTTTAATGTCTGTTCGACTAAATCGAATGCTTTATTAGCCAACTGTTGTAGGCCGGCAAAGAACTGTGGATCATGTACAGTAGGCTGACGATCTGAAAGTATAATCAGCTCACGTAGTGGATCTGGAACTTGTGGTAATTTTTCTGCAGCAACTGATGTTGTACGTAAGGTCATGCCACCAGCACTTGATGCAGGATCATTGGGAAATTGTAACATATCCATGGCATTGGTAAAATCAGATTCCTGATTTAGATTATATGGATCTTTTAGTTTTTGCTTTGCAATTTTTACAGGACTTGAAATGGAAGCACGACCCCACATCAAACGTCGCATTTCTTCACCAGTCATGCCGCGTTTTTTTAAAGCAGTTAAAGTAACACGTCCAACTCGCTGCAAATAGAGAGCAATTTTTTTTTAAATCAATCAAATACACGTATATCTCGAAAACCAAGAATTTTTAAAGAAAAAGTCTTATACATAAATTGTATTTGTATTGTATTGTATTTTGTATTATTTATTCAATGATTGATTAAAAATAGAAAATTATAACTAACTAACCTTCCAATTGGAAACAGCACCCTTGCGTTGCTTAGCACGAGTTTTACTTTTGCTTTTAATTACCATAACACCGCGTACTTCGAATCCTGAATCATCTGCAGGTGCCAACGGTATTGAATAGGCTTCTAAATAATTTTTTGCGTCGGCAGATGGCACACCACGCTCTAAGGTAACAACGATTTTTGCCCACTATAATAAATAAATTCTAATAAAACTTACAATTTTTTTGGAAAAAAATCTTAACTTTTTTAGACGCTACTACTTCCCATTTACCTGTTTCATCCATTCCTTTTCAGACTGCTCGATTACGTGTGCATAAGTGTTGCCCATCATGGCAATCAACATGTTTAGCAAAAGAATGGGCACAAAAATCATGAATATAACAAAAACCGTTTTGGAAAGATTCGGATATGTTGTCTGATTTAAGTCCGGATACTAAAACGTTAATATGTATACATAGTTATTAATAAGTACGTATGCATAATGTTACCAAAAAAAATTTAGAAATCAAGAAACTCAATATCATAACATATCAATTGTCAACTTTAACTAACATTATAATCGCCTAGTGTGGTCTGAAACAAGGCCATCCAAGTGCTTGGAAACGTATTGAACATTGTCGATTGTAACTGTGGATGTCCCTTGTATAAGAAGAAAAAAGCTTGCGAAAATCCACATAGAACTATTGAGTAAATTATACCAAACGTAAACATATCACCAGTGATCATGGAATATATCATGGTTACAAAAGGCCCAGTTAGACGTATGGCTCTAAGAAAATAAGAAGAAAATTAGTCAAAATCTTATTAATAGCTTAATAAAATAAGTAAATCGTACCCAGCAAAGAACATAAGTAGAAACCAACTACCTGGAACAGCAAAAATAAGTATGGCCTCTTCTGTGTCAGTGTCACCCATTAAACGAAAAGGTATACATGCTAATATCATCAAATTTGATACAAGGAAGATAGCCTTTGCTGGAGCATGTGACTAAATTTAAATAGTGCAAGCGTTACTAAACTAATGTTTTCCAAAATAAAAACCACACGCTACTTACTAATTGCTTCAAAAATGCTGAAAGACCCTGATTTTTGATTTCGTCGCCTTGTTGAAAAACAACATAGCTCAATACACCCGCAATGGTACCCAATTCAGCACAGTACCTTGCTATTGTTTGAGCATTATATCCACCAGATTCATCATCATTTTTCCCCGTCGCTGTCGACTGTGACAGAGCACTTTCGATGCTTCCATTAGATTCCACCTCTGCATCCTCGTCATCTTCCCCATCGTGCGCTGGACGCAAGTATACCGAAATCGAAAGGCAAAGCAAATGTATCAAAAGGATAAGCAAACGTTTTAGAAATTGATTCTGCGCAAAAGTTTTCCATTTTTCTTCGAGAAGACGTTGTATAATACCACCATCTAACATATCCAAATGTTCTTCCTTGGTACCATTGAGGATTATAAAAAGCGCAGAGTTCCAGTCTATCAAATGAAAGTAAAAAAGAACTAAATTTGTAGAAATTATAGTGCGTAGAGTGGAGTTTAGATATGCTTACTTGTTTTTCCATCTGGCAATAGGGTATCAAGCGCATTTAATGGGTAACCAGAGCAGGTAATGTTACTGTAACGCCAGAACTCTTTGGCAGACAGTTCCAACATTTCACGAAAAACCTCAGCACGTCCAAGTTTACAGGCCAATGTCAAAGGTGTCAAACCAGAGTCATTGACAATTCCATTTTTCGCTGGAGTTTTTGGATGTCGTAATGCATAACCAAACATATCCTATACCAAGATACATTACTCTAAGTCTTCTTTTTCGTAGTTAGGTAGATTGTGGCAGATTATGTATACGAGAGACATAGCCCTTATTCGGGCTGAGAAAACATTTTTTGGAGACGCATAAATGGGGAGATATTCATTAGCGTACCTAGGCGGAGGCAAAGGGGGTGGTTGCCCCAGATTTGATAATCCAAAAATTTCTCTACAACCTTAAATGATTCATCCGATTAAGAACCAGTATTCATAAGTATTAGGATTATTTTAGGAGTTAATGATATATTCTAATTACATGCAGGCGCGGATTAAGAAATTTGCCGCCCCTAGGCAGTTGCAAAAATTGCCGCCCCCTCCTCAAAACTTCTTCATTTATTACAAAAAATAATCAACAAAGTTTTTCAATCAATGAAATGCAACAATTTTTCAAAGTTTTCGCCAATATTTGCCGCCCTTTAAATCTTGCCGCCCTAGGCACGTGCCTACTCTGCCTGTAAGGTTAATCCAGGCCTGATTACATGTCATGTGCATGCGGGACCAGGGTAGTGTCTAGGATCAGCGAGCCCTTGGGCTGAACATGTAGTGCGGGCTCTACCGAGAGGGGATTTCGACTAAGAGATGTAAAGAAATTTTTTTGAACAGCGAAGAAAAACAAAGAAAGGTCATCAAAGTTTTTCCCAGACAAAAATTAAATGCTTACGATTGTATTAATTATAATATTGCTAACCAAAAAATAAAGTAAAAACAGAGGTCATCAATTTTGTGGTAGGGACCCGTAGGCCGTAGCCTACAGGACATTTCACACTAAAAACTATTTATGGTGTAAACTCTAAATATTCAATAAATTGAGTCTTGTTCTTTTGGGGGGTTGGTTTCACCCAACGATCCCCGTAGATCCGTTAATGGATGCCACCTGCGTTTGAGAGTAGTGACCACGCCGCCTCCTATATGCGAAAAGAATCTTAACAAAATGAAACAATATCGCTCCAGTTAATACCCTATATGGAATATTGTTACGAAATCCAGTGCCACCGACAGAACCGAAATTTAAAATTCTTTAAAAATAAATCTTTTTTTATACTTGATACATACCAGCTTATCACATACAACTACCATATGCAATATCATATTTCCAAATGTATCCTGAGCATCTGGATCTGCGCCAAAATCGACAAGTAAATTGTAAACACTCTCATTAGCACAACATGCCGCCCACGCTAATGGATACTCTCCCATATAAGCTAAGCCTTCATAGTCCGTTGACTTGGCTGGATTTGCGCGCTGTTGGTCACGTGGCAAAAAGAAACTACCAATTGCACGTTGATTTATATCAGCACCAGCCTCAATTAAATCTGCAACTAATTCATTATTGCTATATGCAATGGCCAAGTGCAGCGCGCTAGCACCCAAATACTCTTCGCCCTCCATGACATCTAAAGCCAGGTTGGGGAAAACACGCAATAGAACACGTGCTAGTTTCGTATGTATTTTCGAGTCACAAAAGATGAGCACATGTAAAAGACTTTCACCCAGAGCGCCACGATATTGCATTTGCCAACATGCCTTGTGATCCTGCCATTTCCCCAGCGGATCATGTATAGAAAGTGAAGCTTCAATGGGTATTGTAACTTGGGTGTGATCGCGATATTTCCAACGTAAAAATTCGGCTCGATTGATAACTTGACTTTTGCCGTCGTTATACATGAAAACACCAAATTGTTCACGTATCAATTGTTCGACTGCAACCAATCCACCGGTATTTATGGCATCAATAAGATCACCACCTAAACAAATAGATATGTGAAAAATAGTTATTGCCCAAAAAACTGTATTATTGTAGGCGGTGGTGTTGCAAGAAAATCACCTAGGACCCTATTCTAAGGGTGCCTCCCACAAGATGTCTTTTTGATTTTATACATTTACTGTTAATATATAAACAATATAAATATTATTAATTCAACTTAATTGTTTAGTGACACCTTAAAAAACGTTTTGAGGCCCCGGTTCATATCCCTGGACATCATTGGTCAGTCCAATGCGTTTGATGGTCTTGTAACTCAAGAAACAACATTACTATGCAGCTTTAACAAATTGATGAACAATTTAAATCTCGCTAGTGAATTACTTTGTTTGAATTATAATTTCTAATAGTGATAAAACGCTTGTTACGTTAAAACCCTGGAAATTTGGTAATTCCGTTTTTGTATCCGAATGGAGTGAAAAGTTGAGGGGGTTTCAATTTCGAAGGTATATCCATCGGAATTCGCGTTACCTCTCAATCGATATCTTATCGGTCTAAGATTTTGATCGATTTTTTCGAACTACCCTTTTTTCGAAAAATTGTAAAACATTTTTTTGCATTGTATGTTACAGAAGAAATTTTCATTACTGAAAACTTAGAGATTGAATTAACGGCGTCAAAACGAAAAACTAAAATACCACCAGATGGACCACCCTTAATACGGAAAGAGGGAAAGCGAGGAACCCTAAAAGTTGTTACTACGCCACTGACTGCTGCTGCAATTTTTAAGCTTCTATGAAGAAAATTTCGAAAAAAAACGATATTACTAAGAAACAATTTAACGTGACAGTTCCACACAAAGCAAATGCAAGTAGCATTACATAGCACTTTTTAAACTTTGAAAAATACCTCGTTTGTAGTCAGCCAATTTGTAGAGCAAACATTTAGTAGCAGTTGCAGATGATTGCGATATAACCGCGTCCAAGATAGCACCAGGCTTCATTTCCGGTGGTTTCTTTCGAAGGCATTTTTTCAAAAAGAATTTCATTTTTGTAAATCTCAGGAGTATTTTATATTAGTACAATATGCTGTCCGAAACTCAAACTTATGAAGTCTGTTAAATCAATAACTGTAGGATTGAAGGTAGTTTCCAAGGACACGAAGAAATACAAGTCTTTCATACGAAAGTTTTATTTCTTTTTTGCTGCGCAAGTGTCGGTTTGAATACTTGATGTCGAGTTGCGAAAGAGTTGAAGAGATTTTTAAATAATTCAATTCGAAAAATAAAAAATTGTCAAATCCAAATCTTTTCAAAGCTGTGTCTACCATGTGGCCAATCTATTGGAAAAGACTTCAAATTAATTTTGAATATCCAAAAAAGTTCTCCTGTATACCGAAATTTAAAATTTTCAGCAAAAAAAAAAACTTTGCACCAATGGATGTGGAAAGGTCGAAAATGCGCCACAAAACAGGGTATTGAATAAACTTAAATGATATCCAAAAAAAATATGAATCAATTCCATTGAATCGTAAGTCTATTCCAAATTCCAATTCCTTAGAATGGAATTATAATTTTTCAACTCCTAATTTTGATTCCTGGAATAGAATCGATAGTTTTCTTTTTCCCTGAGAATGTTTTTTTTTATAATTGAATGTCAAAATATATTTCGAAACACAATTTTTTTTTGATGGGTTTCCTTCTTTAATGTACCCTTTTTTCTCGCGAATACCCCTTTCTGTATTTCAGTTTGAATTGAATTGAATTCAGTGTTACCCTATTTTGATAACAATGGCAATGTTTATTAGGATTTTGCGCAAATAAAAAGTTCTCTTCATAATGTTAGTGGTATATAAATATATTTGTTTAATGTTTACCTCCTAAATATTGATATCAGCATTATATAATTGTTACTTATACATACATATTTATAACTATTTAAAACAAATTTTGAATAAACGAATAAATAATTATAATGAATTTTATGTTTGTAGTAAGTTTGTAAAAAATAACACAATCAAATAAAGATATACATTAATATCAAAGTATTTGTGTAATTGAATATGCAAATTTAATTTATTTTATTTTTTTCAGTTAGGTATGTTTTTTATTTATATATTTTAAAAACAAAACTTAAATTAATTAATTGCAAATAAAAATCTTGTAACTAACTAATCACAAATTGTCATACGATTAATATTAATTAAACTCAAGCAAGTCTTAAGTCTTAATATGCTTGTAAGTTTTAATTAAATCTTAAAGCCATTATAGCAATGATGTACTTAGAAAATGTTAAATATCGAACGTGTTTTTACATTTTAAGGTAATTTTACTTATATATTATTGTAAGTATTTTGTTTTTTATGTTTATTAAGACTAATTTCTTGTTAAAAACTGGGTGATCGCAATGATCCTGAGTTGTTGGTGTTGTTTCCCTTTAACTTTTGAAATGTTATCAGACTGTGTATAAATTATGGCAACATCTTTTGTAGTCTTTTCGTTTTATAATTTTGTTTGTGTTTTGTAAAAATTGATTGATTGATTGAAATTTTAATTGTTTTTTTTTTAAATTTTGATCGTCGAGTATTGAAATTATTTTTGTATAAAATGTTGCTATATTCTCAAATATTTATATCTGCATTAAATATGTATATAGCGTTACAAGATTTTCTGTTAAATATGTTTGAAAGAAAGAGTTTATTTTTAGAAGACTAGAGTTTAAAATATATGATACATTTAGAAATTTACTTAATGATTTTAATATATAAAACCACGTTAGTAACTAAAGCAAAAATAAAAACAAAAAATAATTTATGGCAACGTCATGCGTTTAAAAATTAATATTACAATAATACAATTTTTTAATACCAAGATACAAATAAAAATATTTTACTTATACTTATACTCGTATAGATTGTAAAATAAGTTGTCATTTCAAATATCAATACTAAGGTTACAAAAAATAACCTTTTTTATATAAATAAGTCAAGCGGACTCCTAAATTGCAACCGCAAACAATTTTCAATTTTGAGTCAAAATTAATTTGGCAAAACTTGGGAATTACAAAATTATCTTAATGCCTTATACATATGTATATGTATGTATGTAAATGGAATTGCATTTTATTCGATCAATAAAAAATTTGATATTAACGCGTTGTCAGCTATTTAAAAAATTTAAATTGTTATACCGATAAGTAATGTTCATAATTACTTTTTGTAACGTGTCACATACAATTTCATTCACATTTTGTTATGCTTTGCTATGCCATTTATATTAAATTTCTGATTACGTCTTAACTTTTAATAGATTACTTTTAATTGTCTTTCTTAGGAGAAATATTTATGTTTATGTCATGCTGCATGCTTATATTACTATACGAATAATATTCTTATTCATGTGATCATTTGCTATGGAATAAGAGAGAATATTTTCATTGTTTATTCTTGCCATTCATTTTCGTCCACCCCTTCCATTTCATCTTGTTCCAATTTTGTGTTATATTCCATGCGTGCACTGACTGATTTTTGAATCTGCGGAAAAATAAATTAAATAAATAAATTACTATACAAGGTAGACACGAAGAGTTTTACCTCTTGCTGTTTGGATTTCTCAAACTCGGCTTTTGTTAAAAATTGTGAATTGCCAATTAGCTCATTCTTTTTTACTTGTGACGCCACTTGTTGAATAGATGACACTTTGAAACGGAAACAACAAAAAAAGATAGTTATTTCTTGTAAAGCCGCATGCATAGTTGTATAAAGTTTTGATTAAAAATTGTATGGTTATAAGTAATACATCACAAATAATTATTGATGATTTTTTTTTATGGTGGTCAATAAAATCTTCGCAAATTTTGTATGTGTCAATTTAGAATATTCTTCACCTTAAGAAAAGGAATAAATATCAGGGTGGCAAGAACATATGAATTTATGTGATCACTTGATTAAGTAATGTGTGCCATGGTATCATATATTTGTATTTTAAAATCTTAATCGGAAAATAGATCTCTCCATGATGAATCCTTGAAAAGAACGGACATTCTATTTTTAATCCACATTAAAGGTTTTACACCGCATTTAACTGCTCTATGGATAATTAATACCACTTTCTTTTCCCACATACCAACTTTAAAGTTAGTCCGATGTTTTATAAGGGCTTACAGTTATTTGGTACGAAACAACAATGAAGCAAAGTTTTGCAAAAGGAATCCAACACGCGATACTGGCAATTTTTAAAAAATTATTTGTATTGCAAAGCTTCCTTAACAGTCACCGTTTGGATCTTACCTTAACACCCCATGTTGGTTTTAAGAAAACAAAACTTTTATAATAATTAATAACAAAAGAGAAGAGATCCCCTTTTGAGTCGCCCCTTTAAGTCGCCATTTTATTGGAGTTAGGCGGTTAAAAGCGATAACTTACATACAATACTAAGGTCCAACTGAAACAATTATATATCAACTAAAGCTTACGTGTGTCCATGCCTTCCGGTTGCAAACTGATCTTTGTTACTTTTTTATCATTTGATGAAAACCAAGCATCTGCTGTCATTGTAGGCTCCCAAGTAATTCGCGTTGGTGGAAACAAGTCGTCCTGAAATAGCTCACTCTGTACAAAAAGAAAAGGTGAATAAATAAAGCTTGAGAAGTGATGAAAATTCTAATGTTTTTTTATTAATTTACCTTGATACGCGGCACTGTAAAACTTAGCGGCTCGATTGTTGTGTTAGTTAAACGGTACGCCTTAGAAAACTCAACACTAGCGACATCGCAGTGATTTTTAGTTAGAAAACTCAAGCCTTGGTGTAAGGATGTACAACGATGGTGTGACAAAGCGCAAATGTAAGGTTCTTCATCCGTAATTTCGTAGCAATATATGGTTGAATCACCTTTGCCCGTGACAAAAAGTGTAGAGCTGTCCTCATCATAAAATGGAATAAGTATTGACGGTGAAACATCAAGACTAGCCGTTGTCAATGGTGCATTAAGTTTTTGACCATGATAGACACTGATTTGACGTTCAGATACCCTTGAAAAATTACATATGAATGAAATGGTAATGTTAAACCAGATAAAGCAAAACCAGATGTGTCGCTTCATAAGTGATACGATATTTTAAAGTTTCCCTAGTTATTGAAAATTGAAGAAAATATAGCTAAGGAAAATTTTTAATATGATTTTACGACTATCTATTTTTACTCGTGTTTATCATCAAAGATGATTACAAGATTTAAGAAAATCGATTATATGTAAATACAGTACACTCTCGATTATATTTACATTTGGTTATATGGACTCTCGGCTACATGTATTTGAAGAAAGATTTGTATAACTTTATATTTATGACTTGTGAATTTAAATTATTTAAAACTAAATCGAATTCTTATTTGTCCTAAAAATTGAGTGTAACTGAACTTTAAAGAGAGACCCTTGGTAATATATCACCCGCGGTTTTTGGACAATCTTAACATTAATTAGGTAATATGACCGAGAGTGTACTGTATTCCAAAATGATCCCCTAACATAGCACAATGAACATTTTTTGTAAAAATAAACAACTTACTTGTCAAAACCTGTGCAAACAATATACTGCCCCTCAATAGCCCATGTAATTCGTGCACCACGTGTTCCCACCGGTCCGTTGCCCTCGCGTATTGGTGTGTCTGACTTGCGTGGATTGTATATACGAATTTTGCCATCTTTGCAAACAGTTGCACCAAACTTGCCACATGGACTCCACGCAAAATCAAATATTTGATCAGTATGTCCAGACAAAGTGCATTTCTCTTGCATTGTATTTAAATCCCAAATTTTCACTGTCATATCATAGCTAGCAGTCAGTAAAACATCCTTAGCGAGTGGATGAAATCGTATGAAGTAAATTTTATCCAAATGAGCAGTTAATTCACACTCGGGAATGTTTGTTGGTTCAGTTAGGCCTTGCTCTGCAATACGCCATAGCTTAACAATACCATCATCGCAAGCAACGGCCAAACGTTTTGAATCAAAGGGATCCCATTGGAAATCCATAATGTTACTTCCATTAACAAGTGATGGTATGACGCCATCTGGTAAACGCCCCGGACGGCTTAATTCAAAAATAGCAATTTTACCACCTGGACCTGACAGTGGTACTGCAACGCGTTCATGATTTGCATGAAAACCATTACACTCACCGGGTATTTGACGACTTAGATTACGTAAGTTTTCAATGTGTGTCGATTTGTGTCCAGTAGTTCCTTTTAAATGACGAAATTTCGACACCTTGCCAAATACTGTGGAGGTGCGTTTAGTAGAGGTAGTTATAGTAGCCTCTGTAGCAGACTTTTTAATACCACTAACGCTGCCAACGCTTCCATCAGTTGCAGATTGAGATGTAATAAGATTGCGACGCTTCTCCTCTAAAAGCTTGCATTCTGGTGCTGAAATTCGTTTGTTTTCTACTGATGAAACAACAGAAGATTGAGAGGGTTTCAACGGTTCTACTTTTGAAATTTCACGGCGTCTTTTGAAAAATAAAAAAAATATATTGTATATTTAGCATAAAAATGTTGCACATATACTTATAATCATCCACTCTTATCTAAAATCTTTTCTACCAAAGCTATAAAGGAATGCATTATTTAGTTTGTGAGAAATGAATTTCATACATTTACAATCAATCACTTAAGCCCGTCGCATTTGTTCAAATTCAATAAATGCATCCTTTAGAACTCAAAGGCCAATGAGCACTATATGTCGAAATACAGAACTTACAATGGTACTGGCGACTGTGACTTTTCCTCAGCGGTACTCTTTGAACGACTCTCATACAAACGGCGTCGTTCAGCAATACTGCTGCGTGCGGAAGAGAAACGTCGTAATTCAGAATCTGGTTTGTCATCTCCCTCAGTTGAATTTTCAGAGGATTCTGAATGATTTTGTTCAAAAATCTAAGACCAAAAAAGATTTTAAATAAATATTGCATTATATTTTTAATATTGAGTGACGCAATAAATAACCTTATCAGGAGAAAGTGAATCATCATCAGCTGAAGACTGTTGTATAGTGGTGTTTTATTATTATTTGTTGGATTATGTTAGTTGTTTTATCAGTTGGTTGTGGGAATTAATTTTAGTATATAAAAGTTATAAAAATGTGTTAAGTTTTAATGTAATTATATATTTTTGAAAAGAAGAAAACAGAGAAAATTAGAAATGAGAACATATGTTAGACTATTAGCTGAACAGAAAAAGGTTTATTCTTTAAGTAATTAAGGTTACCTTGCGACGTTCCGAAGTAGTAAGAGACTTCTGTAAGCCATTGTCGTTACTAAGATCTGCAGTTTCATCAATAGTGCGTGAAATAGGTTCTGAAAAAATGCTTTGTTTAATATTTTATTAGACTCTTCGTACAAAAACCATTTACTTTTTATTTCAATTTCAACAATAAGATCTGGTTTCCTCTGCTGCACTGGTGTCGGTGCATCACCACCATTGTCTGCGGCTGCAGAAGCGGTGTAAATATTTTCTTGTGAACCAGGTGCGACGGGTACTGCAAATACTTTGTCAAATGAAACATCACCAGAATTGCTTGAGAATGGTTTTGGTCCAAGACGAGGCTACCGAAATAATTTCAATATATATAATAAATTAAATATAATAGTTTGTAAAACGAATATTGTGGAGAAATTAATGCAATTGAACTAAAAAAAATTCCAACTTTATCAGTCTAAGAAATTAAAAATCAAATAGCAGTCCTTACAAAAAATACGCTATGATAATAAATAACTTTTTTGGTCTTATGACAAATTTCAATCTAAATATAATAACCCAAAATTTCATACCAAACAAATGAAATGATCTATAGGACTCAAAGCTAACTAACTAAAAACTTAAAAAAAAGCTACAAAATCCATGCCCAGCAACATTTTTTCGTGTACACTGCACCTTATAAGTAGCAGCTGACGTGCGAGGTCGCGGTTTCGGTAACGCCTCATCCACTGATGATTGCGAAGAATCCGGCAAAGAATTATTACGCGAAGTGCGTGGCATAGGTTTCGGCGGAGTTGCTGCCGCAGATGCAGCATGAGCAGAACTTGCTTCTTCGCTGCTGCCTGTCGATTCGTCAGCAGGGGATTCTTGATTACTATTGTTCAATTCTTCAACAGTGGCAACAGTTGAAGTTGAAACAGCTGTCAACGCCTTTGTTGTGTCTTTTTCAGAATCCGTTTTATATTTGCCACTGTTAAATTTGCGTAATATATCACTTTTAGAAAACAATCTTTCAGCACCACACTCAGTATCATTATCATCATTATTGTTATTTCCATTATTTTTACTTTCAAGATTAGTTTTTAATGGAAAGGCGTTATCATGTTTCCCATTATGATGATACTTTTGATGTTGCTGCTGTTGAGTTTGCTGTTGTGTTATTTGAACCTTAGCGCCAGCTGTCTTATTCATAGCTCTGCTCAATGCTTTTTTATTTTCAATATTTTTACATAATTCACTTAGATTTCCACGATGAATCTGTATTGTTGCGTGTTTGCAATGTTTGGGGAAAAATTGTAAAAAAAATGTTTGTGAATTTACAATATTATTGAACCTTTAAATTACACTGAAAGAAAAAATTATGATAAACCTTAGAATTTTACAGCTCCGCAAATTCACAGACTACCAAAAATCATAAAAAACACACACCATTCAGACCAATTTGTTCGAGAATAAATTAAATTTTTATGTCCTAAGTACATATGTCAGAATTTCAGTCTCGAAACGCTACCTAACGAATCGGAAGATAGCAACATTTTGGATAAATTGATGCCTTAGTGCACCTATTTCTAAGAAATTCAGCCTAAGCCTTTTTTTTTGGAACTAAGCCTGTAGTTCAAAAAAAAAAAAAAAATAGTGATCCGAAAACATCTTTTTAAAACTATTTAATGAACATTTTTAGTGATAAAAATTTATATTTTCTTAACTACTTACAACTATTGGAGCATCTCCCAGTTCTCGTTTTGCTGGATCGAGACTAATTTTTGGTACATTAAGATTTGTTCCATTCATCCACTCAGAGGCAGTTAATTCAGTCTTATAACCAGATGTCTCGGGATAGAGATCACTGTGAAAGTCACGATAAGTCTAAAAGAAAAAACAAAAAACAATGAATTTAAGACAAGAACAGCACTATTTACTAATTTTACCTTTCGTGGAACTTGATACATAATTGGTATCACCATGTTTGAGGTTAACTGCAAAACACGATTAACCTCACCTTCCATAACTTTGAGAGCACGTTTTGGAACCAAACATGCGCCTTTTGTCTGCTCGCCAGTGTGGCGCAAGCCTTCAATTAGGAATGGATCCTTATCACTAACCTCTAGGTAATTTATGGTCGTATCACCTTTACCAGCTAAGAATAACATATTTGTATCCGGATCGAAGAGTGGCATTAATATGCCTGTAGAACAGTCCAATTCTAATGTCTTTTCCGGTACAGCAAAATTGCGCACATCACGTATGATAACCTGGCGTAAACGTGCAGCATCAAAACCAGTTGTAAGAATACGCGTTTGGTTGCCAAGCCAAACTACACGTGAGTCTTTAATACTTTGATGAGATTCTGCTACCAATTGTATGGGTGAACCGACAGTGCGAGGATCAAAAATACGCACACACTTATCTTTGCAGCTCGTGGCTAATATTGTGCCATCTTGCTTCCAACTAACCGATTGTATGACCTCAGGATGTTCGTTATTAGCTGTTGAAATTCAAAACATTTATATCAATAAAATTTAAAAATTTTCCAGTTCTTTACCAAATATCTCTTTTTGTGTGGTTATATCAAAAAGTGTTACACAACCTGCTGCCGTTGAGTGCAAAAGTCCATCGGCAGTTGGATGAAATCCTACAGTTTCAACGCGTCGCTGTTTGTGTGAAAATATGCATTCAGGATCAGTGAGAGATGTTTCTAAACCCTTTTCAGGAATATGCCATATTTTAACCTGCATTTGTGCAAAAAAAATAAATTTTTCAGTTAAAAATTTGCAATTTGTATTTATATCATACCAAGCAATCTTGTGATGCTGTTGCCAAAAGCCCATCGTGAAATGGTGAAAATTCTAAATCTGTAACGGTGTCCGTATGTCCATGTAACAATGGCATCGTTTTGCTTTTGCGTCCGCAATCATCGATTGGTAACACAGCCACACTGGAGCCAGTGTGCTCCCAATTGAATGCCATAAATGCAGCGGAAGCGGAAATGTTATTTCCAAAAGTTTGATATGACCCAACGCATATGTCACGTATGCATGCTTCAGGTTTTGGTACAATTGGTGCAGCATTTTTGTATTTGGATGCCTTAAAACGCCAAGCCATGGTTTAGATTAGAAATTTTCAGTTGATGCTGATAGAGCTATAAGTAAATAAACCAAGTTGGAGTAATTAATGCAAACATGAAATTTTTTATTATTTTTAAATATCATTCGAAGGTTTCGATAAAATTTAACCGTTAAAAGAATTTTTGATTGCATAACTTAATATAAACAAAACCCGTGGAATTTTTTCTCTAATCAGAATTCTGTTATCTATGATGATTAATAATTTTATTCAATGGAAGCATTTAAAGTTCATACTAACAATATAATTTTCGGCAGATTTCCCTAATGAAAAATGGCCCGAAAAAAAAGCTTTTTATAACACAACGAAAAATCGCCAAAAATTTCATATTCTTAAGAAAGAATTACTCAAAAAATCGATTAAGAAGGAGACTAGTTTTTTTAGGATTTTTCCATTTTTTATAGGATATCCGTAAGACGATTAAGCCATCACCCGTTTTTCGAGCGATATTTTAATATTTTTAGACCAATTTACATTATTTTTGGTTTTTCAGTGATTTTTCCTCCCTTTACCCAAAAATATTAGACAAGTTCGCATTTGAGTCACTTAAGAAGGTTCAATAAAATTAAATTAAAAAACCACTTCAAGAAGTGAACTAGACAATGACGACTCATGGGCTTGACTATTCAATTACTTATATAGCACGTCACTCTTTCGTAATGCTGCATATTCTTTCTCTACAATCTACGAACAAGCAAAACATTTAAATCAACCATGAGTAAGTGGCACAAAGCACATTGATAAAATTGCTCCAATTTACTTATAAAAACAAGTGTGCGGTGATAATTCCGATTCTATGACTAAACAGCTGACTGTCTGCTTACCTTCTTCGATAGCGAAGAAAGCTTTCGATATAATAACACTGGACAATAAAGAAAAAGTACCAGGATTCTTAGTACGCGCACATGTTCTAACTTGGGTTTAAGACTCGCTTAATTTAAAATTGGCCTCTATTTTGTTCTATCAGCTCTTGTTTTTAAAATATCAGAGATCAAACTGACGGTACTCCGATTTTGGTCAAACGAAAATAAATATTTTTTACTACATAATTTTTTTTTAACAGACTTCTTTAAAACACATTCAAAACGATTTCTTTTTTTCACCATTTAAAGGTAGTGTGTTAAAAGCCATACACTCAGAGAAAAATACCATGAAATCAATTAGATTTTAGGCATTGAATTAATAGTAATTCAATGTGATTTATCCTTTCAATTTTGATTGGGTTGTCCTATTGTTTGTTTTTTTATTTTATAATGAATGAACACATTGAAGTAAACTGACACCACATAATTTTAAGAAGAATTAAAATTTATTTAATTTTGACGATGTGAAAAAAAAAATATGGATTTATGCCGGTTGTTAGAACGTTTGCTTGGGACGCAGTATGCATGGGCTTAAGTTCTGAAACAGGTACTTCTTTCTAATTTAATTTTACTTACAATTGTTTTGCAAAATATGATTTGAATAATACAACTTGACCTATAATAGGTCTTTAAAGTTCCGAATTTCCTTTCTTTTTTTTTTTTGTTGACCAGTGTTATTAGAGTAACGAGTACGTATACTTAATACGACAATTTAAATTGAATATTTGAAATTGAGAAGCTCTCTTGAAAATGAGATCATTTAAGCGATTAATCATGTAAACATATTGACTTTTTGTTTTCACTTTACATTATGTTTAGTGCAAAATTATTTATTTTTAAGGAAATGACTGTAAATAAGGAGTCGTAATCTAGTCGTAATGGACAAATGTCGGAAATGATTTTCAAAATAAATTTTTTTTAAATAAAAATAGAGACTGGATACAAGCTTTATTGCAATTTAAGCTAAAAAAAAAATGCTTTCATTATAAGAACGGTTATAACAAATAATACATATACATAAGGTTAGTTTAACCTTTTAAAAAAAAACCTTTAAAAAAACTAACGTAGGATAATCAGTAAAAAAAAGGCAAGCAAAAATTTTAAATCGCACGAAAAATTTTCAAACGAGTACTGACCTAAGGTACATTAGAAATCTTACAAAGCTCCAAGTTTTATAGGTTGTATTATATTTCCAAGCAATCGTTACGCAGATAATGAACAGGAATGAGCATTATCATTTTTTCATAAAAAAAAAATTTGACAAGAAGTTTTACTTAAAAATCGTGAGGTTTTAATTACATTTTCAACAAAAAATTATTGCAAAAAATAGTGCAATTAAAAGACATAAATGATATTAGGAATATCAAAGAAAATATATAAATTAACTGGTAAATAAAAAATCAGGGACAAACAGTATATAAATTGAAAACGTATAAAAGAGCTCTCCTTATATCATAATAACACTAAAAATAAATCGTCATATCTCGAAAGTTAAAGCACAGATTTAAATTTGTTATGTTTTGAAATTATTGCTTATTAATTACATTTCTTATGGCAATGAAAATTTTAATATGAAACACATATTAACTGAATGCTTAGTCATGAAAAACAGCAGGGACAGAATTTTCGAAAACAGTAGCCTAACTGACTGCCTTTAGGAGCCAACTTTTGAAAACATTAATAAAATTCATAAATTTATCATTCAAAATCAAATTCTATAATAACCAAATTAAATTATATGCTTTAAGAAACCAACTTCCAAAACATTAACTAAATTCAAAAATCTGTCACACACAACCAAACTTTTTTATAAATCAATTTAATTGTTACCCAGAGCTGATAGCCAAAGTAGCTAATGCTCTTTTCTCTTTGTTAGTTATAAAATTTATTCTATAAGTAACTTAATGTAATAATAATAATAATAATAATTATGGCAACAACGATTTAAGAAATTGATTTAGAGAAAACAATAGCTATATCCGCAACTTCCGACGGCTTTATTTCCGAAACAAGCTGCACTCCTCAACATTTGATGCCATATTCGTTATCAGTTAAAAAAACTACATTAGAAAATGAGAGGAAGACAGGAGCACTTAAAGTAAGCTTATCATTCATGTTCCACAATCCGAGTGAAATGAAAGTAATGGTATGATGATGGTATAACATTTTATTTTTTTCTCTCTTTTCTTTTATTTATTGTACCTCTTTCAATTTTAAAGACTAACTTTAAGTTATAAACTTTTACTTTTAATTAAAGCTGTTATAAATTATATACATTATTATATGGACTATAATAAGTAACTACAAGCAAGATCTGCGGGACTCACTTTAGCTAGTCTGAAAATAGATTTTTACCGAACACCATTACTGTTCATTACTGCCGTTAAAATTTTGCCCACCATGCAAATATAACAAATAGATGAAGTTCACTTCTTCAATCAGCACGCTGACGAGGCAAAATCTCACGTCGGCCCTAATTTTAATAACTAAGATATGTGGCAATTTGATAATCCGTTGGAGCAGTGGTGCGGCCTCTGAATCATGACAACCCGTACATAGACGCTGTTGTTATCTATTGCGTCTCCCAAGATTATTTTCCAGCCGAGACGAGCGAGGTCCAGGTCTTTGATCGCGTAGTAACTGAAACGGACTAGGTCCCGACTGGATCACTTTTGAATTCGTTTCAATTTATCATAAAGTTCAGTCAGTTCAGAAAACAATTTGCTTTGCAATTATTACCTTAAATTACTACCATAAAAAATTAGTGCGATTGCAGTTTTAGCAAATGAAATTGAAAAATAAAAATTGAGATGGAAATTAAAAAGTAATATGTTAATCGTAGAACAGCATACATATATCAAACTCATGTGATTTCGTTGCACTTTCACTAGGCAGTGAAATGTAAAACCTGCCTGTATGCCAACAAATATTTGCTGCCCTCGAGAAAAAAAATTTAAGGATGAGCAAAAATAAGGTATATAGGATGAGATATTACAACTAAAAAAATTGATCAAAATGAGATGAAACATTTTGCACAGATGGAAATAGTCTTCCGATTTTTTAAAGATTTTTTACATATACATACATACATATGTAATTTTTCAATGAAATAGTTCTTTCTTATAGTTTTAGAATCCACCCTGTTTTTCTGAAAACACGCTAATAAAATGCAAGCATAGAAGGCAACATTTTCAATAAGACGCGCAACAAACGTCCATCGAGAACGGACATACGTGACAATATGCGTGAGCAATGAGAACATTTTAGTTTACACATTAATAGGCGATATTGCATGTTTAAAATAAAACAACAATTGAGCCGTTACTGTTTAATTACAGCACTAGGCGGCAGTAACGAAAAAATATTAAATATTTGCATAAAACACAGTTTTTAAATATTTCTAACTAATTACAGAAACTGAACAAGAAAACAATACCTACAGGTTCAACATTTTTACATTTTTCATAATCTACCCGAGTAGCCACAGTGTTTGGCTGACTGACTATGGGGGTTGCTGGTGGCAAAATATAGCTGTATGCCACCACCAACCAACAAACTACAAAAAAGCAACAACAACAGCACGACCAAGAAGAAGAGCAGACGACATAGACACATTTAATAAAACCACATATGGACTGAGTTTTGGACCAAATAATACACACCGAGATAAAAATACGAAAACAAAAACAAAAAAAGAGAAAAAAAAAACAATGAAAAACGCTAGTGTATCTAGAAAATAAAAAACGAAGCATATTAACCTCAATCGAAGTGGGGTAAGAAATAGCGATCGGGATGCATACCATTAAAAACGTTTGATAATTTTCTAATAGGGGTTTCCTTCCAAAGAATATACATAGAATGAAAAATTTAAATGTAGGCATATATGATTTTAATCTTGGCAAATCTTTCATAAGTGCAATTAGTGTGCTATAATGCAGCAAACGACCTCTTGAGTAAAAAAAAGTATGATTAAAATACACAAGTGGACTCAAAAAAGTAAAGACAGTAAAAAATGGAAAAGTTGTTCGGTAAGATTTTCTATTGATTGTATTAAGCGCAGTTTTCACTGAACGCGACTTTGCTGCTGCTTGTTGCAGTTGTTAAAAAAAAAAGAGTTATGTGATGGACTGCATTTTGTTTTCTTATTGCCATTGGCCTTTTATTCTTGTTTATGTTTCTTTTTTTAATCGAGAAATCGAAACAAGTAGAGCAGCGCAACAAAAAAGAGACTTGATAAAATAGAAATGTCACTCAACCTTTCAATTCTTGTAGAACTTTCAATGTTGAATTCAATCCTAACTAATAATGCAGTAAGTGCTAAAAATATAAATTTTGCCCACTTTACGAATAATAAAATCTTTCCCCCTTTTCATCATCGTGTAAATTTTACTATGCTAAATCTTTACTGCTTCAACACGTCAGAATTCCGAGACCTGCTTCAAACTTAAAATACCAAAATTTGTAAAAATATAAATGAACGAATAAAGGCTCACACCTTAATGAAACCCAGCATATGGTGGTTTGAATTACATACATACGTACTAGACTAGAACGAAAATTCACAGGAATTTAATGCATATGGGCATTCTCATGGGTCCCGTTCGACCGTCGAACACATTTAAAGTAGAAATAAAACGGATTTTTATTTTGACAATATGTTTAACTTAAAGCTCCTTGGTGCTATTTGCTGAATTTGAGCAATTTTTCGTTTTCAAGATAATTAAAAAAAAGCCAAGGTGTCGCACGGAACAAAAACTTCCGGTTTCGTTTAAATGCCCATATGTACAATACAGACTTTAAATATTTGGTTATTGGTTTTCATAAGGCTGGGTTTAAAGTTTTTCAATACTTTCTTAAGGCATTAATGTACAGTTTGTGTAACTTTGAACTGATCAGAAGACAAACCCGCTCTCGATTATATTTCATTTATGAACTTAATGGCTCTTTTTTAGGTACATAAAACGTTCAAGAACCTTGCTCGGATAAGTGATTATGGAGCGATTGGGCGTTTTAACGATTCTTCCTATAAATTAAATAAATCGAGATAGGTTTGTCATCTGTCGCTGTGAATTTCCAAATTAATACTTAACAACGACCGTTTCTTAATAATCGGAAAAATTTCATTGAAACTTCTGTAGCTGTTTCATTACTTTTAAAATTTTCTTGCGAGAATTTTAGCATATTTTATTTCAAAAGTTTTAGATAAAATAGATTTGCGTTACATTGCAGCTCAAACTTAGACTTTTAAAATTAAATGTTGTCGGTACTTTCAAATTTACAAAGTAAATAAATGTGATTGTAAATAAAAGCGCAGATTCACTTATTACATCTTACAAAAATCTTTCGAATCACAAGAGATGTTTTTATATTAAAATAATGTCTGCAATATTTTTAAGAATTTACGATACGAATCCATTTGGTCGCTTTAATGCAATTGTTGATAATTTACTTGATAGTTTTCTCCAGCGAAAAACTTTCACATTCTTTGCATATTTTGTAAAACTAAACAGTGTTGATCCGCAACTGCATATCCTTCTATAGTTTCAACACAGAAGAGTGCAGGAAGTAGCAGCTTTTTTCTTTCTAATTTTCTTGTTTTATTGTGCTACATGACTTCGTTAACCTGTCAAGTGACTTCTAATGCCACTTCACTTTTTGTATGTGTCTCGTCTGACAGTTAAACCTGCAGCAACAACAGTAGATAATTACAATGCAGCAACAATATGGCTTAATGATGCCGACAATATTTGATCTGCACATATTGTGCATTACACGCAGTTATATACATATGAAAAGAATAAGTAATAACCAAATGTACGAAATAAGCCAAAACAAAATCCGGATTCCAGTTGGAAATCCATCTGTTTGACAGCCTAAATGTCTTGGCAAGTTAAGAAAAGCTGGATATTTCTGTAATACAGCAACAACTTGAAGCTATATCTCCAATTGAACAACTTTCTTTTCTACTTTCGATTGAATGTTGTGTTCTGTCTCTTGATATTTTCTCTATGCGATTATTTTTCGGTCGTTTGTTTATTTAACCATTGCAATTTTAGTCCATTTTATTACACACATATTTATGATTTAAAAGACGTGTTCCTAATTAACGATTTCTTACTGAGGACATCCAAACTTGAAATAGAATATTACTACATAAAGTTTCGACTTATTTTGAATATTTGAGCTATAGTTTGCTACATGAGTTTCTGTCGTGAAATTGTTGTTTTCTTATAATATGTAGCAGTGTCATAAAGTACTCTGTGCAACAATACTGAACCCTGCTTTGAAAACATAGCCGCCAAGAGGATGGGTAAAAGTGCATTAGTCAAACTAGAAATTGAAACTGAGTTTTGATTACCGACATGCCAAAAATCCATGGTACCTGACTACTATAATTATTATTCTATAACTCAGTTAGGAGCGTAAAGCCTGAAAAAAATTTCTATAGCTATTTCGACCCCTGGCTCCGTTGTTTTATGATGTGCCAGTTCGGTCCGATTTTCGACGTAACACTTTTTATCATTCTCTGCATCTATCTCCCTGCAGTTTCCACCAAAGCGTTGATCGACAGTTTTGTTTAGCGTATTTCCTGATCATGTGACCTATCCATTGGCAGCGTCTTTTCAAAATTTCAGTTGAGATAGGGTTGGTAGCCAAATGAAGTTCGAGATCAGCAAATCTTCAATATCCGTCTCTAGTTTGTATTCGCCTCATCAATGTGCTTATGAGAGACTATGATACACAATCATAAAGCAACACTACTATAATTTAACATTTGATTCAAATATTCACAATTTGGTCTGTATTGAAATTGTGTTTGGCTTCCATATTTTGAGGAGTTGTGCAAAGACCCTTCCCACTTTGTTCATTCTTGCTGCTACGTCTTCCAGCTTTAGTGCCTTTAGTAGTGAGAACACTGCCAAGGCAGCAGAACGATGATTAGCCACGTATATGTTAAAAATTGGTACATGGTCTTTATTCATGTAGTAGCGTTGAGAATTTCAAATAATAGTGTATTAAGGTGAATATAGTGAAATCAGTAAACAAATAGGGGAACAGGTTGACTTCAGGGACAACTCTCAAATTTTTTTTTAAGTGAAACTTCTTTAGCACGGGTGTGATTTGAAATGAGGGGTGTGTACTGAAACGGAAAAAGCGACACTATTTTTTTTTAGCCGTCCTTTCACTTAGTATAATTTTTACCTTAGTTGACGGGATCTGGAATAAATGATATATCAAATTAAAGTACTCATCGAGCAGAGTCCTCGAAAACTATCAGCTTCGAGACCGGTTAGCCAAAAGCTGAGATAAAAGCGTGGAAAAATTTCCATTTTTTTTTTTTAATTTTTCCAAGCATTGCACTGAATAGCTGCAAGGTTTTGTCATGGCGAGGAGAAAAAATCTACATAATACTCTTTTTCTCTCTCTCTCTAATTGTTATTGTTTCCCAATCAAGCGTTGTTGTTATTAAAATATCAAAAGCAATAGCAAAAAATAATGTGTGCGTAATGTAAGTAATTCCCTTCACTGGAGCTTGATATTTGATGAGAAAGAGCAAAGGAAAAACAGCTTCGTGTTATGTTCTTGTAGTGTGGAAACTTTTATTTATTGATGAATATTTTTCAAACGATTCGCCATTTCTATTTTATTTTTATCATTTTAATAAAACATTTTCATCTCATTCTATCGTAGTTTAGTTTTGTAAAGATTTCACTTCTACCACGTGTGATTTTTTTTTTTTTATTTAGGGAAAGTAGCAAAAAAAATGTCACTCAAATCTAGTTTTGGAGACATAGCCATCGAAAGTTGCGGATATAGTTCTTATAAAAAACTGTATAAGTTAGGAAACACTACACAGATTTCTAAAATATGGGTATCATATGAAAGGTAATTTGATAAGGTATAAAATCGATACACAAATATTTGAAATTTGTTGTATAGTTTTCGAGATTTTACGACTTTTTTTCAGAAAACCATTTTTATTTTTTCCAGAAAATGTATTATTAACGCATAATTTTTAAGATCTCAAGAAAGCCTAATTCGATTCCTTTAAAATTATGTATCACTTGTACCAAATTTTTTTATACAAACCTAATTTTTACCGAAATACAAAAAAATGAATTCCTTATATTTTTTTTGGTATATTGCAATCCAAAAATGGATATGATTTTGTTGCGGAAAGGATTAAGTTTACTTTAGCTTCAATTTTGATTAAGCCAAACTTACCTTATGGGCTTTTTGATTCTAAGTATAAATATGTAATCAAAAACTGTCGCTCGGATCTGGTTTCGGAGATATATGTTGCGGATATAGCTTTTGTAAAAATCGTTGGGAACGCTTAAATGGATATACAATATATGGGCATCATAAGAAAGATAATTTAAAGGCCTACAATAATGGCACGCAAATCTTTGAAATCTAACATATATTTTTGGAGATATGACGATTTTCTGAAATTTTGACTTTTTTTTAAAAAAATCCTTTTTTTTCAAAAAAATGTGTTAATAACTTAGAACTTTATTAGCATGTTAAGAAAGCATAATTTATTTCCTTTTAAATGGTATATATGTAGATCTAATTTTTCAATATTTACCCCCTTTTTTGACCGAAAAACTAAAAAATGTATGCAGTGTACATATACTTATGGGCAATAACAAAGAACAACAACAATTATAACCGTTATTGTGGGCCATTAAATTATCTTTCTTATGACACCCATACTTTTGATATCCATTCGGGGGTTCCCAACTTCATATTCATATTCATACAATAAAATATGTATGGGCAACAGTTAAATGTTATAGACTGAACCGCGGTCGAAGGTCTCCGCGAAGCCGGTGTTGGATTTTTGGGTGTTGTAAGTCATGAATTGCGGCCGCTCACTTATCCTAACTTTTATTGAGCATTACTGAGGCCATCGAAGCCATTGTTGGATACGCTATAGACTGAACCGTGGCCGAAGGCCGCCACGAAGCCGATGTCGGATTTTTGGGATTTTTAAATCCTGATCCGCGGCCGAAGGCCGCTCACTCATCAAAATTTTTCAAAAAACCTCATATCTCGAAAACTATCCAACGGATTTAAATTTTTTACAGCACAATTTTTTACCTAATTAAATTCATATGATATCCATATTTTTTGAAATTCATTCAGGGGCTCCCAACTTATAGCGTTTTTTATAAAAGCTATATCCGCAACTTCCGATGGCTATATCTCCTAAGCCAGATCGGAGCGATAATTTTTTTCTGCAGATTTATTGTTTATTCATAGCACGCTACTTCCCTTAAAAAATAAATACAACCGGAGTTGACCGTAAAGTAAACCCGTTCCTCAATTTTAACCCCCTTTTTGACCGAAAACTTTATGACACCCATACTTTTGATATCCATACAGGGGTTCCCAACTTATAAGGATTTTTACAAGCTATATTCGCAACTTCCGATGGCTATATCTCCGAAACCAGATCCGAGTGCCACTTTTTTGTCACTATTTTTGTTGCATTATTTCTCGTATTACCAAAAAAAAAAAAGATTGGAGAATGGGAGCTAAAGTAAACCTGTTCCCTTTGTTCTTGTAACTTGTTTTTATAAACAAATTTTTAATGACACACCGTAAAAAAAACTAAATGGTATTACCTAGACTTTTATAATGCTCAAACGAAAGGTAGAAAACACCGTAGTTATCCGCATAAATATCCGATGGTTTCGTGTAAGCAGCGCTTCCACACTTTACTGAAAAAATAAATAAAAACACAACTAACAAAACACACACATATTCCAGCGTTGCATTCAAAAAATGGGTGTAGCAAGGGTGGATGCAAAACTTTCAAAACGAAAACAGAAAAGAAAAAACACCCATTTCACCTTCATGCTGCATACAAACACAACCAAACCGAAAAAATTCGCAATACACAATTTTTCCCCAAGATTGGATTAAGATCTTAAGTGTAATTTAATTTTCACAAATATTTAGAAACACTTTCGAAAATTGTCTTATTTGTGCAGCATCAAAACAAAGCACAGCACACACCCTTTCCGTTTAAAAACACAAAGGACAAATGTTGCTTGCTGATGCTGCCGCTGCTATCGTTGCGACTGAAGCTCAATCACATCGTCGGCGTCGAAAAAAAAGTCAGCAACTTAGAACAAGATGGTGGATTAATGAAAACTTATTTATAAAATTTATTTATATTGTTGGAATCACCTTTTTTTTGTTTTCCTTCAAAATTAAAATGCACAACTCAGCAAAAGCCTTAACTTCACTTTTGTTTTGATACTTTTTCTTTATTTGCTACTTTTATTTTTCACTAGACGCACTATTTACTTTAGGTGTGAATCAGTTTTGGTTATAATTTTAGTTTAAAATCAATTTTTCTTTTTTTTAACAACTTTCAACGCGTTAAATTTATACCCTACCCGTTTTAGTTCTTACATATCCATCCACACTCGCGCACAGTCGAAAAACAATGAAGCAAATTCTACTGTTTTCCAGCTCCAGCTCCAATCGAAGAACACACAAAAAACAAGCAGCGAACGCCGGCTGCGAAGACTTCCAAGAGAAATTTGGATCGATAAAGAGAAAAGCCGGTTTGTCCTAATTCAGACGAAGCAATAGTTGCGGAATTTTTTTTTGACATTCTTGCTTTGTCATGTCCAAGAAATGCTGTCTTTTTGACGTTCAACCGTGGAAGTGGCTCCAACGCTGTCAAGAATAATCAAAACAAAAGTAACTGTTTTTACAGGAAATTTAACACTGAAAATGCATGGGAAGAAGCATCATTTAGAAACTCTGCTCCATAATTTAACTATGCTATAACTATATATATATAATTAAATAATGCTCTGCTCCATGATAGTTCGCGCATTTTTCGAAAATTTTTGCTTGTTGGCAAGATGGGAAAAATGAATAGGTTGAGTAGAATTTGTGGTACTCGGAAATTCTCTTTCGATCTGTTCATTTGCTGATGTTATGTTTGTTTTGGCGGGTTGACGCAGCAATTGTTTTAACATTTACAAGCACAAACAAATTTTAGTTTTCGTGTGTAAACGCAAAACAAATCTACAGAAGATAATAGACAAGAATACCTTTCACAAGTTATCCTAGCGTAAGCCATCTCTAACTGTACCATGGTCGCGTTTAGCTTTGATCGTAGCTGACTGACAACTCTGTTAGTCCTAAAAAAAAGTAAGTTCCGTACCAGGTTCAATTCCACATTTTTGGTCAATTTTTTAACCTTTCCATTTGTGTCTTAGGTGAGAGAAGGAAACTTCACATGTGAATGTCAAAAAATTCTTGTGTGAATCAGGTATCGAAGACTATAAATATTGCTCCCATGATATTGCTCCGTGTGAATGCTGCCTTTGTTTCTTCTTTAGGCCAGTTCACATGATTGAAAATTGTGAACAGCATATTGTGATATGTGAACATCAATTGCAGAAAAATTACGAGGCAATAGGGCAGTTCACGTTATCATACATGATGTCCAACATAGCCTAACATCAATGCTCGATGTCAACTCTAGAAACGGCCACATGAGACACATGCTGTACGACTTTCAAAAGTTTTTTATTTTTCTGCTGGCTTGTCATACCATACAACCTGCGTTCACTGACTGTCAAGCCTAGTGAACATTTTTCATTATGAATAGTATTTCATGCATTTAGTTTCGATGTGGACGCTTATTAACTATTTTGCTACTGATGTTTAATGGCAACGAAAAGCAATATTGACAGTCACACATGTTGACAAGCCATGTTGGACAGCTGAAGGGATAATGTGAACTGCCCTCGACATATCCTTCAAGAATATCCTGCAGAATATTAAAATGCCAACGGCTCGGGACATAAATGTAGTAGGGGCCTAAGGTTGAGCTTTTGATAATATATTAAATTGCCTTAGTAAGGGGATAGTAAAGTTATGATTGGCTTAAGTTTACTTTAGTTCCCATTCTCCAATCTTGATTAAACCAAGCTTTTCTTTTTGACTTTCTAATAATAAGCTTAAATATGTAAGTAATCAAAAAGTGTCGCCCGAACTGATTTTTCGGAGATATAGCCATCGGAAGTTGCGGATATAGCTTTTGTGAAAATCCTTACGAGTTGGGAACCCCTGAATGGATATAAAAAATGTGGGTGTCATAAGTAAGATAATTTAATGGCCTATGATAATGGTAAGCAAATCTTCGAAATCAATTTTTTTTAAATCGTTATGTTTTCCAAAAAATGTGTGTAGAAATAATCTCAAGTCCTCTTGTATATACAGCAGATAATCATACAAATATTTTTCAAATTTCTCGACTAAATTCAATTTAAAGGATCACATAAAGATCGACGATATAAGAAAGTAGAATGAAGACGAGGTTTTCGAGTCGTCAGATGATGAGGATAACCTTGTTTCTTCAGATAAGAGTGTAATTAAAACTACGACTGGATGGTAAGCAAATCTTCGAAATCAATTTTTTTTAAATCGTTATGTTTTCCAAAAAATGTGTGTAGAAATAATCTCAAGTCCTCTTGTATATACAGCAGATAATCATACAAATATTTTTCAAATTTCTCGACTAAATTCAATTTAAAGGATCACATAAAGATCGACGATATAAGAAAGTAGAATGAAGACGAGGTTTTCGAGTCGTCAGATGATGAGGATAACCTTGTTTCTTCAGATAAGAGTGTAATTAAAACTACGACTGTAAATATCATCGAATCGAAACAGCAGACATCTGCTTGAAATTTGCGAAGCAATATGAGGCCGACCTGTCTACAGCTTTAAGCTTAAGAGAAGCCTTCAGTCCAGCAACCTTTTGTTAGGCGACAAACAACGATTGATTATTTTTTAAAGAAAAACTATTAAAGCACATTTTTTTACGTTTACTAATTGAAATAAATTTAACTCTTGTTGTTTTTGCATTAAATTGGCCGTCTTAAAATATCTGTAAGGTCTTTTCGAACGGAAAATCGACTACTCAAAGAGATCAACATTTCGAAAACATGAACAGACCGGCCGTCCTGGTTTTTTATTCGATCATCTTTTTGAAATTCTACTGTATTTTACTTCGTAAAGCAGCTGTGAGGTGAAAAAATTATGGAATTGACTCACGTCCTTTGTCGATTTAACGACAGCAAAATTACTTGCAAATACTATTTGCACATAAACGCACTAAACAATTGATTACAGTTATGCCTCAAAGAAAAAAATACATTTATTTATGTTTATTTTTTCTTCTGTATAGTTATGTATGTTTAATAAATAATGTTAAATATTATAATTAGCTCATTAATTACTATTAGTTTAGTTTAATAAATGACAGTTACATACATACATGGTTATTCAATAAAAATTGCACTACTGTTTGCTACGTAATAATTGCATGAGTATAAAATATAGATATTAAAAAAATGTGTTTACTCTTTAAATGATTTGAGTAACTTACGGATAAAATGTAAGCTTAAATTAAACAATTATTGTAGTATGTACTTTAAAATCATATATGTAAGTATGTAGTATGTAAAACTGAAACTGCTATATATAAATGAATAACGCATACAAAATTGATTATAGGCACATTAGAAGTACTTTATCGAATGAAAACAAGCAGATTGCAAATACATATACATGCTTGTAAATATATATATGTATACATATATATTTTTTCAATTAAATTTAGTTTTTTATGCAACTGTATGTAAATACAATAAATTTCTTTATATTATAAAACTTAAAAATAAAAACTAAAGGTAAGTATAATTTAAAATTGCTCAATTTATGCTTAAAGTAGAAACAAAAAAATCACACAATTTAAAGTATGTACATATTTATGTATGTGTACAATAGATGTATATATGTACGTGAGTTAGAGCCTGTCAAAACACCGTGTGTACTTGCATACTTCGGGAACGCTTAAAATTCGAAAATTTACACACTTGGAATATGCAAAAAAAAAAAAAAAAACCGGGGTTGCTATCAACATTCTAAAATATAAATTTTTTATCAAAAAAATAAAATATGTTCTTTACTTCTTACATCCTAAGATGTATAATTGATTTAGTGATTTAGAATCACTAGTGCATTTATTTCAGTTATTACTAAATAAAAAATAATTTCTTGATCCAAAACTGGTACCTGGTTCAAGTTATGCGACTTAAAATCCATAGATAAACATTTTGATTCGAGTATATAAAACAATTTTTATTTAAAAAACCCAAAACTTTTTTTGATTTACACGAAACAGAACGTCTCTTTCATGAATTTTGGGTCGCTGAATCTCAATTCGAAGCTTGTTTGCTCTAATCCGTCAAGTTTAAAAAAAAAGTTTAATTTCGCTGACGATCCAAGAGCCATATCGGTAAACATTGTAATCTATACAGACAAAAAACAACTTTTAAAAATAAAATTAATAAATAAATCTTTCTTAACTTTTTGACGGAAAATTAAAATTTTGAAAATGCTGGTAGCAAACCTAAATTTTTTTTTTTAAGAATATTGTTCTGGGTGTAAATTTTCAAATTTTAAGGGTTTGAGGGGTCTAGTGTAAGTACAGTTAGCTTAATTTAAAAAGGCCCATACAATATACAGATTATTAATAAATTGCAGACGGAAAATTTAAGTCAAAAACGCATATTAGCACTGCATTTCATGTAAATTTCGAAGGGCCTTTTCAAATTAAAGTGACATTATCATGTATTAAATGTTTAGTTGTGTATGCAATTATACACAGTAGCTGCTTATTAAACTATGACTGTCAAGTTTAATGACTAAAATTACAAACTTCAAATTAGACTTTTATTAATTTAGCAATATTTTTCATAATGCTTGTGCATTAAACATCCTTTTTGCACTAATTTTTAAATACATTGATTGCAATGATATATTTATTGATATTAGTCAGCCAATAAATAAATGAAGACATGAGTGGATGAAAGAGACATGAAACAAATTTAATATTTTACATAAGTGAGCTTTAAAGTTACATTTACTATTGAGCATAAAATTTTTAAACCTTTAAAGTTTAAGATGCATATGAAGCTTAGTTAATTTTGTGGAAGTTGTTAATACTTTAAGCTGATTTGGAATAAGTTAAAATAAATACCTCTTTTGTTCAATTAGCATTTGTTTTCAAGATAATGAGGATAAATGTGCCATAAGAAGTTTTGTAACTTATTTTAGGTGCACAAACCTTTGGGATTAAGAGGAATTTTTCAAGGGTGCTTTTGGCCCGCTAAATCTGAAAATTACTACCGTTTGCTCAATAAAGCTCGTTTGTTCGCGATACATACATATCTATATGAAACGATTAAATACAAAAAAAAAAAACACAGTTTTAGCGAAGTTAGCAATTTTTCCGAACATAAATTTAATTTTAAACTCATTATAAATTGTCTCTAAGTGATTTTAACAAATATATGCCACACAAGAAGTTTTGAAGCGCTATACACAGAAATCTGTTCAAGCTAATTTTTACGAAATTTCGGACGTTTGGTGGCACAAGCAAGCACCTGATAAAATGTGAACAGGGTTTGACATACAAATAATAATTTTGAAACACATAAAGTGGGCGTGTCTCATACTAGCAAAATCTTAGAAGCGCTATGTGCAGATACATTGGTGACACAGCAAGTACCAACCAAAAATTGGGCGTGTCACCTATCAGACAGCGAAATATATCATAAGGCTTTAAAAAATAATTTTTAAGCTTAACTATCACCAGATGTGTGAATCAGCGATAGGCAGCTTATGTAATATAACTTTGTAACTTAATGTTTTGATTAATAGAGTAAGCAGTAGAGTAAAAAAAGCAAACAAACTTTACTTTGCAAATCAAATTATGGTTCCTAATCCACAAATTCATCTTATGTGACCTCGGCTATTCAAGTCCGAAAGTTTCAAAGATATTTTATGTTATTTTTTCTGTCTGGCTTGCAGACTATCTTCTTTTAGCAGTTTTTTGGTGTTTGCATATATATATGCACTCCTCATATGGCACAAGGTTTATATGGTACAGCTATTTGTTCACATAATGATTTAGAAATATGGATAAATTTCATAGAGCCTTACAGGAATAGCTTGCAAGGAAATTATTAAAATTAAGAAATATTTAATCACAAACCAAAAGAAAACTGATAATGAATGACTTAAATTAAATAAGTTTAATATGAAATTTCATTTAAAATTAAATGTTCAAACTCTGCTTTGAAGTCTTTTTTCAATATGTTTTTATGTGGGTCAATTTTGTTTCTGATCAGTAACGGTGGTAAAGCTCTTTTTAAATTATAATTTTAAACACTAAAATTTAATTGTTTGTGCATGTTCCTTCAAGTCCTTGTTAGCATCTTAATGGCATTTATTTGATTGTTTGTTTTTTTAAACAAAGTAAAAAATGTATTTATAAAACATTGAAAATTCAGAAATAATTATTTTTTAAAAAAAAAAGAGATAATTGAATTCTTTTAAACGAAATCTTTTTAAGCGAAAGAGATAATTGAATTCTATATGTTTTTTCAATAGTTATTGTAAATGTTTCAATTTTGTGTCCGCCTTCCACTGTGTCCGTCGTACTGGTAGTAAATTAAAATGCATTGAATTGATATTTAAACATTTCAGCTTTATCTTATAAGACAATTATTTGCGCTCACTCATATCAATATACAAATTATTTTAAGGACTTTAATATTAAACATTAACTGATCCTAATTTATTTTGATTTTCGTAAATAGTTAAGTTTAGGTTTAAGTAATTATTTATAGGTAATAATTTAATAAGCATTTACTGTACATACATTTGTGTGTTAATATCTCATGTGTTTTTATGTGTAATTTAAAGTAATTGTTTTATTTATCTTCTTTAGCTCCCAACAGTTAATATCATCAATATTTAATTTTTATTCTAAGACAGTCTTGTTTCTATGTATATATAAATACATAAATGTTGTTTTGTTGTTTGTTTTACTAGCATTGTGTTTCTGAAACATACATACGAGTATTTTAATATGATAATTATAACAATGTATGTATTTAAAAAGATGCCATAAACATACTGGTGGAGAAAAAAATACAATATTTTTAAATATAACTACATATACATACATATTTATTTTTGAATTGCAATCCCTAAATTTTGATTTTCTTTAAAAAGAGCAAAAAAAAAATAAAGAAAAGAAGGCAGGTAGAGAGGAAAGGCTTTGGAAAAAATTTTTGGTAGCTATAAAGTATCTATAATATATTTTATATTGATACATTTAAAATGCCTTCTTATATTAAAATTAATTCGTCGTCTCAAATTGCGTTTACTATGGTTTATCAATGCGGCTTTGGTCTGAAATACATCAATTTCTTATTTTTTAAAGTAATCAACAAGTATGTATGTTTTTTCTTCCTTCTTCAAGTTCTTGTCATATAGCACAATTTTAATTTCGTTGTGAGTGTGTTTTTCTTTTTGTGTTTATGATATTTAATGATTTACATATATACCATTTGAGATAAGGTGTAGTTGTATTCTTTGCCTACTATATATTTATATAATTTCATTTCAAGCAAGTATTTTGTGTTTTGAATTTGTATCTCGAAATATAGGTGCAGTTGGTGCAGCATAAAATGCATTTAAGCAACAAATCTTGCAGTGTATTTTAGTTTAGTTAGATAAGATTGATTTTGGTTTTTCAAAGTACATACGCTTATGTAGTTTCTTATTTTACAAGATATTTTGTTACACACCACATTCATTTAATATAAGATTTTGCATTTTCTTTGTAGTATGTATAGGCTTAATTATGCGCAGTTCTTCTGCCACGTGGTTTGATTGTTTCTGAAATTTGCCACATTTCTTCTTCGCCAAGGAAATTTTCGAAGTTTTCAAAGAAACGAATTATTCGATCATTGCGACGGAATGGATATGTACTGTGAAATAATTTTTTTTAAGCAATTTACTATATACTGTTATTGTTCAAAACAACTTACCATTTCTTAAATCGCTTCATATTTACTATAATGTTATGCTGCTGCCAACGTTTTGAAAAGTTTATAACGCCATCTTTAAGATAATCAGGATTACCAACATGCACGAATGTTAAATCTTGTAATACAAGCCCACTGAAATTTAAGTAGTATATTTTCATATCAAAATTATCGTTTTAATTTATTTGTACAGTAGTAAGGAAGGACTGGTTAAAAATTGTTATCGCTATATCTTAATACTTTTGATTAAGGGCATAGTTTCTTTGCATATCAACAAAAACTGAAGAAATTATGATTTAAGCACAAAAATTTAGTTAAACGATAATTCAGTCAAATCTTATCGCATCTCTGTACAAGAAATCAATTTATTTTTACAAGTTTGGTATATTTTTCGGCTTAGTTTCGAAAAACAACCAAAAACGCTTTTTCGACCAACGGGAAATGATACAAGATACATAAGTAACCTAATCGATTTACTTTTTAGCACCTATCAAACATTTCCATCAAGGTTCACTTTTGATTTAATTTTTCATATAAAACCCTTATTGTTATTGGTGTATGTAATAGGTCCGATAGTAACTAAAACCTCGTTTGTGGTCGGTCGGTCTAACTTATAAAATTTTACTAATTTCTTTTAGTATTTAAGATTTCATAGCAATTACCTTAAATTTAATGAGATTTATTAAAAATTGTATGTATTACGACACTTTGAATCTTAAAAAACTTGAAATTTTAACTGAAAGTCTTTGTTTAGCTTTGGATACAGTCTCATGTCTCAAAAACGAAATCTATTGTCTGGCTTGCTATTGCTGTTTCCGTAAAAACTTTTCTTCTTGTTTTTTTTTTTTGGTACAAATTGTTATGAAAAAAAGGCAGAACAAAAAGTTTTACTTTGCTCAAATAAATCGTCTGAGCATAGAATTTGCTTAAATAATAAATTATTGTAGTGTGATCTTTCCTGAGTTGCACTTGAAAAACATGACTTAATTTCCGTTTGACTGATTGATTGAAATATAATTCCAACCCTTAATATCCAGGAAGTTCGTTTTCTGTTATTCATTCTAAAGCTTAATATTATATATATATATATATATATATATATATATATATATATATATATATATATATATGGGACGTTCCATGTTAACCGGGACAGTGGGCTGCACAAAATTGAGCGCAGCGGAGAAACGTTTTTAAGGTTTAAAAATGTTCGTATGCTCAAGGGCTTTCATATGAGAACGGGTGTTTTCGACCATAATACGACGCCTACATATGAATATCTATGTGTAAATAGGCAGAAGTATATATCCGAACACATTAAAAACATTTTGTTATCCATAACTAAGATACGATTCTTCATTCTCTGGTAATAGTTTAAATGTAGGTAAGCTTACATGTAAGGAATGCACGGGGGATTTGTCTCCGCTAAAGCTTGTCGGTAAACGCGAAAACTAGAACTGGAATCTATAAGTGTGCAGTATTCCTTAAGACCTTCTGTTATAGTTTTATGCCACTCCAGTCTAAAAAAAAAATAATGAAAACATATATTAATATCATTTTATTAAGAGTCATTTAGAATCAACGAACCTTCTAATAGGTGCTGAGTCTAATGCAGACAATAACGCCAGGTATGAATTATAATTATTCATTTTACGTAAGTGCTTCATTATCTTAATAAATTTTATCACATGTTTTTCGCGTTCTTTTGCATCGGATAACATTAAAATTTTTGAACGTGCCCAATACGACATTTTATTAAAATGTTCTGTAAATTTATTTAAATTTGGCGATTTCTCCTCACATTGTTCTTTGGCAAAAAGTAATACTTCGGGAATTTCAATTTTTTGAAATAACTCAGCATCTAAGAGTGTCATTTGCTCAGCAATTTCCACTGATTTGAGATCGAGCAAGCTGGGTTGGTTGGTAACGGTAACATGCATGTTGGGCGAGTAGCTGGAAAACTTCTGCTCCTTATGAAGTGTAACCTTAAGAAATTTAAAAAAAAGTTTTTAAAATAATAAAATTATATGAAAATTTGCTGCATGAAAAATGGCTTCTTAAGGTATAACTAAAAGAAAAAGGTATAACTAGTACCATAGCCAGAGGAAGGAGAGTCTAAAGTGTGACTTTCAAATATCTATATCTTAACGCTGTTTAATAAGACTGTTGCTTGTTTTAAATAAAACAAGTTTGCTTTTAAATTGTATTGTGAAAATACTTTTTCACATTTACTTAAGGAACATGTTATCTCTTAATAATCTCTCTTAAAGCTAATTCTTTTGATGTTTCGAAAAGTAATAACAACTCAAAGTTTTTGCATTATTTAAACATACTCTCGGACGCAAAAAGTCAGCTTACATTTGCCACAAGCAATGGTAATGCTAAGAATGCAATATTTTTTATTTCACATGCACAGAGTGTGCAAAACGAAAAGTGTTCCACATTCTAAGGTGCTACACCAATGTCATATATCTTTTACTTTACTGATTATTTGACTAGCAGATAAAGACTGTTATAACGAATGAAATAAGGTTACCTTTTCTATAATTTTGTTGCGCAGCAGTTTTGCTAAATACAAACGACCTGAACAAACCAGTTGATATACAAACTCTACTAGTAGTGTTAAAAGTTGACCTGTCAAATCAGTTGACCTATGAAGTAAGTAAATCGCATTTACATTAGGTACGAGTATATCAATAATTTTATATGTATGTTTATAACGTACGTTAAATCATTTACTACTCGAACTAAAAGAGAAAATGTCTCTTTAGCGGCCTTTTGCTTCTGATCATTAAGCTGACAAAAAAACACTGTATAACGGTGGGAAAGCTTTTCAATAACATCTATCGGCTGTATAAATGTACGAAATGTTGTTATGAATGCTTCGCTAAATGCTGCAATTAGAAAAATTTGAATATTGAAAAACATTTAAATAAGTTGCTTTCGTACAACTTTTTGTCCTACCGTTGTCGGTAATTTTTTGTACTCGACTTGCGTGCACAATTAATGCATCTATATAGCCGCCTTTTACCTCAGGTCCATCTTCGCTTTCTTTTTTCAAAATTAAATACGGAGTTATATCAATCTCTTCCAGGAGGTTTGGTAAACTATCCTTAGCTAGCGAATTCGTAAGTGAGCAGTCCTTTGAAGTTTGAAAAAGTATTGTGGTTAACAAGTAATTTTATCATGTAAAAGTTATGCTGCATTACCTTATTGTTATTATTGTAACTGTTCTCTATGTGAATTCCTTCATCTTCTTCGTTGGTTACATCCGTAACCGGCGTACATGTACATGTATCAATATTATTTCCTACATTATAATTCATATGCTGTATATTGTTTGTTTTGGAATTCATGGCAACTGTCTCATTTGGCAATTTGTGTGAATGATGAATTCCTATTTGATCTTCTTCAGATAAATCCGCCAATTCTTCACAAACTGTTGACATCAGTTCACTACCTTGTGTAGCGGACAACACACGTCCATGCCGTCCAACGCCACCACTTTCAATATAACCGTCAGCCACCAGCTGTGATGGTTTCGGACTTGGTGGAGGCGTGGTAATAATCGTTGGGGGTGGAGTTGGATTCGCTGACGGACGACGTTGTTTGTAATTCTTTGGCGGCAGTGCTGGTGGGATTTCATTTTCAGGTGAATTTAAGTCTTTGGCTACAGGACCAATGCTGCAAGAGAACGAGATTACAAACTGTAAACTCTAAAAATATCAATTTAAAGGATTTAAGACTTACTTCATTGTTTGACTATGTGATATATTTCGATTTAAATTGTATGTGTGCATCGTATGCCGATGTTGTTCCATAGATCGTGTTGATGATGAACAAATTTCCATGTATGCCAATACTAAAGTGAAAATTATATATCAAACATTAGCACGAAATTAAGTTATTTAAAGGATAAGAACAAATGCTTTGGATTATTTTAAGTTCAGTTAAAAAAATGCAATAAAATAAAAAACCAAAACTTGACATTTGCTGAAAGTTTCATAAATTGCGTACATAAAAACACGGTAAAAATATATTGGTGTTAATTTTAAAATTATAGCTGGGTTTGAAAGTTTCAATTTAATTTTAAGCTACAATAAAGTTTCGACGAAAGGTCTCACTCATGAAATACTGTAGTAAGGTATCTTCGGCGATAATCTTTGATTCATGGAGTACTACACATTTCATATAAACTTTATTTAACCACCGTCAACTCTAGTATAGAATATGCACTCTTTTAACTCATGCGTAACTTATCCATACATTAATAATTTTTGTGCGGATAGTTCCTACTCTAATAATAATATAAAATTAAAAAATGTTTGTAACTTCCAAGAGACTGTGCTGTCACATCTATAAACGGAGGACTTATATGAGACAAACAGAATCATCTTTTTTTTGAATATTTTTAGGAATAAAGTCCAAATCGAGAATCAGTAAAATTTTATACCACTAATTTGCGTCAAACATAAATTTTTGGCATTTATAATTTTTTTTATCATTTTTCATGCAAATATAGACGCTGAATCTGAATCTTGTAAGAATTTCTTTCTATTCTGAATAAATTTATTATTCGTTATAAAACTAATAATAATTTGGACAATACCGCGAAGTTTTATTTAATCTTTTGCAATTTAAAAAAATTTTAATTAAAATGAAAATATTTTTCGTTTAAGGCGGTAAAAGATTTAATAAAAAATTCTTTAAATTGCAAAAGATATCACTTCTGGTTTTCGGATTTTGAATAGAAGGTTCACTACATTTTTTTTTTTTAAAACCCTTTTACTGATCCTAGACGTCATTTCTTTGCAAGTGCGTTTCTGCAGCCAATGTTTAAAAAAGATCATTTTGTCCACAATTTCGAAGTCGGGCTATCTTGGTCAAAAGTAATGCTGAAAAACTTCTACGAATAATTGCTGTAATTTTGTCAAAATAAGCTTAGTAAAACATCTTAGCAAAAATTGATTCGAAAACTTTATGGCATAATTCAAATTGAAATACCACATAAAGGAAAAATGGCAAAAACATATCCGACTTTGTTGAAACTAAGTTTTAAGCTTAACATATTCAAAAGAATAGAGTTCTAGCAAAACATAACTGTGCGGTGATAAACCAAAGCAATGAAGTGTGTGCTTCTCAAACAAAATAAAGAAAACAGCTGGACAAGCTAGAGAAAAAATATGGCCAAGCGTTAAAAAAACAGAGGGACAAAAATTAAAACGATATAAACTAAAAATTAAATGAGAATGGAATATAAAAGCATGACGCTATCTATGAACAATTTTTAAGCACAAAATTATTTTGCCACCTTTTGCAGCAAATGTGAATTAAAACAATTAACATTATGCGCAACTTCTCATATCTGGACCGCGGTCTAGATTTTTCTCACCGCGATCCCGTTGTGTATATCTCATTTTAGAATAGTGTAGACCCAGTTTAGTGCTATATCTGAACAGCAATCATTGAGAAAGCTTTTAATGGCAAATTATGGGCTCGAGGCATTGCCAATAACTTGCGAGACAGGCAGCCGGTAAGAAAAATATTCCGCTTGGCAACCGTAAGATTTGATACACGAGCCGCTAATGTGAAATTAACGCGATTGAAATTTCATATAAGGCAACTATTTTTAAATGACAAAAAACATTTGTTGTTAAGTTAAGTCGCAAGTGAACCGTTTTGTTTTTTTTTCCTCTCTTAAAACATTCATAATTCTAAAATATACTTAGGTATCAATACGTATACTGGACGCTATAAGCCATCATACCCATACCCACGTTTGTTTTTTAATATTTCTACATTTCTACATAAGTCTAAAAAATTAAATTTTAAAGCAAAAATGATGATGTTTAATGCAATAAATTATTGTTAACTCCACGAAAACTGATTCACCCGAACGTTACCTACTAGACAACAAACTAAACAGCTAAAAATAATTCTCCAGGGGTTCATCTTGAAAAGTTTCACTAAATCCTGTCGTTACTAGAGATCATAAATAATAAAACTTTTCGAAAAAAGTTTTCCCAGACTATTTGAGAAGAGTAATTTACCATAGGGATTTTTATATGCTGTGAGACTGAATTTAAGGTCAGAAATGAGCAATGACTTTTCAGAAATGCGGGATAGGGCAGATCAGTAGGGCATACCAAATTGAAGGGACTAACATGAAATTTATTTTGATTAAATTCAGCCTTATATTAGACATAAATTAAAACTTTTTTTTTTGTTCTTAAAAAAAAGTGCTTGCAAATAGACGACATAATCTTGTGAAATTGTGACATAAACTAACATTTTAGATGAATTTGAAAAATTCCAACAAGCAAACAGAATAAGATATTTTGCAGAAAAAGAAGTGATAGCTGTACCGCAGAGCTTCAAGTAACAAATTTTTCTTCGGTAATAATATATAAACTTATAACTGAAGCAATGAATTTTGTTAATCAAATCTTTACGATACATTTAAAGATACAAAAGAACAAATGTTCTAAAGGGACTTTAGCAATATATATTTCCTTTGGTTAAATTTAAACAGAAACTTTTATGCTGAAGTTTTATTGCGAAAAATCCCATAAGAAAATAAAGCTTAAAGTAACTTCGAAAAAAATAACAATTAAAAAAACAAGCTAAATTAACGCAACTATTTGCTTAATTCCGATACACTTACCCGAAAATGCCACACTTTGAAACACTAGATTGTTGGAACAACAACAATTCATTTCAGTTAGAGTTTTACGTAAAATAATATTACATTTTTGTTTTGGTGTTGGTTTTTGTAATAAAAATGAATAATTTGAAGATGAAGCAATAGGATTGTTTGATTTTAAATTAATATTAAAAGTAGTTGTTGTTGTTGGCAAAAAAGAACTGCTAAATTTAATTTAAATTTTGAGCATAATACATTTTTTTTTTAATTTTATTTAATCAAAGTGGGACGCACATTAAAATTATGTTGTGAAATTTGTAGTTGTTGTAATTTTGTTGTTTTAAGCGTTAAACAAACAAAACAAAAATGAATCAATAAAATTAAAAATCATCAACAAGTTGATCATTTGATGTTTATTTAGTGTAGCGCGTCGGTAATTTGTTGTGTATTCAATGGATAGAAAGAGATACAGAGAGAGTGAAACACAAATATCCCAAAATAAAATTTTCGAGAGACCAAACAATGTTTATGAACAATGTCGTCGAGACAAAATGAAAAAGATAAAAAATAAAAAAAAAAATATAAATAACTGTGTAAAGTATGTTTACAAACTTACTGTGCTTTTTCTTTATTGGTAGGGGTGGTGGTTCATCTAGACTACCATCGATACCAATCACATTGCAGCTACCAGCTAAGCCGCCAGCGCGACGAGGCTCAATAAGACTCTGATGTTTTGATTGCCATTGAAATGCCGAGAGTTGATGATGATGCTGTCGTAATTCTGGTAAATCGTGTGCATTAAAACTGTGGCAGAAAAACAAAATAAATATATAAATAAATTTGGAAATGTGTGGATTCCTCGCTCTTTATTTGTTATTTGGCTTATGAAACACCACATGTTTATTTGCAAAATGAAAATGATATGGGTAACCTGATAATTAAAAAAAAAATATCTTTGCAAATAAAACAAAGGGTTTCCTTAATGCTTAAGATCGGAACAGATCAAATAAGTTCTTTGAAATGCGCTGTCATGGTTTTTTGTAATTCTATAAAAATGTTCCTTCTTAAACCTACAAATGCAAAAAAGCCATGACGTGCGTGGACTATAACTTTGTTCCGTGGTTACTTTGTAGTACCAAAAATTGAATATTATTTAATTGAACTTGCGGTCATTAGCAAACACCGACATTCATGTCATTTAACAAATCGGTGATTCTTCTTAAAAAAACCAGACAAGACAATTAAAAAATGTTCAACTGTAATTCAACTTTAATGTATGTACAATTTTTTGTCCAGGCACTGCACTCTGCTCATAACAAATTCTTTGCTCGATACTGAAAAATCTATTTTCATATACACCCAATAACTTTAGCAACAAAACACGAGAGTTTTTAAGCCATAAGAAAAAACTTTTACTCAACAGCGCTCATTTAAACATAGCCCTAAAATAAGCCTACCTATTAATGTCATCAACTTCATCGAAATTATTATCATATTGTGATGATTGTGACGATTGCGTTTCTTTGCACTTCTTTTTTGTAATTTTCGGTGGCAATGCCGGCGGAACTATGTTCGTCAGATCATCAACTGATAAAATATCAAGGCTATTTGTTTTGCCAAGTGATGACATGGATTGCAACTGATTTATGAAAAGTTTTTCGGTGGATTGCTCCATATTATCAGGACTAGTACTGGTCACATAGCAAATAGAATGATTGTCATTGTTTTGGTGATTATGATGATTACTGATGATGCTACTGTTGCTACTTAATATTCCAGCAGAACTACTATTACTACAACTTGATGAAGAAATTTTAGTTGCAGTCGTTGTGGATGAAGAACAGTTTGCTACTGCCATCTGTTGTTCCATAAGAGAAGCAGTTGTGTAATGTGTTGCAGTGTGATGATGTTGCTGTTGATGGAATTCATGATTATTTGTTGACTCTATTGCACCATAAACTGCAGCATCTGATGAATTGCGTACATAATTCATGTCGGCTATACTTGATTTTGAGGATGATTGAAAACTATACTCTGAAGAGCGCTTTGATACGCTTTGTGTAGAAGTACGAAATGAATTCATGGATACAAAACCTTTAAAAGGAAAAATAAAATAAAATTAGTAAGAAAATATTAGGAACTGTATTCAATTTTAAGCAATAATCTCACATAAATTCTTTTGATTTTGTTATTTTTAAATTAATTTTCAAAAAGTGTATGAATTTTAATAACAATTTGAAAATAATATACATGATGTTCGAATGGTAGTCAAAAAACGCTGTTGCTCCCTACAATTCTTTTCGTGGATACGATCACCTGATGTCTACTGAGAAATTACAAAAAAAAAACAAAATCTGGCAAAAATTCGAACCAAAATGCAAAAATATTGCAGCTAATAGTAAAAACTAACAAGCAAATGTTATGTTTTCAACACCTACAATATGTACCTCAATTGAGAGATCTCCTGTAGTAGAATACATTTAGCTTAGACATAATGGTCATAAAGGCAAAATATACTTTCGCTGTTAGTAATATGAAAGTCATAGTATTTTAATCTTTACGAAGAAATAACTAGCATTAGTCAGCTCTTAAAGATCCGAGAGGTTGATATATGTTGCAATATTTTATATCTAATGGTTCTCTTGCAACCAAAGTCTAATACTCCATTGGAACAACTAGTTTTAGTACTTGGAGGCTCCAGACGTCGAACAGTCCTTGTATTACCATTTATACTTCATAATATGGAAACCCATTTCAAAGCTCTTTTTTAGTGCTCTTACTTAAAAACATACATTGTAAGTTATGTGTGGGAGGCGCTACAGGTTTTCTTCGTACTACATTTGCCAATGAACCCTAAGGAAATGGATATTGTTGACATATATTTTAGCCACATGCCTTTAATAGCTAAAGTATTTAGTAAATATAATTTGCATTTGCTTAATAGCAAGTGCTGCAAATAATAAGCATATATAAAATTATTCAAATGTAGAAGACTTTTCGAATGAGGAATATATTGTTGGTATTAAGAACATAACATTTCTTTGTTAGTGCTTACTTTTAGCTTATGATATGATTTGTCAAATTTTGATTGTTTTTTGAAAATTACTCAAGGAACATTAAAGTAATCATATATATCCAAAAAGGGTGTTTTTTTTCACTTCCATTTAAACAACGA
The DNA here is from genome assembly GCA_949775025.1 of Tricholauxania praeusta. Classification (NCBI taxonomy): domain Eukaryota; kingdom Metazoa; phylum Arthropoda; class Insecta; order Diptera; family Lauxaniidae; genus Tricholauxania; species Tricholauxania praeusta. The sequence goes on from OX459028.1 coordinate 150,163,044, forward strand.
GTGTATTTTGAAGAATTTAAGGGAAAATATATAAATTTAATAATACGAATACAAATGTAAGAAAAAAAAATTTCAAGCGAATTCAGCGAGTTCGAAACAGTGATTATGAATTTAATGTGAATTCATTCATTTGAGTTAATGTGAAAATCGATGAATTCAAAGTAAATCAAAACTGGCTGCAGTGTATTTTCCAACAAAACCTAATGAAAATTACATACAGATCGATAATTAATGATAAAATTGAAGAAATAAAACATTATTTGTATATGAAAAACAAGACGTTTTCTACAACTCAAAAAAGCGCAAAAGAAATTAAAAACCAACATCTAAAATATTGTGTTAATTTGAAAATACTTTATACCCGATTCATTCGAATGACGGTTGTTCGTAGATTTACGCATCTCTGTTTTATCCATAGCACTATTACCACTACCGCTGCCAGCAGCTGTAGCAGTTGTGGACATCATTGTCGCCGCTGCAACATTAGTTGTTCCTGCAGCTACTATTACAATAGGTTTGGCGCCAACAGCACCACCACTAACGCTACCCATATGAGTTATTTTTGATAAGTTAGGCTTCTCAACAGTTTCCATTTTTCCGCCTAATTGATAATTTTTATTCATTTATTTCGATATATTACTACAATTGATTTCACAGCAGAACAATAAAAATTGACAGAGATAAGCTTTATATATACTTAAAATGCTGATCAGCTATCCCATACCTGTATAAATCAATCACGTCACTTTTTCTTTAAACTACACTCAAAGTTTGGCATCACAATTGCTGAATTTTTAAAAAATTCTTAGATTCTTTGAGTATATTTCAGTAAAAATGTGATATAATGAACTTGCATTGTCGGGAAAATTGATATTAGCTCAAAATTATCTTTTAGAAAATATGATTTGATCTCTGCCAATCAAGATTTTTTGAAAATTGTTCTACAGTGTATTGTGTAAATAAAACCAGCAAAAAATAACACTGTGCAACGAAAGAAAAAATGTGCAAGACTTGATTAGTGTTCTTTTTAGTATCAAGAACTCCAGAGGAAAAACTCCGTCATGCAAACTTATTCCCCAGAACGTAAATGTTTCGGAATGAATAACTTTGAAGGATTAAAATCATCAAGTTACGATAACCTTTTCAATGGTTTTTGTTTTTTTTTTTTTTGTTTCTTTCCAAGACAAAACATTAAAAAGGTCACCGCTTAATTGAATCCTTTAAAGCTTTTTATCTCGAAAACTAGGCGTACTGCAGTATAAGTGCATATGAGTGAATTGTTCATGGGTCTTTAAGAACTAACAAATCTTCGTCACTAAAAAAAAAACACTGAATTCCCAATAAGCACTACTGTTTGCAACAATGAAGCTTGGCGGAAATTTTGAAAAAGCTACACTTTGCAAACGAAATGCAGCATTTTCCTGCTCGTACAGTCGCTGCATTTTTGCAACCGCAAAATTTCAGCAAAATTATAAGAAATTTCGTACAGTGTTTATTGGGTTGTTGCACTGTGTAATGAATTAAAACTTACTCATAGCAAACATTTTCTCCACACTATCATCTAAAATATTATCCAGTCGATTTTCTATAACTAAAGCCTTTGACTCCTCTTCCTCACGCGAGTGATTTAATGCTGAATCGAGCGAGCACTGACTAGAATTTTCATCGGGCGAACGTGAGCGTACAGAAAGGCTGTAAAAAATAATAAAATATTCATCAAAATTATTTCTTTTGCATTAAAACAGCAACCCTTACTGATCAACACCGTAAATCATAGAAGAAAACTCAGAGCTGCAATCTAAATCTGAATTGATGCTTATATTGTTTGAATTTTGTTGCTGCTGTTGACTGCGTCGTTTTGGTGGTAAGGGTGGAGGATGTGTGGTCCTGCTAAAAAATAGCAAGAAAAAAGTGTGAAGAATGAATAACAAAAGCAAGTCGTTGAAGTAAAGCTAAATCAAGCACAAGATAAATAACCCCTATTTGTAAGATATGAGTGCCCAATCACTTATGAACTCTACAACACATGTCATGCATAGCTTGTCTTTATTTGCTGCTACGTGCCTTAGGCTGCTTTAAATATCCAAGCTTTCTCGAGCCTGATTTTGAAATTTTACGGATAAGGAGTTGATATTTTAAAAATAAGTTAAACTATTTGGCAGTAAATTTGATAAGCTACGAGTACAATTTTTATTTGTACTACTATTTGCTTTTAAAGTAAATGTACAATAAAATTATACTTGACCTCTAAAAAAAACGTACCTCTGCTACATTTATAATAAACTTGGGGCACATGTAGCAAATTTGTCATAAAAGAACACTCTCATAATTTTGCAAGTCGTTTCTTCAGAAAAAACTCAAATTGCAAAAATCGCCAAAAAGAAAAACAAAGAAATGTACTTAAAATAGCTTTATAATAATGGATTAGTACAATTCACAGATATTAGTCCAAAAACAGTTCCTGTAATCGGAAAACATGTGAGAACAAAAATGAGAGAGTAATTTATGTTTTCTCTGTGTACGACGCTACATTTTTCAAAGTCAAAAAGAATTTTTGCTGGTAAACTCATAAAAAGTGTCAAACTATCAGCTGTTCTATGTTGTGCAACCTACAACATTAAGTTTAATTTCCATTTTATTCTTTGTGTTTATGGAATTCATAGTTCAACAATATTTAGGGCTACCAGATGCGATACTAAAGTAGCAAAAGTGCCACTTTTGCAAGGCTTTGCTACTTTGTTACTTTTGACTCGAAATGTGCTACTTTTGGATGGTTTTGCTACTTTCGATGTTTGCATTGTAAAATAAAATATTTGAACTTTTTTATTTTTTTTTTTTGCTCATCAAAGTTATTTGAAATTATTGTTTTAATTTCCTGGGGTTTTTTGTTAGGAAGTGAGGACCTTTTTTTTTTTTTGTATGAAATAAAAGAAAAATGAAGGTTTTCATTTACAAAATTCCAATTTTTTGATATGTGCTACTTTTGTAGTAAGGCCATCTGGTAGCCCTAACAATATTCAATTTATGATGTTTATTTATTGCCCGTACTACGAAAATTAATTTTTTGATCCAACTACATTCAAAAATTTTTGACGTGTATTCTCGGATTAAAAAAATTTTTTTTTCCGGTCCTGTATATTTTACATTTTTTCTCTTTCACAGAGCGCAATTTTCTTACTCTTTCATGTTTGACAGTTCTAAATGATTTAGTCCAAAAAGGTCTGGAACGAACCTAATTTAACTCTTAAATTTCAAGGTCTGTCTGGCTCGTTCTTGACTAAACAAAAATAGTTTTTGAAGTAGTCAAATTAACAAGATTCAGTTAAAAAATTAACTATGTATTATTATTATGAAAAATTGTACTACTACCGTACGATCTATCTATTAAAAAACAATTAAGATTGTAATTTTTTGTCAGATCATGTTAGTCATATTAATCTATCATCCATGTTAATAATATACCTATTTGGAAGTGGTGGCTTTGGTGGTGGACTTGTATCTCTCAATATACTTTCAGTGCTATGCGATGCGCGTATTGGGTTGGATTTTGTTTTCTCCAAAATATCACGTTCCCTTTAAGAAATTAAATAAATATTAAATAAACACCAATTGTTATTTACAAATTATGTGTCTTACTTAGGCGTTAATGTTATATCAGGCAAAGATGTTCGTTGTCCAGCAACTTCAACAGGTGGGCGCATTAAATAGTTATTAGACGTGGCAGAAATTTCTGGTGTAGATGGACCATACTTAAAAGCATTTTCCTCTTTTTCTTTTAATTTTTGTTGCGCCAAGCATACAAGATTCTGCAGAATAAAAAATAGATAAGGTATATTTTTCGAAATTTCATTAGAATTTGTAAATTACCTTAACAGCATCTTCCAACAAATCAACGACTTCCTTGACATTATCATTACTAAGAGAAGCACAATTGTTTGTTTCCTCGCTGAGCATAACTTCATCACAAAGTTTTATTAATTTACCAAGAGATTGATAGACTTGCTGTGTAGCTGAGAGCATAACAGTGCTGTTTTCATTAAGAGTGTACGATTGTATAACTAGAATATAAGAAATAAAAAACAAAGAATAAAACAACGCACAGTTAAATTTACAAGCGACACTACGTATGTTGGTTGTAGCTAATTTCGCAGAAATAGAACACACCAATATTTCATAATTTTACTCATTAAGTTGCAGAATCGAATAAAAGCTTGCTTATGACCGAAAATTAAACATATTGCCAATCTGCGAAAATACCTTTACCTACTGACTTACCAGCATACATGCTTGCAATAGTTTCCAAGATCACAGTCCCATTACCCGGCAATACTTCAAGTTTCTTTTTTAGAATGACATCACGAAAGTGCTTGAGTGCATTTGATATGTCCTTGACGTGCGTTTCCAATGATTGTGCTGATTTGGCAACTTCTTCAGCAGTTGGTGGAGGCTTTGAAGATAGTGTTTTGTTTCGTGGACTATGTGGCGAATGGGATCTAAAATTAAATTAACAAACATTTCAAAATGTCTGGATATGTTTAATTTTTTTTGTATTTAAGCTTTTAATTACCTCCCCAATGTATTCGTTGGTGTACGCATTAGTGAAATTTTTTCAAATAGATCGTCCTTGAATGATCTTGCACGACGTGCTAATTTGGTGCCCTTTAAACTATTCTTGTGACCCGAAGAACCGGTTGTTGCAATTGTTGTTGTATTAAGCGGTGTACCTGGTGATTGCTGCGTAGGTGTAGCAGGTGATGGAGTTTTTGGCGATGGGGTTCCAATAGTATTGCTACTCTGATAATTTCCTGTCGCCGTTGAGGAGCAAGAGGAATTAGGTGTTGACGGAGAGCTGACTGTACTATCTAAAAAAAAAAAGAAATTAACAGTTTTTATGTTTTTATTTAAGCTTGTAAATAATAAGTTAATAAGAAGTAGGTGTGTTTTTAACAATTAAAATGCACCCAATTTTCAAGTTATGCAATAGTTTATTTTTTTTACAGATATAAGATACACACATCTGCTTTTTTGGAAACGTAATTTTATTGTAATTTTATATGTAATTGTAACTCAAACAATTTATATCTTTATTTAGTCACATTTCTTATTGGTGTACTGATAAGATCAAATTTTTCATAGAAAATCAAAGTAAATAAATATTTTCTGGAGCCAATGAATGTAAATTTAACCGCAAAAAAGTTTAAAACTAAAAAAAAAAACTGGAAAAAATTCACAAGAATGCGTTTCTAAAGGATTTCGATGCGCTGAATTTAAATTTGACTGTCATGTCAAATTTTCAGACATTAGCATTGAAATGTTTGAAAAATCCCAACTTTGAGTGTGTTAACGTGATAAAGGTATATACATCTATACATTACTTGGTAGAGATGTTTATTTAGCACACAATTATGTTTCCGAAATTAAAGCAAATATGCAGGACGTAACATCATATGACTGCTCAAAGAAGACCATCTTGAAGTTTTTAAAATTCCAAAAAAAATTTCAGTTCTACTTCTTAGCAACCACAGTAAGTTTTTTTAGATTTGATTTTATTTTTTTTTTAATATTGAAGTTATCTTTACAAAACAGTGCTTAAATTGTTAATTTGTTGCATTTTTAAAAATGTTATACTTAGCTATTTAATAATCATTTCGTAAGGAATTTATGCACATACATACTAAAATCACTTGAAAATTAACTATTGAATAATTATAAGATCTGTAAAAATAATAAATTTAGAATATAAGCACAGTTTTAAGGAAAAATTTAAAAATTTTATAAAAAAAAACTTCGATTCTAAAAAATATACTGTGGTTGCTAAGTAGTAGAACTGAAAATAGCATGGTTTTTTTTCCTTATACGTAGGCTTAAAAATAGTGGCAAGATTTTTTTCGATACTACCTTGTGTACTTAAGGAAAATCGAAAAAAAAAATTTAAATAAGAAAAAAATTAAATTTTCTTAATTTTTTTACACAAATTCTGAAAAATTAAAATTTTGCAGCTCTGGTAACTCTAGGAGTATTTTTTTAAATTAATATATACTTGAATATAAATAAATTTTCGAATTTTGAGTGCTTCCAAAGAATTCTAGAACATGAGATTTTTTTGAACATGACTGTTTTTACGGTTTTAAGCATTTGCATTTCAAATATTATTCGCTTTAATAAAATTTTGGTCAAAGTTCCAAAGCTATTTTCCCCCACACATTAAAATTCAACGCATATTGCAGGAACAAAACCGTAACTATAGTAAAATTGTTTTAAAAATGTTCTTGCACAAGAGTACCGTTATTTTTGCAATCATAAAATCAATCAATCAAGAAAAAAATTCGGTAGATTCTCAGTATATTGAAAAAATTGGGCAGAGACAGACTTGGTTTATCTAAATAAGCCTTTCTATCGATTTTTTGATAAAAATTAGTTTTTCGCTATTAGGAAAAATCGATCCAGAGCAAATTTCACCACAAATTTTTGCAATGCCAATAAAACTTCCTGCATAATTGAACTTTTACTTACAGCGCGTAAAATTTGTAACCACAACTCGCGGCTGGTAAGGCACAAAGTATTTTGGTGATTTTAATTTACGTCTTTTATTGAGCACATAACGACGATCCAATGAGTAGGACATCAATTTCTGGCTCTCCGCAATCGCACAATCACTTAGAAAAGATTCATCAAACTGTGGCATTGCATAACACCAGCAGCAACAACAAGTTGTTGATTATAATACTATTTATGACAGTTGTGCGTCAACAACGTCTCGCGATTGCAGATTTTGTACTAAATAAAGATGAACAGACAGATAAAGATGATGGAGATGAAAATAGCGTGATGAGATAACTCCGATAAGACTTTTAATGTGTTGGCATTAATTAGATAATTAACTCCGTTTATTTGCTCTTTAACGTAAAGTATTTTAATGAATTGCAAATATTTGCAAATTAGTTTTTTTTTTAAGTTTTCTATATTTACAACGACAAAGATTTAAGTAAAAAACAAAATCACTTAAGCACAAAAAATACAACCGCTGCTAGTCAGACCAGCCGAAATCAGACCAGCCTCGAATAGACTCGCGAAAAGACTCGACACATTGCGTTCGACCCGAAACGATCAGCCACCAACAAGACAAAATAGCACCAACTAGATACAAATACTTGTCAATCGCCGTACACCACACGATCAGTTGAGTGGATCGTGCAAAAACTTGAATGAAATTTAAATATGAAAATCAGCAACAGCAATACCAGTGACGACCACGACGACTTTTTAATGTGCAAACAGCGAAAAAAGTGAAATTAGTTTATTGGCGATTTGTTTATTTAAAATCGACGACAGTCAAACAACACGCATGAGCGAGTGCAAAGACGATGACAATAACAACTACGTGGACGACATCGAAATCCACAAACTACTGCTCTACGATAATGGAGCAGAAACAGAAAAAGCTAAGCAGGAAAAGCCAGTCAGTCAGCCAGTCAAATTTTGCGTCAGCATTTTTGGAAAATAGAAAAGCAGGCCGCTGCGAAGTACAAGGGTGGTCTGATGAGTTTGAAATTACATACTTTTTTTTCACAAAGAAGTATTTCCTACTAATATTTTGAAGACCAATAGCACCAGATTTTTGGGGAATAGTAAATTTTGCTTTTACAGGTACTCATTTGAAAATAAAATTTATGGATTTTTTCAGTATTATGTGTGAATAAACACACCATTTATTTTCCTGCTCAGAAATACCGACTTTGTTTGCAGCACGTTCCTACGACCTTCCGCGAGGTTTTAGGGCCTAAGCGCCAGATTTCAGCTCGAAGTCCGAGACGTGATCATATGCCCAAACATTTGCAGCTGATATTCAACTGTGCATTCCATCAAAACCAGCCATTCGATTCGTTGGCTACTGTAACATTTTGGGTTAAATGTCGTTTAGTTGCAATCGTCTCGTCACGTCTATTTTGGTTAAGGCTTATTATGAAAATTTCCGTTCTCAAAAAAGTGCACATCGCGCATTATATGACCTTTTTGGTGTTAACAATCGTTCAACTGAGTGTACAATTTTAATTGTGGTGCATGAATTCCAAGAAACTTGGTCGGTAACAGACGTGAAATCATCAGTGCGTGTACGCACAGGTCGTTCAGCCGAAAATATTGCTGCCGTACGTAAAAGTGTGGCCGAGTGGTACACCGGTGCCGGTAATGCTGTTACTGTGAATGGTGAACGCTATCGTACCATAATAAATAACAAATGTGGTTGATATGTAGTTCAAAGAAGACGTTGCCAAATGCCACATAGCCAATGCAACAATTACTTCATTGCACGAGAAGTTCCCGGGACGCATTGCCTCACGAAACATATATGACAATTGGCCAATTTGCCAGCAAGAGCTAAAAGACGAAAAAATAAGGCATATTGGTAGAATAGAGGAGCAATTATGCTAGGATGTCATCCAAAATTTGAATAAGCGGATTAATACATGTCGCAGACATAACACAATTGTTATCGATCAATAAGCAATAATCAATAAAAAAATCAAAATTATTGTAATGCAATATTTTTTTATTAACTATTCTCATGATAAACCCTCATTGGCGCACTCTATATAATTGAAATTGTGCGTCTGAACGCAATCAAGCATTTCGTATCGTTTTAGAAATTACTGAAAGACTTTCTGATAGAAATGTAACATCTGGCAACTTTGAGAAGAAGCCACGCCCCGTTGTTCAATGCCATCCTCCCATTTTGTAAGATGATTAATGTAGACTTTTCCATTTGTAATATCGGTGCGTACATTTTCCTTTACTTGCTGCGATTTTATACATAATAGGATTTGGTTAAAGGCAGAAATTCTGAATTCGATCTACCCTAAAAACAGACCCAGTACTGAATGAAATAAATATTTCCCAGCAGTAAAAACATAAATATTTAAATGCTCTGAAAAGCAAAAAGCGCAGCCTTAATACAAATGAAATTTTGTTCCACAGTTTACTAAAAATAGAAACAAAGACAAAAAATACAAAATTTGCCCCATAAAAGAAGCGAAAAATAGCAAAGGAATGCGGTTTATTGCGGCAAAGACATTAACAAAATAATAATAAACAAGCAAAAAGAGAGGAAGATTAGACAAAACAAGTTGAAATAAAACCAGAAGACACGAATCAGTTGCGTTACAAATTGGCACAAAGCAGCCATAGCAGTCAACATTCAATTGCTACCGAATGAATTCATCTATTCAAACCATAAATCAGTAATGCATTTGAGTCAAAAATTGAACGATAAGAATGTATCTATAAATAATGATCATGTAAAGAAATCACTATACGCTTAATCCAAATAAGTGGGATATTTAAATATAAAAGACCTCATTAAGAGGCCATATTTAAACCAGGTCTCTATTTTAAACCTTAAAAGAAAAGTCACCGGTACACGTTATTGAGACGAATTCACAATGATTACTGTAGGGTGTTTATTTTGCAGCATGGGGCTTAAAAATAAATGTCACAAAATTGGATCTTCCTAGCTCAAACCTATCAACGGCGCGGACCGAGTTTATGTCCGATTTCGTAACCAAACATTTTTATCCAAAAATATTAAATAAAATTGACTTTTTTTAATATTAACACAAAATATGCAATTTCTTTGTTTATTGCTGTATAAGTATAGTTATGTACAATCGGTCTGAGTGGGTATGTTGAGAAAGTACGAAAAGGCTCCGAGCAAATTAAAGAAAAATAACAAATTAACAAGCTCAATTTTTGCATTTTTATTTGATTTCAAGCTTCAAGCTAAATAGCAAAGAATGCTAATAACTGTAGTAGCTAAACTTTATTATTGTTATTATCATTATTTTATTATAAATTATCCAAGCCAAAGCAAAAAATTCAAACTATAAAAATAAATCAACATATCCTGCATGCTTTCAAAAATTCGTCAAACCGTCATTGTTTGTCAAAGTGTGTAACTCATTTCAGCATTTACCCTTATCACATTTCAGTAAAATTACCAATGACTAATTCTCAAAGATGTACTTTAGGGTGTTTATTTTGAAAATTTTGCAGATGGATTTTTTTTTTAGTAATTCGGTTTTTTCGTAAAATTTCAACGAAATCGGACATAAACTCTGTCCGCACCGTTTACCTGGTTTGAGCTAGGAAGCTCAAATATTGGGAAAATTATTTTTATTCCTCAAGCTAAAATGTAGGCAAAACAAAAAATAAAATCCATCTACAAAATTTTCAAAATAAACACCCTAATGTAGTACATATGTATGTGTGTATGTAAATAATTTTGTCGTCATATCGGAAATTGTTTGGCGTGTATCTGAATGGGAGTCATATTGGTAATTTCAATGAAGAATATTAGTTCAGTGACGCAATTTAATATAATTTTAGATTAACGCACCCTAGGGGAAAATAGTGTTCGTCACAGAATTGTTGCAAGTATTAATGAATTTACAGCAAAATAATTACTCTAAAGTATTTTTAATATATTTTTGCATGTGATCCTTACAAAAAAAAAATTGATTATATTAATAACATAAAAAATGTTCTCTGATTTTGTACGAATGTTGAATTTATTGAGTGAAACATGACAAAGTATTTAAATTTAGAAAAGCTCACGTATTCGTGTGGCTTGACGTACCTACCACATGTATTTTCAATACGACTCTTGAACGCCACAGTTGGTACCAGATTGGCGGTCAGGCGAAATCAGTCAGTGAATCGCACTGTTTCATGTGTAGGTCGTTGATCTTCTTCGCTTGCCATTGAATTAGAAATAAGAAATATAAGCCCTATTGTACATATACATATTTTGATATTTCTATGCTATTTTACTTATACTGACAACAACCGCTTTCTTTGCAATAAAAATAAAAATAGAAAAAAAAAACAAAAAAAAGTTTGAAATAATTTTAGCGAACATATGTACGAAAGTAAATGTATGAAAGTAAATGTGAATATTTCAGAGCTGTAATAGAAGACAATTAATGGAAGCTATTTTTTTATACCTTACACACTGGGGTCTACCCAATAAAAAGGGGACATGACAGCAATAAAGAAGCATGCAATACAGGCGCCCACAAATGATTTGTCATAGTTGACAAAAAAAAATTTACTTTGAGCAAAAGTTCAATTTGCCGAAATTTTGGCACAGTTAAAATCTTTCAAAATATACATATGGGACATTCTAGATCAACCGGGACAGAGGTCTGCCCAAAATTGAGTGTTTTTTCTTATTAAAGGTGTGCCACCGTCGACTCAAAACAAATATTTTTACTCAGGATTCAATATATCTCCATACCTCAGCCGAGCCTGCATTTTTTCCCATTAAAGGCGGTGCCACGCCTCATTTAAGAACTCAGAGCTTTTAATTACCTTTGTTATGGCTCAGTCTATTTCCAAACCAAATTTCATTAAAATCTGTCAATTATTGAAAAAAATATACACTGCACTACCTCTCTTCACAACCTCTCCTACAAAAAATAAACGAGGCCATTATGTTTATGGTTGTTTACCAACTGCATTATTCACACATACATAGATATCTATGTGTAAGCGCCGTTTTATGGTCGCCATTTTGTTTAAAAAAAAATTCTCATTTGAAAGCTCTTGAGTTTTTCCGCTGCGCTCAATTTTGGGCAGAAATCTGTGCCGGCTGACATGGAATGTCACATATAAACTTATGAGTACTTAATTGTTTTACAGATCATTTGGTCAGTAAAGAGCAATGTTGGCATGTCACAAGGACTTTTAAGTTTGCGACGGTCACACGTCGTAAACTGTAGTAAATGTCACAAAAGTCGCAAACTCCAGATCAACCTCGTTTTCACAACTACTAAAATTGTTTGTCAAAAAATTTGACGAACAAAATATTCCATGTAATTTGATGAGAATTTGAATAGGTTTGACAGACAATTTGATGATCTGAATCAAGTTATTAATAAATAATTTTTCTTAGTATGAACTCAAGAATTCGTCTTTGTCACAAACTCAAGTTGTGTCACAAAGGCTCGAAGGTTTACGACGTTTACGACCGTAGGCGACATTTGTAACATGCCAACACTGGTAAAGAGTTATTAATGCCATTATATATACGTATTTTCCAAAACTTTATATTTTTTAGCTTAACTTCTATATTTTTAAACTATTTCGAGTTGTGTAATCACAAGTGCTATATCTGGTATAGCTATCGAGATATCGTTTTTCTATAACAGCAGACGTGCCTTTTACGAGTTTAATTGCACATTTTCTTAATAAGATCATATTATGTAAATGCATTTTTAAAAATTTGGATTGTATAAAACTTAGAACACCTAACCAGCCAACTACTAACCACTATCGCATCTATAGCACGTTCCATCACATCTTGAAAAATACGATTATTAAGAAAAGTTACCACATTAAATATTAAAAAGAACAAAATCATTATTTTTGACAATGTTTTTACAGTATGTACCTCATTGGAAAGATATTTTTTAAGTGCTGAAGCTTTTAGAAAATAAACAACGTTTTTCTAATTTTTTAAAAATGTTAAAAGTCCTTCGAATTTTTTTTGAATTTCCGTTTTGGATTTGTTATTTTGAGCACATTTGAAAAGAAAATTTAAAAATACCAAATTGAGTTCCAAGTTTAACTCAAAACATCAAAAAAGTTTAAAAAATGTAATTTTTCTAGATCGTAATCTTTATCATCACCATATCCCTTTTTGGAGCTGCTGTTGCATTTTCTCTTCGACTTAACATGTAATATGTATTCTACATTCAATGCGTTATACGAATATGAGTTATTAAATGTTATACTTCGTTTTGAAACGGAAATAGTTCATGAGAGAAAACATTGTAGTTGGTTTGCTTACCAAAATAGTGCCTAAATCTCTCCTATAAACAACACTTTTAATTTTTGTGATATCTTATGTTATGGTGAAAAATAATTAATTTTTTTAAGAGTTCACAGTCAAAAGTAAGTATCTAAACTATTTTATAATTTTCGTACGGAAATGTTTTAATGACTCCTTTCATTTAAAATGTAAGAAAATAACTAAATTGATTTTATCTTTACTTTTCTTTTTATTAGTTCTAATATGAAAATTAGTTCAGCGATCAGTTACAGCGATAGAACATTGTGCTTAGAAATTATTAACAGTTTAATGTAATTACTGAATGTTTTTTTTTTTTCAGTTATTGCATTTAATTTTAATAAATACGGTTAAATTCCGAGCTAACCACTTTTTAACCACTTATTTAGATCAGTGAAGGGCACTTAGTGGCTCTATTTGCTCACATTGCTCTAACCGTTATTCGACGCACAAGCAAGCAAAAAAAATTCACAGAATTCAACGCTATCGAGGCACAAAATTCGCAGAATTTCAACGCTATCGAGGCACAGCGTTGACTTGAATTCAAATGAAAATAAAAACAAAACACAAAGGCATAAATGACGGCGCCGCATTGTGTCTTGTTTTTGTTTGTAGTGTAATTTGGTTTTTTTTGTGCTAATGGCAATTTTGGAAATGAAAGTAAAAAAAACTTCGTTTGTTGTTGCTTGATGTTGTTTTTGCTCTTTTGTTAGATTTTTGTGTCCACCGCTGATTTAGATCATCATCCAAACATATGTATTATCACAGTATCAGAGGTTTTAACTTCAGATACGAGACTAAGTAGGTCCGTCGCGCTAGTATTCTAAGATATCCTATCATAAGTGTGCAAAAATACGAGTTTTTGTTAATATTTCAAAAATGTTGAAAACGTAGAAAAATTTTGAAAATGTTAACAAATGCGAAAAACGTTGAAAAAGTTGAAAAGGCCGACTAAAGTTTAGAATGAAAGTAACACTTGGCGTTATTTTTCCGCCAATATATTTTTTTTTCATACTCGCCGCACATTTTATTTCGAGATGTACCAGGTTTAGCAGACTTTCTTACAATTTCCGAATCAGGAAAATTATTTTCTTAATTATAGAAACTTGTTTATTTATTTTTTTCATTTGTCTGCGTGAATGAAATCAAATCGCTCAGCACTTATTATTTAAATAGTTTTTGCACAATAATACATTTATCTTTTATAAAAATTTAATTAGAATTGACATATGAGTACATATTTACAGATATTATTAATAATCTCGGAAGTCAATGTCATATTTATTTTTAAGTTCTTAAGCTGTAAGAAAAGGTAAATGCAACTTTAAGGTGCGATAAATTTGTAAATTCATTTGATTAACACCATTGAAAGCTTTCGTGCATGTTTTTTTTTAAATAAATATGTACTGCAACCTTAAGCGCGTTTCTGTGCGATGATTTTTTAAAAATATGTTTACTTGAGAGAGTAACAAAAAACGAATAAGAATTGAGGATGTACGAGAGAAAAATGTGCTGTCACTGAGAAAAAAAATGTTCGCAGCAGAATTGCGTAGCGTAGGAATAGTTAACATATACATATAGCAGTGTTCATAAATATAGCAGTCTTTAAAAAAAAAATAGAAAAAATTTTATTTTAAGTAGGTACTTTATATTTTATTAAAATTTTTTCTTGAGGTAGCAAAGTGGCAGCACTGTTTCGATGTCGAAAGATAAAATGCAAACTGAAATCGCATCATTTTATGCCTTTAACTTAAAGCTATGAAAAGACAGATAAAATAAAAGTGCCAAAAAAATAAATTGTTCAGCGAGAAGATAAACAAATTTAGTCGGAGTTTGTGTACTCAGAACAAATAAAAGATGTTTCACCGTTTTCGAAATCGGTTAAGTAAAAGCCAGCTTACTGAAAAAAAGCTATGACTCAAAAAAAAAAATGTGATTACATAAATAAAGTCACATATTCCCAGTGTACAAAAAAAAAAGTCAAATATTCAAAAAGCAAAGCACAAAGCTATCTATCTATAAAAATGAAATTCTGTCGATTTGTGTTATTGATCATATGGCTTGCAATTCTTAACAAGATCTCCAAATGATAATTACTAAGCAATTAAGCTCGTTTTTCTTCAAGGTCAACAAAATAAGCGCATCAAAACAAAACAAAAATTATACAAAGCAAAATAATAAATAAAATATGTATACAAATTATTACAGACTAAAATAAAAGGCTACTTTCTTGTAGAAACGACACAAAAACAAAACAAAACAAACAATGCCGTATTACAAACATAATAAATCATAAAAATAAACAGACATAATTAGAAACAATCAAAAAATATAAATAAAAGAAGCAAAATAATAATTATAACTTACTTAATTCTGTAGAGAAAAATATATAATTTTAATTTAGCTGGAAGCACGTTTCAAATGAAAACGACGACAGCTGTTTAATCAAATTGATTTTCGAGTTATAGACTAACAGCTGATATTGCAAAAACACGCGTTAACTGGTTCAAATAATAAGACACACCATAAGCAATTAAAACTGATCAGCTGGGCAATTTTTATATTTAAATTTAAAACTTTAACAATAAAACGTTGCGTTACTAAGAGTTTCAAGTCTTGACGAATACTAAAACAAAAATTCTTTAAAGTTCACAAAAAATTAGCAGCTGTACGTTTTTGTTCTCTGTTTTTTTTTTACCAAACTTTGCTATGCATGTATTTTACTACAAATAATTCTCCATACAAGAATTAAGATAATGATGAAAAGTGAGACTTTTTATGGATTTTACAGTCAACTTAAATTTCTGCTGCGCTCTGTAAATGAAACTTTTCTGAATGCAAACAGATGAACAGTGGATGATTGTAAGCAAAACCGCTGACGAATAGCCCAAAAACAACTCTACGACAAAATAATGTCTGATAGCTTTTAATTGAGATAGAGTAAAGAATTATGATTAAGAAATGCGCATTTACCAAAAATTTTCTTAAAATAAATTACAGATTTGGGTAAATGGCGCGTGTTAATTTTTATTATACCCTACACGGCGGGTATATTCACTTGGCAATTCCGTTTGTAAGGCATAGAAGAAGGGCGTGGCAGGTATTAAAAAAGTGTTTATAGTCTTGATGCGATTTATCCACGTCAGTTGGTCTGCGGAAATCACGATTACGGAAAACCAAGCAAGCTAATATTATAAAATTTGCCACACGGGCCACACGTTCGAACAACCTTATTGGGATTGAAAATGGACGAAATCGGTTTACGGACACGCCTACCGCCTATACAAGTAAGCTATTTAATACGCTATATTGAGATTTATTTGATATTGTGTAACTAAATTTCTGAAAAATATCAGTAAAAACTTAGGCAAGTTCTAGAATTTCGACTGGAGGGCGTGGCACTTCCGATGCAAGCGAAAACTTCAAAATGCTATAATAAGATAATTATTTAAGGTAGGGAAAACAGAATTTCACACAAATAGTAAGAATGATTCGGAAAAGCTCTGAACAAGAACTTGGCGAACATAGTGGGCGTGACACCCAGGGCCGCCGAGTGAAAATTCGGGACCGGTGGTAACCATGCACGGGCCCCTCCTCCCCCTCACCCTAACAATTGTAAAATTAAAAATGATGTAGGATGGCAAAAGTAGTTTCACTTCAAGTTTCACTTCAAAAATAGTATAATACTTAGTATTTAATTATCTAATATATGTATGTAACTATGTATTTTGAAAATTGTTTTAATTTGTAAGCTGGACAGTATGACAGTAGATAGGGGATATTCCTTCTTAATTCGAAGACAAGAAAATCCTTTTACTCACTATATTACTTACGAAAAATCCGAAGGAACTGAGCAAATGTTTGCACCCGTTGCGTTGTAACGTGCAAACGACGATTTTTGAATAGCGATTTTAAGAATTTACGGGCCCTTTCGAAGAACTACAGGCCCGGGGGCCCACTGAGAAAATTATTTAAAGAAATGTGCCCAAGTTCGGCCAAGCATCAGACAAAAAGTTGGAGAATTTCGAAAAGAGGGCGTGTTACTTACCATACTGGCATAAGCTTCAAAACGCTTAGCCAAACCAGCCAGCATAAAGTGTGGTGGAAAAACATAAGTCTTAAAAAAAAAATTAAAACTGAGGATAGTCAGGGTGTTTAATTTTTGGAGAGTTCCAAAATAACTTTATTTATTTTTTTGTTGAACAGGAAAACCTCACAGTCAAAAAAAAAAAATTAAAAGTGAGCAGTTATTTAAAGAATGAACGATATTTATTATTATGAATATCTTTTATTTTAATTTACTAAAAATCTTCAAAAATAGAGACAAGCAGAGGGGTAAGGAATAACTTTGTTTGTTTCTCATGACCTCTACGATTTTGAAAAAAGCTAGGCCGTGTTGGCACTAAGACTTGATTCAAAAAAAAATGCCAGCATAACGTTCTCTTTCAGGATTATGCTATCTATGGTTACTGTATTGCAACCAAAAAACTTTAATATGTTTGACTGTGTATTATTTGAAAAAAAAATCACTTCTTCTTCTTCTTGTGTTTTTTATCTCCTCACGAAGCATTGGAGCTCCACAAAATCCTTCCAACGTGAATGGTCCATAGCGAGTGCCAACATTTCCCATATTAACGTATGTATTTCTAGCGATCGCTTCCACGATTATTTAGGACGACTACGTCATCTGCTACCCTGAGGAGAGCGCTGTTGGCTAACCAAGTTTCACAGCCATACAGAAGTACTGGCTTCACGTTTGACTCAAAGAATTTGAGTGTCGTTTTCGTTGACGAAAATCAATATTTATATTTAGGTACATATATTTTGATATAATTCTGCTATAAATATGGACATATTAACATCAAAATTTAAGTCATATGCAGATGGAAGTTTTTGCATACGACGGAGTTTACGACATATTATTGTTTGGCGTGAAAGAAGTATTTTCGCCGAAAAAAAAGTTTTTACTTAGCAACGACGAAACGATATTCGGAATTTCGCTATAAAACATATTTACAATCTCGCCTTGTTTACAGCAACAATTTTACTTTTCTACATAATGCTGATACTTTAAGCGTTAAGTTGCATTCATTTGGCATTCTGATAAAATTCTGGAAAAGCACTTTTGAGTCACTTCCTACTAAAATATTATTAATTTCCATTGGCTTTTCCAGACGGAAAAGCTGATTAACTTTTAAAATCATCAAATTGAACACGGCGAAATTTAAAAGGACATTTTTTTTTTTTTTTTTGTGATATTGCAATATTCAAGGAACTCTCGTATTGACTTTTCGAAAAGTTAACTAACTGCCTTATCTATAGTAGAACACACCCCTCAAGTAACTTATTGATCTCTTTTAATCTACTATTATGATGAATATATCCACTGTTGACGCGACTGCGGCTAATTATGTCATGCCTACCGCAAGAACACCCGCACGACGATCCCAAATACGCAAACTAAATAAAAATGGTACGCGTTGTTTAAAGCGATTCCATCAGAGCGTGTGTATTTGTGAATGTGTTTGTTTGCCGGACTACACCTATGACTAATGCTACAAGTATGCTTTTGTTATTACTTTAATGTTGTTGCTGGCGCTCGCTGTATAAATTTTTTTCTTTTTTTCTTTGTAAGCTTCCCGCGCACTCTTCAAAAGATAAAGATAAAAATAGATGAACGAACACTAACTAGATAAATGATGAGCTCAGCAATTAAAAAAAATAGTTTTTGTGCAGCTACGAATGCGTTGATTGATTCAATTCGATACGATTTCGATTTTTGAGCATACTGCTATTGTACAAACTGTTTAGGTTTATTTAAGCTTTCTACTACGTAAGTTGGCTCTCTTTTTGTTATGGAGAAATTGAGAAATTATCGTACTGCCTGGGATAATAATAGATACGAAACATGTGTATATACCTCCAAGTTCTTCGACTTCGACAACATCGTCAACGCTGACTCCGCGACTAAAAGGACGAGGTTTTCGATTCTTTAGACGCAGGCGTAGTTCAGTTTTTAAATCTTTCATTGCTGGTGGACACTTTTAATTTTGTTTTATTAAATTATGATTTTTTTCTTATTTTATTGTAAAATGCGTTTGGTATATACGAAAATTTTGTTTGAAGCCTTTTAACACATATGAATTTTAACTCGCTTTTGTTGAAACAAGTGTCAACTGTCAATCAAAACTGAAAACACTCAAACCATTGAGGATACAAAGGTCACCATGGCGGCGGCAGTGTCGTTCCACATTTAAGTGATGTTCGCGCACAACTGACTGCATTGATGAACCGATCAATGCTGGTGATGATTTTCCCCACAGCAGCAGTAATAACAACACTGTGGCAACTGGTCATACATACAACGACGTCTCACTAATGAATGATATACAACAATAATACGTTTTTTTTTTAATTTAAATTCCATTCAATTGAATTTAACACACAAAACAAAAATACTATTCCAATCATCATTCCATCAATTCATTCGTGTAGCACGTTATTTGTAATTACAATAAATTATTGCAAAATTGTATTAATTTATTTTGCAAAACTTTTTTGTGTTCAATTTTTATTAAATATGTAGCTAATATTTTTTTTATTTTTTCTTTTTTGTACACTAGATATAAGTATTCATTTTTGCGGTTAGTTGTGATTTGCAAAACATCAGCGATGACGACGACTTTGTCTGTTGAAGATTACGCGATTAACTAAACTTTTATTGGGTGACTTTAGTTTCCTTTTGCTATACGCTAATATGTTGAAAAAAAGTAATACATAATACCAGAGCGACGACGAAAACTCTGTTATCAAATGCGAATAATAAAGTTAAGTGTACGTATATATTATTGCTGTTATCAAAGCCGAAGAAGATGACAGAACTGTTTGACGATATCAATGATGACAACAGTGCTCAGTCAAATAGCACTAGTTTTAGTTGAGCCAGCAGAGGTGACCAGGTGTTTTTTTGCTTTATTTCCATAGCAACCATTGAAAATGTTATTTGCCAACCACTATGATTAAAAGGTAAAAATTGAACACATCCCAAACTGTGAATTCGCTCGCAAGCGATATATGACCTTAATCGCTGAACAATAATTGTAGTGTAGAAAAATAGCTTTTAAGTGAGACACATATCATTGGTATTAAAACGTAACGTTTTTTAAAAAATTTCACTGCAAAATCATGTATATTAAAATAAAAAATTTACCTTAACAAAATGATATTAAAAAAAGAATATTGTTTTTCGCCCCATATCAAATCAGTTTTTTTATTTTCCGATTATTGACCTTTTTCGTTGTGGTCGCTATCTCGGAAACATTGCAAAAATGCCACACGGCATTATAAAGTAATTGTTTCAACGAAAATTTTAAGCTCGGTTAGGCCTTTTTACATAAAATGGCCCATGGGTTTTTATTTTACCGTTTCGTATACCTTACTATTAAAACAAACACGTTTTTGCTATATTCGAAAAAACATTACATCGCAAATTTATTTTTTTCATCAAAGTTCGATACGGGCGCCGTATGAGAGTACAATTTTTCCCCTTCGCAACCCACTTTGAATTACGCATATCGATCAGTGATTTGAATTTTGTAGAAATTTACTGCATCGAAACTTGAAATGTACTTCTAAGATAGCGAATGTACTTTTTCGCTATGAACATCAAAAATTTACGTAAAATACAAACAAAATTTTAGCTTTTTACTAAAAGAAAGATCAGCCAAGTTAACTCGAGGTTTCTATGCAAATTTCAGCTAAATTTACCGAACAAAAATGGTAATATTTTGAAATAGTTCAGATATACTGAAAATGCGCCAAATGTACCGAATGTGCTATGATTTTTCACCACGCAAATGTACACTCAAAAAAGTACAAATATACCGAAAATGCCATCACTGATATCGATTTTTTTTTCTGAATCATGGTTAATTGAAATTTTCCAGGTATCCAGCCGTACTGCAACTTATATACCTTATCTGTATTCAGACTTGTAAATAAATAAATTCTAATTAGAGAACTCTGGTTACTTTTGCAACTCAATTGATTTTGCTTTAGTCATGTGCGCATTTCGCATTAATAAGTAGCTCATATTTGTCTCGCTTGTTTTTGCTTTGCTTTTTGTTTCCCCTGCCCAACCCTTTGCTTTGTTGATTTTTGAATGTTTGCTGTTACTCCCCACCCGGTACAGGTTTTAACTTTTTTGCTAACTTCGCTATTGTTATCTGACTTTTTAATGTTTCAACAATACCACTCTAGATACTTTTAACACTATTACAACAAATGTTATTAAATTATGGATATATGTATGTATGCACGTTACATTAGTCGCAACAACAAAGTGTAGTACTTCACATTTGTGATAAGTGACAGGTATAGGTGAAGCTAAAATTTCTTCTCAAAATAATTTAATCAGATAAAATTTTTTGAGATTTACAGATTAATGCCGGATCCGAAGGTCGATATTACCTTTTAGATTACATTTAGATAAATAGTTTGATCAAAGTAAACATTATAATTCATACGCACGCCTAAGTGCTATTAAACAATTAATGACTTTGACCACTTACCCTGTGACACTACAGTTAAGAATATCTTAACAGGGCTGTTTAGCTTATGAGCAGTGTTCACCGTTTTCGGTTTATTTTTATTTGGCGTTTGCTTGTCGCCCTAAATAATTTTCTACATTTTGTAGCATATGTATAGTGCATTAAGATATTGGTGTTCTTCCACTTTCTTTTACTTGACCAGTTAGTTCTTGATCTTTCGTTTTGTTTCTCATTAAAAACAAATTCATCCAGTTACCGGTTTTCTCAGAATTTTTTCAATTCTCTACAGGGCCCCCGGCTTTGATCTGCAAATCTGAGCTTGGACGGGTAAAAACCGGCAACTAGCAACCATGCTAATGTATATCTTTATTAACAGTTCAAAAAGCCTAAATTATTTTCATTAAAACGATGTACTGTATGATACATTTGCTGCAAAGACATGCATTTTATAGTAATTTTTATGTGAATAAAATCAATAAATCATCCAACTAAACAAATCTTCTGTAAATCGAATTCTTTCTGTAGGTTTAACATTATGCTTTATATGAAAAAATGTTAAAAAAGGTATTTCAAAAATATTGTTTTATAGCTCAAAAACTATAAGGCCAATATTAAATTTTTGTGAAACATTTAATGTAATATTTTAAATTGAAAACTTTAGATAGTTACATATGTTTCTGTAACAAACGGATTCAACATATGAAATCTCAATGAATTTAAAATTAATCCCTTAGCCCCAAAGGTGTCCTAACGGATACCCGTTCATTTTCTGTATAAAAATCGTAGACGATCTTAATATTTTGACTTTAATTGGATCTTTAACGAAGGTCTCCACCTGGTTTACATATATCGCTTTTACGGAAGAAGGACTATGTACGTGTATGTGAAACTGCAATGAAATGATTGCAAGAAATGTAAATATAACAAATGCTAAAACATAAACAAATTCTTTAACGTTTTCATAATCATCAATCGAAACAAAAAGTTTGAAAAGACGCTCGCTCAACATGTCCAAAAGCGAACAATTGACGACACCAAATTAGGAGCAGACAAAAGTAAACGAAGTAGCAGCGCAGATGTACGTTCATGGGACATGGAACAACATTGAAATCAGCAGGCGAGGGTGACAAAAAGGGCGAAGGTCGAAACAACAACAACACATAAGAGAATGCGAACGCCAAGGAATTAGTAAATGGGAAAATGAAAGACAGAAGTAGTAACTATAAAAAAAAAACAAAAACGTAAGCCTGAAATTAAAGTGTACACAATTTTTTTTACGTTAAAAATAAACTTTACAACAAAAACTTCGATTTTGTTTTGCATTTTATTGCATTTAGCAGACAAAACATAGTTTTTTGTTTGCTCAAAGACGCATAAACTATTTTTAAAATTCCAAGAAATTTAGGAATTTAATTGTTAGTCACCCCACCTTTTATGTCGAGCTGGAGCACCACACAATACGCCGCATTATGTTGCTTTATGTTCTGAACACAAATTAGGCATTATCTTTAACTTTTTTTTCTATTTCATTGTAAGATTGCAGGAAGTTTTTAGGATCTTACAATAATAATAATAAAACTAAAAAAGTTGTAGGCTAAACAGCGTGGTGTGGTAACTGCTATTGCACTTACCAGCTTTTTGCAGGGCACTCATTTTCGGGTTTTGCTACTGCTCCTTCTTTTCTTGATGCAGTGCTGTGTAATTTTTAATTACGATTTGCAAAATACTTTTTTGTTTTCTTTTTTATATATTTTAAATGATTATTATTTATCACTTTTTCTTTTAAATTTACTCATTTTTAAGCACAACAAACACACACATATATATCTTTTGTTTAACAATTTTTTAACCCAAAATTTTTCTCACTACTTTTTAAATGCACTTCTCGCTTTTTGTTTCTCTACATGATGTTGAAGAGAGAGGTAAATCGCAATGGAAAATGTCTTCGGTTTGACGTCTGACATTTTGTGTAATTCACAATGAGTAATTAACCCATTATCTTAGGCGGAGCGGAGATCAAACATGTGAGACAACAGAATTAATGGATATAGCATTTTTTAAAATCGGAATACCTTCTTCCGAATATGACAAAATTTGCATTTAGGTAACGCTATTTTGTATTTTACGTCAGATTTGTGTCCACACATCAGAGTTACAAGCAAATTAACCTGATTTTGAGACGAATACAAACGCTCTTCAAGTTTTTTTTTTTTTTTTTCAAGTCTGAGAGGTTTTGTGTCCAAGGCAAAGTTGTTCCTTATGGAAAAGAAACCAATTTTTGGAAATTGTAATACATTCGTAAATGAGTGTTTGACAGAATATTGTTACCCACTAGGATTTTTGCATGCGCACGCACGATTTTGTGCATTCTTGCTGCTAGTGGATAGATCGCTTTGGAGTGGCATAACTAGTCGGGCTGAAATCGCTTGCCGATTCAATAATTGGCAACCAATTCAACAGTCGGTGCCCAATGATAAGTTTAAGCATGCTACACTTATACATGGTGGAACTATTTTGTCAAACTCAAATTATGCAACCGTGAAACTGTCAGTCATATATGTCAAGAATAAACAAAACATAAGAAGAAGAGAAATCTGACAACGCGTTCTTTTAGCATTTTGACAGTTTGACAACGCTCTGGCTTAGGGTCCGTCACTAATGGTTTAATTCGAAACAATTTTGATTTGTTGTGAGTTTGTTGAATCAACCGCGCTTGGCGGTATATAAAAATTAAAATGGAAAGTTCTTATTCTATTGATGAGGTTAATGAATATCGGAATAACATAATGTTATATATAATAAATAATTCTGTCAACAAATTGCCTTTAAAAGTGTCCGAGATCGTAGAGAAGGTTCTCGATAAAAATTTAAAAAGATTCAACTATTGTTTTCCTTTGGCAAAGGAGGCGCTCAAAGATGTACATGAGTATAAATAAAAGAAACAAGAATATAACTATACTTACAACTTTTGTTTACTTTTAGAATTATGGTATTAATATTGCTGACGTTCCAGACTCCAAGAGTGGAAGGAGATTTATTTGCTATTCTAGTGTAACTGCAATGTCCCCAATGGAATACGATAAAGAACAGCAGCGCCAAATTACATTGCTATTCATTATTCTTTCATATATTTTCATGAATGACTCTGAGGTTTATGAATGTAAGTTTTTTATTTTGCATCATGACTTTTGGGTTTTTTGGAAACCATTGACTTAGGAAATTTTAATGATTCAAGTCCATTTACTTGTTTTCGAGAAATTCCACTTTTGAAATACTCTTGATTCTCTTTTCATGCGGTAGATGTGTTAAAAAAAAATTCGCATAAAAAAGGCATGACTTATATTGTATAAATAGGGATACGTTCCATAATTTTCATGGCATGGTTCAACAATGCAACCTATTTCAATTCTATTTAGGCTATTCGATATCTATCATTTGACACCAATTTCAAGCTGTTATCTTCATTAATGAAAATTGACCCAAAAAAAACGGTGAAAACTCATGTTTGGGACAGGATTCAACAATGCAATCCCATGTATTATATTAAGGCCTCTTTAAGTTCTATCATTAAGCATACATTTCGAGCTGTTATGCACTACAGTCTTAATTAGAACAACAAAATTGGCTAAACTTCGGGAATTTTCGGCAATCGGGACAGGCTTTGGCAAGGCAATCCTAGATATTCTATTTAAGCTCATTGAGCTCTATCATTTGGCATACATCTCATCCTGTAATCTTACAAACTCGACTTTTCTACTGCCGGCTCTCCGCCTATTTGCTCTTTCTCATCAAATATCAAACTCCATTGAAGGGAATTACTGACTTACATTACGCACATATACACTTATTTTTTACTGTTTCTTTTCGTAGATTTGAAGTTGATCTCGGTTAAGGTTTTAGTTACTACTTATCAAACTTCATATTTTCTATTTCTGGATATGTATTTAAAAAGTATACACTTCCCTACAAAAAAAAATTCATGGGGTGTAGATAGATACATGCATTTATTGATAGTATTATTATGCATAAAAAGTAACCAAAAAAAGTGGAAAATTTCCTCTAGTACGATGAAACGAATTATTGAACGTAGACTCTCTAGCAATACATTAATAATTAATTTAATTCACTCTTATAACACAAATTACTATATAATCCAATTACAAAAGTTTGTGACGTAAAATAACATAACACACAACCAAAAAATTCTAGGATAGCGTTACATTATGTAGGTTAATATCACTGCCCGAAACACCTAAAATCAACTAAACCGCTCGCTGAAACTGTATAATTTAATCATAACTTTGAAACCTTACATTTTTGACTCTTACCCTTTGTTTCCTCTTTTGAGGTGTGCATTTCAAATCGTGATACGATTCGTGTTAGAAAATTCATGAAACTCAGTGTAATTTTGGCAAACAAGTTAAAAAAAAAAAAAAAATTTATGAGAGTTGATCATTTTTATATTTTACTGAAAGTTAAATTTTTTATGCTTTTTTCAGCGCAACTAGAAAAATTTCTAAATGGTTTAAAAATTTATTTTGACACGGACCATGAATACTTTGGACCTAATGTGAAGAAATTAATTTCAGACACTTTTGTGAAGCAACTTTACTTAAAAAGAATTAAGTCTGAATCTGAACTGGACACCGAAATCAAGTAGGTAAAACTATAAAATTCATTATCTCAAGGAAAAAATTTCTAAGTTCTTTTTAATCGTGTTTTTTTATAAATTTAAACAAGTATCATATTTAAAACTATTTTTCGTTTGAGTTACCAGCTACAAAATCTATCAATCCACCAAAAATTAAATTGGATTCACCTTGACTCAGTTCCACGATATCTTTCCACTAAAAAAAATAGCGACATATATTTGCAAATTCTATAAAATTTTTCCCTTAACTAACAAAATAAAATCAATAACTATTTTTAAAATGGCTTAAGCTCACTCTTAGGTTTCTTACTCTAAATCTGTGAAATACTTATAACAGATGATAATCACTAGCATGTACTAAATAATAGAAAGTGAAGCTATATTTGTGGATGCGTCTATTGAGGGAGTACTTAAAATTCTATGAATAAACTTAAATTTTCTGAGTCGTTCATTTATTCTCTAGAATACAGTGAATTCAAAGTAGGCGAAACCAGAGCTCGGCTTCGCTCATTTCCCAAGCATATGTTATGTCTAGGAAAATTCATAAATTTCCTGAAATTTAGGATTAGGATTTTTATCAATAAAAATTCGCAAATGTGACATTCTTTGACTGTTAAAAATGTTATATTGTCATACTTTCAATTTAAAATATTTTTAAACACTTAAAAAGGTAAAATTCTTCATAGTTCAAGCTTATAGGAGCTTTAGAACACTTTTTAAATTCAGCTTATGTAACATAACTATAGCAAAAATCTGCAATTCAAATGAACCCTTACAACATTTCAAAAAAAATTCGAAAATTTCTTCGTAACGCGCGGCAAATGTTCCAAAGATAGAAAAAACCTTGAGTTGCGGCGGCAAATAAATTCATACATACTCGTAGGTAGTAAAAGATCGTTCGAAGTAAACAGAAAAAAAGTGCTGAATATGCAACGGACGATTTAATAATAATATATGAAGGTTGCAAATATTTCATGCAGAAGTAAAAATATATAGACATCGAATTGAAACAAAATTTGTGAATTAGCAGTATAAAAAGTGTAAGTAGTGCATAATTAGAAACATGATCTCTTGGCCGGAAATGATAAACATACGTTATAATTCTATTGAAACATCTGCAGGTTACCTATGTAGGTCAGTACGTAAATAAATTATTATCTATCACAAAATTTTATTTTCCATTGTCTTAAAAATAGACCAAAACAAATATTTCTTTCGCTTACACATTTTTACCCAATTTTTAGCTGATTTTTCTTCACTTTATGCTTAATATGGAATTTGTAAACTTAGCTGAAATTCATGCTTTTTTATTTTATTTTTCGGGCGTGTATCGTTTAAAATAAAACAAAACTTGAGCTTTGGAAAAAAAGTAAAAATATTTAATTTAAATCTTATTGCGGTCGCTAGAGAAAACATTTTTTCTCCAAAATTTAATGACTTTTTTTCTTTTTAGATATTTATACGATTGGGGCTTTCGCAGCACTGTTGAATTTAGAAAGAAAGATGTTTTGCAGGAGGTTGCAGAGGTAAATAACTTTTTTGATAATGCATATATAAGTCTGTATTGTGGTTCATTATGTTTTCAACAATTAAAAAGTTTCCAATTGATATATATGGCAGTAGAATTGAAAACATGGAAAATAGACCCAACCTGCGACTCATAAATAAAAATGAAACTTGGCATACTTGTAAAATGTAAGTGTGATATTGACCACTATGCACTCTATCTGCAGTAAAAATGCTTAAATTCTCATTAGTAGCTTTTTAATTTTTGTAGTTTGGGTTGCGGTAGCACTCCAAGATTAGTAATATATCGTCGTCTTTAAATTATTGTGTCTTATGTCTGCATAATATAGTTAGGGAAAATCGATTTTAAATTTGAGACTCTGTGTCGATGTATGTATGTTTCGGTGATAGCTAAATAACCAAAAGTTTTTTTTTGACCTAAAAGTATAATCTTGCTTAGAAACAAAATTCGAGCTACAATGGACATTTATTCAATAACATCTTGTATATATTTGTATTGCATACACATTAGGGGTGGCAATCCCGGGATCCCGGGATTTGCTCTAAATATAGGCTAAATTAATCCCGGGATTACAAAGAGGCAATCCCGGGATTTTCGGGATTTTATATCATATAATAAATTTTATATCATATAATAAATATTCTTTTATATGACATATTTAAGTACAAAATCTACAAAATAATTGTTTTCAATACATTTGATGTGCATGAATTATTATTGCATCCTGCAAAATGCACTTCAATTGTGTCTGAACCTTAAATTGAGTAAAAATATTTTTTTTATTGTAGCAATTTTTTGTTTAAGATTTTCTTAAAAAAATGTGACAGCAAAAAAAAATATCTTTTTTAATAGTTTGACTAATTTTAAGAATTTTTAACTAAGTGCGATTTGTATTGAAAATTGATTAGCCCAGTCAAATTAAACGAAAAAAAGGCGTGAGTTTGCAATAATTCGCATAGAGCTGAAAATTGATACAGGTGTTAAATACACCATTACAAATGAAATATCAAAAGTTCCCTACCGATCCAACCTCTGCAAAAAATTTTATTCAAGGTCGAAACTGAGAAATATCGGTTTTTCGCACATTTCTCTTAAACGGTAAGTGCTGTCGTAAAAATTGGTTAGAAAAAGATTTAGATCATGCAATTGTCCACTATAATGGATCAAGGTTTTTTTCTCTACAAACTACCGTTCCTGAGATATATTGATTTGAAAAGTTGGAAAATTCGTATTCGTTAGTTTTAAGAGTTTATTTGATGCGAACAAACATTAATTTTAATATTTTGGATTTCAATTTGTGCCGTTGAATAATTTTTAAAAAAATGTCACAAGTTTGTTTCATTTGTAATAAACCATTGAGTGAAAGTGAAATCGCTATTGTTGATCGAGGAATAAGGACTTTGATTGATTCAAGTGTTGAAATAAATGATCGGTTTTGTGAATTCTTGAAGGACAAACAATCTGTAACAATCCATGTGCAGTGTCGTAAAGTGTACACTCCGAAGACTAGTTTTCCTGCAGCTGCAGCTAAAAGACAGCGCAATATGGAAAATGCCAGTATATCTAGTCCACCTCGTACTAAAACACGAGTAAGTGAATCAGTTTTTTTATTCTGAAAAGAAAAAATCACAGAATGTTCGGCGTAAACTATATCAAGTTGCTACAATTGCATTTAAGGAATCTATTCTGAACGTAGCCCAGACTCGTTCAGATTACGTAGCAAAAGCTGTTGTTGGAAGCATTGAGTATGACTGTGACTTAGTACCTGCTGAGGCTAAATGTCATAATAACTGTTATAATTTCTTTCTGAGGCCCACTACGGGGGTAAAATCGGTCATCCTGAAAATGAATTTGTTACTTTAGCGCTGAAAGATATCTTTGCATACATTGAAAATAATGAGGATTGTCAAATTTCATTGCAAGAATTAAAAGATATTTGCAAAAATCCGGATATATGTAGATAATAGAACAATTAAAGCAAAATTAAAGTTAAAATATGGTAATAAAATTATTATAACTGAGAAACTGGGAGGCTTAACACTTATAAGTTTTATTGACAAATTGGCTTGGTATGACAAAAAAAAAAAAAAAAACAAAATGAAAAAGAAGAACGATTTAGAATACTTAAAGCTGCTGCCAATACGAGTCTATCAAAAAGATGGTGTAGGATATAGTAAAATAACTGTGCAGAATTTTGCTTATGAAAATTATAGCACAGTATCTTTGCTTCGGTTGGAATGGTTATATTGAACGTTTAACAAGTAATCTTATGAATTTTTCTGAATCTCAAATTTTATTCTTGCCATTTATTCATCAACCAGCGAGTAACTACAATACTATATACACAACTTTACTTTGTGCTTTGGAGGAGACAACTGATGAATCTTTTTCTCAGACCTTTACACAGAAATCAATCAAGGAGAGGAAGAGGAAAGCGAAGATGAAGACATGACTGCTGAAGTCGAATTGGAAGATTATCAATCATAACAATCAACAACAATCCAATCCACTTTGATCTTTATCTTTAGTTCCAAGTTTAAAACCAATAGAATATTTTCTGGTCCTTCATCGTAATAGATCGTGGAGTATACCTACTAGGGAAATCACATTAAAAAAAATGCGCCCAGTACACTACCTCATGGGTGGTGTGTAAATGTGTGCATGTTATTCAAAATACAACTTTACCAACTTTTGAAACCACAATATCTCAAAAATGGTGATTCGTAAGGAAAAAAGTAATGAAACAATTTTTGTAGACAATTGCATGATCTACAACTCATTCTTATAAGTTTTTACGATATCATTTACCGCTTAAGAGAAAAATGCAAGAAACCGATATTTTTGTCTTTTGACCTTGAATAAAAATTTTTACAGAAGTCAGATCAGTGGGGACTTTTGATATTTCATTTGCAATGATGTGTTTAAGACCTGTACCAATTTTCAGCTCTATGCGAATTATTGCAGACCTAAATGTCTATTTTGACTGGGCTATGATAGTTCAGGAGAAAAATGATAAAATGTGAAATTTAGAATAAAATTATTTTTATCAATAACGGAAATACTAAAAATGCAATAGAAAAACAACATAAGCAAAAAATATCTAATTTTATAATAAAATACAAAAAATATAGGTTTGTCTTCAAAAAAAAAAAACCACAGCCGACTTTGATTTGACATTGAAATTTTGACCCATACCTAGACCTACCAAAATTTAAGTTCTAAGATATAATTAAACTTTTTTCTGAAATCAGCTTCTAAAGATTTTGACAACTTAAATGAAGCACACTTATGGGTGCGTCTACTGAGAGTGAGTCATTCGGTGCCACTAAATGCCATCACTGTCACATTTGAAGAAGGTGATAAAGTATTAATCAAGTACAAAGTGTGGTACACGAATTTTTAAATGTAAAAATAAAATTGATAGTTTGGTCATAAATGCTTGATTATTCTCTATTATTTTCTTTTAATTGTGACTATCTTCTACTAGTCAAACTTGGTAAATGTGATTTAGATGTATTAACACTCGAAGTGTTCTAAATCAATTTTAAAGCTATTATTTTTTCTATTATTTTGCGTTCTTATTCTTCATTGTTACGCTGTGAAATAAGGCAATTTTAATCGTATACAATAGTATAAACTTCTCGTTTTTTTTTGTAGTTTTGTATGCATTTACTAGAACTATCAATCCCGGGATTAATCCCGGGATTGGAAACTTCGATCCCGAAAATCCCGAAACTCAAAAAAGCTCCGGGATTGCCACCCCTAATACACATACGGCAATGTTTTGAGAAAAAAAAAATTGTTACATACTCTCCCTTCTTTTTTTAAAAAACAGATATTTATGTTATTGGAGATCGGAAAATGATAAAAAAACAACTAAATGGTTGAACATCAGCATTTCTCTGAGAAATTTATGGTAACATAAATTGCTTTTGGGAATTTTAACTTATTTTAAATTAAAAATACATATCGCTCACTTACTTCAAGACTGGCATAACTCAAAAAACATAAAGTGGGAGAAAAACGCATTTAAAGTTTTCAATAAGTTGCTTTTTATATGAAAATAATGAAAAGTATGTCTACATAAACTCTTCTCACAAGGCAAGTTTATGAGATACTTTTCTGATTTTTTCATACAAAATAAAACATGAAATGGCGGATATTTCTGCATCATTAACTCAAAAATCACGTTTTTTGAGTTATGCCAGTCTTGAAGTAAGTGAGCGATATATCTTGCATTGATTTTTTTGATTAAAATTAGAAAATATCTATACAAATTTTCACAGGGCCACTAAATTTTCTTTTTGCTTGCACAGACAGACTAGACTTTGCGTTCGAATTTCGGTATCCGTTTTGTAATCGGTGTTAAAAAATGAGACAAGGTCAAATAGAGCACCCATATCTCTTCGTAATGATAAGGGTGATACAGAAAAAACTCGGGCTCCAATTTCTGTCATACAAGTGTTACTGTAAGCCCACATTTATTTTAAATAAAAAAGTTTCCAGAATAAGCAACAAGCGTTATTGCCGTTTTCGTCTTACTTAGGAAGTTGGTTAAAATAGATCTGAGTAAATCCCATAATGTGTTTTTCAACAATTTTTACATTTAATGACTTATTGATAATGAATGTCAATCACTTACTAAGGGAATTCATAGTATGGCACTTTCCAAGGAATGGTTTGGGTTCCCAAGTAAACCTCGACGAACTTGGCAATAATAATAAAGTTTATCTACTATGAGTTCTGAACATATCGATGGTATCGAAATGGCTAACAAAGTTGCAAGATAAGAAGCTTCGCTACCACACCTAAGTTCAAAACCTTACTTTGGTAAGGTTCAACACTAACCGAAAATACATGGGTCTTTGCCCTACCACTTTTAGACTTCCAAACTATTCCTGAAACACCTACATACATATATAACTAAGAATAACTCTAGTATTTAGGTGGGACGCAGTACATACATATCCTTTTCTTATAATAACTTATTTACTATTTAACTCTAATAAAAAAACTATTTCTTTGATTCTTAGATACTTGGAAAACCTGCCAGCTACTTTGTGGTACAATACCAACAAGCTCATGCAAATGAAAATGAAAGCGACGTTGTTGAACAAAATTCAATAGTTATAACTTAAAATAATTTTTAATAAAGCCATATTTAACATTTTTTATATAAAAATCGTTTAGTAAGAAAAATACTTAAGTCCAATAAGATTATTTTGAGCTGTAATTAATATAAATAGTATATTCCTTCAATTTGACTCATACAAGTTGGTGAACCAAATTTTAAACATGTTTGATTCCAACCTAAGTTGTTTTGTTGAAGTTCGCCTTTACAAATAAAAGTAAACAGTTGCTTTTGCGATCGTATTGATCAGTATTCATCCGAATGCGGTGCTGTCAACCGAAGTTGTTTTGTTGAAGTTCGCCTTTACAAATAAAAGTAAACAGTTGCTTTTGCGATCGTATTGATCAGTATTCATCCGAATGCGGTGTAGTGTAAAACGTTAAACTAAGTGACGGTACAACAAATTTCTTGTTTTATTTCTTAACATTGTTTTATATATTCGTGATTGATAGTGCAAAAAATTCACAGCTTAGAAATGTGCAAAGATTAAAAAGATGAAAGATTTCTTAGCTAAAAATTTGTTTCTTAAACCAAAATTGTGATTGAACGCAATTGAAAAATGCTTTTGCAGTATAAATAAAACGTTTATTTTTTGCTTCGTTGTTAAAATGATTATTTATTTGTTGATTGATTGGTTTCATTTTGATAGAATGGCAAAATGATGAACGTATTGATTTTGTACTCGTACATATATACTTATAATATGTTCTACAGCAGATATAATTATATATTTAAAAAAAATATTAACTCATAAATGTATTACGAGACAAACAGACGCTTTTTTGTCTTTCGACGTTTTGTATAAAGTAAATCGTTAAAGATCGCGCCTCTTGATCACCATTAGTCAATCGACTGATCATCGTCTGTTTGTTTTTGAGTTGTTTAGTCGCTTAAGTGTCTTCATTTTTATTTGTTTTTTGTTTTGTTGCCTGATAATGTTGTGTTATGTGTTGCGTACTCATTAATTTTGAGTTATATGCAAGTGTGAATTGTGAGTTTTATAGATATTATTCATATCTTAATTTTGTATCCCAGTTGGATAATACATAATAAGATATGACCCATCGTTAGAAATATTTAAATAATTTAAAGTTTTTCTCCATTGAATTTGCAGTCTTTAGGAACGTCCGGTATTCTTGTAAATATACAATGCTCGATAGCTATTAAAATGATATAATAAACTTTAAAATTGGTAAAGTAGTTTTAAAGTTACAAAAAATTATTTTATTTTTTATTACTTAAAAACTGTTGGACAGATTCTGAATTTATATCACTATTTTTATAGCATATTAAATAACCTTCCAAGTCATTTATTTTGTGAAAGCCGGAGCAAGGGCTTCCAACTTTTAAGAAAGATATATTTGCAACTTTCGATAATAGTACGTACATATCGTCGCTCTCGGGTAGAAAGGCCCTAACTCATGTTTTTGCAATTTTACAGGAGGAAAAAACTGAATAATATCATATTAGGGTCTTTTTTCAATTGGGTGTAAATCCGCTATGTTTTGAAATATCACGTCAAAATTTTGAGTGGACTTGTATTTGGGGGTTATCTTTTAGGATCGACAAAAAAATAAATTTCGAAAAAAAAATGAGTTAGTGCCTTTTTATAGTGACGGTGTATCATAATCAAGGCAGGAGTCCCAGTTGTAAAAAACTACGAAGCTTATTTTAATTTGTGGATTACCAAATTCGAATTGCTAATATGTGGCTTTTTGTTTCATTTCTGACTCTGAATTTGGTTTCAGCAGAAAAAATTCATATACATATGTACAAAGGTAATACTCTAATTTAATAGTCATGAAAAATTATAAAAAAAAAAAATAGTTTAGAGAGTTCAAGAAGTTAAATTTTGAAGAGAAAGGCCTGTGCGGTATGATGTCGTGAGAAATAATGACTTCAACTATCTCCTGTAGATGTGAAGTAGTCACTTTATATAATTCTAAAACTAATACCACTTGTTTGTTTAGAATAGCGACACCAATAGAAAAATCCGAGTTTAATTTTATCTGTAAAAAATTCGCAACTTAGTATTAGATATGGTCATCTACCCAGAAGGAAATAATTGTATCAATGAATTTCACTCATGGCTCCTCACACAAATTTCTTTCACAAGCGTTTTTGCTTAAACTACACAATTTTACTTTAATTCAAATCAACTACCTGTAGCGGTTCATTAGCTAGAACAAACTCTATCAAACAATGCAAGAAAGTGGACAGGTTCAAGTCCCAAATCGAATAAAAAATTTATTTTTTAAGCTATTTTAATCTCGTCAAAATCAAATATAATTTCGTTGCTACCTTTTCTTTAATAATTTTTGTTGCTCGTCTTCCTTATCGTTTGTTCTTTGATTTCAGTAACGAAATTTTCTTAACATTTTCAACATTTGCTCGAGAGTTTCCATTAAAGATGAATTATTCATGAAAATCTGACTGGGTAATCACACAGCAACACAATCAGTCAGGGATGAGATATAATTTTCTAAAATGTAATTTTATACAGAAAAGTCTAAATAAATCATATCATATTTTTGAGTAAGCTTTTGAGAACATTTTGAAAAAAAAGGAAAAAGTTTAATTACGCATGTTTATGTTTCTTAAGAATGAAAAAATCGTAATGAACAGAAATTCAATCGAATATATCGTATGAAGCCTATCGTTACCTGTTAGTTTTTATATTCTGATTCCAGAAATATTTGAGTTCGTAAAAATTTCAATCTTAGAGTGTAATTTTTTGTTAATTTTCGTGATTTATTAAATTTTCTCTCAAAGCCACTTAAAGCATAGAATATTTGAAAATCCCAAGTGACGAAGGAATTCTGTTAATTCGACATTGAAAAATTTATAAAAAATGCCACAGATGTGTTAATATGTATAATGTTAGTGAAAACTTACGTACTTTCCAACTGGGGTTTTATATTTTGCTTCTGTTTTTTTTTTTTTTTCACTTGTCTGCTTCCCAGATACTCAATCTTTTTATTTTTGTTGGTTTTTTGCCCCAATAGCTGTCGTCGTATTGTCCACTGTTTCACACGTTCGTCCACATGTCTGTCCGTTGTGCGAGCCAAGTAATCGTGCTACCTCATAACCAAATGGTTGTTCAGTCAGTCATCCAGACATTTAAGTAACCAACCAGTTAGTCGGCCGGCCGGTAATTTATTTAGATTTCTTATTGGTGTACGTAAATGAAGGTAAAGTAGAGAGAAACAAATGTTGTTGCCTTGCCATAAGTTGTTGTACTGTGATGCAGTGGCGCGTTAATTTTGTAAGTAGTTTAAAACGTGTCGTTTTCAACGCTTGAACATTTAAATCATGTTGAGACTTTTTTATGTTTTACTTTTAACACTAGAGCAGACAGTGCTAACTAAAATGATTTTTGTTTTTTTGATTTCGGCCAATAGATATATCCCAGATAGATAGATAGATGTTTGCGTCAAATGTAGTTTTTAAATTCGTCCAAATTTCATTGCTAAAATACAGATTTTTGTACGAAAATTGCTGTTTTTATTGTAAATTTTCAAACGATGAAAGGTAGGCCAAATCTTATACGGAGATCTTGCGTGGTGATAGTAGATTTGTTTCCATCTCCTCCGCAACTTTGTACTTATTTTTCTATTTGTGGCTTACTTTTCGAGCTATTGAGAGAAAACCTTTTTTCAGGCTCTTTAAGTGGCCATAAAGTTGTGTTGCGCCACTTATGCACCGTCAGGCACTCATTTTTATTACGTACAGCAGTAATATTGTCGAAAAAACATGTAATTCACTTTTGGGCAAATGCGAGACTTTAAAAGTTTACTGGCTCCCCGACTATGACCTTGGTGTTCAAGTTGCGGTAAAGTGAAGAATTTAGATGTTTCTGTTGCGAATATTACTGTATAAACTGCTTTGGGGCTTACCAGTGCCCGAGGGCGTTATGGTAAGCTCAAACTGGAAGTTGATAATTAACTATACTGTACCTGACCCGTTTTGAGCCTTGTACTGAGTGTACTTTAAGCAAACTACTAAACCTGCCCAGAGGTGAAGATCACCACCATCTGGTACCACGGGTTGTCACGAGCATTTTATTTATCCAAAAAAATGGACATACGACGTTAAAGCTAAGGACACTTAGTGCAAAGTTCAAGCACCTTAACCCAGAAGACAGAGGAACCATCGCCCATGCTAGCATATAGGTGCTTTCTAGACCTACATATACCGAAATCATGCGCGAAGTCTTTCATCTGCTTTGGCACCATACATAATTCAAATGCAACCCTTTCCTGCGGCAACAAATTTCGAACAGCTTCACCAAAAATTGTCTAAAAATTTAAGACCAAAATTAAACGGAATCCCAGAGAGAATGCAAGAAAAAAAAAAGTTTGACTAGAAAATATAATGAGTCGTATATTGAAAAATGAGCTCGACGCTCAACCTGATCCGAAATATTCATGATTTTACACCGAACCAGACGCTGCTGCAAGTAAATTATTCATAGACAAAGAACTTATAGCATTTTGAACTGGTAATTTATGTAAGTCCACGCATCGTATCCTATGCGTGGCTTCGTTGAATGAGTGTTGCTAGTGTTAATTTAAGATTGTGCTTTTTTTACACTTTTTCTGTCAACTTTATTCTTTATTACCAAGATTTTTTTTTTTATTTTTGCTAGTCGGTTGTACGTTCTGACTTTCGTGTCGTGTTCCTGCACTTCATAATTTTTTTTGTTGCCTGCCTTCCTGAAGCTCTCAGTTAGTATTTTGCTTTCTATACAAGTAAAGTAACAAGTCTAGTGATCAATGTTTTAACCTTTTTTTTTAGCTAACAACTTTTTTGTGCCTGCTTGTCTCGGCTGGCTACACTTCATCAAGTTGGTCGGACGACTGTAGTTAGTAATGTTGTTGTCGTTATTTGTCGTTGTCGTCGTTGTTGTGGTTGGATGATCATTATCATCACCATCACCAGTCCTCATTCGCACCTTTGCTTTATGCTCGGATATACCTATAATTCAAACTGGAAAATACTTTATTATGCGCTCATTGAAACTTGATAATTGTTGTCGTTGTACCAAAGGTGTTATTTTCAGTGCTTTGATTGTACACTTCCTATTTTTGTATGTGCTCTTTTGAACTAAAATTATGAGATTAACTCTTTCTTAAAAAACTTTTAATCAGGGTATGGCAAAAATATGTCTTGAACATTTACTATATTTATCCATTAAAAAATTCAATATTGTATTACGACAACATTTGTTTTGAAATCAATGTGCCAACGTTTTGATTACCTATTTCAATACTGAGAGTTAAACTGATATTAAGCTCTCATAGCAATTTCATTCGTTTTCTCTGCATTACACTTTTGATATCGGTACGAGCATTGCTAAGGGTAGCTGGTTACCCCCAATGACAACCCTATATACAGAAATGTATTAAACAAGTTTTAAAGATTCTTTCGAAGATTTTGATTATCCCAGGAAGATTTGTGACAAACAGACTTAGTACAGGCTTCACAATGGGCCTTGGAAATTTCCAAGTGTTCTTGTCAGTTCATTGATAAGCTGACTGATTTACCTAACCTTGAGCTTGAATGTCTCGCAACGATGGAATTATTGTTGGGGGTTTTGGTGTATGTGAAGAATCAGCTCATTGAGAATTTTACTTAAGGTTAGTAAAAAAAGCCGTTCAGGCATTTTACGTACCTATTGCTGGTGTTGAAATTATAATATTTTTTTCTCATTGTGAGAGCAAATCATTGAACAATATATTACATATCAAACGGTTTTATTTAAGACTGACTTGTAGTGGAAGCGCGATATTTTTGATTCGTATGGACAGATCCTTACATGTACTAAACTTTTTGTTCGAATTTTTTATAGCTATTTGTTTCAATTGTAATTAAGAATGAGTGGTTTGTTCACTTAACACTTTCTGTTTTTTTTACCCCATTTTTCTTTTCTGTACTTGAAAACAACAAACAATGTGTTTTTATTAAGAGTATCAGATTTAGTTAGTCAGTGTAATCAATACCATGGGACTTTATTTAAAGTGTCTGTCACGGTTGTGGTATCTGGCACTAAGCTGTAAAACCGAAATGAACATAGTGCACAAAGTTTTATATAGTTTTTTCAGAAAATGGACATTTTTTAGAACTGCAGTTTAATACGGCTCAGAGCTCTAAGATTTATTTTTTGTTCAAAATAAGGAAAAAGTGATGCTCGGAAAAAACAGATTGCATTAACTACATTTTTATTGATGTTTTGCTATGTTAGTATAGAGTTCGAATAAGTCGATAAAGGACGTCAATGTTGAACAATTTCAAAAATGTTAAAAAGTTCGAAAAATCAAAAAATCTTGTTAAATTCGACAAATGGCTCTAAATAGTTTGTACTAAGCACCTTTCAAAACGTTAGTATGCTTGGACAACGGTTCGTGCACTGGTGAAGCCGCAGGGTAACAGCTTGTGTTTGGTAATATAGAAAAGCTGAAAAATGTTGCAAAAGTTGAACAGTGACAAAAATGTCTAAAAATGCCAAACGAATCGGATTAATGTCGAAAAATGTAGAAAAGTCGATAAAAGTCGAATAAATGTGATATTTGTAAAGCACATATATACCTAAGGCATGTGAAATATGTAAAGAACGTAAGCGTGTTACGGTGACCTTTTGCAAGCCCCAAATTTCATTCCAGTATAGTTTTTTCATATCCGCCAGTAAATATTTGAACACATTAAATTAAAAAAAATCACAATTTATGTACGAATAGCTCGAAGTTAAGACACTGTTTTAACTATAGAACAACAAATTGACAATTTAAGTTCTCCTTTTTATTTTTTTTAATAGGAATTTTCCTAAAAAATAAAAAAAAAAAACGATAGAAAATACTGTTGTTTAAAATGTTTTCAAACGAAAATCACGTTCGGCTTTTGATTCGAAACTGAAAGGTGCCAAATCAAATAAACTAATAAGCCGTCTGACTTCTAAGACTATTAATTCCTTGCTATCAATTTTATCACTCCATTCAGAATTTTTTTATTGTTTTATTAAAACCATATACGGGTGATTATTATATCGTTTGTGATCTAGTTATGATAGCAATTTCATAAAATATTCTGTTTTTCCATATATGTATGTATATTAGGGTGATTCAATTATTTTTTTGTCTCAAACGTTTTTAATAGTTGCAGGTACATGAAAAAAAGTTCTAGTGCAAGAAGAGCTCATAATATTAATATTTACTGCTGAACTTTTTAATTTTATGAATTACATGGGAAAAAAGAAAGAAAATCGTTCCCATCGGAAAGAGCATACAATTTTTTTTCGATTTTTTTCTTCTTCGAAATATTCCTAAACTCTGAAAGCTAATAAACTGACGAAATGTTATCTTTTCGAAAAAAAAAAATAATTAGATACTTTTTTATGGCGAATTTTAGGTTTTTTTCCAATAAGCTCCGCGTTCCGTTCGCGTAAGAGTTTTCTTTCATGGGATGTAGATGGAATTGTCTAGTAATTCCTATGGAAACTATGAAGTTTAATGAGCCACCAGTTAAAATTAATATTATGAGCAGTCATTAGATCAGATTTTTTCTTTCATGTACCTGCAACTATTAAATCTGTTTGAAACAAAACAACTTTTTTTAATCACCCTAATGTATACACTCGTAGATAACAATTGTGTTGTAAAACATAGAACAATCTGTTTTTTTTTGAGACACGTCTGTTATTGTTCTGATTTTTAAGGAAGATGTGCTCAGAACTAAAAAAAAGAAGACACTGACCATATGCCACATGCAATATCTAGCATAGCCTTCTCTGTTATTGTCCGTACAAGTATGGGATTAAATTAAGGTGTAGCATTATGTTGTTGATTTTGTTCATTTTTCATGGCTTCTTGTTCTCACCTCATATCTTCATTTATGGATTATAATGGCTACCTGTTGCGTTTATGCAATTATTTAACAGGTTTTTTTAACTGCTGTGCACAACATTGTCTCAACTTGTTTGTAATGTTTGATTGTGTAGTTATGTCCCATACTTTATCAATTGTTAAGTGACTTTTTTGTTGCTGTCATTATTTAACGTGTTCAGCCTGCCTTTTAACTAAAGAGGATTTTTAATCAAGGGGTCAAGTGCTTAACACAATCATTTGATTACTACACAGTTATACAAATTTTTAATTCAGAGGTCAGATGAGGAAAGTTCGAAAGATTTTTGTGCGTTACAGACGACTTCATCTTCAGTTTTATCACCATTACGTTAGGATTCTGAGACATCTTTGCTCAAAGGTGACATAAACTTTGTTTTGATGTATAAGTATTTCAGATTATCTTACACTTACTGAAAAGTGGAAGCTGATTAAGGTGAAAGTATTGTTCTTTTTTTAAGTTTCACCTTAAGGCCTTTTCAATAGTATCCAAGCTCCTTCGCAAGACATCGCATATTAAAATTAAAATGTTTTCAACTCAGTGCTTTTAATGGATTTAAGGATTTTTTTAAATTTTTTAAAACCTACCGTGATATATATTTATTTATTATTATTATTTACTTATCTTTTTTCTTAATTCTATAAAAGATATTGTAAACAAATTATATTAATGAAATACTGCTATCTGATGTTCCTAAAAAAAAACAAGTTTTGAATGCAATTTAACGTTTCATTCAAATTACAAATAATAATTAACTGTTTAAGTCTGGAGCCTTAGTTCGTATATAAACAACAATATAAAACCAGAAATAAAGTAAATTTAATAAGAGCACAAGTATAATATTAAAATACAAAAAATAAACAAGTAAGAAAGAAATACCAAAGTTGCAAAAAGAGAAATTCCAATTCTCATTAAGCCATAACGGAAAGAAGACTATTGGTTCAAAAATGAAAAGCCATGATGTTACAATTTCTAGAGAAGCATGTCAG
This sequence comes from Tricholauxania praeusta, assembly GCA_949775025.1. Taxonomy (NCBI): domain Eukaryota; kingdom Metazoa; phylum Arthropoda; class Insecta; order Diptera; family Lauxaniidae; genus Tricholauxania; species Tricholauxania praeusta. The sequence goes on from OX459028.1 coordinate 150,204,632, forward strand.
TTACGTAGGCATCTTATGAATTCAGGAAGGCAATTAAAATTCTGGGTATGGTCGGGTCAAACCGACAAAAACCACACAAATTAAAACAAATCGAAACACCAAGCAGGAGGAGAACAAAAATGTTCTACAAGTTCAAGCACTCCAAGTTTATTGCGTTCGGAAGTGTATATGACGATCGTTTCGAGTGCATTAATTCATACCTCTAGTAGGTAAATTAACTTATTCTTGAATCAATTTTTTTAAGTCAACATCTTAAGGACTAATAAACACATTTTATTCAAATTTTCATATAATATTCCACTTTGTTTCAAAAAGAATTCATTCTTATAAGTATGTATGTATGTGATTTGCTTTTTATATATCCTGAATTTTTTAATAAGATTTTCCTTATGGTTTTAAAACGACAATTTTCCTAGATGGAAACTAAGGGAAATTTTATAATTGTCTTTCTATTTTATGGTACTTTTTTTTGCTCTGTGTACTTACTTCATAGCCGATTTTAGAATTTCAATTGGGGGGATACCGAGAGCTACCAAATCGACGAGGTTTGATGGAGTAAGAGCTGAGAGTTGATTTATTTTTCTTTCTTTTTATTTTTGCTCATTCTATCTCATAGTTCCAGTAAAACTGTGTATCGTCGGTTGACAAATATATGCTATATAACCCTATGGCGCAAATTCATAGCAATTTTGTACGCACGGGCTGAAAGTTTGCAAGTAGCTTTTAGATGAGTCTAGCATATGTCCTTAAGTTATTGATAGCTGAAGACATGAGTCTAAAAATGGCTATGAACATGTGCCACTAAGTACATTAGCACTAGACTTTTACGGTTTTGTGTTGTTATAACAGATGTACCCAATAAAATTTACTTGTCAACCGATAATATGCTCAAGTAGATACTTTTTTTTCTACAGAACAAAATGCAACTCATTATGGAAATCAACTTTAAATGGTTATGCCTGCTACTTGTATTTTTAACAGCTTCAATAAAATTAACTAAATGTAGACAACAATATGGCAGTAATGAAAACAATAGAGAAATAGTTGGCGGTATTCTAAGGAAATTTGACGCGGACTCTTCAGAAGATTTAAACAATGCAGATGACCATATAGGCGGTGAAAGTGACAATAATAATGGTAAACGACGTGGTCATCGAAAAAAGCACCATCATCATCACAATCAAAATTCGGAGGATAATGATATTTCACTATGGATTAACGAGCAACAACTGAAAATGTTGAGTGGTAATGTATTTCTACCAAATGATGCAAACATTTACTAGACCTCGGCTGATTTTAAGTGTAAAGCACTTTTCTTTCCGCAAGGTTATTCAGGGCGCATTTATGGCATTCATAACGGACATGTCTTCAATGATATACGTGATCCCAATATATATCAATATCTAACAATACCGGCTGAAGTTAACTATGTAAACTTTACATGGAAGTCTGGAGCAAAAAAATACTTTTATCACTTCGATCGTTTGCAATCGCTTGATGAAAGCATACTAAAGCCACCAACAGTATCTATTAAGACGAAGGGCAAAATACCACAGGAAGAAAAAGGTATGTGTTGGTAATGATTATTAGCATGCTGGAAAATAAACATTTGTTTATCCAAGCAATAGTTCTATTTAAACATTCTAATAGTATGAATACTTCAATAAGAGCGTGTTTCGTTAAAAACCAATCAAGATGCCTAGGGTCTGCTCAGTCTAGAAACCGATTGAGTATAAAAGAAGGAAAGTAAATATATTTTTAATAAAAATACCTACTCTCGTTTGATGTAAAAAAATTACACAAATTATGGTTATAGAAATTGTGTAATTTTTTTTATTTTATTTTCGGCCGGGAATTACAGGTTTTTGGCCTTGAAAGTTTAATGATATTCAACACGTAAATAAGTTTAAGTCTTTAAAATTTTGTAAATTGTAAGAAATTGAGATACATGTAACTCTCCTGCACCTCAGAAAAATCATTTTTCGATATAAATAATTGGGATTGTAATTTAAGAGAATTTACTACCTATGAAAGACAAACCACTCAAAATTGTTGTTTTGCAGAAAGCTAAGTATTTATACAGCTTAAATGAGAATATTTGATGCTCACAGATATGCGAAAGACGCTCTTGGAGAAGTATACAAAAATTAAAAACAAATACATAACTATCAACATGTTTAAACTATAACTAGGTTCATATATATATTTATAGATTTTAGCGTTTTTTTACCCTGCACTGGTAATAACTCGGGCACGACTTTGTTCAATGTCGGTTTATCAATACAAAATCGCCGTGGTAAGCCGTTGCCTGGAACACCGCTACGTTTGAGCTTCAAAAAGGAATGCGCACAACGAGGTGTGTATGATAGCCTAGACGCTTCCAATCCTACACTAATATCTGCGCAAGGTAGTGTATAAAAAAGCTTTTATTTGTTCTATTTATTAACCTACAGGGATTTTTTTTAACAAAACATTACATTTTTGCATAACAGTATTACGTACTAACAAAAATACTTTATTCAGTTCTTTTAACTAGTTAAATATTTATTATAATAACAGTTTCTCGTAAATATGTTGCTTCGTAAAAATCAAAAAACAAATCGCTTAAGCAATATTTTCAATCATATTGCATATAATCACTTAAAAACATATATATTAATTGAAAATCAAGGTCCGGATCCTGAATGTAATCTGAAATGCGGTGATAATGGTTTTTGTAATCATCATAAAATATGTCAATGCAAAGGAGGATACACAGGACAATATTGCCAGACGGCATTTTGTTTTCCTCAATGTATGAATGGTGGTAATTGCACGGCACCATCAGTATGTTCATGCCCAGATGGATATCAAGGCACACATTGTGAAGGAGGTGAGTCGAGTTATATAAAACTAACTACTGAAATATATACAAAATATTGAGAAAATTAGTCGAAATTTGTTTTTCTTCCGCCAACATATTTTTTAGTAGTTTAACTAAAACACACACACGCATTTCATATTAAATAAGTAGGATTTTAAGTAAGAATTCTCCAAAAGCTCACATCTAAAAGATGCATTTTAAGGTTATTTTTTTTTTTAATGATATCTTAAAATATGCAAAATTGTTCCTGTTTTATTTTTCGAAAACCAAACTTTCGCTCCTTATTGTTTATACATAGATTATAGTTATTGTATTGTATTGATATTGATTATAATTCAAATTTTTTTTGATATTGCAATAGCAGTTTTGCAGCCAAGTTTAATTACTTCCGTCAAAGCTTTGTAGAAGGGCGCTTGCTCTGCGCCATTATCGAGACCAATGTCATGGTGTTCTTGTTCTTCGTCACGAAATTTAGTAATTGTTTTGAGAAGTTCCTAAATTGTTAAAAAGATTTCAGATTAATCCATTTACATGCCGTATATACCGAAAAACTTGTATAAAAACTGCTAATTATAAAAAACCACACTCCGTTTGGTAGTTTTTGATTTATTTAAATATATAAATATGAATAACTTGCGGTAAATCAGAATGTCTCAAGAGCATTAAGAAAATGTTGAGCTAAAAACCTTTTGCAGTGTTTTAATGTACTTTTTCCAAAGTACACGATAGAAGAGGTTCTATGCTCCTTGAGGAAAAAAAAGACACAGGAAGAATGTACCCTTTGGGAGCAAACTCACAACTTAGTTTTTGGGAGACAATAATCACAAAGGGTACCCTAAAACAATGTTTTCTACAGAAAATTATATTATTAATTATGCGTAATTTCTCTAGCTTTTTTTAGTCACTGCCCCTATTAGCTTAAAGCAGGCTTCGAATGGTGATAATTATTAAAGTTTTCACGGAAAGCTTTTCTCGAAGCATTGCCAGTGACACAAAAACATTATTCGCTCAGCAAACGCGTAGTACTGAGCTCCCTCGGCAAAGTATAAATTGCAAAAATTAACTAAAACTCAACAAACACAAAATTAAGTTGCGTTTTGAGACGATTATTTCGAAATCCAATATATATAATAATAGATGCTTAGAGTCTTCAATATATGTACATAAGATGTAGCTATAATTCCATATTACCTGACTAACTTGAATTCAAATCTTTTTTGACTTATAAATACATATTGCAAGTTTCTTTGGTAAAAATCAAAAAATTAAGAGTTAAAAAGTACCTTATCAGGATTTTTTGACTCCATTATTTGCCTCAACTGTTCATTATAATGTTCTATAATGACAGTTTCTACCGCAACTGTACATGCCATTGCCGCTTTTTCGCCCATAAGTGCAGTTCCTGAATTCGAAAATGGTTAATTCAAACTAGGTTCTTGATCTAAAACAGTTTTAATTTCGGTTTACCTGCGCCTAAACAAAATCCCGCTACATTCCAAATTGGTATCATTACTGTGGGACGAACGCGATGATCTTGTATTAACTGTTCAAATTGTTTGCGATGCTCTTTTTCCTGCTCCCACATATGTGATATGGTTTTACCCATTGGGCCATTACCCAAGACTGCCATTTGGCCCGCATAGATGCGATCTGCACCAAGTTCACCAGCATGATCAACTCGTATTATCTCATCCGTAAGCGTTGTGGGACGTGCTTTTAATCTGTTTGCTGTACCTTGTGTGGTATTTTGCAATAGCATAGGTTGCAAATGTATCTGCTTTACGTTACACATCGTGGACAATGTCAGTGTTTTTGAAATTCTCAACATTGTTGTTTGTAATTGCAAATTCTATTCAATGAAAATTAAAAAAATAAATTAACGTAATATTGTGTTCTAAAAAAAATTATTTATTTCGTTTTGTTTGTTATTGCAGGCATATGCACTGAAAAGTGTCGAAATGGTGGAAAGTGTGTGCAGAAAGATAAATGTCACTGTTCAAAAGGATATTATGGATTACACTGCGAACATTGTAAGTACTGTCTCTACACTCAGAATAAAATGGTTTTGAATTTCCAAGGAAATAACTTTTTTATATGTATAACCATTTTCATGAAACTTATTTTAAAATTTACAAAAAAAAATGGTTGTAGAGAAAACAATTTTAAATTTTATTTTCAATTATGCTTTGAATGAGAAATGTTACACCTTTTTAAGAATATTATTTAGAGAAAGTAAAAAGTAGAATGAACTTTGATTTGACCTTTAGAGGTTTTTTTCAATTTAGTTAGCAATCGGTTAAAAAGGAACTGAGCTATAAGTATTCGAAAGCATGGAAGTGCTTGTTTTATGATCCAGGGAAACCAATATACAAAATATCACGCAAATCGTTGTACTGGACCGACTTTTCCATGGTCGTTAAATGTCAATACCGTGCTATCAGCGTTCAAAAAACATAATTTTTCGTCACAAAATTTATTTCTTCCTTAAAAAATTAAAAAAATTTTATATTATTTTTTTAATTTCTTAGTTTTTTTTTTTTATTTTGTTCTTAAGATAATAACATGCAATATGTATTACAATTGTATTACTTTGTTCATAGCAAAATGCGTTATTCCATGTAAAAATGGTGGACGCTGCATTGGTAACAATTTGTGTCGCTGTGCAAATGGTTTGCGTGGAAACCATTGCGAAATTGGACGTAAGCAACGTTCCACTTGCAAACGCCCTTGTAAGCATGGAATATGCATGCCGAATAAGACTTGCAAATGTGATGAAGGATTTTACGGACGGTTTTGTAACGGGCGTAAGTATTAAAATTCAAACAAAAAACCGGATTAATGCTCTTTTTTATTACAGGTATAAAAAAAAATCGACAAATTTATCGGTAAATGTCTTTTTTACGTCTAATCAGCAGCATTTAATCCCATTGATAGCCGAAATGGCTTTATACTCTAAGCAAGTTTAAGATTTGTTTTTAAAAGAAATCACAATTACTGGCTCACTAAAAATTTTATTTTGTTTTATATCAGTGATGAAGCTAGGGACGGTGATAGAAGTTTTTAAATACAAATGCTTTTAACACTTTTTGTTTTTCAGTTTATACTAGACGTTTAGTTATTATCTTTAAAATTTTGAGTAAATGCTTACATAACTGTTGTGATAACTTTGTAATCTTAATGAACAAAATTGTACTTCTTAAGCTTAAATAAATAATATTTATTTGTGCTAACTTTAAAAAGTTGTTTTGATATACTTATGCTTAAATTCGATTGCTATTGTAAACATGAATTGTAGTTATCGACCTTTTTTTTATTTATTTTAAATGCAATTTTTCTTAGTTTTTTATAAAATTGTCACTATTGTTAATTCTGAGTAAATGTCTGTAAATATTCGCGCAGTTTTCTGGGTCAGTTTTAAAGTTCAACCGTTTTTATTTCATTTTGCTTATGCTACGATAAAATTATCATATGTAAACAATAAATTACTTGACAATAAATCTAGGCGTTCAAATTAATAGAAATGTGATCTATGTTTTCTGACAGAGGCAGGTGCACATCACGAAGGGTCGAACCGTGGAGTTATATCTTGGTCATTCAAGAGCCAAGTGGATAAAGATGATTAAAGCCTATTCCTCGATAAAAATACATTCAAAGTTGGGGAGAGCTTAATTTTGGCGATATATCGACCGAAAGTGGCAGTTATAACTTTTTTAAGAACTGTTACAACTTTGGAATCTCAAAGTCGATTTTAAGAGCACACAAATGTTGGCGAATTCAAAAATTTCTTGAGTTCGATAATTTGTTTACCGGTAAAAATTAGGTTAATAAAGCAAAATCAGGAACAAATGGTAAGTCAACAGAATATACATACATGGTGATATATGTTTTGTAAAAAGTAGTTTTTTAAATAAACGTTGGTTTAAAACTAAAAAATTCGTCGTTTCAAAAACTTGCAGATTTGAAAATTTTCTGTGAATGAATCCCAACTGATATTTTGAAAAGCTATATGCGCAACTTACGATGGCTATACTATATACCGAAATTTGACACATTCCAAACTTTCACCATCATATTCGTTCAGTATTAAAAGCCTCGCAAGAAAAATATGGCTTGTGTAGTAAGTCTGGAGGAGCTCCTAAAGTAAACTTATGGCAAAAATAGTACTTGTGGTCACGACTACCAATTTTAACCAAGATAAACTGCTTGAATAAGACTGTCTTGAAGTGTCTATTATAATGTATGTAATCGCTACGCCGTATTACATTTTTTTTTATTTAAAATACGTACTTTTATTTTTCTGCTTAATAAAACACGTAAAATTAAACAATATGGTCATGTGTCAACATCAGCTGTTATTGTTGTCTGGAGTCGTTGCCAGATGGTAAATAGTCAGTGTTGCCGCATACTATTTTTCAAATGTCTATCATTGAAAAATCTAGTTACTCGGGTTATACAATAAAATAAATAATTGCTTTATATGACTACACATGCGTGCATGGAAAGACTTATATTTATTACATTCACCAACAACATATTCTTTTTTGGTAAAACATAAATTTTTTAGCAAAAAAAAAAATTGTATTTTAACTTCAAAATCTTTAATGAAGTCTCGATCGACAAGTTCATTCTATGCACTTTCAAGATGAAATGTCAAAGTAGTGTGTTGTCAAATTTATCAATTTGGATAGCCAAATTTGAAAATTCAGTCAATAGTAAAAATTTATTGACTAAACAAAAAAATTTTCCAAACCAATTTGCTTAGGTATGAAAATATCAATTGTGGTAGACCTAAACCAATAATAGAATATTTACGAGTTCTATGACGAAGCAGCAGTTGCACAGCTATTCGCCGAATATACACCTCTGATCATAATAATAGATACATACACCCATGATTTAACTATATAGGTTGGAGCACGTTGTCAAAATTTGAAAATACAACCCTGGTACACCTCTTCGCAAATTGTCAACAGCATAATCAAAACAAAGGAAAAAAGAAGATAAAATATCAAACTTATGTGAACAAAGTTAAAGTTAGTGGCTATACTGTGGAGATCACCACCAATCAAGCTGAAACCGGATCGTGTAACCTTCAGGATGTAATTAATCCTGCCTTTAAGACTTGGAAGCTTCAAGATTACTTGTACGTGCTATAACCATACAGTTACAGTACCACCGCAGGTGCGTGCTGCGAAATTGTTGAACAGGACTCTCTTCCATTCTGTATTCGATCCACTGTCGATGCCTTCCCTCATTCGTGGGAACACAAAAAAATGAAATATTTTCCTTCGAGGCAACCGCGCGACATAACTCAAAAAAATTCGGCATAGTAATTCACTTATGCAAAGACTTAAAAGAAAAAATTCACACGCGAAATAAAAAATCAATTTATATTTGCGAAACAAATGTTTTTGTTTTTCTTTTTAACCAAATTATCACTTTTTGTTGTGCTCGATTTTGACAATTCGCGAAGAGAAAATTTATAGAGAAAGAGGCACTATCTGGCATCGCTCCAACCATGTATAGTTAAATCATGCATACACCCATGGTGTAATAACCAAGGTGGAGTAATTAGGGAGAGCCTCGATTTTCAATCATCTGTCATCCTATTTGCTGTAGTTTTGACATTCATAACATTTTTATTGCCCATTCAGAAAACTTAAGCGCTTTGAGAAATTGCAGCGCTTAGGCGTAAGATCTTGAACATTTTCTGAACGATAGCTGCAAACTACATTGAATCTTAAAAATTTAGTCGATGTGGTTGTTATTGCAAAAACAAAAAAGACTTATTGCTATCATATTGAAGCCTGCTACATTATTTAGCGTAGTTTTTTGTTCGCATCAGAATTTTGAAACTCAACACAAATACCTCTCAGTAAAAAGTTGCTTAAAGCGCTTCAAAAATACTGAAGTTGCTGAACGGGCCAATTAATCAAAACACCGAAGTGTAAAAAAAAATTACGAAAAGAGACAATGAAGGACAAGAAACCCATACTTTTGAGAATTTCGTTTTTAAGTACGCCACCTTGGTTATTACACCATGCATACACCAAAAAATTTTCACTCAATCCCCAATAAATTCCATATATGGAAGTATTGGCATTAGAATTCTTTGTAAAACAAGAGAGCACAATCTGGCGATGCCGTTAACTAAGAAATGAAAGAAAGTACTTCCCCTATTTCTCGCCAGTGAATATAAATCGAAAACGGATTCGTTGATCAAAATAATAGATACATTTGTTTTGTTTTTCGATTTTATACCTAAGACTTAAATTTGTTTGTGTTTTTTTTTAAACAACGGTAAAAATACCTTCATATAGTATATAAATTAATTGCAAGTAAATTATGAAAAAATGTATTATAGATATGGGCCGAAAAAGTCGTTGCACAGCAGAAGAGTGACGATTGGTTCTGAGCCTACGAAAAAGACGAAATTCTTTGCGGGACATCGCTAGTTTGATGGATTAGTCTTTGCGTTTTGTGCAAAATGTTTTTATAAAGAAAATAGGAAAAGAAACTAGAGGTAGACCAACGAAAAACTCTCCAGAAGTTGGTCGCCAAATAGTTATTCTTTCAAAAAAATACACTTTCAAGTCGTCCAAGGCAATTTCTGTGGAAATCGGAAATGTTGTAAGCGCTCCTACAATTCGTCGTTGTTTGCAGAAGGCAAACCTTCCGGGAAGAACCGCTAAAAAGGCTCCGCTGATGCGTACGAAAAGTTTAATCACGAGGTTAAATTTAGCAAAGTCTCACACTACTGGGTGACAGTGGCGTTGACTGTCGAACATACCTAAAAAGAAGAAAACGAACGGAACTGGAACAATAACAAATAACATAAATAAAAACAATAAATTTGAGTGACTTAAAAAAAAAGCTTATGACTTGTAAACAAACTTGTGCTGACTTTACTTCCTTTCGCGATTTATGGTGAGTCACCATTGGTGATTTGTGCGCGATCAGCGAAATTCAATGCCAATATTGTTTATTTTTGTACTCGTGAAGTAAACAAATAAAACAACTGATGAGGACTTCTTTCCATTTGCGGTTACGGTGACGAGCTCGAATAACTTTAAAATCACTTGGCTGTTGTGCTAGTGTTGTGATAGTTGAATAAGATGGCTTCAGTCATTGCTTTAAGAAGTCTGACGAGAAACTACATTTTACTGAGCACGTGGCGACGTTCCAATCACATAAGAGACAGCAGCATACAATCTTACATTGATATCGCTCCACAGGTACGAGATGCGCTACAGCATAATAAACCACTTGTTGCACTCGAATCAACCATAATAACACACGGCATGCCGTGGCCGCAAAATTTGGAGACAGCTTTAGAAGTGGAAGCGTTAGTGCGCGAAAAAGGAGCCACACCCGCTACAATTGCAATATTAAATGGACGCATTAAAGTCGGACTAAGTTCCTGTGACTTGCAATCGTTAGCCAAGAAGGAGTCGAAAGAAGTTATCAAATGCTCACGACGTGACTTAGCGTTCTTAGTGTCACAGGGGCTGAGCGGTGGTACCACAGTTGCAGCCACCATGGTTATTGCCAACATGGTTGGTTTAAAATTATTCGCCACCGGCGGCATAGGTGGTGTACACCAGCAGGGACATATATCTATGGACATCTCTGCTGATCTTGTGGAGCTGGGACGCACACCTATAGCAGTAGTCTGCAGTGGTGTCAAGTCAATACTTGACATAGCACGTACTCTTGAATTTCTTGAAACACAGGGCGTTTGTGTGGCAACATATGGTTCATCGGAATGCATCTTCCCAGACTTCTTTACTAGAGACAGTGGTTCCTATGTAAGCTATAATCTACAAAATCCAGCTGAGGCTGCGCGCCTTATACAAACTTCAAACGAAATGCAGTTAGAATCAGGAATTTTGATTGCTGTTCCTATACCAGCACAATATGCCGCAGATAAACGTGCTATAAACGCTGCGATTGCGCAAGCACACGTTGAGGCAAATAATCGGCAATTGAGCGGTAAAGAAGTGACACCATTTCTGCTAGCAGCCATTGCAAAAATCACTGAAGGGAATAGTCTACAGGCAAATATGGCGTTAATTAAGAACAATGCGTGTACAGCAGCGCAAATTGCGATAGAGCTCTACAAAAGTGATAAGCATTACAGTTTTTCGAGTGAGAGTATTGCATTTAAGCCGTTAGTGATTGGTGCTTCAATACTTGATCTTACTCTTACAATCCAGGACAGAATGCCACAGGTTTTGGATGGTGCAACATATCGCACCAAAGCAAAACAGTCTGCTGGCGGCGTGGGGCGCAATATAGCCGAAGGCTTGCATAAATTATATGGTGCTACAAATTTTATTTCAACCATTGGTAATGATCAACTAGGAAGAAGCTTGATTTCACTTATGCCAGAGACACTGCGGTCGTATATACGTGTTGACCCAGATCATTCTACATCACTTTGTTCTGTTATGTTTGATAAAGATGGTGATTGTAAGCTGGTACTTGGCAATATGGAAATTCATGATAATATCACTCCGATTCATATAGAAAAGCATGAAGAATTACTACAAAAAACGCCATTAATTATAATGGACAGTAATCTATCAGTGCAAACGATGGAGTGTATACTACATCTGGCCAAGAAATATAATAAACCAGTTTTTTTTGAACCCACTGATATGCGGATCGCTGGTAAACCTTTCAAATTGTCACAAAATTTAAGAAAACAAATTAAATTTATTTCACCGAACATTTATGAATTAAAAGAAATTGTTGAATCAATTACTAAGGAGTCCATTGTTTGGAATGAGGAAAAAATGAGCAAAGATCAACTTTTGCAAGAAACGAAGCGTTTGCTGAAGCTTATAGAACAACAATTTGACTGCATTTTAGTCACCTTGGGACATTATGGCATTGTTTTAAGTTTACCCGCCAACGCAACTGAGATGCCATTATTTAATGCTACAAATGGAAATTACCAGTTGACTAAGCAAACAGATGACGTAGAGCGAATATTGCGTTATTATCCAGCTCATACAGTTAGAGAAATTGTCAATGTGTCGGGTGCTGGTGATAGCTTTACGAGTGGTTTTATAACTGGGTTGTTGAGAGGCTATACTATTGACCGTTCTATATCTCTTGGTTTTTTAGCTGCAGAATGCTCTTTGCAAACCGAATCTGCAGTACCTACACAATATTTTCGTAACGCAAAAGAAGAAAATGAAATGTTGGAGTTGAGATATGAAAAACTTAAAATAGAATCTCTTTAATATTGGACACTAACTCTGTTTTGGAATTGTTATTACCAGCTTCGAATATTTTCCATTTGGTGTAATATAAGAATACATTTATAATTATGTTTATTGTTAAAACTTGTTGGTCCTCGAACGATTTTTACAATGTGCATTTAAATTTTTTTTTATGTTATTAAAGTTGCTTTTCTTCTATGTTATCGTTAGTATAACAATGTTAATACAAATATTTTTTTATATGTACATACTTGCAATAAAAATCAAATTTAATTAAATCTAAATTAACAAGGATTGCACGATTTATCAACAAATTTCCTTTAATCTTTTTCGCACAGCTTTTGAATTGGCATTCGAGATTTCTTCCAATCTCTGATCATTAAAAAAGCTGATTAAAGTTAGGTTACAATTTCAATGGTTTTCAAGATGTTCGAATCGTTAAATTTTCAGAATAGACAATAGTTTGGTGATTTTGTGCTTTTATTAATGTGGCTTTGTCACTGAAAAGTTTTAGCTACAACAATGCTAAGGGCATAAAACAATCTATATAAGATATTACAATCGATTACCAGAGCTCAGTAGCAGTCCAGAAGACATTTCGCCAAAAAGGTTTTCAATTGTTGAAAAATCGGTCGATTTATATCAAAAACGAGTCAAATGTAAGAACGTGTGTAAAAAAAAACAAATTTGAAAACTGATGAGTGCAACTGTTCAAATATAAAGATCGGCTGATAGAAAATTGTAAGAGTAAGTAAGTGCTCTCTCACTTCAATGGATTATATCTTAATACACTTAAGTTTTAAATTGAGTTTTATGTAGTCAATTAAACTTTTTTTGTTAAATCATGAAAGACTTGGTGAAACAAATTCTAATAAGCTACCAACATTTAAATAAAACACTTTTTAATTAGAGGAAATCTTTATTGCATTAATAAGCCCATCTGCAAAGTGAAAAATATATATACAAAAAAAATTATTATATTTGCATAGATTGTAATTGTACAAATTACTCACAGTTTTAAAACTTTATCTTTTCCTCCTGAAGCTACTCTTGAGCCGTCTGGTGCCCAATCGACACCAAATACTTCATCGGCATGTCCAGGTAGCTCTTGCGCTAATTTCTTTGTAAGTGTACTCCAAACTATAAATAATATATGTATGTCTTAAATATCGAAATTTTATCAAAATATAAACAAACCTTTAAGTGTTGAATCTTTGCTACCACTAACAATAAGTCGGGAATCAGCCGACCATGCCAAAGTATATACAGCCTGCACATGCCCTCTAAGTGTGGCTATAAACTGTCCATCTTGTGCACGCCATAGACGCACGGATTTATCAAAAGATGCAGAAGCTATCAACTTCACATCTGGAGAATATTTTACATCGTTAACGACATTTTGATGACCGGTCATTCTTTGAATGCATTTATTTTGATTTGAAGACCACAAATATAATGTAAAATCATCTGAACACGATACAAGTGACTCCACGTCATCGGGACAAACTTTTTTATACCTTTGTAATGCCATTTCTTTCATTTCATCCTCTGAAAATTTTTTTTTGCAATTGAATTGTTTTTTAAAAGTTAAACAAAATTACATACGATTTACTTCAAAATAACTTTTTTTACGATCTGTCACTGGATGAAATGGTCCTGTCCTCAAAACATAATCGGTATTCAAGGCAATATTATTCACCCAATGTGCATGACCTGAAAAAGTTCGACAAAGAATGCCATCACTTGCGCGCCACACTTTAACAGTTCTATCTTTGGAAGAGGTATAAAGCAGTCCAGCTCCACCCCAACGTACGGCGGTAACTGCAGCCGTGTGCCCTTAAAAAAGTTTGAAAATTTTAGGTGTATCTATTGGCACAATTGATTGAGTCGTTGAACAAGTACAATATCCAAAAAGTTTTTATTGAAGGGATGTCAACAGATTATGGCATGACCATTGTCTCAACAAATTTTCTATACCTATTTCATTTACCTGATATTACCATTGAACATTGTCCAAGAACAGTGTCCCATATTCTACATACACTATCACTTCCAGCACTTGCCAGTCGTCTGCACTCCGGATTCTGGTGGTATGGTTCCCAACTTAGGCAATTTATCCACTTGTTATGGCCCGTTAATGTTTTACATAGTTGTTTCCCTGTCACTGGATCCCATATAATAACATTGCCAGCTTTGCAAGCACTTGCCAGCTTTTTGCCATTAGCAGACCATGATACACACATAACCCATTGCTTGTGACCAACGCATGTGAATTGAGGTGTCTCAGTGTTGAGATCCCATAGTCGGACTGTTGTGTCACCGGAACCACTTGCTAAGTTTTGTCCGTCTGGGCTAAAAGAAATTGAAATTACAGCCTCGGCATGTCCAGGCATTGAACTGGTACAACGTGTCACCGGCCGCACTTTGAAAACCGCCTGTGGTTGATATACGATACTAATAACATTTTCAGTATCGACTTCCGCCAAATTTAAGGTTGAGTTGAGTGTTTTCTTTATTTCGTCTTCACCGACAAAAAATATATAAGGCGTAGGCTCTTCATTTTTTAGAAGCGCATTACAAATTAATCCAAGCTGCTCAGTTGTCACATTTGCTGGCAAATCTATAGGTGGGCCTGCTTCCTCTCCAGTATCAGATATCAGACGAGCTTGCACAGTTTGTGGGCCACTCATGTTATCTTCTGAAGCGACCTCCTCCAACTTTTTCACTTCGTCAAATTTTTGTTTTTTAAACATAGCTTTTTTATATAAAAAACTCGATAGAAAAAATAAATCTTATTGTAGGATCAAATAAAAAATTAACATGTTAAGAAACGCGCACGTGTTGTGTTTGACCAGAAAACAACAACAAACAACTCAACAACTAATGTCATGTTCGTGTTTTGAATGGAGTATGAAGTGCCAAATTCGATTTTGAATAGACATTTGTCATTGCGATTTATTTTCCTAATTCAGAATTGATCAAATCAGCACCGCTTGATGCGTTCGAAAGGACCATCCCACTGAAATTAAACCGTTGTTTTTTTTCTTGGTAATTTCAACCAGCTTGATTTTTTTTTGTAATTGATAGGTAAAATATAGCTAATAGTCGAAATAAGCGTCTGCCGCCGTTGTGGAAAACGCGAATTACGTCGGCGTAGTAGTTCGATCTATTCACTTCGGTGTCAATTCATAGTTTCGCTGTCAAATTGGTTATACATGTTAAAATTTAAGTAAAATAACATAAATTAAAAATACAAAAAAAAAATAAAAACAATTATTAACATCGCATGTCAGGGATATAGCTTTCAAAAAATCATACGTTGAGAATCTCTAAATCAATTTCCTAAATATGGATCTCGTATGAAAGATAATTTAATAAGCTATAATATAATTTCATAAAAATTTGAAATTCGTGCTATAGTTTTTGAGACATGACAAATTTCTGTCCAGCTTTTTTAAAAAAATCGTTATTACATACATTTTTATTAACACATTAAGAAAGAAATGTTTATGTCCATTCAAATTATGTGCTATTAAAACCTATTTAACAAAGCAAACATAACGAAACGCTAGCTTTTAATCCAATGCAAGTGTGATTAACTTAAGGGGACATGACATCTTCAAATTTTCAAGAAATCAAAAAATTTTAGTAGTTGAAAAGCTATAGTCAAAAAACTTTAAACGCGTTTTACTCGAAACCACGTATTTCGAGTTGGCGGGCATGATAAAAAAAACTACAATTTTCGAAAAAATAACGCCATTTTGTTATTTTTGAACCAAAACTTTTTCTTGTAGTTCGTTCCCTGGCGGCTTTGTTGCTGATTAAAATCTCTTATTTTTTTTCAGATGTCTTAGTGAGCCGTAATCACGCCCGCCGCGATTTTTTGGTGTTTTTTTCAAAAAATTATAGTGGTCATAAATCTCATAAAAAAATTTTATTTTTAAATATTGTTTTGTGTCAAAATATACGTGTAAAGTTTCAAAATGATATCTTATTTTTTTTTAAATTATACGCATTTTGAAACATTAAAATAAATTTTTTTTGGAGGTGTCTTGTCCCCTTAAGTGATATTTTTAGAAGTTCAATCGTATTGAAATTCTGAATTACCTGTTCAATCCAGTTTCCATTATTCATGGCAATTATATCATGGCATTATTAACGTATGACGTCAACTTGAACGCAATAACCGAAACTCCTTTGTTATTGTAGTTTAGTAATTATTTGTTTATGTTGGGTCTTTATGCTGAAATCGCAATGCTGCGTTCGGTCGGTCGCACTCTGACAGCTGAAGTAGAAACAATGCATGCTTATGCCATAATCTTAAATGTTTTATCGTAAATACGATCAACGCCATACCCGAAGTTCGAGTGGAGCTACTTTCTACTAGAACGTGCTTTTGACACATCTCGCTTACCCAGCGTTTCATGCAGTGATAAAATAAGGTCCACTAAATTATCCATTTCGTTGAAATCTATTTATTTTATGAAAATAAAAATCAAAACTAAGAAACACGACAAAATTAAGCAAAAAACTGACAAATAGAATTCCTTTTATTGACAATGTTGAAATGACAGATGCTCGCAACATTATGATTTACAAAAAGTAAGGTCAGGCGTTTTGACAGCCAATATCGCATATTTTTGTAAAGTTTTTTAAACGCCGGTCAAAGTTGTTCAAAGCGCGACCGACCTAGCGCCGAATTGCGATTTCAGCATTAAGATGCACATAAGGCTAAGTTCACACGAGCGTTTTGTCAACGCGCGTTAGCTATTGCGTTTTTCCAACGCAGGTTTTAGTACTTTTCACACGGCAGTCACCGCACGTTATTTATTCGTACAATAATCGTAATTTCTCCAAAATTATTGGTAAAATTTCAAAATTTTGTGTACCATTATTGTAGACCATTAAATTATTTTTTTTATGACACCCCTATTATTAATATCTATTCAGGAGCTTACAAACAAACAAAATACAGCAGAGAACCAACGCGCGTTTTAGCATAACACCTACGATGACAAAAGCAACGCGCGTTCAACGCAACGTTGATGGTGTAGCTTGCTGCATAGAGTTGTGTGTTATGCTGAAACACGCGTTAGCTAACGCGCGTTGATAACACGCTCGTGTGAACCGAGCCTAAGAAGTGCAAAATTGTTGCAGTGAATTTACACGGTTGTTGTATCGAAACTCGCTTAGCTTCTAAACACAAGCAATGTAACCCTGGTCAAACAGCTGTTTGCTTGCGACTTTCAACTAAAGAAGACAAGAAAAAACGTCGGATGTATAAAATATATAAATCATTAATAGCAAACGTCGAGAAAAATTTATATTTGTTTGTTACTTACGGTCACAATTCAATTCTATCACATATTATTTGTCTTACTTAACATTTTCAATACGTATAAATTATTGAAAAAAATATTGTGTAATTGTTTTTTCTTGTCTTCGGATACGATTTGTTAAAAAAATCCAATCATCAACCAAAGATAATGATATAATGTCATTTACGCTTTTGCGAAGCTTAAATAAGGGAAGTGGAGTAGTACTAGCTACGACAAACAATGTATCAAAACATTTGGTAGGTACAACATCCGCTCCGAACACTAGTCCCGTCATTTTGCCCTCTGCAAATTATTCGCGCCGTAGTGATTCAAAAAATCTGGATAGTGTGTTCAAGGTTGTTAAGTCGAAAGTGCGTGTCGAAGGTAAATTGATCTATAGATTTTCTATGTTCCATTTTGTAATGTAAATAATTCTAGACGAGTCCGATTTTCTTGGAGGCGAATGTGGACCCAATTGGGAATTATTGGCGCCTCGTGGTAATCGTTTCTATTTTCCCAATTCTGTTGGTCCAGCGTGGCAAAGTGCTTCGACTACTGTAAATTTGGAAGTACCTCTTGAAGATCTTGTAGATTTCGATGGAAAAGTAAACTAGCTAGCTTCCACCTTCACATAAAACTTAAAAAAATCAAAGTTTCAACCTTTTTAGGATACTACAAATAAGTCTATGTTGGTATTTTCTGTGGGTGATTGTCCATCTCTAATAAAGAAATCGTTACATGAGCTATTTCCAGCTCCTGAAGTTGTTTCTAGTGAAAAGCTAGCTCTTCTAACCTTACGTTTTGACGGTGATAACGAACAGGGCGCCAGAAAGGTAAGATTGTTTTATTTCCTACAGAATATAAATGTAAATTTCTGTGATGACAAAATTTGAAGCCATTAACTAAAAAATGTAGGTAAGGGGCCGTTCAAGTATTACGTAACGCAATTAGGGGGGAGGGGGGGTCTAGTGAAACGTTACGATGCGTTACAGGGGAGGGGGGGGGGGGGGTTCGAACAACGCGTTACGTAACATTGTTTTAGAAGTGAAACTACTTTAGCGGGTGGTGATTTGAAATGAGGTGTGTATAATGAAACGCTTTCTTTATGTGTATGTTTATTGAATAGCTACAGCCAAAAAATGTTATTATAATGATAAAAGTTGATGGAATCTAAATAATTTACAGCAATAAATGATATGTTTAATTAAAGCAATTATTAACCAAAACCAGAGATGTAAGCGTGGAGAGATTTCCTATTTTTCTCATTTATTGCTGTAGCTGTTCTAGATCCCATCAACTTTTATCATTTTAATAAAATATGTTCGTCTCATTTTTCGCCATTTTAACATATTTTAAGCTTAAGCAAATGTTTATTACATTATGTGTGATTGTTTATAAAATAACAATATAAACAAGTTAAGGTATTAATTTCAGTCAGGCCGAAACTCACATACCCTGCACTGCACTCAAAGTAGGTACATATATTTCAGTAAAAAAAGACGTTGAAGAGGTTAAATAATTCCAAAAAAGTGTGAAATGTTTAAGAGGTTGAAAACTGTTGAAAAAGTCGTAAATATATGCAAAATGTTAATGTTGAGAGAGGTTGAAAAAGTCTAAACAATTTAAAATCGATGAAAAAGTCGAAAGAATAAAGAAATTTCATCACAATATCTTGCACGGCTTACGAGATATGGTGGTATAGAGGTTAAAATTTAGGACCATGCCACGCGATTCTTTGGAAACTTGAAACCTAGCCTAATCTTAATTTAGTTCAAATGTACACCTAATCACCAAGTATCATCAAAATCGCTGCATTTTTTTTCAAAATGGGATTGGGCAAATATACATAGAGTATGGGCGGTAGGCGTGTCCATGAACCGATTACGTCCATTTTCAATAGCAAGATGCCTGCAAGAAGGTCTGACCTGAGTGTGCTAATTTCATTCAATTAGCTTTCTTGGTTTTTCCGTAAACTTGATTTGAACAGACAGACAGACGGACATAGCTAAATCAACTCAGGTGGTGACGCTGATCAAGAATATATCTATATACTTTTTCATACCTACCACCGCCCTCTTCTATGCGTTACAAACAAAATGACAAAGTGAATATATTATATATATAATAAAGAAAATAAACAACATACGCATTTATTTCCGGTACTTTTCGCAACATAATTGTGACTTTTAGATAAATATGGTCACTTGGGTGTTACGTAACGTTTAAGGGGGGGGGGGGGGGGTAGAGGAAAACGTTACGGCGCGTTACATAGGGGGGAGGGGGGGTCAAAAATCTTCGAAAATTGCGTTACGTAATACTTGAACGGCCCCTAATGTGTTTTAATTTGAAAGCACTATCAATTTAAATAATGCCAATAACTAATCAAATTTCATACAAAACATTAAAATGATCAAGATGTGTTATGTGAAATTCAATTTTCTTTATAATTATTGAATATGACAGTGAAAACGCAACGTCGCTGCTTAAAACGGGCAGTCGTAAGGCGTTTAGCCTTAGCAATATGACAGAGCGTTCGTTTTTATTAAACTGATAACATATGTTCGTTGAGTATGACCAGTGAAAACGGAGCATTAGGATAACAAACAAATTTAAAATTTTTTACTTAGATTTTGTCATCGCAGGAACTATTAACAGAGACATCTAAGTTATAGACTTCTGGATTTTCTCTTTCGCTGAAGTTGCACTTACAGGAAAGATTAGCTTCATAAGATCACATATATTTTTTGAAAACTTGAAACAGCTATAGAGTTGGAGGCTGTGGGTGGAGTAATTGCAAAGTCTCTCTAATCTATGTGTCTCTGCTAATAGTCTAAGATTTTGCAACGTGATGACATTGTAATAAAAATTTCAAATGCCGTTTGGTTGCACAATTTTTTCAAGTCATAAATATCAAAATCTGGATGGCGAGTTCATTTGCGATTCTTTGGTATGGCCCGTTTCCGAGAGCTTGAAAACATCTTTCATTCTTTTACCATCGATATGTATCTCATGCAAGACGAATTTTTTAGTGCTTTAACTTTTGCTAATGTCATAGATCATGTGCAAAATATCCTACAGTTCAAATAAGTAAAAACTTAAAGCTTAGTCAAATTTTTGTTTGAAAAGATCAATGAATTGATATCTCTTGACAAAATTTGAAGCACTAAAATATCTTTTCAAATGGGTACTGCTGAAGAAACGCAACAAGACTTGCAAGCCTGACTTTATCATTTATGAATTGGAAAAGTCGTATATCAAGATGGCATTTAAAATTTTCAAGCAAGCTGTCTTTAAGAAATATTTTGGTCTATAATTTGTGTTTTTTACTTTAGTTTGTATTGGCTGCCCGAGAAATTGCGGCACGTTTACGTCTGCATGGTTACTGGGCTGACTTTATGAATCCGTTTAGTGGTAAACCATTTTACTCATGGGCTAGCGGTAAAAATCTTTACAAGGTCGACGATCGCTTCCGTGGGCTGAATATGAAGCTCATTAACAAAAATAACTGCACCGTTATAAGCACTGAGGATACTAATATGACTTTTTCTGGTGCGATTTATACAAATGCCCCTGCGGATTTAATTCAATTGAAATCAATCATCGATGAACAAGTTTGAGATGCTAGAGACATTAAAAAAATAAATTGTCGTAAATTGCTTTGATATGTAAATAGACTAAAAATTGTTAGTTAAATAAATACGTGGTTTAGACAAAATTTGTCATTTGACAAGTGCAAGGGTTGAGTTTATTTTAAAGCTAAACATTTTTTAAGTACATACCTAATCGCAAATAAATACCGCTTGCTTTAACAATTTTCTCTTTAGATTCCAAAATTCTTTCACATCAAAATAATCTGTAGGACAATCACAAGTCCTGTAGATATGCAAATTATGCAAAATATATAAATTTATTTATTTGCAATATTTTCACAGTGCCGTTCAATTTCTTTTAATTTATTTAACAAAGATTGTAGTTCTTCAGTATTGCACAGGAACTCAACAACTGTATCACGCTCTCCAGTGTGATTTTGGTAGTTGCCTAAATTAATGTGAAAAGTCATTTCACCTGAGCTACAATCTGAAGTGGAGGATTTAACGTCACAAGCAATATTCCACTGGACATCTGTAATGTGTGGAAAGGTATTTGCAATCTGTAATTGCTGAAGAAAAAATTCTTTTTGATTATCTTCAAAAGCCTTTGAAAGATCCTCTATGGCAAGTTTATTAACTGCATGCTGATCTAAAACTAAACGTATTTTTTGGCTGTCGTAGCCGTGTTTGGTGGCCAGTGCAAATAGCGTGACAATTGCACTTTCACTTCGACTTTTTTTTATTGAACTTATGGCATTTATTTCAGGGTCTGGTGGTATACCTTCAACGATAGAAATATATCAACACACTTCATAAATCGACTTATCGTTCAACATTTGCTTACTTGCATCTGGGTACAGCGTCATTTTAACCGTATTTGCTATCAACTTCCTGCTCAACTCCATCGGAATTTCTACGCCCAAGTGAAGCAAACCTTCAATAACTGGTTGCGAAAGTTCAAGAGGCATCAGGAATAGAAAATTTTATTGGTTCTATCTAAAAAAATCGAGATACGTTTAATTTAGGAGCCCAACTCCTTTTTTTATTGTATTTTTTTTTTTTCTTACAAGATCTTTAATATTGACATATGAAATAAAAAGTTGTGGGACTCATCTAGTTTCGAAGATTTGAATATGCGAAGTTGCGGACCCTACTAACCCCTGTATCGATTTCCAAAATATAAGTTTCTTATTAAAGATAATAAGCTACACTATTTGTAATTGAAATCTGTGACATAGTTTTTGGTATATGACAATTTTTCAAATTTCTGACAGCACTTTATAGGGGTACTAGAGCCCCACTATCAATCACTTAATACAATCATATAAATAATGAGGAAGGAATGTGGCGACACATCAGCGTCTTTCACAATAACGCCGAACAATATTAAAAAAAGGTGAGGAAGTCTATATAGCTTTCAACTTTTTTAAATTGACTGGAGAGCTGTATAACCGCATTTCGAATAAAGTGAGGAAAATAAAATTCTGGAACTCCTGATAAACATACACATCAATCAAAAGGATACAAATTGAGTTAATAAAACACATAATTTCGAATCCGATTCAGTCGTTTTCAACTTCTAACGATTTTTTCAAAAGCTATTTATATTCGCGACTTCCAAAGGCTATACCTCCAAAACTAGGTGCGACCAACTTTCGATTGTACTTTTATTCTCAAGGAACCGTACTTACTCCATAAAAATTGGATAGCTCCGATTTAAATAGATATGATTTAACTTTCTACTTAATGCCTCACAAATATATTTTTCATAGACTAATGTTTTTGATGTCCGAAACAATCTTTACGTTCAGAAGGTAGAGCTTAGTGGACAATGTTTGACATTTCACATAAGAAATGCTGCGCCTCTTAAACTTTTCTTTGTGATATAAAGTTTGAAGATTAGAGATTTATTTCGCCACGCTCTGCACACTTTTCTGTTAGCTGTGTGATGACAGAAATGTCAAAATTTGTTTTGTGGGTAAATAAATATCATATTGGACACGCTCATGGATGAATAATACAGGGTTATATAATTTCAGTTTGTGTTCTCATTCATTAGCTTAAAGTCTAATACAAAATTTAAGAAATTTTTGATTATGTTTTCAATTAGATTTTAATCTCTCAAACCCTTTTTAATAAATAAATGTGACCTCTATTATGGAGCCATGGTTCTAGCATTGTTTTTAGTTTCTTCCAAACTTATTAAACTCGAAGATTTTTTTTAGCTATTTAATTTTTGTCAATTTTAAGCAATATATTATCTATATTGCGATTTAGGTTTGTACGTACACTTAATAAGTGTAATCACCACTTAAATGTCTTCCTTAGACTGTGAAATTAAGCTTAAATAGATGTGTGACCTAATGCCTTTTATAATTTAACATTCAATATAAGAAGTAAAAGAAATTTTGCGCGTTCTATGGGGAGGCTGTCACAGGCCCGTTTAAAGAAAGGCCGATGTACATGTCCGCGTTGCGTTGATAGTTCATCAGATTAGAATTCAGGTATATAGCGGAGGCCAGTGAGAGCTTTCCGCTATTTGAACTAGTCCTCTCGCAATCACAGTGTGTTTTATCTGACGTATTTAACGCACACGACGACATACGTGTCCAACCATAATTTTTCGATTTAAAAATAAAATCAACGTAAAATTTTAAGACGTGATAGAAAATCAATATTGTCAACCTTTTCCCCCTTGAGTGTACTCCATTAAGATTTAGCACATTGGTCATAAAAATTTTGACTTAAGTTAAGCCTTCTAAACGTAACTTTGTTTAGTTGTTGTTGTCCCAATTTTCACGTGTGCTTGCGTTTTAATTAATAAAATGTCGCGTATAATAGTCAAACAATTGCCGAAAAATGTAAGTTAATTCCACGAGTAAAGCTCTAAACCCTAATGGTTTTCATTTTCTATATCAAAGATAACAGAGGAGAAGCTGCGTAGTATATTTGGAAGCAAAGGAACTGTAACAGATATTCAACTCAAATATACTCCTGATGGAAAATTTCGGCAATTTGGTTTCATTGGATACCGAAGTGAAGAAGATGCTCAAGAGGCGATTAAGTTCTTTAATAACTCCTGCATACAAACAAGCAGAGTCAAGGTTGAGCTCTGTTCCAATCTCGGTGGGGAAGATAAACTCAAGCCTTGGAGCAAATATACCATGGATAATAGTAATTTTGCTAATAATAGTGACAAAAATGAAAAGCTCGAAGTAAATAAAAGCAAAAAAATTTCAAAATTTGATGAAATTATTGGACCGCATAAAGATGACCCAAAATTCCAAGAATTCTTGAAAGTGCATGACAAGAATAGAATCTTGTGGGCTAATGACGCTGCAGAAGTTGAAGAAACTGAGAAAGAAATAAATCTGGCCAAAGATTCAGAAGAAAACATTTCTGGCAACAAAAATTCAAAGCAAATCAGTGAGACATCAGATTCCGCTGACGATGCGAAAAATAAGGAAGAATCTATTAGTGAAGAATCAGATGGTAAAAAATTAGCAGAAAAATCTATTAGTGATCTAGAATATATGAAATCACTTATGATTACGTCAAATACTGATAAAAACAAAAAGGAGAAGCCCAAAGGTGGCATTGATTTGTTTACTATTAAAATGCATAATGTACCATATAAACTCAAAAGGCAAGATGTTCTAAAATTTTTTAAGCCACTCAAGCCATACTCAGTACGACTGCCAACAAATGTGCATGGTTTTTGTTATGTTGGTTTCAAAACTGAAAAAGACATGGCGAAGGCAATGCTCAAAAGCAAAAGTTTCATTAAGGGTAAACAAGTATTTTTCTCTGATTTTACGGAAAAGAATAAAATTACAAAGAACAAAATTAGTGGCAGCGACGGCACACTTCATACCACTGCTGCAGACAATTTTTCACAGAAAAACCCAAAATGGGAGAGACAAGAAACAAATGCACGTAACGAAGAAAATATTTCTGAATCAGGAAAGATTTTTTTCCGTAACTTAGCGTATACAGTGAATGAAGATGATTTGCAAAAAGTTTTTGAAGATTTTGGTCCCATAGCTGAAATCAATTTACCTGTAGATGTGGTAACTCGACAAATTAAGGGTTTCGGTACAGTGACATTTGTTATGCCAGAGCACGCCATGCAGGCATTTAATAAGCTTGATGGTACTGTGTTTCATGGCAGACTGCTTCACCTTATACCTGGAAAGAATAAGGATGTTGACGATGAAATCGATGAAAATGATGCAAACCTTTCGTTTAAACAAAAAAAAGCTCTGAAACTAAAAAAATCGGCTGGAGATTCAGCCACATGGAATACCCTATTTTTGGGCCCCAATGCTGTTGCTGAAATATTAGCCAGAAAATTTGAAACAACAAAGGAAAAGGTTTGTAGAAAACAAAATTGATGTTTGAGATAAAAAAGTGACGAAAAATTTTAACATCACGGATTTGATAATCAAAGAAAACTTAACAAAAATTCGAAATTTTAAAAATCGTACCTGCTCAACGTTTGAAGCTACTGCGTAACACCAAAACAAAACCGATTTGTATGAAATTCGAATTTTTTACATGTATCGTTATTTTCGCTTTTATCATTTTCCATGTAAACCCGAATATGGTATCTTATTTGTTTTTTTTTTTATTTGATATAAATGAGTCAAAAATAACGGTTTGGTCTTTTGGAGTATTTCTGAGTACACAGAAACGAAGAAGATAATTTTTTCTTAAATCTTAACGAAAGGCTAAACACATGATCAGTACATGATTAAAAATTATGGAAAAGCCCATAATCTTTGGACTTTTCTATAACCCTCCTTCAAAGCTTGCACAGAGCATAGTACAATGTATCGAATTCGAAATTAAATAATTAAAAAAAAATATAGACCAATTAAGAGCCTCCGGGAGTTTTTCGAAAAATAAAGACACTTTCAAATTTTTTTTTTGAAGATGCATTTTATTTTAGACCAACTTTTTTTTTAAAATTATTAAAGTATAACTATCCAAGACTTATCCCTGAATTTTTGGTCCAAAAATATTCGTCGATAAGTTAGAAAAGTGCAATACCGTGAAAGACCTCAAAATTTGCGGTGAGCAAGATATCTAAAGACTGGTTCATCCGCAAAAAAAAAAAAAAAAACTTGTGGTTAAGTAAACAGTTCTTGGGCGTTTGATCGTATAATTTTTTTTTGATTTATGACCAAAAAGACCTCAATTTTGTGTACAAAAAATGAAAATTTTCTTTCTACGCCCGCCATTTTGTCAAAAATTAATATTTTTCAAAAATCAACGTTTAAACGCAAAATAACTGTTAACTAAAACGAAAAAACTTTTTTTTTTTCCTGGATGAACCAGTCTCCAGATATCTTGCTCACCGCAAATTTTGAGGTCTTTCACGGTATTGCACTTTTCTAACTTATAGACGAATATTTTTATACCAAAATTTCAGGGATAAGTCTTGAATAGTTATACTATAGTAATTTAAAAAAAAATTAAGTGTCTTTATTATTTTCGAAAAACTCCCGGAGGCCCTTAACACATATCTACTTACTTTAATTAAACATCAATTTTAAAAAATCGAGATCTATACAGAGTGCAATTAGGAGATCGTGACGTGATAAATATATGTTACAAATTTAAATAAGATTATTTGCGAATACTGTGTATATATTTTACTAAAATAGAGTTTTATTTGCAACTGATCTATATAAATTTTTGATTTCCTGCTTTACAGATCTTAGATACGTCAGATGGGGGATCTAGTGCAGCGGTACGTATTGCTTTAGGTGAAACGCAAATTGTAATTGAAATGAAAAAATTTCTTGAGGATAATGGACTCTGGTTAAGTGCTTTCGATATGCCTACAATAAAACGTTCAAAAACTATTATTTTAGCAAAAAATTTACCAGCTGATACCGCAACTACTGAATTAACACCGATTTTTGCAAAATTTGGGCCCATCAGTCGTATTGTTTTACCGCCTAGTGGCGTAACAGCAGTTATTGAATTTTGCGACCCAAGCGAAGCCAGACAGGCATTTAAAAAATTAGCATACAGTAAATTTAAAAATGTACCACTGTTTTTAGAATGGGCACCAGAGAATACTTTCAAAGAATCATTAGATGGAGAGCCTTTGATACCAAAACAAGAGGAAAAAACAGATGTTAAACCTAAAGACACATCAGTTCAAGCGACACACACCGAGGATGTACCTAAAAATGATACAGAAAATGATCATAACGACGTTGATGCTGAAGATGATGATGCTAATGAAGTGCCGGAACCGAACACAACATTATTTTTACGCAACTTAAACTTTCAAACTATAGAGGACACCGTATATAATCATTTTAAAAGTTTAGGCACTATTGAAACGGTGGAAATTGCTAAACGAAGGGATGCTTCGGATCCAAGAAATTTGGTTTCGCTAGGTTATGGGTTTATACAGTTTAAAAAACAGGAAACTGTAGAAAAAGCACTAAAACAGATGCAACTGACTTATATTGACGGAAAACAAGTTGAATTAAAACGAAGCGATCGCATATTGAAGTAAGTACAATGTAATTTGTTAAAGAGGTGGGTGATAAAAATAATTATATTTGGATCAAATTTCATAGAATTACGTCAATTCAAATATAAATACTGTATGATATTCTGAAACCGTTGTCTGTATAAATATTTAAGAAATTGATAAGTTTTTTTCGTACAATTATCGGCTTATCTCAGTAAAGTTTTTTGTGCTAAACAAAAATGTGATGGGGAAAAACTACTTCTGTATAATTTTCAAAAAAGAATAAATTGTTTAAAACGTTTTTTTCTTGCAGGACAAGTCAGAATGCAATGAGACGAAAGCCCACTAATACCACAAAGCAAACCGGTACCAAAATGCTGGTAAAAAATATACCTTTTCAGGCAAAACACAAGGAAGTGCGTGATTTGTTCAAGTAATACAAATTGTTGGCTGCTTTTTTAAACACTTAGTAAATTGTTCTCTTAATTTTCTCCAAGGGCTTTTGGTGAATTACGTTCATTACGGTTACCAGTAAAGATGACGCCGGGCGAAGATTCACTTCGAGGTTTTGGTTTTGTGGATTACCTTACTAAAAGTGATGCTAAAAAGGCTTTCGAAGCCGTCAGTCAAAGTACACATTTATACGGTAGAAGACTTGTGCTTGAATGGGCTTCCACAACTGAAAAAGATGTAAGCGAAATACGCAAGCGCACCGCAGAACAGTACGAATCTAATGAAAAATCGACAAAAAGAAGTAAAAAATCTGTCTTTGATGCAGATGCTGTTCCTGCTGGTGGTGCAGACGAAGATGAGAATTAAATGTAAAAATTTCATAGCTTTGTTTAATTTCTATATTTATTAAATATATTTTTATGTATTTTGAATAGCATACTGTGTTATGAGCTACAAAATATTTTTGTAATTGTAAACAAGAGAGTAAAAATACATAATTGTAAATCATTATAAGTTACACCATAAGACCTACATAATATTTTCTTTTTTTGTGGAATCCATCATAAATATGCCTACAATAAAAATATCTAACTTTTTATATAATCAGATTAATAGTACAATTAAATGCTACTTAGTATTTTTTGTTTTTTGTTGTAGAGAAATGTATACTAAAGAGCTCTTTACATAACTTTTTTTTAATCTATCATAACTAAATTTGCAAATAATAATAATATTCAAAAAATTAAAAATATTTTAAGCTAGACAAAGATATTTTAGCTTTAAATTCTTAATTTAATCCAGGCTTCAACAACATGAATAACTTGAAATCAGCTGTGGTTAGTGGTACATAGGTGCAATATATAATTTAAAATATTTTTTACTTAAACATTTTTTTGTTACTTTGACTGTTAAGTGAGACAAATATTTTATGCGTGCTATTTTTATCGTCTGTG
The DNA here is from genome assembly GCA_949775025.1 of Tricholauxania praeusta. Lineage (NCBI taxonomy): Eukaryota > Metazoa > Arthropoda > Insecta > Diptera > Lauxaniidae > Tricholauxania > Tricholauxania praeusta. The sequence continues at coordinate 150,233,535 of OX459028.1, forward strand.
GTTATATACAATTACAGGATTCCATATAAAATAAAATTTTACACAAAGTAAAGTTGTGATACAACTGAACTATAAAGATTAGTCAAAAAAAGAGTCATAATAATAAAACGTATATACAACGGAAGCGCATGGGATTTAATTTAAGCTTTAGGAAGAGACTAATGAAAACAGTACATTCGTAAATGCTCAATTAATATTTGTTATCCTATTTACTCCTGCTTAATACGAGCCTGCAGAAAGCAGTAGAGAATACCAGCCTGTGCCATTACGTCCACTGTGCTAGAAGCTAATAAATCTTTCTGTTTGGTTTGTGTTTGGCCGGGGCGCAAGAGAGTAGGTCCAAATACCATTGCTAAGTTATGCAGTGACATTTTATTATCGGCTTCTTGATGATGTACTCTGTAATATAAAAAATCATTGGTTAGAGGCATAAAATGAAAAATGGATACTAATATAGCAAATAATATTCGTTTTAGTACACGAAACAAGGGTTTAATGCATTCAGTGTTGCATTGTGTCAATTAACTTTGAAGATCAAAAGGGTAAGTAAATTTCGATTTCCAAAAGTTATGTTGCTTTTCGAAAAGGACAGAAATTCGGTAGGGGGTTAACTTCAAATTCTCGAATCCGATTTCTTTGTGTCCTCGTGAGATTAGTGATGTGCCATTGAAGAATTACCGGATGACAAATTTAAAAGAAAAATTTTCATTGAAAAAACCTGCACGATAAAGGCAGTAATTTGCGCATAGCCAAAGTCAACACATACTGCAAAAACGGAGAAACTATGAATATATCGGTCCAAAATACAGATATTTGGGTTTACTTGAAGCAGAAACAATGTCAAATGTATCATTTTCAAATGTTATGATGGTATTGTTCAGAAGCTCATAAATAATTTTGTGAAAAATGAAACAAATTTGAGCCTTAAGAATGGTAAAGAAACCTGCTCAGATAAACAGGGATTTTCAATAATAATTTCTTAAATGACGAATCTTGGAAAGGAAAGCAATCTGGCTGCTAAAAGTACTAGCGAGATATTTAAATTTCTTAAGTGATATATTTTTATATAATTGCTTTAAGCGTTTCGTATGGGGAAATCACATGTTTGTTAACTTTATTTTATCTGCCTTAACGGCAATATACACACAAAATTTCTTTTAGTGCACAAGTATCTACCTTTCAAATGATACAAGTTTCATTCAGTTCCTTTTATATAAAATAATAAAAAAAGGTACGACAATAGTATATATAGATTGCTTCTGTGAAAATAAAATATCCACATACCCGCATGAACAAATTTAGTACTTTGTTTCACATAGAAACACACTGCTTACCTTATTAGATGATCCAATATATGGTTAATGCACGCTTTATTCGCTAGTGGTAGTTCTTCAAACACTGTCAAAAGTTCATTGATTCTTGCCGTCTCGTTGTTATTACTGAACTGACTAAATGTCTCAAAAAATTTTGGATATAATAAATCTGAAAATAATGCTTCTGGTAATTCTCGTAGATATGATTTCAAAATTCCTGTCACAGAATGGATGTCCACATCCTTAAGAAGCTGTTCTGCTTCATATGCATCTAAAAAATTATTTGATATTAAGGATATTTTTGTTATCCCAGTCGTGAGAAAAAAATGCGTTTGCGTTGCAAAATGTGGAGCAAGGTCGTATTTTAAATATACTATTCAATTCTTAATCCTTATGCAAAATCTAAGTTTCCGACTTTCTAAAAATAAGTAAATTATGATTTACACCAGAGTTTCCCAAATTTTTCTTTCTCATAGACCACTTTCAAAGTTAAGCTGGTTCCGGTGGACCCCCTGCAGCTACATTTCTACTATATTCCCAAAACTCGAAAAAAATGTGAAGATTAGATCTAACTATGAAAATTTGCGTTGCAGCTGACTTCCGACACTTTGTACTGAATATGGAATATGCAAGTTTTTACAAGTAACAGTCGATGAGTTTCTTAAAATATTATCTACCTACATTGATAGGTGAAGTGAACCCAACATTTTAGTTCTTCACTATCGAAAGCAGATAAATTTTCATGGACCTCCGCTTACGAATTGTGAACCCCCATTTTTTGTCACGCTAACGTAGACCCCTGTCGAGTCTCCCATGGACCCCTGGGGGTCCACCTGGACCACTTTGGGAACCAATGATTTACACAGACAAATGGACATGGCAACTTAGTTTTTGGCCATAGTCCCACAAGTATGCGCATTAGGGTGATTCAAAAATTTTTTTTGTTTTTTTTAGATGATGTTGCGGATAAATTAAGTTTATGATGTGAAGAAAATTTTGATATGGGAAATCGACCACGTTCCAGTTTTTGTAATGCAAAAATCTATATTAACTGAACTCATCTAAATCTTTAACACTTCTAACTTACTTGTTTCAAATGATTTTTTCAACTTTGCCAAATCCGATGCTGATCCACTTACTCTATAAATACCAACTTCCGACATTCCACGACGCTCTACTTCACGTATACAGGCACTTACAATAAATGGAATATCACGCTTTTCACGTCTAAAAGATATATTTTGTAGTTGCATTAGATTGGTTAAGAAATAAGGTACATACTTTAACACCTGACTCATTTTGGCACCAAATAGAGCTCCAGGCTTTGAGGTAGGCACTCTCCGTAGTGTGACCTCGCCGGGTACAAATCTAAGCGATGTTTCAAGCGTAATGGTTTCGCCCAATTTGATAAATCTTGGGGTGGTATTTTCCTGCAGCCAGGTTCGACTCAGCTGTTTAGAAAAAAATCATACGATTATTTTTTGCAATAATTGTAAATGCACAAGGGCATTAGTTGAATTACTCGTCAAAAATTCAAAGCGATTAATATTTTACTCACTTTTAGCACATGCTTAGCTCTAAGCAGAGGGGTATCTCGTGCCTCATATAATAAAATCCTTACATTTTGACTACCCTCGAGTTCTAATACAAAACTTTCATTCCATAATGGCGATATACTGCGGCACACCATTTTTGTTGTTGCTTTTCTAAAATAGTGCCCATAAGAATCTATTTCAATGCAAATATACAAATCTGCAGGTTGATCAAGACCAGTCAATCCCTGTATTGCCAAATGAAGATCACCCACTAGTAGGCTTTCATCATTTGTGTTACGCATTAAATATGAACCCATTTCGGTTTTCATTCCCTTCTGCATGGCAACGATAAAGGCATGTATTTCCAGCGCATTAATAGTGTTTGCACCTGGTATATAACAACTTTCCTAAAAATGAGAAATGATATAAATCGAAACGGTGGCACAAGAAAATTTTACCTTCAGGGACTTCACAGAATCCATCCATTGCGTACGTTCGAAATCTGAACTCAAAAAGAATGTACTTGTCTTATGTGTTGTTTTGTTAATAATTCTAAAAACAAGATTCGGTGATGCCAGTACCAATTGCGACTCAAGATCAGCTAACTTGCGGCGATATTTATCACCGGCACGTAAGCCATTTGCTTTCTTTGCTTTTTCATCCTTTTCTTCCAATAACAACTGATCACGCACTGTACATGCTTGTGTTTTTAATTGGAGTATGTTGGCTGGACTAGATTCTTTAAGATCTGCATTCGCTTCATTGTCCTCACACACCCATACATCTTTTAGTGGTATAAACCATTTGAGCTCATATTCTATGCGATCACGACCCGATGCTTTATATTTTGCACAAGCAATCACATCATTGAAAAGAAACAAATGCCTCAATTTTCGATGACCATCAACTAATTCCACGATAAATGAGTTCTTCACCATACGTCGCAAATTCCTATTGGACTCTGATGGCAGACGTTGATTTACAACATTGAATTGTTTCAAAAACATGTGGATTCTCTTGTGAGCCTGACGCAATGGCTGATGATCTGGATGATTTGGTGGAGTCTCATTTAGCAGATCATTGAAAACCAAAGCATTGATTTGTACTCTGGCTACCGGTTTGTGTAGCAAATCTTCCAGTGTAAGCGATTGCTCAGTCTGCAAATTCAAAATAATTGTAGATACAATTTTTTTGAATTGCGGATTGTTGGCACTGCATTTTTTAACAGTTTCAATAGCTTGACCATAATTATGCAAAAAAGCGCTATACAAATTGAAAAGGTCCGCCAATTGCTTAAATGCATCACCAATCAAAACATCTCCACCATCGACCGCGACTATCGCTTTTAAGTCTCTAAGGAACGCTGTATGTCCATTGTAGAGTTCTTGAATTTTGAAGAAAATTGTATTTTCATCCTCTTCTTTTATTACAGGTTGAGATGTACCCAATGTAGCATGAATCGCTTTTTTATACTAAACATAATATTTAGTTTAAGAAATTTAGTTTTGTTACAACAGCAAAAAAATTCAAATAACTTACTTGTATCATTTTGTTCAAGCATTCGACGTAAATGGTTTCACTATTGATTATACTACTAAGGATTGAACGTATTTTAGCTCCTCGAACATTTCCGCTTGTCTACAATAACAACATATGATATTTATACCGATCAAATAATTGATCTACTAATTTTTAAATGTAAATGATTTTTTTAATGAACATTTTTACCAAGTTGATTTAAGGGTTTATTGTAAAATACGCACCTACACCAATCTTAACCAAAATCTATTTACCAGAACTTGAATTAATTTCTTTGGTTAGTAATTACTATTTGCAGAAATAAAGCTAAAAAGTACATGAACATTTTTTTTTTTCTGCAGAAAATAAAATTTTCTAATAGATAGGATATTATGTGAACCATAAAATAGTTTAAATGAAAAAGAATAATTGAATTTTAAGTACATGAAACCAAAATGCGAAAATTGAACTTAGTCTCACATTAGAAATATTAGAGCCAGGGCCCATAAGTATGGTAGGCTTAAACAAAACAGTTTTTGATCATACCCAGGGATTAAATCCGCCCTCGCATAATACTTTCGCTCTATTGTAATTTTCTACACTTTCAACACAAATTGTGGAAATATTTTTGCTTTAATTGTTATACAATAAATTATAGTAAAGAATTTTAAGCATATGTTTTCCAAAATCTCTTTTTTAATTTCAGAAGTTGTTTTCTACAAAAGTGAACAAAGTTAGACAAAATCCTTGGATTGTGGATGAAATCATTGAAGGTGGATTCTGCATATATGATATATCATATCGAACACATCGCACTTTGTCTCAGTAAAAATCATTCACTATTATGTATTTCTTGTGTTATGAGCTTTTAAGTACTATTGACTATTCCACAAAAAAAAAAAAAAAAAATATATGAAAATATATCACTAGATATTTTACTAAAAAAAATAAATATTTGGTTAAAAATTTAATAAAGCAGTATTTTATGAATGTGAGAAATGAAAGTATTATGGTTTTAGTGTACTTACGAGTATCGCTGAAACTAAATTCTGTTAAAAAATAAAAAAAAAAAAATATTAATATGTTAGTATTATGTAGTTTCATGTTAATTTTCTATATAATTAATGCTTTCATGGCTTGGTTGTTAAAAACTGGCAAAAATTAATATTGATTATTTAAAGCATAAACAAATATCTTACTTTCCGTAATGCTCCCGGAGTTTGTGAGTTTTGTTCATCATGTGATATTGTACGCATAATTGGTGGACCTTCATATTCGCCATCACTATCAAGAGAACTTGAACGTGTTTCGTTGCTTTGACTTTATTAATAAAAAAAAAATTAGTAAGGCAACATTGCTGCTTTAGAAAATTTTAGAACTTACTGTAGAAAATAGTCAATGTTAACGTAATTCGATGAGCGTCCAGGGGATTCTGGTTCTGTTACACTTGTTTGGCTATTTAAGTGCATAACTCCACCACCATGTGTTGCAGATGACATCGGTAACGTACTTACCGTTGACATATCATCACGACTGGAATTAGAACCAGTTCCACCAGGCTTTACATAGACATATTCTCCTTCACCAGCATCCAAGGGAACCGTATCGTAATAAGGCTCGTTATCAACATTTTGATGTGCTTTAGTGCCGTCTGAACTTAGTGAAGAAATCGATTCATAGCTTTTAATCTAAAACGAAATGTGCATCATAAAAAATTATTTATTATTTATTTAAAAGCCACAAAACGCTTATAGGCAAAAATGTTAGAAATAAGTTTTGTAAAAACTAATATAAAAAAAAACCGCCAAAAAATCCAGCACTTACAATTCCAGATATATTTCCTTGTGAAGCCAGAGATTCCTTGGAGCCAATCTCTTGTGAATTTACTTCAGTTTCTACGCCTTGTACAGATGATCGTGATTTTTTCTCCAAACTACCAGTTGAAGTGCTATCCGCAACTGCTAATTTTGACGATTTGTTTAAACTACCAGTTGGAGAAACACCAATGACACTTAAGCCACTACGTACAGGTGTGATAGATCTATTCGGTGTGGATACAGTTCTGCCAAGACTACCCGTAGGACTTTGTGTAACTGTTATTTCAGATCGTTTTGTTTTTTCAAGACTTTCAGATTTACCAGATTTACGACCAAACTCTTTTAATAACTCTGGATTGTTTAAATATTTTCCAACTTCTGGAGTTGTTTTTCTATTTGCCATGAAACTTTTTGCCTCTTGTGTGTCAGTTGACTTTTGACGCAATATGTCAGAAGGTTTAATATTGCGCTCCAATGAGCTTGCGGGACTATCAGATATGTTGCCCGAATTAGCAGTTGATGATGATGGTAGGGGCATCGAAGAACCAGCAAAGGGTGTTTCGCGTTTTGGTGATGACGAAAGTATTACAGGTATAGTAGGAGGTTCCACACGCCTAGTTTTTGGTGGTGGCCTAAGTAAGAGAACAAAATTAAAGGTCAAATTATTGGTTTTATTGTTTATTCCCCGATCGTTAGCAAATTTTGTATTGGATTATCTCGCAAATCATTCTTTGTCGATTTTTTTTCGATCAATATACATTATCACTATTTACTTCGATATAAATTACCTATAATCATTTTGATTTTAAATTTTTCAATTAGAACAGAACTTTTTTTTTTAATTTATATAAAATGTCTGTCATCAAAAACAGCGCGTTTTTCATTTATCTCGTTTTGTATTGCATTGTTAAAAAGCTTTCACACTGGCATTATTGCGTTTTTGTTTGACATAAGTTTTTTTTTTTGTTAAGAATCGCAAAATGAATATATTAACGTTTTTATTTGCTACTCACATCAAGGAACTTACTAATTTTCTTTTAAAATTAATCCGTAAATTCAAAGCATTTTATTAAATAAAAATACTCTTGAACACATCGCTTTGATGTACCATTTTGTTTTGTGTACTTTATCCGTTGCTTTACTTTTCGTTTCTGTGTTTTAACAGTTGTTTGATAATGAATTTCTTACATAAGTATGAAAAATCAAACAGTCCTGGCTATAAAATCACAATAGCACCGATTTTTATGACAAAACAAATCAGGTTTCTGCAGAAAACTTTTTTTTTACGTTATTTATTTATTTATTTATTTATTTATTTTAAATGAAAATTAGAGATTAAATCACTAACTTACAAAGGAAGGAGCACTAGTAACTAAGACCTACGGCTCACTTGATAAATATTATATACTTAAATAATATATGTAATTATATAATATAATAAGAATGGTTTAAGGAACATTTTTACAAAATAAAAGTGTTAATAATACCAAAGTTATATTACAAAGCGGACTGACGGTATAAAATAATATCTGAGCTTATATCACATTTTTTAAGTCGGTTTTGAGCAAGAAATTATTTAATTTTGAGATGTTAGCTATTGAAATAGACTTAAGTAAACTAGAAGGAATTACATTGTGGAAAATACTTGTTCTTATAAAATTAAAGTAAGGACAAATGTCTAATAGATGGATTACAGAAAAAGCGGTAGAGTTGCAATACGGACACTGTGGAGCGCTGGTTCCATTTAACAGATGGCTATGTGTGATTATTGTATGTCCAATACGTAGACGTACTATGGCTTTTATGTCGTTACAAGAAGCTGAAGAAGGATAAGTCGGTTTCCTTCCGTCTGAATTGAAGTTTTTATAAAGATGAAAGAAGTTAGACCACTCGCGCTGTTTAAGTTGGTACAGATGTGTGTTAATCAAGCGAAAAATGTCTTTTTTCTCTATTACGTTCATGGTCGTTAGTGGCTGCAACGAAGCTGATTTTGCAGTTAGATCCGCGGCTTCATTTCCTTTTATACCTATGTGGCTTGGGACCCACATAATTTTAAGAGTATTTCTGTTTTGAGAGAGGGTATTTCGGATTGAATTGAGTAAATGCGAATTATGGTTTGTCTTGAGAAGTGTTTGAATGGTTCCTAGACTATCTGTGCATATAACAAACTTTCCGCCAGATTTGTTAGCAAATTGAACTGCATGTAGAATCGCGGTCGCTTCAGCTGTGAAAACTCCGCAATATTGGTGTAAACGTCCGACCGATATGGTGCCACCCTTGTCATCCACTACTGCAAATGAAGTGGCAGAGCTAGATTTAGAGCCATCCGTGTATAAAAAATTCCAGGAACTAGACTGTAACGGTAAAGATACTTCATTAAATAGATTCCGAAAAACCAATGGTGATGTGCTATCCTTTGGAAGTTTTGCCAACTGAAGAAGAAAGGATGACTGAATAGATTCCCATGGCGGAGGACTAATCAGTTTGGATTTCGCTGAATGTACTGGAATTTCTAGTTCAGTTGCGAATGAAATGCATCTCATGATGGTAGAACTTCTCCTTAATATTTTTTTGTGTTTTAACATTTTTTTTGCAGTATTGTTAATTAGAACATTTTTGCTACTAGTCAGCTTTGGTATCAGCCTAAGAGTGTTGTATTTCAATCTTTCTGCGATTGTTGGAAGACCGGCTTCGGCGAGGATACACTTCACGGGAGATGTTGGGAAAGCACGGATACTACGTCTGGCAGCGATGTGGTATGGTGCATGTAAAAGCTGTGTGTTAGACTTGGCACAATGACCGTAAATCGCTAATCCGTAATCTATCTTCGACAATATAAGAGCTTTTGTGATATTAACAAGTGTTGTTAAGTGAATAAGACAATGCTTAGAGGAAAGATATTTAATTACATTGAGTCTTAAAGCTAAGTTATTTCTCAGATATTTACAATGCTCTTTAAAAGATAGTTTATTGTCAAATATTATTCCTAAAATATTTAGTTTTAAGCAATTTGCAATCGTTGTATTATTGAAAGACAAGTTCGGAGGTGTACAAAGTTTTTTATTGCAGATATGAAGAGATTTGCATTTGTTGTAAGATAAATTCGCACCTGATTCTTTTGACCAGTTTGAAATATCTAACAGAACTTCGGTGTACTTGTTACGAACATGAGTCAGGTCTTTGCATTTTGTGAACAACAATACATCGTCAGCGTACATTACGTGTGAAATGCATTTGTGATTAAGTAAAATATTATTAATTTCTTCAAACGCAATTATAAATAAAATAACCGAGAGCGGAGAGCCTTGCGGTATGCCATTAAACAAATTGTAAATATCAGAAAATTTGTTATTTAATTTCACACAAAAGGTGCGATTGGTTAAAAAGGCCTTGGCGAAATTATAAATTTTTTTACCGACTTTCCATTTGGACAACTGACGTAGAATGACATGAATGCCAATTCTATCGAAGGCCTTTTCAAAGTCTAAACTTAGTACGGAAGTATGGTTTTTTGTGGCGAGAGCCGTGGAGGCGTAATTTTCAAAATATAAGAGGGCGTCCATTGTGCTATGACCTTCCTTATAAGCAACCTGATGAGGGCTGATAAAATTGTTTGATATTGCAAACCACGTAATTCGTTTAGCTATAGTTTTCTCTAATACTTTGCCCAGGCAAGGTAACAGAGAGATTGGCCTGTACCCAGATAAAGAAGTTACTGGGTGGTTCGGTTTAGGGATTGGGATAACGGTGGCTTGTTTTAAAATATGGGGGTAAACTCCTTGTTCTAGAATATTGTTGTATAGGGACACAAGCCTAGTTTTTAGTACACTTGACATGTTTTTAAGCATTGGGTAAGAGATTCTATCTTGACCTGGAGTTTTACCTGTTAGTGAAGAAATCGTTAAGTCGAATTCGAAGGCAGTAATGGGAGCTTCTATTTTTTTTGCAGATGGTGTGAGGCAATGGTCTGTATAATCATCATTTATCCATTTTGATTTTTGAGAAATAAAATCGTGGTGAAAATTTAAATCTTGAGAATATGTTGACCAGGAGGAGCCAAGGTAATTGCTAATTTCCCTAGGCGAATAAATGGGACCATTGTTTGTATCTAACACTTTTATTGTAGAAGGGGTGTAATTTCCTGAAAGCATCTTAATTTTAGACCATATTTCTTTAGGGTTGGAAGTAGGATTTATTGATTCTGTTAGTTTTACAAGGCTCTGTCTTTTTGCCTCTTTTAATTTCTTTTTAAATAAAGCATTTGATTTTTTATAAGAAATTAAATTTGCATCAGAGCGCGATCTTTTAAAATTGTACCATAAATTTTTCCTTTCTTCGCGCAGAGAAGACAAATAAGGAGACCAATAAGGCACTATGTGTTTTTGAAATTTGAAATAAGTTTGAGGAATAGAATTGTGGGCAGCATAGCGAATTGCTTTTTTTATGATTGCAGTTTCTTTATTAACATTATTAGAAGGTGGGTGTTTCGAAATATACGCATCTGTCAAATTCTGGAAAAGAGTCCAGTTAGCTTTTTCAGTTTTGAATTTAGGAGTTGGTATACCCTTATTTGAGATAGGAGTTGACATTCTGGTTAAAAGTGGAAAATGATCGCTTCCGTAGAGAGAGTTGAGTGTGTAGCAGGAGAAATTGGGAGCAATGTTAGCTGAACAAATAGACAGGTCTACATTTGTAAAAGTTTTATGCGACGAGAAGTGAGTGGGTGAACCGTCGTTTAAAACAATCAGGTTCTCAGAAAGTATCAGATCTTCAAGAATCTTACCTCTTTGATTAGTAGAATCGGATCCCCAGAAGGGGCTCCATGAGTTAAGGTCGCCTATTAGGAGAAAAGGGTTGGAAAAATTTGAAAATATGTCTTGAAAATGTTTGAGGCTGAAGCTCTGTTGCGGTGGTATATATAAAGATAATATTGTAAATTTGAAACCGAGGTTAATTTCAATTGCCAATGTTGAAATTGGCGATTGGATTGGAATAAATTTGTGAGAGATATCTTTTTTCACAAGAACAGCTATTCCTTGCTTATTAGATGAAATATTATGAAGGTTGTGAAAGTAGCTATTGTATTGTTTAGGGACTGTTGCGTGAGCGTTGTAGGGTAAGTGTGTTTCTTGCAATGATATAAAAGATGGAGAGAAGTCTTTAATAATAAGCTGTAAATCGTTATAGTTATTGTAGAAACCTTTCATGTTCCACTGTAGAATGTCAAATGCCATACTATGAAATATAAAAAAGAGTGTTCATGGGAGGCGTATTAGGTTAAAATTAATCTGAGTCATTTGAGTCAAAGTTACTAGGTGTTACAAAGTATTGGTTTTTATCTAATAATTCTTGTGTTATTTTGGAAATAGGAGATTGAAGAGATGTTTCGGAAGAATGATTATTGGAAGTAAAATTTGTAGCAGTAGTCAAGGAGACTCCACTTTTACTATTTTCCATTTTATTGTTGTTGTATGATGTCTGTATTTCAGTGATTGAGTTATCGGTGTTATTAATGGATAGTTGAGGTTTTAATAGTGTAGTTGGATTAGATTTTGGTATTGTTTCTGATTGTTGTTTATTTAAAATTGATGGTTCATTTGGAATTGGTTGTTTATTTGAAATTTGTTGTTTATTTGAAATTGGTTGAATGTTTGAAATTTGTTGAGTTTGGGCCTTTTGGGAAAGAACCTCAGAATAGGATGTAGAATTTGAGGGCTGTTGAGATTTGTGGATTTGTCTTGCATCACGCATTGAACACTTCTTCTGGGTTTTGATTTTTAAGATCTCTTTTTGTTGTATAAATTTTTTGCAATTGTTAGAGTTAGAAGGGTGGTTTTCTGCACAATTTGCGCATTGAATACGTGTGCATTCACTGGGACTGTGGGGAGGAAGACTGCAGTTTACACAGGATGGGCTATTATTACAGCGTTTCAGTGTATGTCCGAGCAACTGGCAAGACTTGCAACGCATCGGATTAGGGATATATTCCCTCACCAGAACTTGGTGCCAAGAAACCTGAATAGACTCAGGTAAATGGTAAAGATCGAATGTGAGCAAGACCACGCCGCTAGGCTGGGACTTATTATCAATCGTTTTAGTAAATTTGTGAATACCAACTACACCTTGGGGAGCCAATTCACTCACAATTTCAGCATCAGAAACATTGTTCAAATAAGGAGCGTATATCGTACCTTTCACAAAATTTAAGTTTTCATGGAATTTACATGTTATGTCGCACAGGCCAAGTAATTTCTTGGAAGAAATAAACTTGTCAGCTATATTTTTATTTTTAACAAGCAGCAAAAGACTTCCGTCTCGTAGCTCAGAAATATTTTCGATGTCTTTACTAATTAGGTGGAGGGATTTTTGCACTGCAAAACACGAAAATTGTGACAAAGGTTTTTCGGCGTTAGTGGCTGAAACCACAACATATTTAGGATTGGGAGGTGAAAGTTTGGAAATCGGAAGAACCGGAAAATCAGATAAAGAATTTAGGCTACGTTTCTTTTTTGCTTTAGGACCGGCTGCTAACGCAGCAAACCGATTGTCCCCTAAATTGGGAGCCCCAGGGGGCATGTTGACACAGTTTAATACACTAAGTTGTTAAAAACAAGTGAAACACGTGGGAAGAAAGAAAATCAAAACGAGTTTGACAAGAGTTAGTGATAACGGATAACGGTACCACGCAAAAAATACAATAGACGCAGGTAGATCGCAATAAACACACGAACCGCACTCGACGAGAGATAGTCGGAGACTGTTTTTTACGTTAGATTTGTATGGATAGCTCGGATTAATGATCTGTTTTGGTGCCAGTGTAAGCTAACGAATACCGTTTTGCCACTTCAGAAGAGCAAAAGAATAGTTTAAAACTTAATTTTAAATAAATTTTATTTTAATGGATTCTGTTCTTTAAAAGAATCTTGCCATATTTTTGATGCTTTCGCTATTAAATTATCATTAACTTCACAATTTCAAAATATTCGTTTATTTATTTTGTATGGACATTTTTGAGATTTTTCGAAAAATTGAAGTTAAACTTTCTATCGAATGAATTTTTGTACGATTCGTTACTTGACATTGAATTTTTATTAATTTAATTTAAGAGTAGTAAATGAAGAGATATTTATTTGAAAAATTAAAAAAAAATTGAAAAAACAAAACTGATTAGGACGGAAAAAATATATGCATGCTATTTTGAATTATTACCTTGGTGGCATTTTCTTTTTAGCATCCAAATGTGCTGTATACGATGAAACTGAATGTGATGCTGACAACGGCGGTGCAGTAGGCTCAAATTTATTTGATAAACGCTCGAAGCTACTAAAAGTGGTAGTTGCAGAATGTTCATTACTATCGGATACATTTGTGGATGTTGAAACATATTCATCATCTTTTTCAATCGGTGCATTCTCTGCTTGACTTTCTTTAACTTCTATAACTGTAACAAAATGTGATGGACTCTCCTTTACCACTTGCAGTCGATCTTTTTTATTTATATTATCCTCTGCATCCAAAGGACTGCGACTAGCATTACATATTTTAGTTTGTTCCGAAGCAACAAGTTCTGTGATGCACTGATTTAATGCACCATGCTTCTGATTTTGTACATTTCGTACATCCTTTTCAGTACCAACATCTTTATTTTCCACGTCTATATTCGGTTGTGCTGAACTTACTTTTTTTGCTGAGATAGTATGATTTTCATATTTATTATCAGTATTTAAAGATAATCTGTTAATATTATCCTTGCTATCAGCAGCAGCAGTACTCGGTTCGCGCAAAGTTAAACTTGATTTCTAGAAATTAAAAAAAAATATATTTATATCAATATGAAATGTACTTTTTTTAAAAAACAATGTGGATTTAATTAGAAACGCCATTTTTACTGATTATTGCTTTTGTTATTTTTGCTTGTAAGCAAATCACTAAAATCTAACTCAAGCAAAACAGACAGCTAAGTGTCTACAACACTTGTGAAGTTAAAACAAACATGAGTCATTAAAGAACGACTTTCAAAATGTGTAGACTTGCTATTTTACACAACTTTTATTATTATTTTTGTTTACTATTGATTTACCCCTCTGGTCCACAATTTAAATTTCTCCTTAAACGAGGACATAATATTGTCTGTTGTGGGTGTTGCTGTTGTGATTGCACTACACGTAGCTGGTGTTTTTTTTTTTTTTTTTGAGTGCAACCAGATTTTCACGCAGTTCTCACACTCTCTTTGTCGTCGCTCACGACAGGGTTTAAAGATTTTACGTAATAGTTCTATGTAGTAAATCGTAATGTTGATGATGACAATTGTTAATTAATGTTCTGTTTAAAAATATGTACAAAAACTTGTTGAAATATGCACGAGCTATTGCTAGACTCAAGAATCTTAAAATTAAGTAAAAAATTTGCAGAAATTGAAACAGAATCTGACGGACGGCGTATGAAGGCACGAAATGCAGATAAAAGAAATAAAGATATCGGTACAAATATAAGTAACTGAAGCAATGAGGCGGAAGGGAGGCGTCCAATCGTTGCGTTCATTTCGTAGCTTAGATAAGATAAACAATTTTTTTTAGTAACTACACAAGGCAACAAATTTCAATAGTACTTAAAGATATACATGACTGAGAACCGCATTACTTTTACAACCAGTTTTCTAGAAGCTATAGTGCATAGGGTTACGTTACTTTGTGATTATAATTTTTTTTTAGAGCGTCATCATAGTACTTCCAATAGGAATAGTCTATATAACGAAAATTAAGATTTTGCTCAAATTCTTTATTTACAATTAATATTAAGTTTTGAAGTTCACCATGAAACATTTCACGCCGGAACAACGCAATGAAGAAGTGAACATTTAATTAACTAACAAAAATGACAACTTTAAATTCTGGATTATTTCTTCTGGGACTAGTGAACCTTAAGCTTTTACAGATAAACCTGTAACTATTGCTGCCTTGAAAATCAACATAACTTGAGCTATCGCTGTAATAAGACCCCGAATTTTGGAAAATGTCCGAAAATTGAATCACAAACAAAGTATTTTTAAATGTTTAACTCAGTCACTGTAGAAGAATTGCGTCCTCAACTCAATTATTTCCGGAAAAGTAATTTATCTTCGAAGAGACCTGCTCAATTAAGCTAAAGTTTCTAAAATTTTTGAGAACAAGCTTGAGCGTTTTTTTATTTCATTGTTTTCTGTTATTTAAAGCTACTTTATTTTAATTATTTGTTTTTTTACTCGTCTGCATCATGGCGCAATGATAGAAATTATATTAATGTAAAAAAAAAGCTCGGAGCGATATATGGCTTCATATTGTCAAAATTCAACAGAAACCATAAACAAAGCTTTTTAACTCAATCCATTTGCTTCTATCTTGTATTAGATTTCGAAGAGACACATGCTGACGCCGTCTTTATTTTATTTTCAACAAGTGTCAACTGTATGGCGGTACCAGAGGAGGATTAATTAAAAAGACTTTAAACAGACCCTACTCGAAATTCCAATCCAAAAAAGTTTTGATTTTTCTGAAGGAAATGATTTTTTTCTCTTGTTATTAAACAAAACACAGGAAAAAGCTAAAATTCCATAATGTAGACGATTTTCTTCGATTTTGAGAATGTTTCGCTAGAGCAATTTTAAGAATTTCTTGACCATATATTTCAGAAATAGTATTGCTGCTTAAAATTTAACACAAGTATCTGTTTTTCGTAGAATACATTTTTAAATATTTAAGATTACTATGTACATATTGTACATACAATAAAATATAAATTATAACAATAAGAGAAAAAATACCTATATAAATATGGTATTTCGCAAGCGAAAAAATATTTTAAAAACAAGTTGAGTAATTGGGATGAGTCGGTGTGTACCAACAATATCATAAACAATATTTCTATATCTGCATATAGAGCTTTGTCAAGTTTGTAATGAAAGTGTTCAGGATTAAGGTTAAATTTGCGTTAAGCTTCCAATTGCAAAATTAACATTTTTATAAAAACTGTCTGAATTTAATGAATAGAAAGCAAATTTTGGTAATAAATATGAATATTTTAATCAAAATTGTGTTAAAAATTACAAACTGATAGAAAACAAAGAAACTGTTGGCCTTATTAAAAGTATTTCTTTAATATATTTTCAATTGCAATACATTCAGTAATTATGTATATGGCAAATTCATATATTAAAATATTAAGGAACGAATTAAAATATCTACTATATAAATGAAGTACATATTTCTTAATTAGGGTATTATTATTATGTATGTATGTTTAAAAGGGTTTTATTCAATTTCAAATATTTTTTGTTGCCCACTGTTTATGATTTTTTTATGATTAATTTAACAGCAAAAGCTAAACAATAACAATTCTAACTCCGTTCAGTTTTTGAAGGTACATAAATATAAAGTACTACAAAAAGATATAACTATTTTTCCAAAACCTCATTGTCTTACTTCCAGAGTATAAAATGTTTACTTATAAATAGCTAGAGTGCTATTGATAAGATTGCATACGAGCCGACAGTTTTTCGTTCGCTTCCAATGCCAACGGCTGTGCATTTTGTGTGTTTCGAGTTAGTGTCAGTTAAAATAACCCCTTACTTGACTCAGGCAAAAATATCGGAAAATCTTAAATACGGAAACCGATTTTATATACAAGGTTTATAAACTCAATGCGACTTACTGTATCGCTGCCATAAAAAGTGTCAGCAGCTTCACTTTCACTGTCGTCACCAGCCGCTGCCGCTGATGATGATGTCTTTTGTTTACGTTGAGCTTGCGGCGCAATTGCATTGTCGGAAGACACAGATGATTCAAAGAGCGCTGTTGGATCCCCACCCGATTCACGAAAACTTTCCACATCAGACAGTAATCGTTCCAAGTACTCTACATAGAGTGTTTCCTGTTCCAGCTCTTTTGTTAGTTCGGCAATTTTTATCTTATGGCGCTCCAAGCTAGCACGTACATCTTGTTCCCAAGCGTCAGAAAGAGAACTTTGTGGAAAGCGTTGCATCCACAAGCGTTGAAAATCGTTAAATACACTCATGGCAAGCACAATAATGGATTCGCTTTTATAGTTAGTATTTTGAAAATGATATTTGTATGAATAAGTTTTACTTTCAATTAATTAACCCAGCTTGATTTTTTTTTTTAATTGAAACTCAGTCTGTATTCATTTTTGAGCGTATGTGTGTAAATGTACCTAAGCTCCAAAGGCTTTGGGCCAGGAAGATTTGCTTAGTCTTTGTGATGTAGGGACGGCGGGGTAATAATTATTGATGCACCCGTAAGCCAACTAAATAATCAAAAAAAAAAGAAACTTTCAAGGCAACGCAAGCGACCACTTCGATGGCACAAACGGATTTTCATTCAATTCTTGGCCACTATCTTTTTTCCACCAGTAATAAATATGTGTTAACACTAATTATGATTTCCAAACTTGTAATTGCTAACACCTTAATTTCAATTTTTATTTTATTTCTTCATCTATCCATCTTTGCATATTTTTCACATTTCACTTTTTCATTTGGGATTTCACTTCCCCTTTTTCTTGGTTTAATTTTGTTTTTCTACCGGCAGAGTGTTTTGCAAATTTATTTACAATTTATGCATTAAAATAATATTCCAAATTTTATACATATATTAATTATTTCCTCTTAGAAAACAAATTGCATTTAAATTGAAGAAAATAAGAAAACGAAGGCTACTCCCGTCTTGAGCTTCGAAGTAAACGCCAACAATGTAGGGTTGCAAGTACTTTCTAATTTATTTTTTAATAATAAGTCTTTCTTCGCAAAAACTTCGAATATGAGTGGAAATGTGAAGTGTGGTATCAGCTTTTTGCTTGGACCAAACAAATTCTAATATCCCAACTGGACTGAAGTTTTTTGCCCAATTTTGGCCCAAAAACTAAAAAGATCGACGAAACGGGAGTTTTCATGGTGCGTGCGATTTGTGAACTTTGCGGACTGGCCCTCCATGTTTGTTAGCATTGTTGTGTTTTTCGATTTTTCATTTTCATATGTATATTTGTAATAGGTTAACTAGATAAAATTGTTTTCAATAATAACCAAGCTAGTTTACGCTGTTAAGTCATATTAATAATTTCTTTAAATTGGAAAAACTTAAAAATAACCAAAGTTTGATCGTCAGAAAGTAACAACGTAACAACAATTAGGGTACACTACATTTTCACTAGTAATAAAATATGTGTTCACACTAATTAAGACTTCCAAATTTGTCATACTATTATCTATTTAAATTTTTATTTTATTTTTTCATATATCCATTTTTGCATATTTTTCAAATTTCACTATTTCATGTGGGAATTCGCTTCTCATTTTTGTTGTAGCTTTAATTTTATAATTATAATTCTATTTTTCTACAGGCAGAGTTTTTCTTAATTTAATATTCCAAATTTATATCATATATTGTTTATTTTCTTTTATAAAACACAGAGCTCCATTAAATGAAAAAAAAAAGTTAAGAAACTGAAGACTACTCCCGCCTTGAGCTTCGAGGTAAACCCAAACAATGTAGGATTTGAAGTACCTATTTTTTTTTGGTTCAAAGTACATATATGTACCAAAATAAGTAGTAATTTTACTCGTTGCTGTGCTGTCAAATGTTCCCACGGAATGTATTTTTAATATTACAGTCTTGGTTTCGTTTCCTTTTTCTACGTTAAGTTTCTTGCGCTTACTTAAAGCCCAATTTCCATGTGATCTTATCTTATCCCATATCAGGGATATCAAATCAAATTTTTGTAAGAAAGAAAAATCATGCGAACAGAACCTAATGCGCTTGGAGAATGCGAGAGTGAATAGCATACATTTGCTATCTTAATAGCATGTGATGTCCTCCCTGATATTTGATAAAATAAGATAAGATAAGATCACATGGAAATTGGGCTTAACTCACATTCATGGTACAACTATCATGGTAGCAGCAATTCTAAGTGACAGTTCTTTTTTATTTTATGCCTATATTTTCTGTCAAAATCAGCTAAACAGAATTGGGACGTGCGATTTATCTTCAGTGTAAAATCGCACTAAAAAATAGAATTTTTTCTATTTCTTTGCGATAAATTTTCTAGTGTCAATTTTGTACTCACTACAAACGTATAGGAAAAACAGAAGAAAAATCGAACGTCCCAATTCTGTTTAGATATTAAGGCACCGACATTTCCACATTACACAATCATAGCTAAAAACGCGCACTGTCAGATTTCTTGTCTTCTTTTGTTTTGTTTGTTCTTGATATATATGGTAGGCAAATTCACGGTTGCTTTATTTGAGTTTGACAAGATAGTTCTACCACGTATAATTGTAGCATGACTCAAACTTACACAACAAAAGACTCACCGAATGATACGCCGGCGTGTAAGTTCGGTGTTTGTAAATAAAGTTATAAGGCTGGTTACAATCGTCTGGCAACGTTATTTTTTACATTGTGAGCATGATTCAGTTTCACTTAATAAAACCCATATAAACCAATTTATATTAGATTCTTCATACTTATTAAACTGATTCTTACTCAAACCTAACTATTGGCAACGTTTTATCATTATTAGAAATTAAAACCCTTAAAAAGATAGTTTTAGCCACCCTTAATGACACATTTTTCCTTGTGAAGATTACAGATTATTACTGAATTGCTGACGGATCTACTAGAGATAAAGCAAATTCAGATATCAGCTAAAATTGTACACGAATCACGGGATTATGCAGTACCTTAAAAGTTAAATAACTCTTTTACTCACTGAAACTTTTTTACACTTCCAACTGAAGATTCATCAAATGCGGTTTTCCGTGTGGTAATCATAAGACTTTTGCTCGAAGACAAATCTGCAATGATTTTCAACAAAGCTTATTAACCAGATTAATACAAGTGATTTGATGCAGCAAAGGACTAGTCGATGGAAATCAGCGTCAGCATTAGTTCCAATTTATGGCTGGATACCAACGCTTACTACTGGATCTGTATTTTGCCATGGAATCTCTGAAATTATATATTCCAGTATAACTATGAACATACAGCTTTGATAAAATAGTATAAATAAAAATTCGAAAGTAAGCTTATATTAATATTATTTTGATTTTTTAATGAAATGAGCTGCGTGCTTGATACAATTTCATTTGATTTTTTCCAGACAGCTATGATAGCGTTTCAAAGGGTTGCACTTACTGAGTTTGATATCGAAATTGACTTAATAATTGTATCACATCCTATTACAATTTTGACACTATGAATTCACTCTGGATCGCCGAAATTTGTTCATGTCACAGATATGATTCATATTTTTGAAACATTTATGTCACATCGTCTGTACAGTGGAAAATGCAGCACGCGAACGTACCTAAAATGAAGGAAAAGAACGAAACTTCAGCAAAAAATTTAGATATTTCATACGATGTATTGTTGAAATCGACCTTCTTAAGTGAAAACTTTATTTGAAAAATTGCCATAGCTCAATTTTTCAAATAAAATATTTCATACGATTTCAATAATTTTGTATGCATTTCGACGCAAGATCCGTACGATTCAAAAATCAAGCCTTAACATGCGATTTTCCATGCGACTGAACAATAACAAATAAAATAAATAAAAACAAATTTAAAATGAATTTTCTCAAAGAAATAGTGAATTGATTTAAATTAAGAAGAAAAACTCAAATTTGGAGTAGAAAAGTGAACAATAACAAGGAACAAATAAATATATTAGTATGATGGATCACAATAGCCGTGTTTTATTGGGTTTGGTTAAACCAAAATTTCATACGAATTCGTGAACCAGCTCAGTTTCTAGTTCAATCGATTGAACTTTTTTTTGTCTTTGCTAAATTGTACGCTAGTGAAAAGCAGATGACGCTTATCGCAAGAAGATGTAGACACAAACCTAAAATAATCAAATATATCCGGCAACTTTGCGATAAATGTCAAAAAAACTCAATCTATCAAAATAAATATTGTTTTCTATTCAAAATTGAATATGAATGTGAAAGAATTGTAAGATCTTATTTGTTTCTTTTTTATTTATTAAACTTTAATATTAAATTATTTATGCGCAGAAAGTGGACGAAAAAAAGAGACCTTGGCATTTTTGAGTAGGAGGATTGCGATGATGAAGAGGATGAATTTATAACGAGTTCAATTAAGTCTTTTACTCCGCTTGCCATTTTCAAAATAAGTTAAAAATTGTGCGTTTTTGTTATGACAGATGTTTTAAAATAGATGTTCTGTCAAACACAGTCAGGCCTTTAATAGTCAACATTATAATTTGCCTCCAAGTGGTCAGTAGCTGAATTAAAAAAATTTTAACTTTTGCGTTTTATTCACTTTTTGGTTTAACCAAACCCAATAAAACACGGCTAATGATAACGAGACAATGAAAACAAATTTGTTGAATTTTTCACGCGACGAGTTTTGACACAGTTTGTTCTCTTGAATAATCTGACAATAGAGCAATCCGCTTGGTTAGATTTTAAAGTTAAATGGAACGATTCAGGTTAAAATGTCTGGGTTAATGAAGTAAAGAATATCCGGAACAGGTTTACTTTAGGGACAACTCTCAGATTTTATTTATTTTTTTAGTAGCGTGCTATGAATAACCTAAAAAATTTAAATCCGTTGGATAGTTTTCGAGATGAGGTTTTTTGAAAAATTTTTACCTCTTTTTTTTGAAAGAAACCTATAGTGATACTTATGTATTTAGAGAGTATAATTCATTAGCTTTAAAATTATGTGCTAGTTGTACTATATATTTTTTATATTAATCAATTTTTTTTTACCAAAAAACAAAATATGAATTCAACAAAGTACATGGTGATGATTCTTCTTCGAAATTAACTTCGTAAATATGTTTCAGATGAATAATTTCATCTTTAAAATTCCCGGATTTTCTCTCGGCGGCCCTGTGTAGAATTTCTGGGACCTACTACTTCCCCTAAAAAAATAAATAAAATCTGAGAGTTGTCCCTAAAGTAAACTTAAGCCGAAAATCCTAAATATTTTGGATAAGTTCTGAAGACAAATCCATACTTAACCATATTATTTCGATTAAAAATGTTGAACCGATGGAAAAAAATTAAAAATAAATCTTGGAAATAACTGGCCTTACAGTATTTGTTCCCATACAATCATAGTATACTAAAGAGAATCATTAAGCACACACATTTTATTTTTACAAACTATTTTTATTATTTATCAAACTTTGATGTCTGAATCCAAATATAAAACACACTTGTAAACACTAATGCGCTTCGCTTAACCCTGCTTCTGAGCCAATTCACGTGCCTTCGCCCGTTCCAATTTTGCGATGCGAGCCAAACTCTTTGAGCCCAAAATACCGCCACCCCAGTGTTTACGGATTTCGTCTTGACGTTCATTGTAATTTGTCTTAACAACTTCCAAAACCTTGGAGAAGTTAGCCTTGTCATTAGCTTCAACATTGGTCAAAGCCAAAGCAGTGCAGGTCTTGCGGCGAACTAATAAACCCAGACGTGCTTTGCCTTTAACAATGCAATATGGGACACCCATCTTACGGCACAAGGCGGGTAGGAAAAGCACCAACTGTAATTAAATAAAATAATTTATGGCTAATTTATTTGTATTTGGAGAATTCTAAAAGTATTTTATTTTAATGTTCAGTTTGTCAAGTTACCACAGCAAGCTTTGTGTTTCGTAAAACCAAAGTTTCAGTTGAAGAAATTCATGGTTAATCATCATAAGTTAAATGAAAGTTTCGACGTACAATATAAATTTGATTGAAAATGATTGAAATAATAAAAAATTTATTTTGGCAAATATCAGAAGAAAATAAAAATATTATTTTTGATTTATTGGAATATTCCGAGGCGATAAATTTACAAGACTTCGCATTCTCAAAAATGCATTCCGCGGAAACATCATTACACATATATTTTTAGAGATTTTGAGTCTGATGTTTCCGCGAAATAAACATTTTCATTGAGATTGTAGTCTCCCAAAATTTATTTCCTCTGGTTTCATTGTTTTCACTCAATTCGCTGTCTCAAGACACCCACACGCAAATAGGTATACTCTCCTACGTTTGGAATTCACTTTTAATTTAGTTGACGCAATCACTTTAAAATAAAAAAAGTCAATATTTACCTCAAGTGGATCAACATCATGAGCGATGACAACCAATTGAGCTTTCTTTTGCTCAATCAATTTGGTAACGGTGTTAGTACCGGCACGAACGAAAGCTGGCTTTCTCTTGGGTTGCACATCTTTACCCTTGGATTTAGCTTCAGCAATCTTCTTCAAACGTTGCTTCTTAGCAAGTGCTGATTCTGGACGATACTTCTCCAGCAACTTAAAGATCTTAACAGCAGTGGTTTTATCCAAAGTCTGACTGAATTGATGGATTGGTGGTGGCACCTTCAATCGCTTTTGGAGAACAGCTTTTTGCCGCTGTACACGAATGTACTTTGGCCATTTAACAAAACGAGATAAATCGCGTTTAGGCTGAATGTTTTGACCTGAATAAAAAAATTAAATTAAAATTTCTACTAAACAAAATTCATATTGAAAACATACCAATTCCAAAATTCTTTGGCCTCTTTTCAAAGAGTTGGTTCACAACTTTCTTGACGACTGTCTTCTTAACAGCCAAAGGTGCTGGCGCAACCTTCTTGGTTACTGGCTTCTTCTTCGGCCTGGGCTGCAGCGTACAAAATGAAATAAACAAGTTTGATTAGAAAATTTATACAAAATAAGTGCGACGTATATTTTGAACACTTAGTATCGCACAAACACAGATGTTTTTATAAAAATAACTTCCTGATTTTGTAAATTACCTTCTTAACGACCATTTTTAATTGTTTTAATTCGCGATGCTAAAGAAAAAAGCAGATTTTATGCTGCCCTAAAATAAGAGCTGCTTATTGGTCTGCCTGTCAAAAAAGTAAAGGAGTCGGACAGGCGGATGTGGCGCCATGTCAGAGAAATGTCAAACCAGCCTAGTGTCATGTTGCAGCGCCACCTGCTGGAAAAATTTATTAGCTTAAGGTAGGCCACATTGATAGTGTGAGCGATTGCGCGATAGTTGCTGGTGGCTTAGCATTTTCATTTCATTTATTCATTATTTTTTAGCTAACAAAACAAATATATATTTTATGTCCGAAGTCTACTAGTTTTATATTTTATAATTTACATTAGAAAAATATTGATATATATATTATAAAAAACAATTTATACCGAACCCGCAAAGGGTCGTAACGCAAAATATATCAATTATTTTTCAAGAAACTCATCAAGTTTATGTCTTTTACTATAAGCTTAAAATTTTTAAGGAGGATTGAATAAAAACTTTTTTAGTTTGAAAAACCACTCAAAAACGATATGTTTGCCCCTACTAAACTATTTGATTGGGCTCAATAGTCGCCCGACTGTAAAGTCTCATGTATGCGCATGCCTCAAATATGCGTACATAAAGCCTTAACCAAAATAGACGTGACGAGACGGTAGCAATTGAACGAACGTTTGCACTCGTTTCGTCTGTTTTGACATTTAACCCAAAATATTACGCTAGCCAACGAACCGAAAAAGCTCAGTTCGGTTCTTACGGAATAACACGTCTCGTCAAAATGTTTCGTTCACTTTCAATAAATTACGTAAGCTCATTTTGGCTATCAACATTGGTTTACATACAATCGAACTTACTCGTTATGTCTCGTCTATTTTGGTTTAGGCTTATTGTGCATCAAGTCACAAGATATCTTCCAAATAGTTGGCCAACTCTTTAGCTGTAATTGACCCGTTGGGGCCATTGACTACACGCAATTTAACATATTAAATAACTGGCTGATCATTAAATAGCAAATAAATGTCTGCCTGACATCGAGACCACATTGTATTGTATCGTGCAGCATATTCGATATAGTGACTCTTGCGGTCCCGAAATTGGGACTTCAACTATATAGTAATTGTCTTCATACAGACATGTTTTCTGTGCTGGTACAATCACTGCACCGATTGGATTTTCTTCAAAAAATTTGTTAAACTTGAATTGATGGAGCAAAATATATCAGTTTGAGTTTAGCAATTTTGAACAGAACAGACAGTCAAAAATTAAATAGTAATAGTTTTGCAATTTGATGATAGATATGTTTTTCGAATTTATTAATTTTGAACTGAAAAATATTATTTTGCTAGGGATTTTGTGAAAGTGATAAGCTTTTGTTTTTTTTAGTAAATTTTTATTTTTGATGGAAGGAATTTTTTTTATTTCCATGGCAAAGGGCGGTCCCTATCACTAAGTCTCCGTTTAGACAACAATTTTCTGAATGGCCATTTGACGAAAAAGTTTTTTTATATACATATGTAGAAGGAGAGATAATAAGGAGATTTTAATTGGTGGATCTTACTATGCCATCCAATTTTTCTGCGTGACTTTCATTTTTTGACAAGAAAATTAAAGTTAAAAACGTATAGTGCGCGATGAGAAAAAATCTCAAAGTTTATTTTCCCCATAGTGATGGAGTCCTCTCTAATGCAGGTATGTGATCTATGAATTAACAAACATTTCTTACATTTAACATATCTTTTCATTGGTTCAAATTAAAAATGAGATCCAGTTTGCTGTTTAATGGCATATGGTAATAGAGGACGTCTTTGTTTTTGTTTCATTGCTTCTTTTTCCTTATTACGCTGACGTATCATACGGTACGGACGTATAAGAGCATAGTAAATGATTTCTGAAATTGATAAAAAACTGTAACCAAGAAAAAAACCTAAAAGGCCACCGATGCTAGCTAAAATTAAAAATTGCATTATGTTAATATTTTTCAAGAAAACCTAAAAATTTACAATGTACTTACATAAAAAATCTGTAAAGCCAATATATTTAGTGCGCTTGCTACTTCTATATGCGTTTTCCTTAAAGTACATATTGACAATGGCTATATCCTTCGTCTTGTACTTAGAACTAATATTCCTTTTAAATGGATTTGGAATCTCCAAGGTATCATATAAAAGTGGCGCTGAGAAAAAGTCCGAATCGAATGTCAAATCAAAGCAACTTGGTAGACAAAAGCTACAAGTATTATTGAGGACATATTCCGCACGCATCTTTGCCAGGCATTTATCTGCATAAATACTGCATATTTTGGTAGTACCGAAAACTTTTGGTGAATAGTATCTTATACAGCCGCAGCTGTTAATGGTCATTTGTGCGCCGCACTCAATTAAGCAATTGCGCTGTGTATAATGCTTAAAATAAGCAAGACGCCTCTCATTGTGGAACATACACTTGCGCACGTTTTTATCAATTGAACGCAAACTTTGTTCTGTCTCCACTCTTTCAGAAGCAATGCGAATCTTAGTTTCGTATCCAGCCTGAAGCAATAGTCCAGCATCGCGCATATTTGGTGTTTCTGTGGGCGAATGTATGGCTGCTTTGAAACCGATGCTATTTGTAGAGGAACAAAAGTAATCATTTGCATCAACATTAAGTGTAACCGAGAAGCCAAGAAATTCACCAACACCTGCTGGTAAGCGTGGTATAAAGTTTTTTGGCAACACTTTTGGGTAACCTTTTTCTGGATCCCAATCAACAGGTTCGTATTCATCCGTATGTGGTGCACTTGCATTGCTGGCATATCTTTAAAAACAGAGAGAGAGTAGAAGACTTTTGCACACAGAATGGATTTGCGAAAACTTACTGCGCTGAATATAAAAACTTTGGGTGCACCATATTGAAGCGACAGCATAGAGCCTCCTCTGTTAACACTGACTGAAAGAATTCCATGCAATTTATTGGTGTATCTCCAAATTTACAGGATAATAACATTTCTTCACATGGCTGCGATATCTTTAAAGATTGAAGGACATAGGTTTGACATTATCAATGTTAATGATGCCCCAAAAACTTACGTACATTATAAATGAAACTGTCCAAATTATTCCAATTTGATATATTATTTGCAATTGAAACGTTTGCTTCTAATCTGCACAAAAGCTGCAACATGGCGTACTCAGTTGAGTAGCTGAAATGCATAATAAGATGGTTTACATTTATAAAGATGTTAGGACAGATTAGATTAATCACTATATTATGCCAATGTTGGTTTTAGAAGATCAATGTGGTGGCAAATTTCAACTATATACGAGTAAATTTAATATTAATATATTGAAATAATGTCCTTATTCAATAAACAGGATATAGAGACCGTAAAAGCGATTAAGATATTTTGTCCTTTGGATGAGACAATATACATCCAAGGTGGCGCAAAAGTTACCACTCTGTTGAACGATTTCGAACATGACTTTGACATATGTGAAATAAACAGAATCGGAATATTTGTGTAAAATTTTTGGCATATAATCGCTCGGTGATTTCTTGTTCAACGTGAATTTCGTATTCAAAATTTGCTATTCCTCAATGTATAGTTTTCAATATTACTTTGGAATATTTTGGAGTACTGAGCTTACGTATTAATAAGTAAGCATTCATAATTTCGAAATCAATTGATTGATAATCTTTATTTAACAGTGAAAGTTCACCAAAATTTTATTTTTTATTTGGTTAGACACTTTTTGGTGAAGGCGATTGTAATCAGAGTGCGATAACTCTATAATTTTGGGATTTTTGTTTTTAATAAGATATTGGCGGGTTACATATTGAGAAATGGGATATTTTGCATAGTATCGTTATTTCTCACTATGTAGTGAGTATTTTTTTTGTAGACTTTTGTAGTTTCGAATTAACATAATCTATAAGACTTGTTGAAATGACCTAATTTAGCTAGATAATTTAGTGCCATTGTAAGGCGACAAACTGGCGGCGTTAATAATGGCAAAATCAAACAAGTTTGCTTATTATGTTTAGTATTTAATAGTTAAATTCACTTTGATTGATATTATTAATATTACAGTTAAATTCTATTGTTTCTTATTTTTAATGTGTTTAATTATGTATACGGCTACGGCTATGGCTATGTTATGTTTTGTTCTGTTCCGGCTTGTTATGTTATTTTATGTTATGATTGTATTTTATGTGCGTTCGTGGCGGCTAACTTTCGGCAACTGGCTTCTATGAAAACGACGACTGCATAAATGTAATAGATGCACAGGGTGCCTCAACATTCCTCCCCCCGTGAATCACTCTCGGAGGATTCTCCATCAATTGTTAAGAGAGCTAGTTTTGTGGCTGGTCGACGTAGTAGTCCATGGGATGTACATACTTCAGCAAAACGTACCTGGTCATCTTTTGCTTTAAAAACCCTTGTTATGCGTCCTTTTTCCCAATGACTGCGCGGCTGGTTAGAGTCACAAATGATCACCAAATCATCAATTTTTAGCGGTTTTACCTTATCATGCCATTTAGATCGACGTATGAGCTGTGGCAGATACTCAACTGTCCATCGTTTCCATAAACGGTCCTTCAAATTTTGTGCAATTCTCCATTGCTTTCTCAAGCATATCTTCTCATCCACTGGATGCGGTGTCTGTGTTGAGTTTACACACCCCAATAAAAAATGGTTGGGTGTAAGTGGTTCATCTTCTTCAGATGATAATGGTATGTCTGTGAGTGGGCGCGAATTTATAATGTTTTCGGCTTCAATCAAAACGCTTTGAAGAGTCTCAACTCTAGGTGTCACTTCTCGTAAAGCTTTGCGCAGTAATCCCTTTATTATTCGAATCAATCGCTCCCAGCATCCCCCTGAACTTGGGTTTGATGGGCAGTTGAATCTCCATTCTATGGTCCTATTGGTGGCTTCATTAACTATGCTGTCTACATCCAATAACCTCTCGGCTTCTTTTAATTCTTTTTGCGCTCCGATAAAATTTGTTCCATTATCACAACGCAATCGTATAGGGGTTCCACGGCGATTGACGAAATTTCGCAGGCAGACAATGAAAGCATCAGTAGATAAGCTTTCGGCTAGTTCCAGATGAGCAGCTCTGACGGTTAAACATGTAAAGATGACGGCCCATCTCTTTTCTTTGCGGCGACCTATGGCAACATTGAAGGGTCCAAAAAGATCCACGCCTGTATAGGTAAATGGCCGAACGTAAGGTGTAACTCGGTCAGCTGGCAACTGACCCATCATCGGTGGCACTGGCTTCGCTTTGTCAATTTTACATTTCATGCAACTACGCTGAATGGTTTTCAAAATTTTTCTTATGTCAGGTATCCAAAATTTTTGGCGTATTTCGTTTATAATTACGGCAATATTTTGATGGTGTTGTTTCTCATGGAAATGACGAATTATGAGTTCTGTAACGATATGTTTCTTTGGCATCAAAATAGGACGTCTGGCATCAAACGGCAGATATAACGCTTCATCAATGCGCCCATATACTCTCAACATTCCTTCTTTGTCTAAATATGGCGTAAGAGTATAGAGCTGGCTTCTTTTCGAAATTTGTTGCGAAGCACCTAAAGCAGCGATTTCCTCGGCGAAAGATTGCTCTTGGACAATTTTACAAATATACTTTTCGGCGTCTATAATTTCAAAGGCTGTCGGAGGACCGCCCATAATTGACAAGTCCTTAAATCTTCTTAGCGTGCTCTTAAAAATCTTGCTAGCCCGCAGAACCCATGACATTGTCCTCTTGAGCTTTAAGTAAGATGAAAAGCGATTAAATTTAATTAAACTGGTACTTGCCTTAAAATCGATAACATGCAATGGCTTGATTTCTTCTTCTAGAATCTCTGGTGGCATTCCTATTGGTGAATTTGGCCATTCATTTTCATTGCATTTTAAAAATTCTGGACCACATATCCATTTGTTGCTGACTTTAAATTTTGGCGGAAAGGTCGGACGGGTTGCGACATCTGCTGCATTTTGCGCAGTTGGAACCCACCGCCATTGTGACTGATCTGATGTATTTAATATTTCGGCTATACGATGGCCAACAAATGCTTTATACCTTCGATGAGACGAATGTATCCAGTATAACACTGTGCGTGAGGCACTCTAGTAAATCACACGATTTATATCTACGTCGTGGTTATTTCTGATTATCTTGTAAAGACGTACACCAAGAACTGCTGCTTGGAGTTCCAATCTCGGAATCGACAACATTTTTTTTGGTGCACTACGGGACTTTCCTGCGACGAAGGTTACATCGACACTATTCGGCTGAACGATTCTGAAGTAGCCAACAGCTGCAAAAGCTTTTTGACTTGCATCAACAAAGACGTGCAACTCAATTATGCTGCATCTATGTAAGTGTGGCGAATAACAACGATTAATCTTAAATTCCTTGACCTTCTGAAATTCCTGCCACCAAGCGATCCATTTCTCATTCAACTCCTGTGGAATATATTCATCCCAATTCAAATTGCACTTCCATGTCTCTTGAACTAAAATTTTTGAGAAACCCAAGAAATCAGCTAAAAGTCCAAATGGATCAAAAACGGCCATGACGATTCCTAATAACTCTCTTTTTGTTGGCGGGCGTAAACCTTGCAGAACTTGTGTTGGAATACGATGGAACGATGTTTGGAATCGAAATGTGTCAGTGGCTGTATCCCAATACATACCGAGAACCTTTTCCACACTTGACTGTCTCTCCATATTTATTGATTGGGTGCTAACATTTATTACTGGTTCAACATTCATAACTGCTTGTAAATTTCTGTGACTGGAAATAAAATTCCTCAATTCAAATCCGGCTTCAGAATTAATTTTGACAACCTGTTGGCAAATTTGTAATGCTTCTTCTTCGCTGTTGAAACTGCAAACTAAATCGTCTACGTAATGCTTTCTGACTATGGCATCCACGGCATCAGGATATTTCTCTCTAAATTCTTCAGCATTGCGATTTTTAATAAATTCTGCACAGCAGGGCGAACATACAGCACCAAAAATCATAGACTCCATAGCATAATGTTGAATCGGTTCCGATGTCTTACCATCTCGCCATAAGAAACGTTGTGCATGCTGATCATCTGGTCGTATCTTTACTTGCGAAAACATTTCGCGAATGTCAGCGGCTACACCAACGATTCCTTGTCGAAATTTAAACAAAACGCTCATAAGCGGCCTTGCCCTTTCAGGCCCTTTAA
Source organism: Tricholauxania praeusta (assembly GCA_949775025.1). NCBI lineage: Eukaryota > Metazoa > Arthropoda > Insecta > Diptera > Lauxaniidae > Tricholauxania > Tricholauxania praeusta. The sequence continues at coordinate 150,264,761 of OX459028.1, forward strand.
TCAGAACTGAATTAAGTGCTGTTCCATCAACAGTGGCGGCAGCGTCAAAAACTATACGCATTTTGTTTGGCTTGAATGGGTTGTACACGGCGAAATGTGGCAGATACCAAACTGGTACTTGGTTTTTATAACATAGTTCTTCAGTTGAAACTTTTCTAGCATATCCCTTTTCCAAATATTTCGATATTTCGATGCGATATTTTCCGGCAAATATTTTATCGTTATTCATTTTCTTTTCAATAGCAATTAGGCGTTTTGTTGCCATTTCAAGGCTGTTTGGTAGCATTGGAGGATAATTTTTCCAAAGTAAACCAATTTCGTAACGCTTTCCGATACGTTTCACTGTGTCATTCATAATACGTTCTGCTTTTTTGTTTTCTTCAGATTGTAAAAGTGTCTGAGAATTATTAATGCCAAAATTATCAGTTGAAAAATACTCGGTAACCAACTGATGAAGTTCATCTTGAATTTTCTGGCGTATATGAAATACTACTGGGCGTGACAGAGGTAGCATGCTGGTTGGACCATAGGCAACCCAACCCAATCTGGTATTTGCAACTATAGGTCTGGCCGACCCATCTTGAATAACCTCCGATGAGGTAGCTAAATAGGCATGATCTAATCCCAATAACATGACAGGTTTGACGTTGGCATAGTCATTTATTGGTACAGATTTAAAATGTTCAAAATTAGCTTTTACAAATGTCTGTCTTGGTAGATCCAAATTTCCGATTGTGCATACATTTTTCACAAAAAATTTACATTGCTCACCTACTCCTTCGATTTCCAAATTGACACGTGACGAATTTTCAGTAATAGTGTTTTCTCCATACCATTGCAGAGTTAACGGCTGCGGCTGACCTTTTAGTCCCAATTTATTTGCTACACTATCTTCTAAGATAGAAATTGCTGAGCCCTCATCAAACATTGCAAAAACATTTACCTTTCCATTGGGTCCAAATAAAGTTACTGGCAAAATCTTAAATAATAAGTTGCTTGTTTTTTGTGTTGTACGACAACTTAACACAGGCTGCACACCAATGTTTTCGGGTGGTGGATCTCTTGAATTTGCGTTGCTTGACTCATGCAGGCTTGCATTATGATATCTACGACAACCATCAACTCCGCAGAATTTTTTGGCTCGACAATTGGCAGTGTTGTGGCCCTTACTTAAACAGGAAAAACATAGCTGCAAACTTTTGACCCTCTCCCATCGGGCTGGAACATTTAAGGACTCATTGAACACCTTACATTTGGAAATAGAGTGCTCTCCACTGCACTGATAACATTTGAACCTCTTCTGATTGTTATCGTTAAGATGCATGACACGACGTGGCTGTTGTGTTGAAACTCTTGAACCGGCTGGACCTGATTGTGACACATAACTTTTTGCACTGACTGGTACTAATGATGACATATTTCCTTTGGAACTAGCTGTACTGGATGGCGGCATTAAACTTATTATTCTGGCAAGGTCGCTGAGCCATGTCGAAAATTCAGCAACTGTGGGGAAAGGCCTGATTGAAATAGCGTGCTTAGCCCAATCGAACTGTTTGTTGGCTAGTAACTTTGATATCAATTGGTCAAGAAGAGTTGTATTTGACAAATGCTGTTGGCAATTAGCTGACGTCATAAACGCTACGATATTACGAACTTTGGTTGAAAACTCAATTAATTGAATCAAATTCTTTTCACCAATATCCGGGAATTGCTGTATTTTACTTATTTGTGATCGTATAATCAAATCAGGGCGTCCAAAACGGAACTCCAATTCTTCAATCGCTTTTGGCACATCGTTTGGATAAATCAACATTGACGTAACAGCTTCTCTAGCAGGACCTACCAGGCATTTGTGCAGACGCATAAGATTCTGGCGATGACTGTATCTGCACATGTTAGTGGTGTCATTAAAACTGGCTATAAATAATGGCCACTCCTCGGCATTTCCTGAAAATATCGGTAGGTCGTACAATTTGTGCAAAGAATCACTCACCACTGGCAATATTGGCTGATTCTCCTCCTCTGTAGATGTAGAATTCGACCGCTGTTCAACTAAAGGATTAGGTTGGCCTGGCATAGTCTCTATCTGGTTGCGGAGCCTCTCTAAATCTAGCTGGCTTTCGGAGGTGCTACTCTGTAAAGATTCGACAGCATTTTTGAGTGCAGTTAGACTCGCAAGAATGTTGGCCAAATTATCTGCGTTAGTGTCGGTCATATTTTCAGGTGATATCGTTTCTGGTGTCAATGTGCTATCCAACGACGAATCCACTTTTTCTTTCAAATTTATTTAAATAATGAATTTTAATTTCACAAGGCAATTTTCAAATTTTCAACGGCTGGCTTCCTCCCAATATCTTGTGTATCAAAAAGAGATGGCATGAAACTTGTCCTTGAATTTGCAATACCAATAAATATCAATCGTGGCACTTTCAAACTGACACGAACGTACAAATCGAATAAACGATGTAAGGCGACAAACTGGCGGCGTTAATAATGGCAAAATCAAACAAGTTTGCTTATTATGTTTAGTATTTAATAGTTAAATTCACTTTGATTGATATTATTAATATTACAGTTAAATTCTATTGTTTCTTATTTTTAATGTGTTTAATTATGTTATGTTTTGTTCTGTTCCGGCTTGTTATGTTATTTTATGTTATGATTGTATTTTATGTGCGTTCGTGGCGGCTAACTTTCGGCAACTGGCTTCTATGAAAACGACGACTGCATAAATGTAATAGATGCACAGGGTGCCTCAACAGCCATTTAGCATGTAAATATGATTTTGGACATATGATCAATAAGACTAACCAATACTTAGCGCAGTCTGAAGGTTAAACTTTCGAACAGTTTTTCGAACAATTGAGTACTTATTTGTGAAATAATATGAGCTATGTGTATTTTTAAAAGCTTTAATTGTTGTTTGCTTATCAGCATAAGCCAGAAACTACACACATTGTCACATATAATTCAGTGGTGTCAAAACAAGCGATCCTGGCGGTCGGTTGATCTCAAAATTGCAAATAATCATATGAATTTTGAAACAGTGTACTTCTGGGCCTAGAAACACTTCTCGGTATATTGTGGATTGATCAACTTCTTACAAGCCAGACATTTAGGTTTCGAATCATGTTATTGCTATGTGATACTCTGAAAATGAAATATTGTTGATATTTTCTCTGCGTTAGAATACTTGAGATTTCACTCAATTAGTTTTACACTTTACTGAACGTTATACGTAATCATTTTCATCTGCAAGATATGATCTATATCTACTTAAGAAATAAAAAGAATTGAAAACGAACCAGCAATGACTTTTTCAAATCCTTAGTAGCGATCTTGTATATATATATACCATATGATTTGAGAGCCATTTAAAATACCTTTCAATCAATACTTTACTTGCTCATGTTACATTTATTTTTGATTTTACTAAGACCTCGGTCGTTCTATTTCAGATCGCATGTTCTATGTTTTATTAGAGAATAAAGAAATCAAGGGTATAAGATGCAACTTTACGCCTTAGCTTAGGAAGTATATTTTACTTAAGTTCATCACAAATCTTTACGGTCGCACTTAAGTCAGGGTTCAACCACAAACTTCTACTTACTGGTACTTACATAGAGTAATCTTGAGTTCTTCTCTTTGACGCTTGATTCATATTACAGAAGGTTACTGCTGGGAATGGATCATCTATTATAAACGTTGGTTCTGGATTTATGCTAAAAATCAATGGTGTAGTTTTCCATTTGTGAAAGACATTCCAAATGAAAAATACCGAGGCAAACACTACAGCCACAAAGGATAATGCAAAGAAAACTCTAGAAAAAAGGAGATTGAAAGAAATTTGCATGTAATGAGATGGTGTTCACTACGTAAAACATTACCTCTCTAAGGGGAACAACTTCTTATCAGCTACATATCTTAGCCCATGTACTGTTGTATTTTCACAGAACTCGATGGTATTTTGAGCTAAGATATCTTTCAAAGTTCGATATTTTCTTTTTTGAGAACGCTTGGAAGTTTGACCTCTTTGACCAACACCTGAAAAGAGCAATAACTTAACACGTTCTTGCATTTTGTAGGAGCTTCCTTTACTGTCGCAGTATTTTTCTAACTATTTACTTGTGTTAGGTGCTAAGTTTGTCATGCTTTTGTTATTGCAGATACTTACCTTATTATTATTTCAGTAATTTTGGTATTGATTTCGATGTAAATGTGTTATTATAAGTAAATTGATTAGGTGTACTTAACGCATTTCTTTGAATATTTTCATAAGCACTTATTTTTAGTTAAATAAAATATTCTTGTCTCAACTCTACTGAAGAATTAAATTAAATAAGTTTCATGAAATATTCTCATGTCCGGTAGAATCGTGAAAAAGGAGGCCCATCAGAGATTCAAAAGGATAACTTTTCAGTATTATGAATCTAAAAACACAAAAAAAACGATCATTCAAGACAAGGCTAAGTGATCTGATAATTGAATGATTTTCTGAACTTTCTGCAAAACTTTCGGGGGAGATGATTGCATGTCACTTTCTACGCTTTGCATACGTTCATGGACTTTGTTCCATAGAAGTGCATGAATTTTACTTTGGTATCTTGGAAAAGGATGAAAGTCCGCGTGCGCTGGCGTATATTGGCCTTCCATTTAAAAGGTAACTTATGTGCAAAAGATGGTTTCGATCATACTATATCTTCTATCCCCACTACAAGCTTCAAGTTTTACAGTTTTCGTTAAAATATACCATAGAACCGACTTTCGCGATATTGATTCGAAATAGTGTTACCGATGAGTTTAGAATAACATTTTTTATTTGAAAACTAATTAATAAGGATCCGGAAGTCAAGATCCTGAGGGTTAAATCATTATTGTAGAGGAGTGAGGTGGAAGGAAGTACTTGATGATATAAGTAGTACATTACGTAATACGAGTACATATACTAAGGTGTGGATCTGGCTCTACCCAAGCTTTACCTTACCATACTCGTATGTGTACATAGCTTGACAATGAATGCCCTAACTTTAGACGACAATGTTGATAAATAACCCCTTGTTGTCAAATTTTGGTAAGGTCTGTCTGAATCGAAGAGTCAATAGAAATTTTTGATGAGATGCCTCTTGATCTAATACTCATTCGGACACTTTTGTTTTACGAGTATTTATAAAAGTTTCAACTTCGGAAAGATTCATACCTGTGATAAAGTAAACTTCCTCGCTGATTCGTATTGCAAATTTTGGAGATGTTTCAGCGCTGCCTTGCCTAAACCGGACTGAATGCCCTTATTATAAAGCAAATTAAGATTATTTCCATCATAATTTCAATTTCGAAATTGATGTTCGCTGACGGAAGTATTAATATCACGCCCTTAACAAGTAGTTTACGATCTTTCATACTTCATGGTTTAATAAGATGTGCAATATTGCATTCAAGTCCAAAAATTAAGCTTTTTAGAATTGGTGTGTTTATTGAAATGCTAAGACCCAAAGACTCTTCATCGAAGGTAGATATCGTACTAATGCTACGATTTAGTGCGATTTTTTTAAAAATCGCAACGTAGATGTGCCAAATTTTTTCCATAGATAGGTGTGCTGGAAATATACGTAAATTGGCACCAACAGCCCGAGCCCCTCAGAAGTCCCATTAGGCTCATCTCTATTCTGTTGCATAGGTGCTTCGTTGTTTGGCCGCACTATCAAGTTGTGGAATGAGTAAGCACTTTTCCTAACAATTGTGTTATCGGTAGAGCTAAGACAAATATTCACCAACATATCCCGCATAAAAAATATTCAATGAGCCCGTTCTTGGCTCGTGGTATTATGATGAAAAATTTGTGCATTTGAAAATTTACCCCTGAGAACAATAAGCAGTTAGAGTTCTTCTATTGGTTTTGGGCCCAACACGAGTTTCAGGTCCTTGTACATATGTATATATGAGCGCTAAGAATACGTTCAATCTAAATAAGAAACACTTACTAACGATAGTACACTCAGAAAAGTTACTCAAATTATATTGTTAAGACCACAATACCTGTATTATAATCACTAATAAGCTTATAATTTGTATTCATATGTGAAAAGTTTTCATTCAACGCAAAAGTGATAAAGCAATCATAAACCAATTTGATATGTACAGCCACCCCACAAATACTTAAATTCACTGCGTTATTGGCAAACGCTACACTTAAGTCAACAGTCAAGTATTATCGTTGGCGCAGAATGGAAGGTCGATTCAAATGTCAACCCTATAAGAACATGGGACGAAGAAATACCGTCGCACAACGTCTGCATAAAAATAAATTTAGAAACATCAAAAGTATTTTATCACAAAATACTAATGAGTTTTGCAAAAATACAACATTACATGGTTTGCGTTATATAGTCAACGAAGAGCTATATCCTTTAGAGAGGTAACTATCTCTTCGAATAAATTTTCATACTTCCTTTCTTGATTTCTATCTCAAAATAATTTAATACTCTTTAGGACTTTCTTTGCTATATCCTTTATATTGGTGCTTATGGCTGCTGGATTTTTTATATTAAGTGTCTACACAAAGTGGCAAACAACACCAGTTATTTTTGGCATTAGTCCGGAACCGACTTTTATAACGGCCGAGCCATTTCCGGCTGTAACAATCTGTAATTTAAACCAGGCTTTAAAGAGTAAAGCACAGGATTATTCAGTGTAAGTAAATGTCTCGAGTTTTATTGAAGTTCCTTGGAAAACCATTATGATGCCATAGGTTAAAGGTTTTTCTCTGTCCACTTTTCTTTCAAAAAGTGCTTTAGTCACATAGTGTCCATTCCCTTGAAAAACTTCCATGGTTTGATAATACAAAGTTGCTGCTTCTATAGAAAGTGCCACAACCATTTGCATAGTTTGTCGTATTTCGTATATTGTATCCTCTTACATAGTTTCCGTCCGATGAGTGATGTGATGACCGTCTCATTGTTCTTGTACCCTATGTAAGCCCTATTAAATTCCTTTTGACATCGACATTAAAAACTTCCACTTCTGTGTGAGATGCCATGAAAATCACTTTTCGTTCAAAAGTTGATGTCACTAAGCATCTTTGTGCATGCCAAGTTTCATAGCAAACCCTTAGAAAGCTTTTGTGAAATGGTAGTTAAAAGTTTTTACTTCTATGCTTTTTAATCCGAACGTTGGTTGCGTAACTAAGCTATTGTAATTAGTGAACAATTTTTCTTCACTGAGTCAAAATCGAGTCAAATTTTGGACAAGAACATTGGTCACTATAGCTCGAAAACTTAAGTGTACACTTTGACCGAGTTTTTTATCAATGGCTAAAAAATATTTCAAATTCTTCAAAAGCGGGTAAAATTACCTTTAAAACAAGCTCCTATACTTGGCAATCGGTTAAAGAATAATGCAGCCATGAATTTTTGATTACGGAAATCGGATTCTATTCCGGGCTTACACCTAAAAAGAAAAAGTTCCACGAAGAGTTGGTTTTTGATCCAGGGAAATCAATGTACAAATTATCACGCAAATCAAGGACGTCCCTTCATTTGGTGTTTTTAAGTGATATTTCTTTTCTTAACTCTTACAGCTACTCCGTGGAATACGCTATGTTGCAACTATTATGTAGACGCAAGGTTAACGTTTCCATTGCAGCCACTATAACTGATTGGAATAATTTAGATCGATTTATTACAAATGTAAGTCAAACATCAACCTAACTACTGACATATGAGGTGATTTAGTGACTCTTTCAGATATCGCAACCGTGCGAAGAAATGCTGATGTTCTGTCGTTTTGGAGATGTACCATTTAACTGCACGGATTTCTTTCAACCTACAGTAACCGATGAGGGATTATGCTGTGTCTTTAATATGGTGCATCCAAAATTTATGCACTCTCAGCAGTATGTTTGCAAATCATTCTGTACTTGCTTGCTATGATATTATACCTTAATCCTTTACACAGATATGATCTGGCATCAAATCTTTCCTATGCAAATGAATATCAAGCCGTCGAATGGAATCCAGAAAGTGGTTATCCCAAGAAATTGCCCAAAAATTATGTACCGCGTCGTACCGCTGGTACTGGTGAAACTTTAGGACTGACCATTATACTAGACGTTGACGTTGATAATTACTATTGTTCGTCGTGTAGTAGTATTGGTTTTAAAATAGCACTCCATAGTCCAACTGAAACTCCAAATATGCAAGAGAGCGGCTTACTTTTGGCTGCCGGGCGGGAAACTAAGGTACGCATACGGGCTGAAAAAATTGAATCAGAACAACAATTGCGTTCGATGAATAAACGTTCACGTCAGTGTTTGTTCCGACATGAGAAGCATCTACTGTACTTTAAATACTACACACAACGTAATTGCGAAATGGAGTGCTTGGCGGCGATGATGATAAAAGACTGCGGTTGCTTAAGTCACTATATGCCAAAAATCTATGGTACTCGCGTGTATGATACATGCAGTATATATGATGTCAGTTGTATTGACAAAGTGCGTAGGCAATATGTCTCCAATGATGGTTGCAATGAGTGTCTGCCCAATTGTTTTGATCTGACATTTAATCCAGATTTTTTTTCAACGCCACTTTCAAATGCTGGTATTAGCATCGCAAATCTGATATTGAAAAATATTAGCTCTGATTATTTGAAAAAGAATATTGCCATAGTGAACATGTACTTTAAGGAGAACGCATATAGGAGCAATAAGCGCACGGAGTATATTGGATTCACGGATTTTCTTTGTAAGTGCATTAGATATAAGAGTTCTTTCGCTAATCGCTTAAAAAGGGGCAAACCAGAACGAAAATTTTATTGCGATGAAATTGAAAATAGCCTTTACCATCACAAGGTTTATTGGACAGGAATTTATACATATATTGCCCTAATAAGTGGAATTAGGTCGGAAATTAATTGTGAACAGGACTTCCTGTGTAAATACACTCATCTGTTTATTCATCTGTTTATATCTTAAAGTGGTTGCTCATGATAGCGATTATTCCGGATTTTTCGGAATGAGAAATTCATCGGAGAAATTAATTTTGTGTTCTCCTATGGGCTGTTCACACTGAAAAAATATATAAATATGGATTTGACTATTTTAACCAGAATCCAGTTAAAATATAAAAAATAAAGCGTGGGATCGAACTAAGAACTTTTAGATTGCAAGAACGTGGTTTTGCCACTGCACCACAGAAACCCATAGATGAACATATATAGGGCTACCAGATGGCATACTAAAGTAGCAAAAGTGCTACTTTTGCAAGGCTGTGCTACTTTGCTACTTTTCACTTGAAATGTGCTACTTTTGCCTGAAATGCGCTACTTTTCACAACTTTCGATTTTTTTTTTGCTTTTGATGTTTGCATTGAAAAATAAAAGTTATTTGAAATATTCTTTTTTGCTGGGGTTTTTTCGTACAAAGTGAGGACCCTTTTTTTTTTTTTTTTGCTCATCAAAAATATTGGTATGGAATTAATAAATTAAAAAAATTTTTGGTTTTCATTGGAATTGGAATTTTAATTTTGCTTTTCATTACTAAACTGAAATTTTTTGACATGTGCTACTTTTGTAGGCACGCCATCTGGTAGCCCTAAACATATAGTTTTTATTATTTCCACTTCAAAAGAAAAACTTAAGCATATTTCTAGTAAAATGAGAAGGGACTACATTTTAAGTTAATTTAAATGCGCTGAGAATTCATTAACTCAACACCTGGTTGAAGTAGGCAGCGTAATTTTCCCTCAGTATACGATGCAAATTTGGGCGTTGTCACGTTCGATTTTAAGTTTGCCTCTTTCATCCTATATAATAAACACACCAATAAATGCTTGGTTTCTTCGATTCTCAACTAAAACTTACAAATTTTACATTACAGCTAGTGTCGGTGGTCTCATGGGTCTCTTTCTCGGCTTTAGTTTTATATCACTTGCAGAATTCTTTTATTACGCACTCGTTCGTCCATATCGTATGATACATCAAAAGAAGAAGCAAAAACCACAGAAACCGTCATTGCACGATAAATTGGAGAAGCGTTTTAGTGAACATTACGCTGGCCGACCGCGAGTGGAACTTGCAGAACGTCGAGATATAACTCAGAAGCAGTCGCTGAATAGCATATCTGGCACCATTGATGCACAGGAAAATAGTTATGAGTATAAGAATTTTTTGTCCAGAAAATTCATATGGTAAAAGGACTGACTGTATGTAATCTTTCCAAGTGCTTGCACTAGCATTGTTAATTAAATTTTTGCAAAAATGCACTAAAATCAAAACACACCGTACCAACAAACTTCACAGAACTTTTTAAAATTTTAACACTTTATTAATTTGTAAAACTTCGAAACCCGTGGTAGCATGTCAACTTCAATTGCAATTTATGATATTTACCTTAAGTCAATATGGTTGGACATACAATGATGTTGACTTTGATTGCAATTGGAAATTTATCAAAACTCTCAGTAATCTCTGCATGTCATCTGACATTGGTTAGAGTATTTAAATGCTTGCAATTCAATTAGATTATTACTATTTCGTGGCGAACTCATAACCAGTGACCAAATGAAATCAGAATCAAAAATTTCTAAAGTTAAATCCAAATTTGGTAACAACTGTGAAGATTCAGCTTGTGGAAAAACTTCATTACTTAAGCATAATTTGACATATGCCACGGATGACTTTCCCAGCGATGAAGAAAATATATGTAGCCAGGCTGGCTTGAAAAAGAGCATACAATATTATCTCCGCAATACTACGTTACATGGCCTCAAGTATATCGCTGAAGATCGGATAACCATAACTGAGAGGTATGTAGATTATACTTATTTTCGAATAAGCGAATTATAAGAATACTAAATTAATATTAAAACAGTTTGGTTTTTTCTACGTTTCTTAAGATTTAATGGTATTTATATATTGTTATTTGTTTTGTTCAATCTTCCTTTAGGGTATTCTTTGGAATAGCCTTTGTTTTAGTAATTGTATTGTCAGCATTTTTTATATCCAATGTTTATTCGAAATGGTCTGCCTCACCTATAATCATTTCAACGAGTGCTAAGCAAACACTTACAACTGATCTACCATTTCCGGCCATCACTATATGCAATCTTAATCAGGCTTTAAAAGGCAAAGTTGAAAAAATACCAAGGTAAGACGAAACAACTGGATAATGCAAAATATTTCTTTTCATTTAAAATTTAGACCTAGCGCCAACTTTACACTTCTTATGAGTCTATGCGATCAAGGTGGTGATATAGCAATAACATATATTGGCACTTGGAAATTCTTCAAGGCACTATTATTAGAGGTACCTCCTCATATAACTTTGCGTTATCTTTATACTTTACTTCATATCACATCACTTTAGGTGGCTCAACCATGCAATGAAATGCTGTTGTATTGCAGCTTCGGGTCAAGACCTGAAAATTGCTCAATGATTTTCAACTCTGTTTTAACAGATGATGGACTCTGCTGTACCTTTAACGCATTAGATCCAAATTACTTATTTAGAAATTATTCGTAGGTATAGATAAAACCATTTGCATGCTATATTCAAACAGAGTTTTTTCTTTCAGTGAGGAAAGTCGCTTATCGCATTCATATGAAAACAAGTATACACCCATCGATTGGACTCCCGAGAAGGGTTACGCCAAGGATTTACCACCTTATTTCGTACCACGTACTTCTGGCGGCACAGGCAGTCGTATGGGTCTTACTGTCATACTAAATTCATCTTCAGATCAATATTATTGCAGTACATCGAAAAGTATCGGCTTTAAGGTTTTAGTACATAATCCAGCCGAATTGCCAAAAATTAGCAACTATGGTTTTTTGGTAACGTCAGGACGTGAGGCCCGCATTCCCATGGAGCCGATATATCAAGATGCTGTACCCAGCATACGTTCGATAAAGAAAGAAGTGCGACGTTGTTTGTTCTCCGATGAGGGTGATTTGGCCTATTACCGCACTTATTCGCGTAAGAATTGTGAACTGGAATGTGAGGCCAGAATATTGATGGAGAAATGCAATTGTGTGCTATACTATTTGCCGCGCATCGATCCAATGACGCGTATTTGTGGTCCCAATGATAACATTTGCACTACAGAAGTACAAGCGGAAATTGAGTCCGCGGATAGAAATATATCTTGTGATGCATGTTGGCCTGGCTGTTTTGAACTGAGTTACAAATCAACCGTCACTGCCACGACCATTGTGATTGGTACATTTTTTAGCGCAGATGATTTTCCAACATATCTGTTTGACGGCAGCACCAATATTGATGATGTTTCTATTCTACATTTCTACTATATATCGAATATTCTACGCAGCACAACTAAATCGGAGATGTTTGGATTTACGGAGTTTTTATGTGAGCACATTACCATTGCAAGTTGTTTTGTAACAGGTTTTCAACTTTTGCTTAATTTCAGCAAATACCGGTGGTCTATTGGGACTTTTTATGGGTTTCAGTATTTTCTCGCTCATCGAAATTATTTACTATATAACCGTACGTCCATATTGCGCCGGTCGTACCGCTGAGAAGGCTAAACTAAGAAAGGAAAGAAAGGTTGAGCAATTGCTTTGTTTTAAGTTTTGATTTCTTTAACAATAATAATTCCCTAGTTGCTGGATATTCAAAAGCGCAAATCTTATAAAAAAGAGCTTAATTCATCATACTGGTCTGGATCTACACCAAAAAAGAATTCTTATCGCAAGAAATATAAAAATGCACTACAGAAGTTACTGAATCAGAAGGTTAACATACATGAGGATGATGCACCAGTGTTTCCATATACCCATTGAATTGTCTATTCAATAATTTACGATAACCATTTATATGCACATAGACACATTTGCTTATATGCACTTTCAAGTTTACAAATTGAGAAAAAAAAAAATGTAAGCACTCTAATGTATGAGACAAACCTAAGTATAAGTATCTTTGCTGCTCCTTCTTAATAATAATTCTCACAAAGTTTTACAGCTTGCTAGATCAAACCTCAAATAGTTTGTGTCCGATTTCATTGAAATTTGAAAAAAAGCGCACTTCTCAAAACCAAGAATAGGTGCCAAGATATAGAGTTTTAGGTATTTTAGTTTGAAGGGAGGTCCCAGCTTGTTGTCAATCCACGCTCACATTATTCGTGTGGCTTTAAATGTGAACATTATATATCCGAAGGGAAGTATTAGAGTTGTTTGAGCACTTAGCGCCGTTCACAGCTGAAGTTCTAGGCAGCAGCTGAGTTTTGGGAGAATTTTCTTTAGATCCAATGCTGAAACATAGCCTTATCGTCACGCAAAAATAAAAAATACAATCTCGAAGTTAACAAGGATATTTATTTCGTTTTCATTATTTTTCACTCGACTAAAGTTTCGTGCTTAATAGCTAAGAAGGGTAATAACTGCAATAGCTAAAATATTATTATTGATATAAACATTCATTGCAAACTTAGCAACTTATGATAAAAGATGAAATTCAAATATAAACCAAATGGAATTTCAAAAATAGTTCTCTAAGTCCGGTAAGTTCGGTAAGTTGTGTCCAGAATTGAATACTTCTTGGTATGTATGAGTTTAAGCGGTTACGACAACCCCAGTGAACTTAGGAAACATTTGATCAACAATAGGGTTCAATGCTTAATCATACCAGACGATTGGAGGTGTGCTGTACAATAATCTATGATGAGATAGAGAGGCGAATAAATTGGAGTAAAGGTGGCATGGTATGAAACGTTCGACGAAGAAATATTGATTTTAATTGGGCTCTGCTGCGTTACTGATAGTGAGGCGACTCTAAAGGCTAAGGGGAACTTACCACACAAGGCCTGTTCTTTTTGGACTAATACTAGGAGCCTAGGGCTATTAGCTTACAAAAAATCAAAAACTGTTTCACTTAAGCAAGAAGCTTCTCATTAATTAGCCTTGCAGCATTGAAAATATCTAATTCCATTTTTTTTAATTCGGGTTTTAGGATAAACTTAACCTATTTAACTATTTTTGCTCGCAAAATGCGACTTTTTATGGAAATTTGAAAACGATGGAAATTTGCTGTAATCATATCATACGAAGTCCTTTTGTATAGGACTAGGACTATAGGACTAGCTCCCGTATTAAAAGCATTGATGAGTTCTAATGAAAACCAAGCTATGATCGGCTCTGCAAATTCCCTATTGGTTTCTCTGTTCTCGTGTTTGTGATTAGTGCAATTGATTCGCAGATTCACAAGGATTGCCGGTCACAAATCCGTGCAACCTCTTGTCATATTGAGTGTTTTTTGAATCTCATCCGAATTTAGCGCTGTCTATCTGAAGTAAGTTATTTATAAACTTCGAACAAAACTTACTCAATGCAACAGCAACAGAGCTACGAAAAACTTAATTTTAAACATTACATTTCATAAAATAATATTTAGAACAAATTTCAACTTAATTTATATATGTTTTATTTTAATTTTCACCCTTTACTAAATTCACACATAGACAGGGCTAATTAAAACGAACATTGTTTATCTATTGCTGCTGTCGCTATAAATAATTCGGTTTCAACCAAACTAAAAATAATAGTAATATTACTAAATTAAACTAAGGAAATAAAAGTTTACCAAATAATATATGACTATTGCTGCTGGTAGCTCGGCAGCCAACGAATAAATAAAATAAAGGAAAAAATACAACTATCGGACGAATAAATAAAAATTGAGCATTCGACCATCGGATTACTTTACGTTGCGATAATATGTACAGCTGTGTCATCCTGTGTGGTGTTGCCATATTTTTATGTATTTTTAGTAAAATCAATGTCAAGCAACTATTACTTACTTAGATAGTAATTTTTTTTTGTAAATCAAAAAAGTTAACCGGTGCCTAACTTCTTCGTCAGGGTTTCAGCTGCTCAACGTGTGATTCGTCATTTTTTATTAACACAACTGCATGTACATGAATATTTTATATTTCTTTGTTTACATAATAAATTTTTTGGCTTTACAGTAAATCTTAAAAACCTATTTTTAAAGCATACACATACATTCCGAATTCTTCATATGTTTTTTTTCGCAAGATTATCAAATTTGAATTTAAAAAAGATTACCCACCCATGACTATCAAATTGATACTGTAGAGAAGCAGCATAACTTCGTTCTTTAAAGTATGATAATTCAAAAACAAAATTTGTTTTTAATAATTGTATACATAAATTGTAAACAAATATGGGCTAACAATTTTATGTACGTGCTTGTAATTCAAATTAAAATGAAATTTTGATTGAAACTGTTGCGCGTAAAGATAACAGCAAAACTGCGTATTTGGTAACTCTGTAAACGCCATTGCCATGGGAGGAAGCATGAAAGCCATATATTTCATGTTACCGCTTAGTTAACACATGCAAAAATGTTGACCGCAATAGAAATTCGCTAAGAACTAAATCCGTTTTTTATTTAAATCGAAAAGAGTTTTTTCAATTTTGTTACCTTAACATTTCCCTAGATATTGACTTCCGGTTGATTTTGTACCAATTTATTTTAGTTTTGTTTTGATTTCTTTATGTTTGTTTTTCTTATTTGTTTACTTGCACGATTTATTTGGTTTGCTTGGCATTTTACTTTTTTTGTTCTCTATTTTTTTCAGTGTTTTTGATTATTTAGGAGTTAATAGAAATTCTTGGCATATATTTCTCAAAACACAAAGGTGAAATGTAACAACGTATTCTATTGATATTGCATTCTTAACTTGTGTGTACAAAAATTTAGCATCCATCTGATAATGAATACATTAATATTTATAATGAATTTTTTGATGTTTTGAATTTCTGTAACATTTTTCGACTTTTATAAATTTTTCTGCACCTCTAGACATTTTCAGCACTTATCGACTTATCCAGATTTTTCGTTCTTTTTTTAAATTATCTGACTTTTTCAACATTTTTCGACGTTTTCAACACTTACAAAATTTTTTAGATTTTTAACTTTGCATTGTAGATTTTTAATATACTATATGATTACTTAAGAAACTCATATAGTTATGACCCAGTCTTTACTAATTATGTCCCATGATTTGGATAAGCGAAGTACGCAAATGCTTCCTTTTCTATTATCATTGTTGGAGTTTAAAGACACGTTGCCTGATTTTAAGCAAAACTTTCTTGTAAATTGAATGTGGTCTGATAAGAAAGGTGAATACTTGCGGAAGGCAAAGAGCGCCTTTGAGCTGTGGTAAATCGTCCAACCGAACTTTTCTTGGAACACCGCACCAAACTATAGTTCTGACTACTAAGCTCTTTCAGTAAAGCTATGATCAGAGTGCATAATACAGCAGAGGAATATCCCCTTTGCTGGCAATCTCTATTGGCTTTAATTGATCTAACTGAGCTTCTAAGCTCCAATCAAAAAGTTTTAATTTCAATATCCAGTCCAGCTTGTTATCATTGGAGGAAAGTTCTTCCATGCCCATGGTCTGTTTCATAATCTGATATAAATTATTGTCGTTGTTGTTCATAGGGCTTCAGAACCATGCCAATGATAGATATAGATTTTCTTGGTTGAAAGGCTTATTGGTGCCTTTTCAGTAGCGAGAATAAATGTATTTTTTTTCCTCGTATTCCTGTCTAATACTTTCTCCCGTGATGTGTATCCTTAGAGAATACTAAGAGCATTTATTATTAGCTAAGGAATAACTTTTTCCATGGACAACAAAGTTGTTTCTAAATATAATGATTTCTGATGAGCTATATAATAATAATAGAGTTTAGCTACTACAGCTATTAGCTTTCTTAGCAACTATGATGTTTTATTTGATGATATCATTAGAACTTCGACGTCAGATTGGATATAGTTCCAAAAATTGACAATTTACAAAAGCAGTCAAATTCAGTTAATCTATTGTTAGTATTTCTATAAGAAAACATTATGAAAAAGTTAATGTCCTCATTGATGTTTTACAATAACTTCAAGCAGTATCAATAGATTCATTTCAGAAAAATGATTCCGATTGTGCAACAGACGAATGCTTTGACATTATTGACAATTTTCATGTTAATGTCAATGGTGTAACTTAATATTCCATTAAGATCGACTCATATGTCAGATGTCCAACGGAACCACTTAAGAACAAATTCATATCTGTGCTGAATGCTGATATAGAAATACACACCACACATGTGTGCAGCTTTGTCTCGGCAAATAGGAGTGCGTGAGCAAGCAACTCAATCATAATTGCGAGCAAATAAGTAGCGCAATTTAAATGCCAAGAGAAAATTGTACGTAGCGACGGCAGCAGCAGCAGCATCGGCAACTTTACCATCTGGAAAATTTCACATAGCGCCCTACAAAACGCACATTTACATACGCGTATGTATGTAAGTATTTTTATGTATATCGATATGTAGTTACATGTGTATGAAGAAAAATTCACACAAATACAACTGATATGCGATTACTTTGAGCTCCTTACCAAAGAATAACTTTGGTATGCTGTTTTGGACTTTCACGCATTGTTTTCTTTACTCGGTTCTACTTTGAGGTTTTTTTTTTTGCTTTCTCTGGTGCGTAGCTTGGCCGTACCACACATGACGTATGTGTATTGTTTTTTTTTTTGTTTTACACAACTTATAGATACAAAAATATTGTGGAAACTACACTGGGAAAAATTTATTATACATAGATATGTGATGAATTTT
Source organism: Tricholauxania praeusta (assembly GCA_949775025.1). Taxonomy (NCBI): domain Eukaryota; kingdom Metazoa; phylum Arthropoda; class Insecta; order Diptera; family Lauxaniidae; genus Tricholauxania; species Tricholauxania praeusta. The sequence continues at coordinate 150,282,422 of OX459028.1, forward strand.
CTCGAAAATTTTTGAAGCAAAAATAAATTCTTAACTTTTACTACCTTCAGAGCCATAGGCGCCAGATTATGAGAAATATTCCCTTTGCATCATTTGACTGGATAGCCGTATAAGCTTTGTCGAAACCTTATAACATTTGTTTTCCTAGTGATTTTGCTCTTTTAGTGATTTTGTTCCCCTAATAACTTTGCTTCTCTAGCGATTTTGTTTCCATAGTGATAGTGTTTTATTTTCCATATTAACTACTTATGTTCTCCTATGGCTATGTTCCTTTAGTGATTTTATTTCAATAGCTATTTTGTTCTTCTGGAAATTTAGACCAAATCCATCTCAAACCATGCACGCGGATTATTTCATGCTACAAAATTGCTTGCCGATTAAATATGTTGTTTTTCAAAGGATATAAGGGGACCCATATATCCCCGATTTGATTAAAACAATTTTTTTTATGAAGTTATGGCCATTTAAAGTTATGCCCATTTTAGGCTGAAAATTGTTTCAAAAAAGCGGCATTTCCTTCCAAATTGAAATAATTAACTTTTGTCTTTTGATTCTTATAGAACTTTTTATTTTCTGGTAGAATCTTTAAAAAAATTTCAAAATGGTTGAAAATCGGCAGAGTTATATCGCTTTTTATGAGAAAAAACAAAGCTGATTTTCTGAAAAACCCCATCTTTTTTTCGCTTAAAATTTTATTTTGGACTTGTACTAATATAAGAAAGAGATGATATGAGTTTAATGCGCGCTTAGAGACATTTGAGGTGAGGAGACTTTTTTTCCAAAAAAAAAAAAATATTTAAATTTTTGTTTCAACCTTATTTTATTTTTATTTTTTTTTTGACCGCCAAGTGTTTGCACAATAATTTCATTTCACAAGTTAGTTCATTCCTCTAGTTGTATTATTTGACTGGGATTTTACTTCCATGACTACACTAGTGATTTTGTTCACCTAATTTATGGAGGTGTTAGGAACAATATCTTGTCTCATTGGAAGCACATAACGGATTTCTTTTAGTCAGTGAGAACATTTAAGGGAGACTTTTTACTTGTTAGCCCTGAGCTTCTCCAAATCCTAATCCACCGCTGCCCAATCATAGCTTTAAAGCAATTGAACTATTTTTATCAAGCATTTAGAAAAGAATAGGATTATAAAGTTTTTTTAGAATCGTCATTGCAGGCAGGCAGCACAAATAAGGTATAGCTTCAGGGACCCCAAGTTGGAAAGTAGCCATTCCCGGCCTTCTCAAAAAAAAAGTTCCCCTCAAATAGCAAAGAGTAAAATATTTTTTTTTGGTTCAATTACCGGCTATTTCAGATATCTTAGAATTTCTACCAGGTCCTCAGCTTTGACATGAAATTCCGGGCTGGGTCAATCTCGGTCACTTGGTGTCCTTGTAAGGCTTCTTAAGTTGACAAGCTGCCAACATAGTCTTCTTTTCTTTGACTAAAGCAAAAAGGAAGAGAAAAATACTTATTGTCTTGTTAAAGAATACATAATTTTCAAGGTCAATATAAATCTTATTTACTTCTCGAATTTCATATTAAGCCATAGAGACTTTTTTTCACGTGTATTAGTAAGACCAGAAATACAAGATACAGCGCAAGTTGCAAATATAAACAAACAGCATTTGTGGGATCAACAACGGGTGGGTGGGTGTGTTATTGTTTTTGAAGCAATCGCGGGTGTCGATACTCATCGAATCGTCAATGAGTCAGTATATCGAAAATGATCATTTCAGACAAACAAGAAAAAAAAAAACAAAACTACCGGCACAGAATGTCTGTTCAAGCTCACAGATACTCGTACATAACACAGCATTTAGCAGATAATTTTGTTCTGATTTTATCTGTGTGATCCTCCGGAAAATTTGTTTGCTTGTGAATTTTTGTTGTTGGTTTTTTTTTTTTTTTTTTCGATAATTTCCATTTTTCCAGTACAAGCGGAAACTAATGAACAAAAGATTCACTTTTAGTTTCATTTAGAACGTGTTGACGAGCGTTAAAGATTCAAATCGCGTTTGCCGCCTCGTTTACGTTCATTGGCGCTCATTTGTCGTGCAGCTTAAAAAAACACAGCGTTTTCAATTAATTTAACAAAATTTTTCATTTCAAATAGAATTTAAGTATTAATTCTTTTCTATTCGCTAAAATCGCGTGCATCGCGAAAAAAAGTCATAAATTTGCATCTGAAATATTTTTATCTGGAAAGTGTGCAACTTTTGTTAAGAGCGGCGGTGCGTGCGTGCTTGTGCAACGTTTAAGTTAATTTTTTATTTAACATAAGTAAAGAACATAAATAGTAGTGTAGCAAAAACAACAAAAAATTATAAAATTTTTGTTCTATGCAATTTTTAGGATTAGCAGCAAACAGCAGCAGCAGTAAAATAGAACGTTCCAATGCATTCCACTGCATGTGGTGTTGGTGCATCCATGACGACAAACTCAACGTCAACGTGAGTTTTTGTTGAAACATTTTATTTATTTACATATAATAGCGCAAAAGTTATGACAAAAGAAATTACATTTTAATAATAATATGAAAATATGATAAAAGTTCCCTTTTAGATGCAACTCAATTAAAAAGTATTCTTATGTACTAAAATTATAGTTCAGAAAGGTCATAAAACGTTTACGAGATGTTCCAGCTCAATATTTTAATATTTGTTTTTTAACCGAAGTGATTTTCATATATAGAAAACATATTTCAAATAAAGCTTAAGCTATGATCAGTGACGTACCGTGGACATTCGGCGCTCAAGGTAAAATTGCAATTTGCCGTCCCCTACTTACAAAGTTCACCATTTTCATTCATTTTCTAAGAAAAAAAAGCCCATAACTTGTCGACCCAACCCGTTGCGCCTGGGTGGTCATCCCCCTTAGGTATGATATCGACTATGGTGCAAGGGCGGCAGGTGTTTGGGGGTGTTCATATAATGTGAGCAAGATATACAGTAATTCGGCAAACATGCGTTGGTGCAGGTATAACTCATAATAATAAGTATAAATGTGGTCGTTAAAAAATGCAGCCTTATAGAGGGATAGATTAAATATTGAGGCTGGGAAAGTACCATTGGATAATTTTTTTTTTTTTTAAATGGTGGAATGTTATATAGACCATTTCCTCTAGCTGTACTTAATTAGTGGACATTAGGGTGATTCAAATTTTTTATTTTTTGTTTTTTTTAAGGTGCTGTTGCTTAAAAAGTAAGTTTATGATATGAAGAAAAAGCTCACGAAAATTCAGCTCTGTAACTCAATTTTATAAGGTGGCGCCGGAGCCTGTTAGTTTTACATGTAAATTGTATGGAAAAATTATTTTTTTCAAAAAAGGTGTCTAAATGAATAGGTGATTAGTGCTGTTGAGCTGAAAAGGGTCGTTTTTCGATGTAATTTTTTACGCTGAATCCGAATCTGGCCTCAGAATTGACCCATCATGTCGGAATCCTGAAATATTTGAGGCTAAGTACCTAAAACATGATGTTTTTTGTTTACTTTCGAGGCCATGTATAGGACTTAAAGAAAGTTGATCAGCTTATTTTTAACAAAAGCATCATTTAGTATTATCCTTGCCCTTTAAAATGAGCTTTCAAGTGGTGATCTGTGATGCTTACTTGCAAAGTTGCAGCCATTTCAAGGTGACATGAATTTGAAACCCGTTGGTTAATATTGTTGGGTTGCAAACCATTGTAGGGGATCCAATTCATGTCACTTTAAAATGGCTATAACTTTGCAAGGAAACATCACAGATCACCACTTGAAAGCTCATTTTAAAGGGCAAGGATGGTACTAAATGATGGTTTTGTTAAAAATAAGCTGATCAACTTTGTTTGAATCCTATACATGGCCTCGAAAGTAGACAAAAAACATCATGTTTTAGGTACTTAGCCTCAAATATTTCAGGATTCCGACATGATGGGTCAATTCTGAGGCCAGATTCGGATTCAGCGTAAAAAATTACATCGAAAAACGACCCTTTTCAGCTCAACAGCACTAATCACCTATTCATTTAGACACCTTTTTTGAAAAAAATAATTTTTCCATACAATTTACATGTAAAACTAACAGGCTCCGGCGCCACCTTATAAAATTGAGTTACAGAGCTGAATTTTCGTGAGCTTTTTCTTCATATCATAAACTTACTTTTTAAGCAACAGCACCTTAAAAAAAACAAAAAATAAAAAATTTGAATCACCCTAGTGGACATATTACATTAACTCTTTCAAAATTTGACTGAAAAAAAAAAATTCCAAACATGATGAACTACTTTGTAAAACATAGTTTCCGAAAGGCCCATTGTGTTCTTTTCTTGTTCAAAAAGATTCCAAAATGCTTTGGAATTGCACTTTATATTCGACTCTACCGCAAAATTTTGTTTGGAAATATTTATGTTGAAATGTGACATTGATCTTGCTATTCTTATATTTTTTATTCATAATATTTTTATGATAAGCCAGGCGACTATTATATCCTTGTTGGCTTATTATATTTATGAAACTTTTTAAGGGATTAAGTCTCGCAAGGGCTTACTTATTGACTAGACATTCGTATATGTAATGTGTTCTACTAACGTGACATAATTTCTTAAAATTTCATGACTGTCTTAAAAATTTTGTTGTTGTCCTCTACATGAAAATAAAATAAGTTAATACAACTCTGTACTCTGTTTTTGAAAGTCGTATTCGTTTTTCTATTTGGGTGAGAGAATATGGGAAAAGAGAGTGAATTACAATTACTCCTTACTTTGTTTGACAGTTTTGACATATGACTTTATGAGACCTTATGAATTGCCTAAATATATGTATATGTATGCATATAATATATGGAATGATATTTTGGAGAAATCGAAGCTGTAAGTTATGATGAAAAGACCCTACAGATCGAAGTTTGGCAAAAAAAAAAACACAATTCTTTTGGATATATCCGGAAACTACGCAAAATATGAGTTGCCTTAACAATTGATATTTTATTCTTTTTTCCTTGCAAATTTATTTACAATAGATTGACTTTAGTAAACATACACTGCAAAAGTAATTTACTGAAAATTCAGATTTGAAAATTATTTCATCAACATTATATGAAAAAAATAGTCGCACATGAAAAAGTAATCGGTTATATAACAACAAAAACAAGAGCTTGTGACATTGCATGTAAAAAATACATTAAAACTGCACTCAACTCAACTTAAGTGCAACAATTGCAACTATAATTTTAAGTGTGGGTGCTTAAAGTACCACACACATGGGCAGAGAGCGTACACAAAAAATGCAGCGAAATAAAAATAATTAATTTTCTAATATTTTACACACATTAGTGTTGTTGTTTTTTTGCTTTCAAGAAGATGAGCATCTACAACTCGTAGAAATGATGGCCCATATTCTCACAGACACTTAAGTGCGGTATGCGCTAAAAACTTAAAAAATTTTGTAAATGATCTCCTCATACAGATGTTATATGTTACAAACTATGCGCATGAGACTCAAACAAAATGAAAAAAAAGCCTACACATATAGATTGATAGATGGCGCTGCAAAGTATCCAGCTAGTTTTTCAGTTTAACTTTTAAACGCAAAATACTCGTACACGCACAATGCGTATCTTTTAGTTTAAAGATGTAAAGCGAAGTGTGAAACGGCGATGACGTGATGCTAAATTATTCCAACAATAAAATAAACAAAAGATGAATTGAACAGAAGGAAATAAAATTAAAAAAACAAAAAAAATTACTGTTTTGTATTTTTAAGCAATTTGTACAAATAGAAAAATGTTTGTTTAGATTGGTTGTTTTTTTCTATAGTTTTTCATAGATGGGTTAGCAAAGAAACATTTGAAGTGCAAATAAAAAATGTGGAAGAAAAAGATGTGTAAAATGTTCCAAATATCTGGGGGTGCCCAACAGTGAGGTTGGAGCAACAACCTTGTGATTGTTTTCCATTGAATTTGTTGCGGTAAATGGCTGTAATTAGTGTACACTAAGTTTGTCTGTCTACTTAAGTCAATTTATGCCATAATTTACTTAAAAATTTATTAAGTGTAAATCTAATAGTCGATTGAAATCGTTTATTAAGTAATTTGAAAAAAAAGTATTCGGTTTTATTTACATATGTATGTACGTTACAACTTAAAGATTTTGTCAACCTTGAAATTTTGTGTTTGACATCTTTAATTAAGTCAACGCCTACAAGGGACAACTTCTTTAAGTTGACATCAGAATTGGTAGCTTACTGTTGGTAGTACGTTAAGTTTTGCACCAACCAGTGGCGTGTTGCTGTGCTGTAAATGTTATTATTTGTTAAGTTTAATTTTAAAGCTGGGGGTCGAATCGAAAAATTCAATGTGCCCGTGAAATCTGAAAAGAAAAGATCTTTTTTTTTCACTTAAAAAAAAAGTTGTTTCGAGAAAAACGTGTTTAAAGTTCTTATTGCGGACCAGTAAGAGGACCGTCAAAAATGCAAAATTCGAATTCATAAATATTTTTTTCGCCACAACCCCTACAAGGTATTAATGCATCTTTTAAGCCAATAAAAAAAATCGATTTTTGAAATCTTTTACTGTTGCCTAATCCCATAAAAAACAGACAGCAAATGTGAAGAAAAATGTAAGTTACCACCTTAGAGTGTCCGCCATATTGCATTTAGAACCGAAGCTGTGTGCAAAATATCAGCTTGACTGAATAAACAGAAGAGGCTTAAGTGTAATACGAACGCAGGATATTGTACATGAGGAAACCATTCAAAATACAGATATGCCTTTAACAGCGTTGCCTCTTTACAGTGTTGTATTTTACAGCATTACTTTTAACAGCATTTCATTTAACAGTGATACCTTTAACAGTGTGACATTTCCGCACATTCTCTCTACCATAGATTTTCTTTCATATCCGCTTCACACATCAACAAGCACGCCACTGGTTACAACTTGCTGCTAACTTTGTTGGTGTCACAGAAAACTCGTGATTTATTAAAACTCTTAACAAAGTGCAGACCTGTAATAACCCACGCTTCTTTGCATTTGTAGAATCGATCAATTGACTGATTGTGTTAGAAGTAACAAGTTTACACCTCAGCTTTAAAACCTGTTAATAAGAGATCTTATTCATAAAATGATGATGCAAAGGTGAAGATTATTGATTGAATGCACTCAACAAGAATTTTATAGCACTTTTTTATAGTTGACATGATACTTTAACTCATATTCTAATAGGCGTTTTAAGTGTGTACTTGACGATCGGTTTAAATACTCGAACTAGAGATGACAACACAATGCTGCATTGTGCTGACACACATTTTTCAATGTAAGTTTTTTATTTATTTGTTCCAAGTTTTAAACTATAAAATTTAGCATTTTCCGCTATAAAACAAAAAAATTTTAGTAGCGCCTGTCATGCAACTGCTTATAATTAGCAACTCTATCTATGTATGATGACGCTGATGATGATGTTGACTGCGTGTGCCAGCTGGCTAGCCGATGGATGGGTCTTTGCATTGTGTTTTGTGTAATTCTTGATGTGACCAGCAACATTTTTTATGTGGCTTACATAAAATTAAATTATTGTTTATTTAAATGAGTTCAGGAGGAATAAGAAAAAAAAAAAACAAGAAAAACAAATTAAAAATTAACATACAAATTAACATCAAGAATATATTATGTACGAATAATATTTTAAAAATCGTTGCATCTTTGAATCGAAGTATTTTTGCAATCGTTATGAATTAAGTTTCATTCATAAAATTATCAATGAATTGATTTGGCAGCGACTCAAATCGGATGCTGGTAGTAAACATTGCAACTAACGATAGATAAGCAAGTGATTACAACAGAATTGACTTGAGCTAGTGTATTGTACAAAAAAGAGTTGCCAACTTAATTTTATTTGTTAAAAGTTAAGATTTTATTGCAAACACCACAATTTCGAGTAAAACTGTCTACATATAGTATATACATAAGTAAAGACTCTGTGCTCTAGTTTGACATAAAGGACAAGTACAGTTGCACTATTTTTCGAACAAATGCAAAATGAAAGTAGATCTGCATTAACTAACTGAATTTTTAATTTAAAAATAATAATAAATTTTTTTCTCAAATTCATTTGATATTTTATAGTAATGAATTTAAATAATCAGAGGTCGAATTTTCAGATATGATGCAACAGTTGGGTGTCATTATTCATATGACAAGAAGTCTTAAAGGATGTGATACAAATTTTTAACGTAAAGCTATGCGCTGATTTCGAATCTGAACAGAAACGGCTCTAGCTGAGTTCGAAAGTTGATGTTGCAAATAATCAAAATTTCCAAATAACAGTTTTGGCTTGAGGAAAACTGTCCTAAAAAAATAGAAAAATTCACATAAAACTGCCGCCCCTATGGCATGCCGTTGCGATAATGTAGTCCTGGATTCAAGCATTGCTTTTGAAAATTTTAATAAACTACATAAATTACTGATTGCATTTCCTCTCTAATCAACATTGGGCGCCCGGGACAAAGAGGTAATTTGCCGCCCCTTACCAACAGATAATATTTTCTGTTTTTGAAAATGTAAAAAATTTTGTTACTAGAAAAAAAAGGTCCTCACTTTTGATTCTTGAAATCCATAGCAAAATGAAATATATTTCACATTGAACCGAATTGAGCGGAAAAATGATTTCTTTAGAAAACGTACGTCAACATTATATGCCTTGTTATATTTAAGAGAAATGGCATATTTAACATACAAGTGAAAACTTTAAAACACTAAACAGTGAGAGCTATTAACGAAAGTATGAAATCAAAGCGTTAAAACAGTAGGTAAATTTGAAAAAATGGGCGTGGCAGCTACCCTACGATAATATTTAAAAAAAAAAAAAACGATACTGGAGAGTTTGTTTTTCAAAGTAATGCAATCAAACTTCATGCAAATACTAGGAATGGCTTGGCGTGGTAATTCCCATACAAGCAAATGCTAAAAAAGTATCTTTGATTGATATTTCAGTACTATGGCAACATTGCTGCGCTTAAATTTCTCAGAAAAGATACTATATTTAAATGTTTGAATTTTTATAAATAAAGATATTTTCATTATTTGCAACAAAACAAAGCAAAATATGAATTTTTCAGTAATTCTAAAATTAAATGCCGCCTTAAAAACTTGACGCGTCTAATTAACGACAACGATCAATCGTTTGTTGTCTATCTGGTTAATGACGGACGGACATTTCAAGTCGTGAACTGGTCCCCTGGTCTGTATGTTGTTTGCGCTGGTTCTTCACTAGCGCGGCGAGCACGATTGGCCAAGACTTTTGATGGCGCAGACAAGTTGCAGCCGATTTTCATTTTTTTTTTGTTCAATATCTGTGACGATTTTTTTTTTGCGTTTTTAATAAAGCAATGAACTGTAGAAAATTGATTCTAATTAATGGCAACATTATTTTGAAAGATATGCGTACATATGGTGCTTTGTATAGGTCTCAAGTAATTTGTTTTTTATAGTTTATTTTATGGATATCACTATAATAATAAGCACCATGAAAACGTTTTATACAAAAGGGAACAGAAAGTAATGAAAATATTACTATATAAAAAATTATTTTGCCATACAATTATGTTTGTACAAAATTGAAACAATAGAAATTAGAGAAATTTTTATTTTGTATTGATTCATTAATCTGCTTTTGTGTAATCTTATCATAAGGTTATTATAAATACCATGTCTGTTCCAGTCCAATAATGCATTAGTTCAAATTTAAAGGATATGTCCTTGGGTGGGCAAAGTAGGCAATGATTTTTAGGTTAATTAAAAAATCAACGCCAAAGCAAATCTGTGCTATTTATATATATAATTTTATTTTTTAACTAATGCATGGATTCGCCAATTGCGCCCTCCACACAAACAAAAAACACCCCACTTGCCCTGCCTCCACACATTCAAATAGAACAAACACTCAACCGATTTTAAGCAACAATCAAGTCAGAAGTGAGAGAGATTCCTATCATAATCATTATTATTATTTGTATTTGCATTATTGTGTCACTGTCAACTGATGATCGTCGTCGGCGTCGGCACTCGTTGCAGGCCGACTGACAGACAAAAGTTTTATGCCATTATTGCCGCCATTGCCTTACATGTGTGCTGTTTGTGTGTTCGCCATTTCCGTAGCGAATACAATTTTGCGCTCGTTAGTTCATCAGCTGGATTTGCAATGGTTACTCACACGCATACGTGCAGCACATTAATACTCATCGGCAACCCAGTGCGAAAAAGCAAATCTTTGTGCAGAAGCTAAATTTTAGTGCATTAAATAAAATTTTGTTATCGCTAGGCCCATCGTGACTATTTACTGAGATATTACCATCGGCCCAATTATGGTGCATACGCCTACTTATTTTATACATTTAATTTGACAATGTTTACTTCAATAGCTTTGCTTGCATGAATAAGAGATGCAAAATTTCCGGTCTCTAGCAATTTTTGAAGCAAAAAATTATGTAAAAAATTTTTTTTCGCCTTTTCCAAAAAAAGTTCCAAAGATTGTTTGAGTTTTCAGGAAGCTTTGATTCACAGAAAAATCTGTCAATTTCGGACAAGATTTGAACCCTTCAACTATTTTTAAATCAAAAAATGTATCATAAAAAAATTTTTTTACGGACTTAACTTACAATAATTAAAAACTAAATTTTTTTTTTTTTCAAAAATCGGGCTCCAACGATTTGTAAGCATTTCGGATGGCTTTCATTTAAAAAAAAATATTGATTTTCTACAAGATTTTCATCCTCTAGCATTTTTTGAGCCAAAAAATATTTAAAAAAAAATGTTTTGGCCTTTAACTTAAAATAATATAAAAACGAAAACTTTTTTTCAAAATTCGGCTGCTGACGCTTTGTTGACAGTACAGTACGGGCTACAAGGATTTGTTGGAATTTTAGTAAGCTTTGATCAAAGGAAAAAATTGTTTATTTTTGACAAAATTTGCGCTATTTAGCCATTTTTGAACAAAAAAAAAAAAAAAATACCAAAAAGTTTAATTTTTCGGAATTTAACTTAAAATAAAAAAATGGTAAATTTTTTTCCAAAATTCGGGCTCCGACGAATTATTGGTATTATAGTTAGCTTTTATTTAAAAAAAAATTTTTAATTTTCGACAAGATTTGCGCTCTCTAGTGATTTTTGAACCAAAAAACACGATTTGGGACCACTCTGCCCCGACTTCGACATGAAATTTCGTACTTGGCCGGGTCCAAATCGACAACTTAAAAAACTTGGTCAAATGGCTAATGCCAACAAACGCTTTTTCTATTTTCACCATAAAAAGAAATAGACCATTGCGAAATAAGCGCAATATTTCATTTTCAAAGTCAGATTTTTGAAATTAAGTCTAAAACTCTTTTTATAGAGAATGCAGAATTTGCTTTTGCTTGCATTATTTTGGGCGATTCGATTCAGAAACTAAAATATAATAACCAGCTCTTTCGTTCAAATAATAAATTTCTACCGGGTAGCGTAGGATAACAGCTGTACCGTATGTGCGAGTGTTTTTCTTGTTTTTTATTTTTTTAGTGCCAATCAAGTCAAGTCGAATTGAGTCGCTTTTCTATACCTCATTCTAAAATTAGTTGACCATCAACCATCAGCAGCGATACACGCGACTCCAAGTACCGCGCCGCCGACCGACGACTGTCTCGTATTCTGCCCACTTGCATTCGCACGCGTCGCATATTCGGTTTTGCGTATTTTGGCTGGCGACAGTGATTACCAATTTTTCAAAGTGCTGTTCGCATTGATTCTGAAGCGATTTTGTAAACGGCAAATAAAGGCGCATTCGTCGTCGCCCACTCTGGTGGACACAAAAACTAAAGAAAAAACTAAAAAAGATAAAAACTAAAACTTGTGCCCCTCATCATTCTTTTGAACGTAACGTATTTATCGTTACAACTTGTTGTGTTTTAAAAATCGCGTCTTTAACAGGTATTCCTTATGCTTCTTCATAATTTTATATTGCTGTTGTATTTGTTGTTTTCCCTTTAATGTTGTTTATTTAGTTTTTAATTTCCCAATTCGATATCATCGTGGCGTCTCGTTCCGTTCTGGCCAGTTGTTTGCGTTGGCCTAATCCGCAAGTGTCAGTTTTGTTTGTTGAAGAAAAGACAGCAACAACAAATAAATCAAAATTGAAATTTTAGATATTGATACAAAAAGCCAATTTAAAGTTTCTTTTTTTTCGTTATTATAAATGAAAAATTTAATCCAATTTTTTTTAAAAAAAAAACTTTGTGGTTGATGCACGGTATTCGCTTTAAGTGTCTTCATTAATTCAACAATAGACCGGGAGCAGAGCGCGCTGAGATTTTCAGCTAAATTGAATCAATTGAAATAATTCATATGTTTAATATTCCTCAAGTGTTGTCCGGTGGGTAACTAAACAAAAAAATTAGCAATAATCACACCAAAAAAAATATTCGTTTGAAAATGTTTTTGCGCAATATTTTAAATAACGAATTTATTAAGGAAAAATAAAGCAAATAATAAAAATAAAACAATAAATTGACACTGCTAAAATGTAAGTAATCGGTTTTATTTATTAAGCACTATAAATAAGGATATGTTGCATACAAGTATTCGTAAAAGAAGAAGCGGACGCATACAGCGGCGGACTTAGAGTACATTCAAATCACGAATCTGCAGCCGCAGATTTTCGGGGCGGCATATTTTTGATAGATTGTATAGCATTGACTTATTTTTTAATAATAGATCTATTTATGCTTATCATTTTCATCTGGACAGGTTATCATAACTATGCATGAAAAACTTCTTCTCGGGGGGTGGAAAGTATTTTGCATATTAAACCACATTATGCTGCAAACTAAACATTTCCTTCTTAACCAGAGAGTGTCAGATAGATAATTTTAAATACGAATAAAAAAATCGGCTTTTTTTTTGCGTAGTATGTATGTAGTTAGAAAAAAAATTATAAATTCTCTGGAGACTGATAATATTTTTTTAAAAAAAATGGCAAAACAACGTCCAATGAAAAAAATGAGGTTATAATATACCACAGTAAGGCAAAATATACGCAACGCATAGAGCTATAAAATATCTCAGCGGGGATTAAGACTTTGGGTTGCCTGAGGGTAAAAAGTAGAAATAGGCCCGTACTTACGAAAAAATATTTCATCAAAACAAAAAAAAAAAAAAAAACTTGGGCATTAATAAAATTCAAAACATAGATCACTTTTTCCGCTAGTTGGGGGTGTCGCCTTGAGCTTGGGGCACGGACCTATAGACTTACAATATTTTATACGAAAATGGCTACTCATACGTTGATTGGACAAAACACGATATCGCTTGCAATGTTGTCTGTGTTCATGGCGATGGCAGATTTACGTAAAGGCTGCGATTAGGGCTCCGATTTAGCAATTTTAAAATAATCTGAACGAATTTATGTTTTTGTCAGGAATATTAAAAATAATCTAAATTAAGAGTTGATAGTTTTTAGTTTTTTTTTTGTCAACAAATTTTTTGGATAAAAAGTTACTTGCATCTCAAAGTTTTATAAAAAAGGCGACATTAGCTATGAAGCCTACGACGCCAAAACGCGTTTTCCTTATGACTTCCCAATTTTGTTTTGATTTGACAGGCGAATGATGGAAAATCTCAAGGACAAAATTCAAAAGGATATATCCAGTCACGTACCGTACATGTTTGGCGCTCGGGGCGAATAGTTGAGTTGCTGCTCCCTACACACAACTTTTTATAATTTCACGATTTTTTTTGAGCAAAAGGTCCTCACTTTTACTTCTCGTAAATGCTAGCAAAATGAGATATATTCCACAACTGAATTACAAAATCATCACACAAAAACCCTACCGAAATAAGATATATACTCGTATGAGAACAATTTTGTCGCCCCCAAGTGGTTGAGCCCTGGGCAGTCCCGCTAGCTAAGCTGCTGGATATTATGTATTGATGTGGTGATTATTATTACAAACTAAATCTGTCTGAAAAACATTACTTATTTAGTCAGGAGACTGAGAGTTTTAAGTTTTTCATCATAGTTTTTTAAGAAATATATTTCGAAACGAGGTTATTTTGAGGGTAATTCTAGAATTAATAAAGACTTACAATTTTCATTTAAAATACAATTATTTTTTTCTATATTACTATACGAATATATGTACATATATTATATATGGAAAATGTTCTGAGGTGATATAATTAATTTAAGTTTAGGCAATTTCTGAAAATGTTACAAAAATGATTTCATAAAACCAACCCATTAACAGAAATATTACAAGACCAGATGCTAAGTGATTTCATGATTTCTTTCGTTTCTTGAATTTAATTTTTTCCAGAATTTAATATCTTTAAGATTTTGAGTGAAAAATGAGTCAAATCATTTGCCAATATTTTTGGATATTGTAGTATTTCTGAAAAGTTGTTAAGGCAATATTTTCTATGAATACTGTGGCGCAAAAAGTGCGTACACATGTGCGGCGCGAAAGTATGAAACGTTTGGCCCAAGGATATGCAAACATTGACTTTGAATGTGTGAAACGTTCACTTTCAGAAATCGTTTACTTATAGTGTGCCAATGGCTATCGTTAATTTAACTGTTGGTACATTAGGAATTTTTTTTTTCTTTTCAAAAGAGCACTGCCATAAAAACAGAAAATTACATAACTTAACTTAAGCAGAGAGATCTACCATATAACAAGTTTTTGTTAGTCAAAGCAAATTCCGCATCCTTTGGCGTTTGGCTGTATGTACACTGTGTGAGGTTATAGCACACAAACGCAAAATGGCAGTAACTCAAGTTATGTCCTTTTATTTTTTACGATATTGCTGTTTACGACGATAGTTAAGTACTAGGCCGACTAGTTATTTATTCTGCATTAAAGTTAAGATGAAATATAAATATTTGAATAATTTCAAATTAAATAAATCAACCAAACTTAATCAAAACTGAATGTAAAATACATATGGTGATGCCATTTTTGGTATTCTCAAACCAATCCGTTTTTCTTTGTGCTGGTGTCATCTAATGTCGTTTTTTAGTTACATTGCCTTGGAAAACTATCTTGATGTGGCTACTTGAGAACTTCTTTTAGACTGTGCTTGTTTCAATTTCCTTGGTTGAACCGAGTTTCGTATAAAACTTTTTAGATTTCTTCGTTATATTAGACAATTCAGCCAATGAGCGCAAAAAAGTTTCCTTAATACATATGTATGATCTTAATTTTTGCATTTGGTGGTTGTGTAGAAGTTGTACTTCCTGAGCAGCTATATTTAAAAAAAATGTTTTTTTAATTATGCATATGAAGAGATTTAATATTGTACGACAAAAAAAAAAAACCAAAAGTTATTAACTTTTCCCAAAAAACAAAAATTCCAGCTATTAGGTACCAAAAATTTTACTACACCCTGTATGTTAGTTTGACTTATTTTCAGTTTAAATCAGGTACTTTATCAATTTTAAATCATAACGAATAGCTGTGGTCGATTTTTGAAACAATATGTTTTGCATTAAGTTATTATTTTCTTCGCTTTGTGCTTCGCATTTTATTAATAAAACAAAAACATTTTGGCCTGAATTAATCCATCATTACCAAAGAATAATTTTCTCAAAAATAAATATTCAGCAGCATGTAATTTGTTTTTTTTTTCTTCTTTTTTATGTGTAGATATTTTAATATTTTTTGAGAAAAATAACTCGAGAAGATTTCATTAACAAGTTCTTTGAGTCTTGAGTTCATATGCAAAATATTTTTGGGCTTACGTATGTTACGTTTGTGCATTTTTGTTGTTGTGGAATTTTAGTTCTTTTTTTTACGAGACTTGTAAGATGAATATATTTTTGTTATCGTACACAAATTTTTTCCTCCATTAAGATTTTCGTTTGAAAGTGTTGTGGTTACGAAACCGTTTAAGTTAATTCACTCTTTTTAAATATTGCAGTAAGCTGAAGCTAGTGGTATGTATTTTAAATTCCATCAAATCTGCAAAATTTATCGTTTTACTTGAGTCTTAATAGTATTCAACATATACAGATCAGACCAATTAAAATTTAAGAAATTTTTCCTTATATGATTTTCTTTTTATATGTAAATTATCAGGTGAAGTTTGGGCCAATTTTTTGAATTTCTGCAGCTTTGAAAATTCATAAATTTTAAAGATGATCGTGGTTTTTTATGCCTGATATATATGTACATGTCTGAAAAAAAATTGTCATTATTTCAAAAGCTGTTGGTGTACATGTAGCCTCTACAACTTCGAAAAGAATTTTGAAAAGAAGTTTTCGTTTTTTATTGTTTTAAATTAATGGCCATTTTGTTTTAATGAAAGGCAACTAAAATGCTAACAAATCGTCGGAGCCCGAATTTCGAAAAAAATGTTTTCGGCTTTAATTATCATAAGTAATATCTCAAAAAAAAAAACTTTTTTTTCCAAAAAACAGTATTTTGTTTTCCAAGTTCGGGCTCAAAGGATTTGTTTGAACTTTAGTAAGCTTTAGTTAGAGAAAAAAATTGTTAATTTTCGTGAGGATTTGCGTTCTCTAGCGTTTTTTGAAAACACGATTTGGAACCACTGTGCATATGCGCGATCCGGATGAAAGCTCATACTCGGGTATCAGTTGATAGATAAATTAAAGTGCTATTAAATAAATTTGCAAAAAAAGAACAAATCGGTGAAATCGGTTAAACTAAAAGAGAAATAAATAACAAAAATACAGTGGTAAAATTGAAGAAAGTAAAATCGCAATAACTTGGGCATAACATGTTCACACTTGCTCTCGCAAATTATTGCACTGAGGACTTAACCAAAACCTTAGCTAAAAAAGTACAGAAACACAGAAATTGTGAAACCCCGAGAAGTTTTCATTAAAAATAAAACCCGAAAATATATTGAAATACTCGGTCAAAGTGCCACCGATTGACTCTAACTATTTTCTAGCGATTGGTGATTTTTTTTTTGTTAAATGGAAAACATTTTAAAAAACTAAGAAAATGCCATTTTCCCTTTAATTCATCAATTTCAATGTAAATCCAATGCAAATCATAAAACAAAACCACTTAAAAAGATCCACAAATGCAAACCAACAAAGAGTTTGCAATGCATATTTTTCTATAAAACTACTTTGACCTCAATATTTTTGACATCAAAGCTACTGAACGTATCCACGTATGTACGTTCAAATACCACAAACATTAAGATTAATGAATAAAAAAGTCTTAAAAAAAATGAGATAACTCCAACGCTAAAAAAATACGCGCCGACTGCATTTACTTTGCGGTAAAATGATTTCATTTTCCAAAATAACCAACGAATAAATGCTACCAAAAAAATGCGCAATATCTTGCACAATATAATGTGCAGCAAGATATTGGATGTTTATTTCTTATTAATTAATTCATTAATTAATACGCTGCGGAAAACTTAATTTCACCTAGCGTCGTCAATTTAATAACTGACCATTTAGCGCAACCAATGTTCTGGCTGGCTGTCGGTCCGTCTATCAATTTACCTTAACTGCTGTCACACATGATGGACATGTCACGTGCGCTGTAAATTAACTGGCCAAATTTAAAGGCAACATAACTGACAACACACTTTAAAGTTAACAGTGTTGCCATATTTGTGCGACTTGCGGTAATTTGGGTTGACTTGTTGGCAAGTGTGAATAAATTAGAAATTAGTAAGTGTTTTAAGTGTTGGTGCCAATAATGCTGATTGCTTTTGACTTTTAATAGTCACAAAGTAGTGCTGATATTATCATTATAAGAAATGCAAGAAGTTATGGCGCTTTTTCAGCATTTATATTGTACATATTGTGCTTGCAATGTGCGCTACCGTTTTTTATTTGCGCATTTGCTCATTGTAAATACCAGCCACCAGCTATTTTGTATTGGAAAGGGTCAGCAGCATTCGACGTAATATTGCTGTGATGACTTGCTGTGATGTATAACATTTTACTGAGAATGCAAATAAAACATCGATCAGTTTATTGACATATCGATATTTTAAGACTGAGAATTGATCTAATTCACATTTCCTATTTTTTTCTGTTTATGCCTAAGTCATAATCGTTAAAAAATATATTTATATACTATGTAAGTATTAGAAAGTTAATAAGTATTGAAAAAAACGAAAAATGCTGCAAAATTTTTAAAAATGTGGGAGAAGGATAGGAAAAAAATCTATCAAAAAATTCATATGCTCCTAAATTTTGATTTTAATATTAAAAACACTTAAACCAAACTAACAAATTTGAAAATATTTTTATCGCATTTTGCGAAAAAATTTCTACAAATTTATTATTTTTTCGAATTTTTATCAGAACACTCTCCATTTACCTACAAAATTTATAAGATTGAGGTCAAAATAAAATTTTAAATTTTTTAACGATCTCTAACCGTCCGTGACACAAGTGTAATGTGAATTGGGCTCTAAGATTTTGAGTATCAAATTATCTCAACATGAGCAACTTATTAATGTACAAAGTTTCAGACAAATAATTTTTTTTTTTCGTTTGACGTGTTGAAAAGAAGGAAATCCCGGCCTTCCCAAAATTAAAAGTTTTTCCCGAAAATGGTGAAAAAGCTTAGTCGCCACTATGAAAATATTAAAATTTTTGTGTCGAAAAAACTTGTTGACCTTTTTTTTTTTAATCGAAAAAAATAATAAAATTTTTCTCTGGAAGAAAAGACATTTTTTCTGCTCGTTAAGAAAAAATTTAAGTAAATCAACGACTTTTTCCGAAATTTTTAATTCCTAAAAGACCCCCGGACTTGACATTCAATTCCAGGCTTGGCCTGTTCAAAAGCGGTCACTTGGCAACCCTGCGTGTTAAGCCCCATAAATTGGCAAAAGATCCGATTAAATCTTATCGTACCATATACCTGACTTTTTGGCATGAGATCGATTTATTTTCACTCTTCTTTAATAGCTTTGTTTACCACCAATTTTTCAATTTGAGGCGTAATTTTTGAGTAAATGACCAAACACTGAAGAAAATATTCAAATGAGTTATTCAGCTTCTTAAAACACTAGCATAATAAAGTACCATCTAAGTAGTTACCTCGATTCGTGATTTACATTATTTTCACTGACAGATCTGACTGGATCGACGCAAGAGCTAACGCTTATCAAGTATACATATAAATTTTAGTTACATATATGATGACCTTGCTGCAACTAAGGGTTAACTAAAGAATATTTGAAAGTAGCATCATGTCGTCAAACATACTATAACATATATAGTCTATAAGATGTAAGACCATTTCTCAATAGGAAGTATCTTTGCGGCACTATTGAGAAGTAAAAAAGTCATCTTCTGAGTAGATATTTACATATATCTGAACTGTGCACATAAAATATTAGTTTATTTTTTAAATATTGAAAATGTTAGTTAACCTCTTGTTACATGAATGGCTTCATATGTAAAACTACATAGCTGAGATATTTGCCAATATTTTTTAATGTGTGGAAGAGCTTCATTTCAAAAAATGAAGCTATGCTTGAAAGCAATTCTGGCCTATAAACATTCTTGATATTTGGTTAGAGGGCTTGACAATGATAACAAAAGTATATTTTTAAATTCTTTTTCTAGTTTTCACATTTAATGCCATCCCTTTAATAATGGGTTACTGCTGCTCTTGTTGTTCGTTTTTATGTGGACATTAAGGTTAATTGCATGCAACAAAGTTTTGTGATTAGCATCTGACATAAATCAGTAATAACGTAGTGTACTCGTACTGTACATGCGGCATTCTATATCAAAACGAAAGGTGCTGGACTTTGAGGTTCGCGGTTTTGCAGTCTCTTTTTTTTGCTGTGGGTAGTAATTTCATAATTTACCATCAATCATTTCGCCATAAATTGCGCTATAATTTTTCAAAATTTATAAAAATTAAAAGATCTAATTTTTAAACTATTTTTTATCTCTGTAAATAACAACTCTAAGAAAAAAAACTGTCAGGACATAAAATGTTAGAAATTAGTTGGTTGTTCAAAAAAAAAAATAAATATATTTTGCAAATTTAGCTCCCGGAGGGTAGTGGATATTCTGGCATAAACTTGATTTTAAATTTGTATTTACTTTTTGAAGTGAAACTTCTTTAGCGGGGGTGTGATTTAAAAAAGTAAAGCTATTTTTTTTAGCCCTACTGTCACTTAATATAGTGTTTTCCTCGAAGGTAAGGCTTGGTTGACGGGTTCTAGAATAGCTACAACAATAAATGATATACTTAGTTACCAAATTCAGTACTTATCGAGCAGGGTGCCCGAAAACTATCAGCTTCGAGATCGGTGAAACATAAGCTGAGATATAAGCGTCGAAAAACTTCCTATTTTTTCAAGCAATGCACAACAATGCGAAGAGAAAAAAATCTACTGCGCTCTCTCATAGTAATTTGCTTTTGCTTTTGATATTTTAATAGCACCCACGCTTCATTTGGAAACAATAACAATTTGACTTATGGCGAATTGATACCTACCCTCCAAAAAAAAACAAGAAAAATTTAAATTAAAAATCAGCAAAATTGGGAATCTGAAGAAACAGCTCCTTTTGTTTTGACTTGAAATGCCCCTTATGCGTTATGCTGTCGCCGCCACCACAGCACAAAAACAATAAAACTGCAGTAGCGACGAGGTAGCCTGCAGTTGCTTTAAATAGCAGCCTTGTGTGCATTGAAATCAAAAGTGATGGAAATGTTGATGACGACAATGTCGATGATGGTGGTTTTTTTCATCGCTTCCTCCTTAGAACGGAAGTGTGAGTTTTTTTTGTTTCTTATAACTATTGTGACCAATCATTATGTGTATTTGCATTGCAAACCAAATATTTACGATAATTTCAACCATATTGTGTGTGTTATCAATTGTTACTTCTTTCAGAAGCCCAATGTTTACCAGTAAATACATTTGAATTATGTTTGGAAGGGCTTATCAGTTCTTTGAAAATTCCTTTGTTAAGAATTCAACAAAAAGATTACAGTTGGTACATTTTTGTGTATAATCATTTTTAACAACTATTTTTAAGCATTAAATATTGTATCACTAAATGAAGTTAATGTCAAGGGTTTAAAATGGTATTATCTTCCATATGGTATATGAGTATGTATACAAAAATAGACTTACTAGCATCGTAATGATTTAATGTGCATTTTTATGTGACGCCGACCGCGTAATGTGCAGAGTATTACATATCTGAAGAGATTTTTATCGTACTTTCGTGACATTTTTCATTTAAAAACATTAATTTATGTATTGGGTACTTTTTAATTAAGAATTTTATGAGAAATTAAGTCTGAAAATGCAAAGAAAAACAAAAATGTGCTTAAGATGTTTCAATTGCCGTGCGTTATTTCAGTTGTGGAGCAAAATTTATAATAGATTTTTAACATACCATACAAAAAATGAACGATATTGTTCGTTGCATTCAGAAAAATTGAAAGAAAATTTTTTGGAACTACCCAATTTAAAGGTAATATATTGAGTAATTTTTGTATTTTTTTTTAAATATTTTCATTGCTCAAATGCATGGAAAACATATCCCAACAACATGGTCTGTTTTTAGCAGAAAATGTTGAGTATATAGGGCGTGCTCGGATCTTGAAAATATGTGAGCAAGCGCTACTTTTAAGAGTTGAATTTTTTTTGGTAATGTGTGAACAACCTTACTAAAAGTATGAAAGAAAATTGACTGAAGGTAGTGTCACACTTTAAACTTTTATCGAATTCTTCGATTCGTCGTCTTTTTCAACATTTTTCTACTTCATTAACTTTTTTCGATATTTTTCGGCACACATTTTTTGACAATATTTCGATATTTTTCAACTGTTTGAATATTTTTAAACATTTTCAATATATCGCTCACTTACTTCAAGACTGGCATAACTCAAAAAACACAAAGTGGGAGAAAAACGCATTTAAAGTTTTCAATAAGTTACTTTTCATATGAAAATTATGAAAAATATACCTACATAAACTCTCCACACAAAGCAACTTTATGAGATACTTTTCTGATTTTTTCATACACACGAAATAAAACATGAAATGTCGGATATTTCTGCATCATTAACTCAGAAATCACGTTTTTTGAGTTATGCCAGTCTTGAAGTAAGTGAGCGATATGTATTTGAAATGTTTTTAACTTTTTTTTCGATTTTGTCAACATTTTCGTCTTTTCATGTTTCGAATTTTTGAACATTATGTGGGTTTTTAAGCATTTTTCAAAAATGTTCCCCCCTGTGCAACATTTTTCGATATTGTTATTTTTTTGATCTTACTGTTCAATATAATGTGTGTTAACACCAAAGGAATTAAACTCAAGAAAGATAAGTTAAGCAGAAAAATGAACTAAAGGTAGTTATACTAGTTTCGTCCGATGCTAGGCGGATTCATCATTATCATTTTCAACGTTTTTCGACTTTTCCCACAATAATGGGCGTCGTAATTAATATAAAATACTACTTGGCGCTTCTGAATAAATATCAGCTCCTATCAGCTCCATTGCTGTTAAGCCTTACTGAGTAATGAAAAAATAGATGCGATTGCTTGGTTTCAATTTAATTTAACTTAATTTTGCACATTGTAAGAACATGACTGAACACAAGGGTTTTTTTCACCAAACAGATGAATTTTAAAATTGTTAAGCTTCGGTATGTTTGCTTTCAAATAAGTTTCTCTCATAATCAAATGATACTCATACGCCATGTTGTGTACATATCATATTTAAATGAGAGTTATTGCCTTTTTAACTGCCCACAATAGAAAATGTATGTCTGCATATGAAAATATTGATGCTATTGAGCTTTGTTCAGAAAATTTACATGCAATTGGTACACTCAGCACATGCAGTCAGATGTCGGATTGCACTGTATTTGGGACTTTACTTTAACAAAAATTAATATTACCTCAAAGTAAAAATTTATTTTTTGCCATTTGTCACAAGCAAAAATTTTCTAAATTTATATTTTAATTTTTTTCTAAAAATATTCAGACCCATTATTACTTTTACTAAGCGCTGCACACACAACTATCAAATTTGTTGTCATACATTGTAGCCACATTTTATGTTCTGTTGCAAACATTTAATTATCCTCGCAAAGCACTTAAAATATCTGTTAACCCATTTACCTCGTTCTGAAATCTAGAAGTGTTTTAACCCGGCGAGTGCAATTTTCGTCCCTCTCATTTTTGTGTTTTTGTGTGTGTAATCTTAATCTTCCGCAAACAATTATTGTTTTCATGTGAACTCAACACACATGCCAAAGGTCCTTCGCCTGCAACACAATCGCGTGTAGTGCAGCGCCTTTATTCAATGCTTACTGCTTGCATTGTAATTGAAGCAATTCCCATAATGAAAGTGCCGAGTAGCAGCGACATACGAGTGGAACGCGACCCAGATTCCTTGTGGTGAGCAACGCTAAGTGCGTCCGACGACTGTTCCCATTCCTTACATTTTAACGGCATAGAGAAAAAAAAAACGTAAACAAAAACAACTTTTCTCCTAGTAATCACTTCATCGTAATTGCAAATACGAGCAATTATATTTGCTAAGCAAAAGTGGAAGAGAGAATGCGCGAGAGAAAAAGAGAGAGATAAAGTCAAATTGGTGACTGCTTTGGCCAGACCACCCGAATGCAGCGCCACCCACAACTCACCACTTATCAATGCAAACACACCATTGCCGAAGCGTCGATTGACTACTGAAATACAGATAGCGTTTCCATCGATCTGCAATATGAAATCTTTTGGGAAGGGGTAAACATTCTTATCAAACATTCTTGTGTGCATTTTTTTTTGCAATTAACTCTCGCTGCCAAGGTAGCTTTTTTGGATTTTATTTGCTTTCACTAAATCGAACATTTTCACAGAGTTTCACCTTGGACTTATTTTTCCAAATGCTAACCTGAATAACGTCTTAATTTGACCATTAAATGTATGAAGAGTTTAATATAATTATTTTCGAAGAATAACTTCCAACATTCGATATTTCTTTTGGAAAAGATATTTGAAGTGAAACTTTTTTGGTTCCGTTAAGTTGAAGTTTTTTAGACATATTGGAAACCGAAAACGTATAACAGGAAGGTGAAACCGAAAATATGAATATGCATGTAAACAAATAAAGAGCCATAGCTGCTAAAATACTGAACCCACATAGCAAATGAAGTATTGTTCTCGTAAAATTACTTAGCAGATTTTTACGGAGACACTAGAACTTCAAAATTTGTTTATAGGTTGCGTTTATCTTTGGACTTAGCTGTTGAAACTCAAGGTTTGTTACTAAAATTCCATTTTCCTTACTGTTTGCTAGATTTAACACTTAGTCGATTTTTCAATGTTTCCCAATGTTATTTGATACTTTTGGGTATTTTTGATGAATTTCGATACTATTCAATATTTAACGTTATAATTTCGACCTCCATGGGCTTTTGAATTGTTGTCTATGTACATATATCGACTTTTTCTATACTTTTCAATACTATTTTACTGTTTTCGACTCTACTAATGTTTTTTTTTGATTCCCATCGAAAATTAACGAATTTTTCGATGTATTTCAATTCTTTTTGATATTTATCTTTATTGAAGCCTTCTAAAGTTTTTCCGACTTTTTGATCGTTTTCATTACAATTCGACTTTATCGATGTATATCGTTGTTATCGAATTTGTCAATACTTTCCTACATTAATTTTTTAATGTTTTTCGATAAATTTCGCCTTTCTCGATAATATTCGATACCTTCCGATTTCTGTCAACTTCTTCATCGTTTTCATTGTAAGTCAACATTTCGATACCATACCTTTTTTTAGATTTCTCCTATAATTTTTTAGTAGTCATTCATCTAATTATTTCTTTGATTGTATTGTCTTATAATATTGCTTTGGCAAAATCGCTTAAAGTACTATCGCAGAAAAATCTAATAGTTCAGTAAATTTTGGCCTGTTAAAAATAGAGAAACGATTGAAATTAAAAAAAAATTCCCACCCAAAAGTTGTAGAAAAATGCCACAAAAAGCATATAGAAAAAGACACCCATAAAAAGTTCATCAAAAGGGATTTTACATTTTTCATATGAAATTAGATCCATGTTTCTTTTTTAATCTAAAAACGTTTTGTTTTGCATTTTCGGGTTTTTGTTTGCTTTTCAAATTTGTAATAACAGCAATTTTTTTCACAAGTCACAGTTATCTCTTTAATAGCAAAAAATCTAAGAAAATCATTCTGCAAACACAAATTTTGTCACGATGGTAATGTCGCTGGTAGCGCAACAGCTTCTTACTGCGCTGTTGTTGATATTTCAGTAAAACTGATAGCAATTGAGATACCAGCACAACTTTGGTTAGTTTTTCTTCGACGTTCGGTGGGTTCGCTACAATACGATTTAGCATAACGGCATTACACAGCTTCTGCTATTCCGAGAAAATATTGCATATGCTTAGGCGCCATAAGGAAAACGCACGTAGTCACGCAAACGATACTTTAATTTCATTTATTTCTGCTTAATTTCGCAGCGCTGCGGATGGCTTTAAGATGGTGCACAGCAATGACGATGCCATGAATAAAATTCCACTCAAATCTGCGACAGGACTCGATGATGAAGAGAAAAATGGCGGCGAGTTTATACATGATACAGCTGTGGCGGAGGAAGCGCGGCGTGAACAAATGTACGTGTGTCAGTGTGCCATTTGGCTGTACATATTAAAAATTTTAAGTTTTATTACACAAATTCAATGCATATTTTTAGGCGCGCTAACATACTCAAATGGATGAAAAAATTGACAATAGTTATCATCTGCTTTATTGGCATCGCATTAATAAGCTACGTCATCATTAGTTTATGCTTTAGCGGTAAGTTGATAGAAAACGTTGCCTACTTTAAGGCGGCGCTTTTTCTACCGATATATTGTACTATATTTTGTATGCTTCTTATGACACCCGCTGCACTGCTTCACAAGAGTTAAAAAAAAAACAAATGGTATTTATCTCACACACTTTATCACTCTCTCTTTTTTTTGTGTCCACTTTTGTCTTATTCTTTTTCTTCCAAAATCTACGTAGACTGGCATAAATCTTCCAAATCTTCTTCCTCTAATTCTCTTTTGCCAGATGACAATGACAATGACAACAATAGTACGTACGAAAATACAACAACGTCAATTCCAAATAACGCAACAAGTCAGCAGCAACATAGTGACAGAAGCAATGTCACAGTGTTGGCAGCAGCAACAGCAGCAGTAGCTGCTTCTCTGGGCCTTCCTGTCACAACAGAGTCAACAAGCAGCAGCAGCAGCACCATCATCACGCCAGCGTCAGTTATTGCTGATACAACTGCGGCGACAACAATATCTGCGACGCAGGATGTGACACAAAAACCAAAGGACAACAAAACAATGAGAGCAAATGATAATGGTAACGCTGACACGAATGGAATGCATTTGAAACCTACGTTACAGGATGCGCCAATCAAGGACACCGCACACTTCAAATCAAAATTGGGTGTCTATGAAAAGGCAGCTGTTTGCTCGGACAAGGAAGTTTGCAGTCAAATTGGCAGGTAAGCAAGAGAAGGGAAGAGAATGTAAAGAAGCGACAACATGCACTATAAAAGCTGTTTTTTATCGATTAAAATGTTTAACTACGTAAGTAATAGTAATACTTAGTTAAATTAAATCCTGTTGGCTTTTGACCGTTTGAATATTAGTCAAAAATGTTCGGCGTTCATTCGTCCGTTTCTTTAGATACCCGATAGTTAACAAGGAAATATCGGTCATTAAGATATTTCTTGCTCTTTGAGGACTAATGTGTATCACGGGAAAAATGTTCATATTTTGTTTTATTTCTTAAGGAAGTAAGGCAAAAAATCAGACGTTGTTTTTAAAAACTATGTTGTATTTTTCATGAAAGTTATCATTTTCCTATTATTGATCACCATAATCAACTTTGGGTAATAGCTTATAATCGATTTTGGCATTTTTTTTGCATTCTTTTGGTGCAATATTTTTTAGTAATTATTCTTTTTATCTTTGCCTAATATTTTCATATATTATTCCATTAATGTGCTTTGAAGATTTTACCTAAGAGCAGAATAGGTAAGACTGCCCGAAAGTTTATCCGCCCGAATTTATTTTAAGATTGTGTTTGTAAGTGCACGTGAACTAACTAAACTCCAGAAATTTCGAAGGCTTTCATTAGAATGAACCGCATATAACATACATTTTTAAAGTAGTATACTGCTCTCATTACTATCCCACTTACACAACCCACTCTTATTCTTATTCTTATTGTTTCTTTTTCTATTCTATCTAGCAACATTTTAGCGAAAGGTGGTAGTGCTGTTGATTCAGCCATAGCCACACTACTCTGCAATGGTATCATGACCATGCATAGTATGGGCATTGGAGGAGGCATGATGATGAATGTTTACACGAAGAGCAACAAACATGCTTACTCCATAGATGCACGCGAAGTAGCGCCCTATGCTGCCTATCAGGAAATGTTCGATAACATTTTGAATCGTTCACTGCATCATGGTCTAGATATTGCAGTGCCCGGTGAGCTAATGGGTTATTATCGCGCACACGAACGTTTCGGCAAGTTGCCATGGAAGACATTAGTTGAACCATCGCTAGAGCTTTGCAATGATGGTTTCTATGTAACTCAGCATCAATGGAATGCGCTTAGCTATAAAATGGAGCAGCGTAAGAATAATACGGTCCTAACGTACGTTGATTGAAGTACAAATGTTGAGGTCAACACCAAAAAGTAACATTAACAACAGCGCTCGTATGATAGAATATTTAAACATTATGTGGTTGAATTAGCTCAGATGTTAATGTAATCTTTTGGTGTGGACCTCCTTAAGTATATTTTCATTTTATCTTTCAAAATTTCATTTCACTTAGGAACCTTTTCACGAATTCCACCACAGGTAAGTTGCATCCTGTGGGCACTAAGTTAAAACCACAGGCGGAACTATGTGAAACCTATGTGCTGCTAGCTAAAAATGGTCCACTTGATTTTTATAATGGCACACTGGCGCGTCTGATAGTGGAGGATCTGAATGACCTAGGCAGCACAATTACTTTTGACGATCTAGAGACTTATGCTGCAGATCTTGTGAGCTCGATAACAATGCAGTTGGGAGATGACATTCTATATGCGATGCCACCGGTAAGCGGCGCTATTGTGGTCGCCAATATATTAAGTGTGCTGGAGGGCTTTAATTTTACGACAGCTGATGTGGAGAATGCAGAACGTGAGGCTACCACAATACATCGTTTTGCAGAAGCGCTGAAGTTTGGTTTTGCCAAACGTTGTGAATTGGGTGATCTACGTTTCAATGATGTACGCGAGGTGAGTATTTGCTATGCAAGATGGTGACAAATATCGCTTCGAAGGAATAAACTGCATATATTGATTTCTCTTATATATTTCTAGCTAATCAGTAAGTTGACCAACCCGGACAATAGTATTGACATACGCAATCAAATCAATGATACATCAGTGCACCAGAATATCTATGACTATGGCATTCAATACACAGGCTTAGATGATGTGGGTACCTCACATACCGTAGTCTTAGCGCCAAATGGTGATGCTGTCTCTGTCACAAGTTCGGTGAATGAGTAGTAAGTCAATAAAATTTAATTGGGGCATTTTAAAATCATTCAGATATTAACGCTGCTTCTCTTTCGTCTACACAAAGCTTTGGTGCTGGTCATGCTGGTAAGCGCACGGGTATTATCTTCAATAGCGCTATGCTTGATTTTTCTGTACCGGGACAACCAAATCTATTTGGTTTCCCCCCAGCGCCAAGTAATTTCATTGAATCACGTAAGCGTCCTATGTCATCCATGTCACCAATGATATTGGCCAGTCCAGAAGGTGATGTTCGCATGGTCGTAGGCGCCGCTGGTGGCTCGAAAATTATATCGGCCATAGTTGAGGTGGTAGCACGTGTATTATGGTTTGGTCAAGATATCAAAGCGGCTATAGACGCACCGCGCTTCTATCACCAATTACTGCCGAATATATTGGAATACCAAAAGGGTGGCATTAGTGAGGTTAGTATTGGAATTTCGGAATGAAATTGGCCAAGGTCGCTCATTGCTTTAAAAATATTTCTTACAGCAAGTCATTAAGCTTTTGGAAGAAAAAGGTCATAAAACTCAAACCTTTCAGGGTATCGGTTCCGTTGCTTGTGGTATTGTCAAAAATGCTACAGCGATTTATGCAAATGCGGATTATCGCAAGCAGGGAGGCGTGGCAGGATTTTAATATTCCCACCACGTTAAAAACGTAACAGCATTCATCAATCTATTCAAATGAGATTATTTATTGAGAGAGAGTTGTAAAGTTTAAATTTTTTTTTTATATACATATATTTATTAAAACAAAAGAAGAAGAAAGGAAATTCCACCTATGTACATTTTTCACTTTTATATCAAATTAACGCACAATGTAATACCGAGTATTTGGAAAAGCTTTTTAAGAGTAATAGGCACATACATGCATACATATATGTTTAGGTTAAGTCGAGCTTTGCGAGTTGATTAAAGATAAATAAAAGTTTTAAAAGCGGATATTTAACAAATATAAATGAAATGCATACACAGGTCTACATAGCTTGTTGTCTTACTTTGTTTTGGAAAGAAATATACAAGAAATATGATTTATGGAGCTATTGCGAATTCGAGAAGATAAGAAACACTCGAAATTAAATTAAATTAAGCTTACACTTGAGTATCTGAGTCGTTAGATTATAATGAACTTTTGGTTAGCTCAATATCAATAGCTGACGTTTATACTCAGTATCGCCAAGCCTATAGATTTGTTTCAAGATCGAAGAGATATTGGCTTAGATTCTTAGTAAACAATTGGTTTTGTTTTCTTTTCCTGATATTCCTGATATTAAAATAATAGCAGTATAAAATTTAAAACATCTATTTATTTAGGTATAAGCATTTTATAATGGTAAGTAATTTAATTATAAGATGTAAAACTTGGTGGTGAAACTTGAAGATCAATGTATTAATTTCAGGTAAATTGAACCATGGTAAGATAGTTAGCTAATGGCATGGATGATCAGACCAATCTAATTTTCTTTCTGTAATCTTTCCCTTTTTGAGATATGATACCTTTTTACAGTAATTGAAGACATGAGTGGATGAAAATTGCGCGGCTTGGATGTCTTGTGATATGCATATAGACCGGTGATGGCATTTGGGTTTTGTAGAAAAGTACTAAATGGAGACTTAAAATGTACTTTTTATGTACATGCAGAATGTACTTTTTTCGAAATAATATGTTCCTTAAAATTGTAAAAATTCACCTCAAGTTTAAGTTTCTTACCAAAAATAAAGGGTCACCAAAGCTTACTACAGCCACTATTTGCGATAAATTTATTTAAAACATGATACTGAAAATGTAACGATAAATTACTGTAAATGCGCTGTATGTATCGAAAATGGGCCAAGTGTACCTACTGAATGTACTGAAAACATGTCACATGTGCTGATGACGCAAATGTACTGAAAAAAGTACAAATGTATCGAAAAAAACCATCACTGATATAGACATTACAACCACATTCATGGCTTTCATCTACTCATATCTTCAATTGTTTATAGCAGGGATGCCCAAGTCGAACAAAAGATAATTATTCTGGCTCCAATACAAATATGATTAGCTCTCTCATATAAATTTGATAAGAAATCACATTTTAAGATCCCGCAAAAGGTAAAAAATATTAATCACACTATTCAGTTGTTCATTGTGAGTTCCATTGCTAGTGTTATTTTCTATATAACAAAACGATAAGCGCCGCGGCTCGCCGTTCGCAACGTTAAATGTCTGAACACATTTGACTTTATGCTTGTGTATCAACAGGTAATGTACGTACGTAGGTACAGCCACTCCCATCGCATTTTGTTATTTACGTATTGGCTCTTTTAATCAAACGACTAGCGACTTACAGCTCTCTTACTCGGCACTCCTGGCCATGCCTGGCTTATAGAGATAGCATTTTTTTATAAACCGCTCGGATTTTCTTCAAATACGACAAACAATTTTTTCCTTCATCTTTTAACAAATTTAATTGATACGTACGTTGTTGAAATGTTTTTTTTTCGCAAATATCTATTCCTGAATTTTCGATAATTTACTGAGTTTTCTTCATTCTTCTCATACTTGAATTCCATTATCTCCAGTTGTACAAAAGTGGTTCACTCGATTTGGGACCAGTGTGCGTGCGTTCGTTAGAGATCTCAGACGATCGCATCTATGTTTCGACTCGTCGCACGCTTTTTTTACAAAAAAAAAAATTTTAATAACTTTTGAATGGAATTATTATAGTACTTAGATAAACATATAGATCAAATGTTTAGATTAATATGAGTTTTTACCGTTTAAAAAGCATGATAGTTTCATTTTAATTAGAACCTTTGATTCAGCACCTATTTTTATATGTGAATGATACTATACTATTTGAATTTAGTTTTGACCAAAGGACGACTTCTGAAGAATTGTGATCATCGCGTATAAGCTCATACACTGAAAATAGAGTATGCTTCCTTCAAATAAATGTAATTAGTTGACAGATTCTTAAAACATTTATTAACTATCAACACATTTTAATTAATATTACTACGACAAACATACATAATATTTGTTGGAGTGGATTAAAGATATTTGGTTGGGTTGATTATTGTACACTTCTGTATTTGTTGGATCAATTGGAAATTTGCATACATCATTATCATCGCGCTTTAAGAAATCGTAAAATAAGTAAATCATATTCTGAAAATTTCAATCTTCTTAATTTTCCAGCGATTTTTAAATTTTTTTTTGGTCTCGTACATTTTTAGTAAGGTACTGACTGGAACAGATCTAATTTAATAAATTAACAAAAAAGTTATTTTGGACGATTCTTATGGCTTATGGTAAATAAATTGAAATATGTGGTAATATTAATGTAAGAAATATAAATTTTACATGAGTAGTAAATCAAAAATTAGTTGGAAAAAATTTGTCTCCTCACAAGATTTCTTAAGATGAAGCTGAAAGCAGAATATGATCACTCACAAGGGATCTAATGATTATTATTAAAGTCAAATCTCGGAGGCAATAAGGTCTTTGCTAACAAATATCACTTTTGAAAGCAAGGAGCTAGAAGCCCAGGAGCTTTTGCGCTTGTTCCATTCACAGCTGTAAAATAATTTTAGATATATAACATTACCTTCTTCTAGTCAGCAATTTATTATAACAATAGAAAAACTTAAGGGAAATCACTTATCCCTGTTGAGGATAAACTTAACTTGTTGTAATGAAATATGTATGTATTCAGTCCAGAAACGAAAAGGAAAAAAAAAATGTAATACAAAAGAGCTTACTTATATCAAGAGAAAGGAAAGAAGTAATTTTCCTGACTCCCATTTAAATTTTACGTTAAGTGTAATCTTTAATTTAGTTAAAGTCCTTCAACTTTAATATAAAATGAATTATTTCATCTTTAAAAGAATATTAGTAGAAAAATAACATCTTAATTGAAGCGCAGTTTACAAAACAAAAACAAAAGTCCAAATTGTTTTTAGAGTTTCATCTTGATTTCCCCAGGGATGAAGATTTTTTTTCTTCTTTTTTTTTTTTTGCAAATGCGGAGAGGAAAATTCCTGCTATATCTGCGCATGTCTGCAAAATGTTCACCATTCTGCCAATTCAACAGAATTTACACTCGCAGTTTGTTGTTTGGTCCTTGAGAAATTTTGCCAAAAAATATGTGCAAAGTTAATAAAAAACATTTTATTCGAGATAAAATTTTATTAAATAATTCTCAAACAAATTTTAAATGATAAGAATAAAAAATTTTCTGTGGCTTATAGTGGGGATATTGGCGTGGTTACTATTTCAGCAGCTGCAGTATCGAAACGTTGACGTTGGTAATATTTTGCTTGCTAAATCAATGAGAAAGTGAATGTGTGTAATTTTTATGCCTCTGTCAGTTGTAACAGAATCTCTTAGGAATTTGAAGCCACCCGATCCAGAGCAGCCACTGCCGGCGTCATCGTCAGTGTTGCATGCCTATGCAAATGCAGCGATTTGTTCGGATAGCAATATTTGCAGCAACATTGGAAGGTAGGCAAATGTGCTCATGCGGCCCTTTTGTTATATATCAGTCAGTGCTTTTTAGACTCTTTATCGTTACTTTTATTTTTAGAATTTCAAAATACATTAGATTTTAGATTGCTAAAGGCAAACGCTGAAAGTTTTTGAGGAAAAAATTTATAGTTTACAGGGTAATTTTTTTATGTGATACCAATAGGTCAATATCAATTAAATACTTTGGTTTTTTATATATGTACACTAGCTGTCCCGGCAGACGTTGTTCTGCCCTTTTCGATGTGTGGCGCAATGTTGTATGAACGCATGCGATGGAATGTAAAAGCGAAACAGCCCATTTTCCCAGTGAAACTAACTTTTGTCCCTATTCTTTTACAAATATGTACATATATAGCAGGCCTGCCAGACGTTGTTATGTGGGGCGATAATTTTTTCCTTTAAAACTTACAATTGCCCGTACCTTTTATATACATGTTTATGTACCAAGTCCCATTCATCTGTGTCCAGTAGTTGGTGATATATGATGAATTTGATTTTTAAAGGCGTGTCACCGATCATTTTTTAAAGCAAACTTTGTAAAAAACTTCCATAGGCCACAATTATGAAATCTTCATATAAATTCTATTTAAAAAGTTATTTTGTATAAGGTCCACCCAAAGTATGCACCCTAAATAAAATGTGTACGGCCTTAGTTGTGCCTCTTAATATAAAAGCCATGTAGTGTAAGTTCCATGAGAATCGAATAAGCGGTCTTCGAGAAAATAATATTTTAAAAATGTTTTTGTATTAGGGCCAATATAAATATGAACCCTTTATTAAAGTTTTATAGCCTACTTATGCCTCTTAATATAAAAGAATGTGCTGTAAATTCCATGTGGTGTAAATTCGGTGTGGTTCGATTTACCGGACTTAGTGAAAATTCTATTTCAAAAATATTTTTGTTTGTGGGCCACCCTAAATATGCACCCTTAATAAAAGTCTTATATTCTATGACACCTGCGTGATCGATACTAATATACTGTAAAATTTTCATCAAAATCGGCCGGATAGTTTCCGCGTCCATAAAAAACAAACAGATAGACGGACAGGCAAAAACTAAATTTTATAAAAACAACAAATTGCAGTTTAACTGTAAAAAGCAATTAACATCGTACTCTCTCATCAAAAGTAAAAAAAAAAAACTCAAGGAGAATTGTTCTTTGAACTTCGAAGTCAAATACAAACGGTACAAATGAAAACAAAAATAACAACACAGAAATCAAGAAGCAGCATAAGCATAAGCAACGACAAATCGAACGACAAATATTGTGTGAGGTTTTGCAAAAACTTAATCCTAAAAAATAGCATTTTTAACTTAAAAAAATCATAGAAATAAGTATACAATAACCATTTTTAGTGCAAATATGTTGTTTTAAAACATAAATTATTAAAATCGGTTCAGTATATTTTGCGGTTTCGCGTTACAAACCATTTCCATATAAGCAATTTTATATAAATAGTATAGATATGTGCACTAGGGTGATTCAAATTTTTTTTTTTGCCTGAAACAGGTTAAAAAATTGCAGGCACACGAAAGGAAAATTCTGGTAAAATTATAGCTCATAATATTGATATTTACTGGTGGCTCATCGAGCTTTTTTGTTTTCCATACGATTTGTATGGGGAATAATGCTTGACAAAACATTTGTCTCTATATCTTTAGTTTGCTAATTAACTAACGAAGTGCTTGCTTCACGAAAAAAGTGCAAGGAGCTTTTTTATAGAAAATTTTATGATCTTTCCAATGGGCTAGGTCCCGTATTTTTAACATTTTTTTTTTCACGAGATATAGAGACAAATGTCTTGTCAAGCATTTTTTCCCATACAAATCGTATGGAAAACAAAAAAGCTCGATGAGCCACCAGTAAATATCAATATTATGCAAGAAAAAAAAAAAAATTTGAATCACCCTAGTGTACACTTCTTTATGTATTCCTGTTATAGGATACAAATGTTTTAGGATAATCATTTAGAAAGCTTTGTGTTTCTCATGAAGAAAGTATCGCTAGTATGTAAGCTTAACATCGACTGAGATAAAATTCGTATGAAAGCGCAAAAAGCTTTGCTTATGTGCAAACGGTTGCTGTCTTATATCAGTTTTCATTCAACTAAATTAAGTTCACTAGTACTTTTTCTGACTGAGAAATGTTTCAAAGTAATTAGTGTAGTTAGTAGTAAACGGTCAAGGTTGGTATTTTTGATATATTTGACAGCATTATCTCAAAAAGTAAGAAAGATAAAGAAATGAACACAAAATTCAGACTCAAAGTTAAAAACTACAAGTGAAATGATAAAAAATTTCAGTTAACGATGTTTCAACCAAATTCGTATTTTCAAGAAAAAAAATATGCTTTTTTAAAAGTGCCAATGATAAAGTCTTAAAGAGAAAAATAGATGATCTGGTTTCTTTTTTTTAAGGCCTCAATTTAAATACCGTAGAAAGTATTGAAAGTGTAGAAAATTCAAAAAGCTTAAAAGCGACGGAGAATACCGAAAAAAAAGTATCATGATGTATTGAAAAGTCGTATATTTGTTTCTGTAGCCGAAATTGACTTAAATGGTTATTTCAGGAACACACTGCAATCGGGTGGCAGCGCCGTGGATGCTGCCTTGGCCACCCTACTCTGCAATGGCCTTATAGCAATGCAAAGTATGGGCCTCGGTGGTGGACTTCTTATGAATATATATATACAATCAGAGCAGCGTTCTTATAGCATTTTGGCACGAGAACGTGCGCCTAAAGCAGCAATGGAAGATATTCTAAAGGCAGGAAATATGACAAGTTCTCACTTTATTGCGATTCCCGCAGAAGTTATGGGTTATGCTGAAGCCCACACACGCTTCGGTAAACTGCCTTGGGCTGAGTTGGTTAAACCCACAATTCAGCTCTGTCATAATGGTTTTCAACTTTCTAAACACCAACGTGATGCCTTGCTGACAAATCAAGCAATGATATTGCAAGATAAGCATTTACGTCAGACATTTCTGAATTCCAGTACAAGTCAATTCTACTCAGTCGGCACACAAATACAACCGGTTATAAACCTTTGCCAGAGTTATGAGCAATTGGCGCGTAATGGACCTAAAGACTTTTACTACGGTCAGCTATCACGTGACTTGGTCGCTGATTTACGTGAGCTTGATAGCAATATTTCCATTGGCGATTTGGAGGCAGTCATTATCGATGTTAAGCCCTCAGTAAAGTTGCCGTTGGGACACTTTAATTTACATCTAACACCACCACCAGGTAGTGGACACATTATTGGCTTCGTTATGAATATTTTAAAGAGTTTCCAAAAGGAGTTTGCACACAAAAGAGAAATGGAATTGGATGCTACTGCTATACATCGCATTGTAGAGGCGCTCAAATTTGGCTTTGTAAAACGTTGGGAACTGGATATATCAGCTGATGAGCAGGTATTTTATCTAAAAAAAAAAAGCTAAACACAGCAACGAAAGTTCCTTATAGGTAAAGCTCTCATTTGATGTGGATGCCATACTTACGAGTAATTGGCAAAAGTGCAAGGCTCTTAAATAATTTACTTGCTTTGGATAAATTTCGGCGTCGAATAAGAGCTTTACTCGCTTGTGTACCTTAGTTGAATAACATTAATGTGAACGCACAAGCAATTTTTGTTTCACAAAAGATTAAATTTAAATTTTGTAGCTATTGCAACAACTAACATCAGTCAGTTATGCAACCGATAAAGCCAGCCTTATAAATGACACGAAATGCTCTGCAGATCTCTTTGATTACGGTGCCAATAGCAATCTATCACCTCGAAACGAATATGGTACCGCACATATATCCGTGCTGGCACAGAATGGTGATGCTGTTTCTGCCACTAGTTCCATCAATTATTAGTAAGTATTTAATATTTGAAAAGACGAACTAAAATCTTTTATAAATTATGTATTTGTGCACTGTAGCTTTGGTTGCGGTCGCTCTGGTTCACGTACTGGGATCATCTTTAACAACGCTATCGCAGACTTTTCAATCGAAGGTTTTCCGAACTATTTCGGCTTGCCACAACTTTCTAAACGTAATCGTATAAGTTCGGGTAATAGTCCAATGTCTTCCATGTCACCCATTATTGTTACTGACTTGCAGGGACGTGTACGTCTTGTTGTTGGTGCTGCTGGTGGTACAAAAATTATTAGCGCATTGGTGCATCTATTGGTGCGCGTTCTTTGGTTGGATCAGAACATAAAAGTCGGCATTGATGCTGCACGATTTCATCATCAACTATTGCCTAATATTCTGGAGTATGAATTTGGCTTGGTAAGTCAATTGATTGAGGACCTTTCTGAACGAGGTCATAAGATGCAACGATATCGTGAACGTGGTTCAGCTATTTGTGGCATTGAACAAAAGAATTCAACGATTTATGCCAATGCCGATTTTCGCAAGGATGGTGGAGTTGATGGATTTTAGAAAATATTTTTCATGAGACGAGGGAAACGATTTCATTTGCATAAAACTTAAACAGTAATTGAGCGCTTTAAAGGTTATTTGCGAGGGAAAAAATATCTTAAGATTAGTTTAACCCTCGACTATTTAACGTACTATTTGTATCACAAACGTTAAGGAAACGTAAGACTACTAATATGAAGGAACACCTGATACTGAATGCTATGCTTGTATATACGAGAAAATACTCGTCTGAAAGCACAAAATAAATAGATATCTATGAATTTTTCAAAGCAGTGGTCACAAGCTATTGAGAGAAAGCTTTCTTTGTGCTTTCACACAAACTGTTAAGATCTTTTATTTTCTTGCTTTTTCCGATTCACTCAAGCTTATATTATAAATCATATTAGAAGCGAAATAGGAAATCCGAGAGGTTTTGTCGAATGTGAATCGTTACCGTTTGTCTTCATGAATCATATTAGAAGCGAAATAGGAATTCCGAGAGGTTTTGTCGAATGTGAATCGATACCGTTTGTCTTCATGAAAAAAAAAAAAAACAGCGAACAACCTCGAAAAGCTTAAGAAAAAAGTAAACATTGTATGATGAAGAAACTTAGAATCGCAGAAGAAGGTTAGGTTTTTCAGGATGTTTGCTTAAGGAAATTATTTTCTATTGAAAACCATTTAGGTTCGTTATGAATCTCTCGTTGTACTTCTGCAACGTTGACTGAAAAGCTAATAAGGAACTTCGTCGAAAAATTGCCAAGCTTTTACAGAGTAGGTGATTGACTTACTCTTCCTTCTCTAGATGTTAGTAGCTCACCAGAAAACAAGAAAAGAGCTTTCACTCGTTTAATTTTACAATGGAGCTGTGTACAATTCATTACGAGAGTTTGTAAAAAATTCTTTACAACGAAATATAATTTATTATTATTATTTTAACAAAAATATTTAAATGAAAAAATAACTTTACAAGTATTTTGGTACATAAGGCTTACGTAGTACTCGGGCTTTGTACTTACTAGGGAGCACAGGCTTAAATTGTGTTTTCATTTTATTTGTCTGAAAGCATTAAAAGTCTTTAATAATTTATATGATTTTTATGTTGTGATTAGACTTACCTTTATAAAGTATATATTATTTCTATGTGTGAATTCAGCTCCGCTCTCATTTTTGTCATCAAAATCATATGCTGAATTAGATCCAATTGAACCTGACGATGAAACTCTGTTTTTACGTCTGCAGTATTCTATGAATGGGCTTAAAACAGCAAAATAGATGAATTCAGCAATTGAAACAACACTGAAGCCCATCAGAAGACTCATAATACCACCAGTTTGAGCTATTTGAAAAATTTTATTTGTTATTTTTATGTTCATTAGACTTTTACGCAACCTACATAATTCTTCGAAAAATGTTTTTACAACTACTTACATAAGAACTCCGTAAGTCCCGTATAAGTAGTCCTTTCACTACTACGAAATGAATTATAATTAAAATAAAAGTGCGCTATTGCGAAATTTTCATTGATGTATTCTCTTGATAGATTGCGGAAAAAGGCCTCCTGCATGTCATGATCCCTTATCGCAATTGATGTCGAAAACAATGTAGGAAAAATGTTTAATTCAAAACAACCGGGAAGGCATTCTTGCTTGCAGCTCTGCTTTATTTCATCTTCAGAGTTTGTTTCCGCTGTGACAACGCAATCGAAGTCAACGACATGACACACACTTGTATTTTCATAGATCTTGGGCATATGGTACGGTATGCAGTTACATGTGCGAAACATAAATTGGGAATCGCATTCAGATTCACAATTCCGACGCGTATAGTATTTGTAATGGAATAATGGACGCTCATCACTAAAATAGCATTTTCGAGATTCAAATCCAATACTGCGTGTGGTTGGCATCGCCTCTGTACTGCTGATGTCTAAACGAAAACGAGATTGACGACCTAAGTCAATCGGCATGCCAGTGTCTTTGATATTGGGTATATCAATGGCGTTATTAAGGGATGCCTACGTTTGAAAAAAATTTTAGATTATGTAATAAGTGAGATATGTAATGGCAATACAACCTTAAATCCAGCACCATTTGTTGACGAGCAATAATAATCATTAATACCTGCATTTAAAACAATCGATAAGCCAAGGCTCACTCCAGCACCTGCAATTTACATAAGTATTATTCGAACTATATAGGTATGTAAAAAAGTAAAACTTAAGCTATGTATAAAATAAGTGAAATACCTAAGGTATTGTCTACAGAACCAGGCATTGCATTTGTTGTTACGAACATAATACGATGTTCTATAATTTCAAATTTAATGAAAACGCATGCAAGAAAACCCCCCGAAGCTAAGAGAAAATTCGCAAATTCACAAAGTAACCATCTACAAAATTGGAACATCCACAAGTGCATAAATCGATTAATAAATAGCAAATAGAAACAGATACAATCAGCCTCAGAACTGCTGGAATATATTTGAAAATTAAAGAATCGGCAGATTTCAAGATTGCACTAGAATGTTTGATAGTTTTGTATGTGAGCTGCTTGGCGTCATGTCCACATTGTGCCTTTACTATTGCACCTAGCAAAAGTTTCGAATACCGACCAGTTCTTCATGCCTTTAAAACTTTAAGGTATGCCGATATATTAGAGGTAACGTTCTCTCCCTGAGAGTTGCTCAAACTGTTCTATCAATGATGAAATCCGCAGAAATTTCAGGGTTTCACATCTCAAACGCCCCTCATTATATATTTTTTTTTATGAGAATTCCGAAAGACGTACTAGTGCGAAAATACGGGCAGTTACATAGGAAGATTTTCCCAACATAATTTTCGAAGGCATTAATATTTTAGATCAGACTGATTCTATCTATAAATAGTGAAAGGCTTTGATGCACTCTCAAACGCTGTCCTTCGTTGCGTGATGGCGTTCAATAGCCTTCGAATGTTATTGTTCATCTCTTGTCATGGAAAAAATAACACCGCTTGATTTATTGTTTGGGGATTTGTAAAGTTAAGGTTCATGCCAATGGACCCAATATAGTTCCAGAACTAAAAAACCAAATTCGTCGCGGTATTCATGAACGACTTTAGGTACTTCACATGCTTTGCGTTTAATATAAGCAGAAGCTATTTTTCGGTGCCAAGCGGGGTGGTCGGCATACTTTTTTTTTCACTTTCGGAATATTTTTACTGAACTGAGAATACCTGAAATACATAGATATGTAAATTGGAATTTTTCATAACTTCCGATGTGCCGCGCCAGATCAAGGTATGGCTAGGGATCATAAAACGGAAAATAAGATTTTTTTTTTTAAGAAATGTAATTTTAAATTTCAACATGAAAAGGATCAGGTTTTAGCCCCGGGCCCCGCAAAGTATTAATCTGGATCTGCCAATATGGTACGAAAACTATAGAGCAGTGTAAGGCAAACCTTCACAGATGTATGTCAATGTGTGCGCCAAATGCAATCGTGTCATGCCAAATCGTATTTCGCAGCCTAGGGGACGAGTAGGACATACACGCAGCCTCTACTTGAGTTTTGCCGCAGTTACAATGCTTAGCGCCTTAGCATCATCAATAAAAATAGTTTCAAGGAAGGGAACTCTCAGTCTTACCTATAGCCAATCTTGGATAAAACTTTGGTGGTAAGTCTTTGTCGAAACCAGTTTCTGGATTCCAATCCACTGGTATACTTCCGCTAGTCGTATACGAATTAATTATGTTATAGCTTGAAAGTAATAAAAAAATATTAATTCAACTTCAACTTAGCTTTAAGCTAAGGATTACCTGCCCTTATATAAATAATAAGGATGCAATGTATTAAAGGCACAACAAAGACCTTCGTCGCATAGAACTTCTCTGAATAGCTCAGCACAGTTTGTTTGAACATTACCGAATTTGCATGAGACTATCATGCTGGCACACGATTGGGCATGCTATAAAGAAATTGTCAACGGTAGCATATTGGAAAATACTTAAATAGCAATAACTTTCATTTACCTTAATTATGAAATTAGAAAGAGTATCGTCCTTACTCACTGGCTTATATAGGCTGTATGCCGTATAATTTAGTTCTTGAAAACAAATCTTATGCAGATAGGCATATTGCAAAGTAGCACTAAAAGAGTTAATAAGGGGAATTTTAAATCAAAATTAAAATCATCCTACAACTTACGCTGAATAATTGTACACTTTACTGCGTAGTGCTCGATTCATATTGGAGACAGTTACAGCTGGAAAAGGTATAGTATCAACGAGTGTCAAGCTGGATTTTAAGCCAAATATAACTGGTGTATTGTTCCATTTATTGAAAATTTCTACACCCAAATCAAAGGAGAGTATACCAGTAATCACAAATGCAATGAGGAAAAATAATCTGTGTACAACAAACAGAAGTATAGAAGTTAGATAATGCATTTGTTTTGGAGATATATCTACCGTGTCCACATAGTTAACTTTTCATCACCGATAAATTGCATTGCAGGCAATTTCGTTTGCTTCGAGAACTTATGAAAATTGCTTATGCAATAACTTCTGGTGCGTTTGCGTTTTTTAATAACAGCTTTAGCGATTAATTTCATTTTACTAGTAATCCTAATGAGAAGATACCTTTGCAAATGAAGTTTAATTTCAAACTAAACATATAAGTATTATCAAACCATTTGGTAAGCAGTTAAGTAGCACAATTAGCTGTTAGAGTTAATTAATACTTGATGTAATCGTTAATGGTTTTTGGAAAGAGCTGTACTATGTGACGCCACTTTTTGTAACTAAGGTTATCTCACTAAGCTTTAGCGCTCATCAATAAAGTTCATTTTCATTTACTAAGTTTGAGATTTATTGGATACCATAAATTTTAGCTTCTCGGTACTTATCCTTTTGACAAGGTCCTTTGAAGGAAGGACTCACACTTTTCCGAATTGAATATGTCTATCGGGACGAAGTTAAAGTAACTGATGTTTTGTGCTAATTTGATTTACCCACAATTATTCAATATCCACGTTTTGCTGTCAGATTTTAATATGACAATTTAGTATAACCTTTATTGTTTTTCCATGATCATTTTGAAAAATATAGAAATTATAGAAATATTTTGAGTTTTGTAAAATAATTTCAATTCAATCCGTAAGACAAATGAAATTTTGTTTGAAGCAGGCGCTCAGCAAATAAAACAACATGAATATCATTTTTATTTTTCAGTTTGAGCCGAAAAATGTACGTACTTGATCAAGGGATCAAGGGTGCTAAGCCCCTTATATGAATATTTCTGGATTCGGAAAGGCTTAAGCCCAAATTAAAATAACACGGCGATAGCAGTAGTGTATTTTGGCATATTGATTTAGTTTCCGTGTTAATTTTAAAGAAATCTCCATTTTTTATCTTTGAAACTTTGATTCTCGTGTTTTTTTAAGTGCAGGATCAGGTCTAGTAATTAAGCTATTCCTATTGAACTTATTTAGTATTAACTTGTTTCATCTAATGATTTGTTTCAAGTAAAACAAGAAAATTGAAAAATATAAGATCATAATTTCTATATATTTATAGCCCCCAAAGGAAAAAAACTGGTTGCAAAAAAATAGCCTAATTTGAGCACACACACAAGCAAACAACATAAATATAATTTTTGTGATTTTCTGCCGAAAAAATACCAACAAAATTACAAATAACGGTATCAGTTGTAAACTACAAAAAAGCAACAACAAATACACGCAATTTTATTAGGATTTTTTTAACTGAATTTTTCTGAAGAAAAACCAACAACAAAATTTACGCGGGATCACTTGCAAATTTGCAAGTTTGAAGGAGTCAAAATAAAAATCATGTTGTTGGATTTGCTGGTTGCCTGGTAGCAGATCAGATCAGAGGGAATTGCAGCTTCGTTGCTAAAAACCCCAATACGCAGCATAAGCCAAAATCACATTTCCCCTCATTCTAAGACTGTAATTTTATTGTCAGAAAATTACTGAAGCGAACCAATTATCGACATTTCTGGGAGCGTAGTTCTTTCATATATAATTCTTTGGTAGAAAGAACATGCAAAACACACACAAAAACAAAAGCTGACGCACACTTTCACACTTCACGAAATAGCTATATAAAAACGAACAGCGTGGCAACTTGTTCATTCATTCAAATATCATCGTGGTTTCAGTTGAAATCTTCGCGTTGTTGAGTGAGTATCGTTTGTGGTTCAATATCCTTCAGATTGAAGATGTCTTTGAAAAGTATTCTACTGTGCGTGGCGATACGTTTACTATACAATTTAACTATGGTGGCACTTCAGAGGATAGTCACCAGCGTTCCCCTTTTCTTTAAAAGAATAAGTGAGTATTTTGAGAGCATAATGATTATCTCAAAGAGAGATGTACAAGCTTTCTCCCAGCTATTGAAAACTGTAGTTCTGTCCTTATAAAATATGAAACTTTCCTGGTAAGCTCATTCGTGATATTGTTGCTATCAATTTCCCTATGCCTAGACCCCCACCACAGTGTTACTATTTTGAATCTTGCTCAAGCGTTATAATAGTCAGTTTAACAATTAACATATCGTGAAATTATCTCGAAGGAGCTGAGTACTTTTCATGCCGCCTGGACATCAGTGAAAATGTGGATGGCGATGTTCCTTACTCCTATGTCTATAATTCGTTTTGAAAGATGCTTAAGCGAAATTAAAATGTAGGCACTCCATACATTTCTGAGTCAAGAATCAACTCAGTTTTGATCTTTTCAGCTGAATTGCTTTAAATATCGCACATTTCCATCAACAACAACTTTAACCAGGCTTGTAAGGTCAGTTTTTCGCTTAATGTTATTTGGGTATATTGTGGTATGTTGGAGAAGTTATCGAAACCTTTCTCAAAAAAAAAAAAAAAACCTAATTTAACTTTTGGTTCTCGAAAACCCTAGCAACATGAGATATATTTCACATTGAATTACGATTTCACCTACATATGTATACTCTAGAATTATTTCCCACTCACTAACAAAAAAAAAAAAGAAGGTACACAATATTTACAAAAATTTCGTAGTTATGCTGAAAACAAAATTTTAATTTCATATTCAGAGGACCATTTTGCCGTCCCCAAGTGGTTTCGTCTGTGGCGGCCGCCCCAGTTTGTGACCGATTTTGTTGAACTATGCCTTAGGTGCGAATGTATAGCGTTTTGAGAGGGGCCACCCCTCACATTTTTCGTGTTGCTGAAAATGCGACAATATACACCTATAT
Organism: Tricholauxania praeusta; assembly: GCA_949775025.1. Lineage (NCBI taxonomy): Eukaryota > Metazoa > Arthropoda > Insecta > Diptera > Lauxaniidae > Tricholauxania > Tricholauxania praeusta. The sequence continues at coordinate 150,327,199 of OX459028.1, forward strand.
TATAGGATAGGATTCGAAGAAAATTCTCCCAAAATTTCAGCTTCCTAGATCAAGCTTGCGAACGGCGCAAACATTTTGCTGCCTATTACAATTACGCTTTGTGTGTTGAAGTAAATACATACTATCGTTCCGATTTTTCACCCAATTAGAGATTATTACTTAACCCTTTCGATCCGGCTTTCTCCTGGCAATGTTAGAATTAAATCTTTGTATGGAATTGGTTGTTTAGACGTTTTGAAAGTATTCTGTCATAAATACGTCTTTTAATTTTTAGAGATATTTTGACTTTCATCCGCGTGGAAAGGATCAAGTTCAAAATACATTTTTTGTATCAATTGATATTTTATGACCGTACTATATATAAAAGCAACAATTTTTTTGTGAAATTTTTAGTCCTACGTGATTTGTTGTGCTTACGTCATTTGAATACCGTAAAAGCTGAAAAGGTATTGGCAACAACTTATCTTATACACAAACCTCCAACTCAACAATGCATTTCGCTGTAGAAAGAACATGCAAAACACACACAAAAACAAAAGCTGACGCACACTTTCACACTTCACGAAATAGCTATATAAAAACGAACAGCGTGGCAACTTGTTCATTCATTCAAATATCATCGTGGTTTCAGTTGAAATCTTCGCGTTGTTGAGTGAGTATCGTGTGCGGTTCATAGTGCAGTGAATTTTAAAAAGAATACAGCCGGTAAACAAGAGGATAGAAAGATAAGAGGGAAAAGAAAAAAAATTCAACATCTTTTATTGTTGAATAATTGAATATAATTTGCTTGTAGCAAGAATCAGATAAAGAAGTGAGTAAAAGAAATTGTGAAGGAATAATATCCAAAGAATAAAACAATTAGTGCCAGCTAGAATTTTTTTGCTCTCGGTGGTTTAACAATCTAAAATCTGCGTATTAAATTGCTGTCATATACATATCCATCTACATATACTGTGTGTCTGTTTTTAAAGATACGTGCATATAATTTTAAAATTCTTCAGCTTGCACTAAAAATACTCTTGAATTAAAAAAAAAATAAAACAGGTAGGTTTTTTGTCTGATAGGTTGTTTGTTGTTTTTTTTATTCACAAAAATTATTTTTCCATATTTTCTTTGTATCTGCTACTCTTTGTTATTTCTTGTATTCCAAAAATTAATGTACTTACATACACCATGACGTGAGTCATTTTGCGTTCATCATTTTTTGGTGTCTTCCTTTTCTCGTTTTGTTTACTTCGTTCTTCTCATGTTTCATTACTGATGGAATGGCAAGAGAACAAAGTTGACATTGCATTCTTCTTATTAAGAAAAACCGCTTGAGTGGCATCAGATTATGCACGCCCACATTTTGTCTACGAGGCATATCTTTGGTTTAATTAACCTACTTTATCTGACGTTTATATGAATTCTTAGAAAATAGTTTTTAATCCCAAAAATGGTCGAAAGTTGTGAATATAGCTTTTCTGAAAAACTGTACAAGTTGGGAATCCCTTTGGCAATTTTAAAAAATTGTCAAAAATAGTTTTCTATATACATTTAATGATTTATCTATAATTTTAACCGAATATTTTTCCAAAAATCCGGTTTCTTTTTATAAAAAAAAAAAAATTAAATTAACCCATAGTTTTATTAATAATGCAACACTAACGCGCGATTTTTTAAAATATTATTCATAAAAAAATTACAATTTAAAATATAGGAATATAATTGAAAAATTTCACCTAAAAATCGTGCGGAATACAATTACAATTCTGTATCATTAGACAATTAAAAAATTTTTATTAAAAACTGCGCACTCTATCCTGACAAAAATGCTCATACTTAAGAAATGTCGTTCACATCTCGAAAACTATATGAGGGATTTTCTATGAACAAATCAATTTCATACCATGTAAAATTACTTTTCATATAATCTAACTCATATTTTGGAAATCTATTCAGATGAAAACAAAAAATCGGGTATTGTCGCCAAACCAAACTTGTGTCCAGCCTTAGATTTTACGGAGTGGTAAATGGACGTCCACTTTTTTTTCTCATAAATTTCAACGCTATTGAACAAAGTGAGGTTTTGAAATTATATTCATTCGAAAACTAATTAATTCTGCTAGGAGATTCACTAGTAAAAAATAGAACTACCGTTAAGAATGTGAACATCATTCAGTCATCACATCGGCAGTGCGTCGTGCGGAACATCATCATAGGTTTCAAGAATATTTATTTTGATTAGCTGATTTTAGTTAATAATTTTTTTATTATGACTTTAAAATCCTAAGTCTGCCGCCACACATACTGTACTAAATAGAAGGATATGCTATTTGTATTTATTATCGCTCTCTTTTTTCCTCCTGTTTAAGCAAATTGCAATAATGCTATTGGCGCCATTATTTCGAGGGCGTCGTAAGTGGTGTGGACTTTGTTTTTTTTCTTTCTTGCTCATTTGAAATGCATCGCCACGTTAACTAATAATAAAAATAAAGTAAAATCAAACAGTAACCAAACTATTTTTTAAATCCGCACGACTACAGTGGCTCACATTAGAAAATTTTCTGGGTGAAAAATTAAACTTTTTTTCAGTTCTTCTTTTTCTCATTTTTCTCTCTCAACCACCACATTTTTTCTGGCTGAAACACTATTTCTGGTAAAACTTTATAAATATTCATAGATATTTACCTTTTTTTTTGGGCTGAAACACACCTGTTTTAACATAGCTACTTTCAACCAACTTATCACTATTTTCCTGCTAGAAAGTCAGATTTTTCAACTTTGTAGTTTTTTTGATCTTTCACTGCTCCTTTGAAATTTTGAAATGAAGAACCAAAAGTGCTAAAATATAAGTTTGTACCTGTGTTTTTCTAAGTTTCCCAAACATGTCCTTGGTTAAAAAAAGTTTGAAAAAATAAATTGCCTAAACAAAATGAACTTGACACACAAAAGTGTGTCTACCCTTATTTTCGTTCTTTGACTTTTTGTTCAAAGGATATTGTAAAACCAAATGTATTAAAAAACGTACACTTAACTTCGAAAGGTGGAGACAAATTGAATTAATTCAGTATCCGAAGTTCAGGTTTGCTCACCATTTAATTTCGTTTGTCTAGTTTTAGTTCAGAAGATAACTAATGAATTGAGATAACTTATGAATCATAGGTGAACAAACTAAATAAAAGGTTGCACAAACATGAATGTTCGTTGGACAATCATTGAACGGACGTGGTCAGATCGACAAATATATATACTTTTCTATACCTGCTACGCCCATGCTTTGCCTTAAAAACAAACATTCCTTGTGTAAAAATCATGAAAATTCATTAAAAACTTTCGATGTTCAAAGTTTGAAGCTGAAATATGGTCCAATCATATCTTATGAACTATATTTTATAAGTTCGAGGAGGCCAACAAAATTTTGAAAAATTCGCTACAATTTCAACTGGTCTTTATGTACTATGTATATGTATAATATACTTATAATTTGCTCTGATTTTTTCAAACAATATAAAAATATTTTTTTCGTATCAACTGCACATTCGAATAGCGTTAAATCCAAATTATAACAAATGTACTTTTATTAGTATATACTTCACACGACTTAACGCGAATTAAAATAACTTATATTGAATTTAAATTGAAACAAATCATTCAAAGTGTTACAGTTTTTCATACATTTCATATACTAAAAATCATTCATTTGTCATATAAATTTCCCATGTTGAGCTTGACTGCTCAGTATTTTTAAAGTTATAGTACATCATTCATTATAAAGTATAATTTAACAAATTCGCTTTTGTCTGACTAAAAAACTACAAATAGACAGATAAATAGATACACATCGCAAAGTTATGCATACATACATAAATACATATTGTATTTTCTTTTTTTTTTTTGACTGAAAAGGTGTGAAGTTTATTGTTTTAAAGATTTATGAGAACTTTTTAAAGTTTACACGCATTTCAGATAACTTATCTACAGTAGCTACTTTATAATGAAAATTATTTAAAGCTGTCAAATACTAAAAGTTAAATCCCAGAGTTAGCATTTTTAATAAATTTACATAAATTATAGTGGAACAAAAAGGCAGCGTGACCAAAGAACTGATAACTCATAAATTATCTAAACACATATGTATAATTCAATTAACATTTAAGTGCTAAATAGATTATAGACATCTTATCAAACAAGTTGGTTGGTTGCCATATATAAATATTTTGTCAAAATAAACAAACTGTTTTGACCTCTGTGGTTCTACTCAAAAGTGTAACAAATATCTTGAAATAAACGCACATTTGCTTATATTTGACGTCAATAAAAAACCAAAAGCAATGACCACAGAGTATGTACACTTACTCTTTTGACGATAATGTAGAAGACGCGTCATTAAGATGTATTCCATTCCATTATGCAAAGAGCGTTCGTTTGTGTTATTTTGCGTAATTTTGCAGTGGCTTTAGTGATTTCGATGAGTAGTGATATAATTACTCGTATATCTTAGTATTCAAGTGGACACGTCATCATCATCAATGGACTTTGTTTGCTTTGAGTAGACAACGTCATGCTATTTGAACTCACGTGAAAAATAATATTTTTATGTAAATATATATTGCTGTCAGCATCATCATTTTATCAAAAGTTGTTTTTATTTTTTTTTTGTGCAAAATATTTGCGATCGAAAAAAAAAAAATAATAAAAATTTGATGAGCAAACAACACGCAAGGTCGTTATAAATAATTGTTTGCTTGTTTAATATATTTTACTCATATTCTTTTGTATAGTACCATACATATGTTCCGAACTCCCTTGAAATATTTCCTGTAAACAATTCTAGGAAGTAACAAACCATTGCTGTTGCCGAATGTTATTGTAGTTCTATTTTTAGTTCGAATCCTATAACATGCGCAGACACAGGAAAAACACATGTTGATTGGTGTCTTGCCAGTAGCCTTAATCGTTTTATATTCATATCGCACCGTCAAAACAATAGTGCAGCAAATCGAAATAACGAACTTTCCAGTTATACATACCACTATATATAGTAGCCCAAGGCCAAAATCGTACATCAAAAGAATTATTTTCCGATTCTCCAAAAATAGTAAAATAAAAAGGATTAAAAAAATTCTAAGTATTTTTATAAATAGTATTTTAATCCATCAATTTTTTCAAAAAACAGAACTCCAAATTTTTCGTTTTTATAAGAGCTAAGGAGTATACTTATGGAAGAATGGGAAAATATTGAACCCAGCTATTTCGAAAAAATTGTTCAGAACATGCCAAAAAGACTAAAGATGATAATAAAAAAATAAAGGAATGCATACTAAATATTAAACTTACATAAATCTAGTAGGGATTCTAAAGTGTACGATTTAGGCTGGTACTAAATATATTTAATTTTTTGGTACTTTTTATTTATTTTTAAAAACAATGCAAAATTTTAAGTTTCGTTTTTAGTTAAAAATGAAGGATTAAATAAACTACTTAAACACGTACTCCAAGTATTTTAAATTATTTTAACGTAGCTATTTATGAGAAATTGAAAAAATTTTTTTTTTGATGTACAAGTTTGGTTTTGAGCTACTGTAGCTTATCAAATGTTCCAAATATAAGTCTTGTCACCATATTTCTAGCTAAATTGATAACTTCTAAAATTAATTTTAGATAAGGTATATTTTGCTCTGCAATTTTTCTTAACAGAACAACAACACCGCCTCATTTTAAAATAATAATATTTTGCTGTTAAAATAAAGAATTAACAATTAAAACAACATAGCCTTAACTCGAAAAAGGCATTTTTAAACTTTTTCCTTTTTTTTTTTCTATTTTTTCCTTAATTTTTTGTTTATTTTTTATTAAAAACGAAGAATATTTTATTTCAAAGTAGCTAATTGCAACAATGCCACATTTCAAAATACGTCAGTGCTACTCAATTCAAGACTGTCATAGTTATAGACGTGGCTGCCTTCAAATTCAGTGGAAAACTTCGGATTTCTTTAAATTTAAATTTTCTTGAAACTTAATATTTTGAGGTGTGACCCTGTTGTTCTGACGGTGCGATATATCTGCTTGGTGCCGCTGCTGAAAATCTTTTGCAAAATTTTTAATTGTTTGTCTTTCAGATAAGAACTATGTATATTGGCTTGTGTGGTTTTGCTTCTGAAACAAGTGGCATTATTTCACACCTAGAAGTAGTTTTATGATGCACATAAAAATAATTCAATTATTGACTTAGGGCTTTTTTAGTATCTACGTTAGGGTGTTTATTTTGGAAATTTTATGGATGTATTTTATTTTTTTTACTTGTATTTTAGCTTGAGATCTAAAAATAACTGTCCCAAGATTTGCATTTCCTAGCACAAACCTGTAAACGGCGCGGACAGAGTTTGTGTCCGATTTCGTTGAAATTTTACGAAAAATCCGGCTTACTAAAATGTAGAAAAAGTATGCCTTAGGGGCCAAGATATAGCGTTTTAGTTATTTTGGTTGTATAGGACGCCCACATTTTTCGTGTGGCTGAAAATGCGAATAAAATGCATTCGAAGGAGGATTTTATAAGGGTCTATATTATAGAATCGTGTTTGAAGAAAATTCTCAAAAAATTTCAACTTCCTAAGTAGATCAAACTTGCGAATGGCGCAAGCAGTTTGTTTCCTATTACAAAGATTACAAAGTTTTGGCACAATTATTTTTAAACCTCAAGCTAAAATATAGGCAAAAAAAAAATCCAAAAAAAATTTAAACACCATAATGTGCGTTTGCACTCGGTTTGGTAAATTCATTTTGTGGATTTCGTTCCAGTTTCAGAAAAGTAATCTGTTGTCTGGCAAATGTCCTCAAAGACCGATCAACTTTAGTTGGTAAAGCTATCAATGAATTTATTGGTAAAAGTGAAACTTGTTTTGACGGATACTCTGCTTGCAAGTTCAATGAAACTACAAGTAAAATGAAATATTTTAGCGTATGTCTTTTTGTTGTGAAATTCAATTTTATGTGTAGGTTGTTGTTCATATGTACAAGTAGATCTGTATTTGCGACATACCATAAATGCAAACAATGACGTCATTGGAACAACAACACTGCTGACTTGTGAACAAAGGCCCGGCATATTGCCAATAACCAACCACTTATGGGGAGTAGTCATGTCGTCTTATAGTGCAATGACTTTAACGACTATTTCGTTTAAGATAAAGCATTAACTTGCAGCGATTAAACAACAATTAAGATATGTCATTTATCTACGATAACGATTTTGAAAACCTTTTTGTAATAGAATACTCAATGTGGCTTATAAAATAAATTCATCAGTAAATGCATTTTTGATAAGACAATTATTTAATTAATTAATAATTTTATTTTTAAAAATGTTTAATTTTAAATGTGTTTTGCTATGCTAGAGAATACGAAGTACTAATGCACTGTAAATAATGTACTGACTTTAAAGTAAAATTTCTTAATTTAAGAAGAAATGTTCTTGAATAAGCACTAAAGCTATGCGTAAGTTAAATTTTGACCTCAATATACTTAAATCAAAGATGAAAAAGGAACTTCTTCGAAATGACTATTGGGTAAAATATCTTAAGATGTAATAAATAAAATTGAAACTGACCGAAATAAAATTATAAAAATTTACATATTTATGTTTTACTTTTGTGATATAAATAACTATCTTAAGCTTGACCGGTTTATCCTTTGGGATCCTCAACTTATTACCTAGAGCGACCAGGTGGTTGGAAAATTTAAGATGAGCTGTAATAAGAAATGTGCAGTGGTAGCATTATTTATGACGTCGCATTATTTAATTTATTTGTGTATTCAATTCGCTGTGAAATACCCCAGTATTAATGTATTTATGTTTTTTTTTCAGGAATTTCAAGCAGCCTTTTCCTAAATTTTTTGCTAAAGAAGAAGTTCAAATCCAAAATCTACAATATGTATCCATTCGTAAGTAAAAAATTTAATTATAAAACTAATAATTAACACGAGGGTATGTGTATTATGTGACTAAATCTTAATGTAGCAACTGTGGTTAAATTTTCAATCAGGTGCTCTATTTTTAAATTGAGTTAATAGAGTAAAGTTAAGATAAGGTCACATTACGCTGTCGTTTTTAGTGTTTTTCTTAAATTTAAGAAAAACCAACATTTTTTAACATTTACTAACAACAACGTTTGCATTTGAAGTTATTTTAAGCAGTAATCAGTCCGGGCGGCAAGTTCACCTTCGTCATCGGGTAGATTTTAATAGGATTTTAACTACTCAAGGTCAGAATAATCGTATTTTTGCTGAAATCTCGCATCCGATTGACTGAACAGAATATTGGCTGTAGAACAAGTTATATAAATTTTCATAAGCTTAAACTACTGCCTTATATAATTCGATCCAATTGAACGTAGTGAACAATGAACAAAATCTTTATGTATTGGAAATCTTCAAGTGACTAGATGGGCAAAATTTTGAAAGCAGGAGCCACTTACAACAAAAGCAACAAAAACAACAACAGAAAAAACGCCAGCAATAAACCAAAAGCCAATTCCAAGAATCGAGCAAGAATAACATAAGTGTAGCAATAAAATTACGCTAATCAAACGAAACAAGAGAAGCTATCCTCAATGTGCGCATTGTTGTTTTTTTGTTCGCTCGTCCATTGCTGGTCTAGTCTATTACAACTCTGTCTGAGCTAAATTTGATTGCAGCCAACAGGAAGCGAGATATAAGCAATTAATGATTTTTATTTACGTTTACATTAAAATTTACCTTTGTTAATAAACCTAACTCGACTTTCGAAGGTTAACTTGTCACTGCCATTTGTTCTAGAACAAAAATTGTATATATTTTAAATAAGTATATCATGAAGATCAGTTATGTGTGTTGCAGAACTTAAAGTTATCGACACTCTATACAAAGAGTTTTTGTTTTTCCATTAGGTAAACTATTTTCAAATTTTTTAAAATGTATTATGTAAAAAGTATGTAAATATTGTTATCTATCGAAACACACTTTCTTGTAAACATTTAAATTGAAAATTTTACTTCAACACTTTAATCACGCGAAATGATTTTGTTAATGGTGTGGAGTGGTGAGTGGCATATTAATTTAAAAAAAAAAACAATAAGGTAAAAGAGCATAAAAAACCATTAAATTTACAAAATTTCTTATAAGTAAAAAAAAAAAAAAAAATATGTTTATGGCCACTGTAGGCTTTTGTTTATTATATTCGTATAACATACATATACATATACTACGTTTATTCCCATTAAATTGTTTGAACCGCAAAATTCATTTGTATGAATAAAATATTCGCTACGGCATTGTAAATAATTATTGACTAATTGTTTTTCACTACTGTGTTACTTAATCTATGAGTGTTATTGCTTACTCTTTTGTTGCTATTTTTAGTGCAATCAGTAAGGATTTCTTAGTTGTAAAATTCGTCTCATTAAACTTTTAAGAGTTGTTTGTTTTCCCCACTCTATATTTTGCATATGACGCATACAATGCCCATTATAATCTCGAACAAACAACATCAACGTTTTAAGAAGAACAGTGCTGTGTTTGTTGCCCCAAATGATTCATTTTCGCAAGTAGTTTAACGTATGCATTTCACAATAACGCATTTGCGAAAAGACCCCCATGAACTAGAGAACAATATTGTAGTAACATACAATGGTTCGATAAAATTTTTGATATGTGAACAACTTTACTGGCAGGTATGGAAGTAAATCCTTAAAATATTTATAGTGTTACATATTTGACTTTTAACAAACTTTTCAAAATTTGTCGTTTTTCCGCGCTTTTATTGAATTTTCGACATCTTTTGGATTGTACCAAAATTTTTTTAATGCTATTTGATTTTACACATAACTTGACCTTCTTTGAATTTTTCACTGCAAAATTATCGCTAACGCTCGTGCAAAGCTGTTGTTACATATTCAAATTTTCAGCTTTTTAAAAATTTTTCAACTTTTTATCCAATTTTTCAACTTTTTTTTTCAAATCACTCAACATTTTTCTATACTAATGCTAAACTTACACGCTCGTTGTTTTATTCGTTGTACGATGAACGCACAAATGCGCACGCAAATAACGAACATGGTTAAAGCATCACTTAATGCTAGTAAAGCTTCCTTATTAGTCTGTTGATTAATTTGTTGAATTCTAAAATATCTAATATGTGCCCAAAATATCATAAAATAAAATGATTTTTTATCAATAATACATCTGTAATCAATTAACTTTAAACAGAAGGCAGTAGCTAAAAAGGTTAAATGATACAAAATCCTATCCTAAGGTGGCTTTGATCTGCTGAAATTGAAAATGAATGATAAGTATGTTTGATTAAACATTTGAAAAACTTAAAATTTGGCCAGTTTCATGCATTTCTTTTAGAAATAGTAGTTTCGAAAATTTTTGAATATATATTTTTAATATATGATTGTAACTAACCAGACTTCCTCTAATTAATTTTTTTTAATTCGTCTCCCATGTATCAAAAATGTTCGAAAAAATTGATGCCCCTAAGTCAATGCGTGAAGTTAGTCAAATATTACAATTTCGACTGGTTTAACCTTAAAAACTTTTTCATTTTATTGCTTTGAGTAATAGCTCATTTTACATGCTTCTATATACATACATACATATGTTACCGCCACTTCACCCCTGCACTAAATTCAAGATTTTGTATAATTATCTATTTACCTCAAACTAAAAAAGGTTCATCTGCATACTTAAAAATGGTAAATGTTAAAAAATGGGCGAAAATTTAATGCAAAATAATTAAAAATTCTAAAAAAAATATGCTCTTTATAGGGCTCCGGTATGCCACAACCACAAAACACCAATTCACCACCATATAACAATTCTAATACGCCGGGTATGCCCGTTGGCGTGCCATTTGGCAGTGGTTGGATAGCGCCCCAACAGCACCATCAACAATACCAGCAGCAACAATCCCAACAGCAACAATCCCAACAGCATAGTCTTCATTATCAACAAATACCACATTATCCTCCATCACAAAATACTCCACCTTATCCAACAAATATGTCCTCGCCTCAACATCATCATCAGTCATCGTCGCCATCGCAGCAACATCAAGCTCCTTATCCAATTGGACCTGGCTCATATCCAAGTTCACATTCGGCACCATATCCTGGCTCATCCTATCCTCATAACCCACAACAAGCACCCTATCCAACTGCAAATACTTCTCATACAGGTAGTAGCAGCAGCAGTCAAACACCCTATCCACCAACCCAACAACATAATCCACACTATTCTCATCCTCCAGCTCACAATTCATATGCTCCTAGTCATGGATATACGCCAGTGCGTACTTCATCGGGATACGAATCGCCAGCTGCCAATATAGCGCAATGTTTCGGCGAATTAGCCCAAATACAAGGTCATGGTCATGGTCATGGTCATGGCAACGCTCAAAGTAATGCCCATGACTATGGTCACAACGTTCACCATGCGGCCCCATTTGCCCGAAAAGAGGTTTGTGTTTTAGCATTTTGACAAGTATTGTACTAACTTACACTTTAATTTAATATTGTCATTTAAAAAAAAATATATATATATATACATATATATATTTTGCACCGACTATAGATAGTGGACTTTGAGTCGGATACCCTCAATGAAACATATTATATAGAGGAAGTATGCATTTTAAACTATCGTTTATCTTATAGCTACTATAGTTTGCTCATACTTTAGGATATACACTTACCTCCCTTAAGAGAATGTATAGCTAAGATTTTATTTTACTTTGCTACCGCTATATATGTATGTTCGTATACGTTTTGTGTGTTCAATAACTTCAATTTGCTCTTTTTTTTATTTTTCTATAACATCTATTTAGATACTTTAAGTATTTTTTACCATGCAATTTAGATAATTACTGGCTATTACAGTCCGCTCCATACAACGATTGGCATGTGACATTATAAATTGCAAAATTATCAGTAAAGAACAATATACTGTGTGTTATGGCAACAATATGTTGATGTTCTTCAAAAGATAAAAAACTTAGATAATTAAATTCGAAAATAATGCGAAAATATTTATGGGACATTCCAGAAAGTATGACACCCGTGTAGTTAGCTAAAATTTAATTTGCAGTAACTAGATCCTTTTTAGGATTAAAGTTTTCCAAGTGTTTTTTATTAAAAAACCTCCGCAAAATTTTTTTTTATTATGTTGAATCCGAAATTGACAGGACTTTTAGTTTTACTAAAGCGATCTGGTAATTATTTTTAAGATGCGATTTTGCCGTCATGACCATTTTGCATAAATGCGGCAGAATTTCGCTGTTAGTGCACTTAATTCCCTTCTTCAATGCGTGGGTGGTCGTGGGCTTGTTGGCATAACACTTGGGCTTCAAAAAAAAAAAAAAAAAAACCAAAGGAAAGAGTCCAACGGCATTAAATCGCATGATCTGGGCGACCAATTCTGATCATCAAAACGGAAGATTGCTCGACCAGAAAATGACACATGCAGTCTTGCAATGTAGGCACATAAAACTGAATTATCATGTCGCCATAACGAGCACTATTTAGTGTTACTGCCTAACCTGCCGAATTTTCGAAAAATAATGGTCCGATAATGTCTCCACCCCAGAATTCGCACCAAACAGTGAGCCGTTGTGGATGGATTTATTTCTTAACAATCACCCGTGGATTTTCTGAACTCCAAACTCGATATTCTTTCATTTGGGTTGAAAAAGAAATTAAAATTCGATCACAAATTTTTGTTCAGAAAGTACACTGTACGCCGAGTAGGTTCTCCACTTTTCACTGATAACAAATGGCGTATTCTTCTGCAAACAAGAAAAAAATGTATGCATGAAGTATTATTTGAGCTAAGGCAAAAATTAGAGTACAAAACTCGAAATAATGTTCAACTAAGAGCCACATATGTTCAAATATGTGCATACATATGTACATATATATTTACTTTGTATCTTGTCAGTCTCTTCAAGATGTGAAACAAGTTTTTATTAATGTTAGCAGTGTAATAAACGTGTTTTGACGTTCTATGTACAATCGATCATACGTTCTAACTGCGATATTGTGAAAAAGCCAACACGTATCGTAGGTAATATACCTACGAGCTAAGCTAGTGACACGAGACCAAAGCCCACATTGATATTTATTATAGAAATATGACTCATATTGAGCGCGTTATAAAAAAATACCCGCTTAATATAAATTTCATTTGCTGGCTAGTTACAAATTTTTTTTTTTACCTTTGTATGTTCGTATTATATAGCCCAATTATTGTATCTTGATAAAAAAAGTTTGTAAATTGTACAGTAAAAATTCTTGTCAAGAGTTATAGTAATTATAATTTTTGTTTTTGATTAGTTTTAAAATTCATTGTTTTGTGTTATATTTTTAGGGTACACCAACTATTTTACCAACTCAAAACTTTGATCCCGTTAAGGATGCGCATGATTTGCGCAAAGCTATGCGTGGGTTTGGCACTGATGAAGACGCTTTAATAAACATCATTTGTCGCCGTACTAATCAACAGCGTCAGGTAAGATTCTTTTACTCAAAACATTTTTCTCTAGATGGTAAGACTGGCAAGATTCCTTAACAGATGTGGTGAATTTGTTTGAACAGATGTGGTGAACTCGTAAAAAGCTTAAAACCATTCTAATATGAAAGCTTTTTTTGTAACGGCTTAAAACTTTGCTATTTCTTCAAAGTACTTTGTGCCAGGGTTGACAACTGAATTATTTACCACTAAAAAATGTTCAAAAAAAAAAAAAAAATCATTTTATTGTTGCCTACTGAATGATCAATTTAAAAAAGTTCTAATCAGTCTTACCATATTGGCAGTTTTAACTGCAAATCCGATTTTTGCAAATCGCAGTTTTTTTATAAAATTATGTCAAAAAAAGTCAGCAACATTTTCCATGCATTTGTTTGTTTAATAATATTGCAGAGCAAAAAAAAATGTGTCTTTAACTTTTAAAATCACTAAAATTTTATATATTTCAAAAAAATCTGGTTGATTTCGGAGGTAGCAATTTTTTCCAGAATTTGCAGTTTTTCCTTAAAAAAAATGGAAATGAAATGAAAATGGAAAATGCGTTTTGAATATACCAGTGAAAAGAAAATGAGAAATAAATCCAATTTTTTTTTCTCATTCACTTCTCATCGATGAAGAAGAATATGGCTTCAGTTGTAATTCTTTAGTAAGAAAAATATCACTCCAAAAGACGATAGCCTGCAAATCACAAATATTTAGAATAAGATTAAATATATCTTTCATTTTGATTGATAACATTTTTTTTTCTAGACATTAGGATTTTTTATAGGATTCTAATGTCTGCTGAATGCAAAAATTTCCTCGATTTTGCTCAGTTGGCTTTTTTTTCGAGATATGTGTGTGCATATGCTATCAAACATGTCAAAAAGTCTATTTGCCCCCCAATTTCTTAAGTTTATTTTTGGGCCATCAATATTTTTCGAAAATGTTTGATGATTTAAGTAAGACCAATATGTATCTGTCTCGGAGAGATCTGCCACTAATACGCTATTAAAATAGGCGTAGTTTTCGAATGGAAAGCAATTAAAATTATTTTCGAAGAAGTCTGATAACTGATGATAATAAATTCAAAACTACTCGATAAAATAAGTATGATTAACTTATGCCAAAATTAGGCCTTTGACATGCTTAAACTCATATATCTCGAAAACCAGAGCTTATTGAGAAAGATGAAGGTCATTTCTGGAATTTGCGCGCCAAAATTACTTTGGAACCTCAATACCAAAAAAGTTGTTTGTATTACTCATAGCGTTTCTTTGATATTCTCATTTTCAATGATATGAAATTTTTTCCTCATTCTAGATTCCTCATCGATACAGAATATGCAATCTATTTTGTATTTTTTTATTTATTTATTTGTTGTTTTTTTTAGGAAATTCAACGCCAATACAAAACCCACTTTGGCAAGGATCTTATCGAAGATATTAAGTCTGAAACAAGTGGAAACTTCGAAAAACTCTTGATTGGGCTGTTGCGCCCCATTGTTGACTACTATTGTGCTGAACTGAAAGATGCTATGGCTGGCATTGGTACAGATGAAGATGTGCTAATTGAAATATTGTGCACCCTTTCAAATATGGAAATACATACCATTAAAAATCAATACCTAAGATGTAAGAAAATATTTTTTTTTTTTAAATTTTGCTCAGAAAATTTTAAATATGTAATAAAAATACCTATTTTTTTTAACAGTGTATGGCGCTCATTTAGAATCTGAACTTAAATCAGAAACTTCGGGCAATTTCAAACGTCTTTTGGTTTCACTCTGTACTGCAGGACGTGATGAAAGTGGTCGCGTCGATCCAGAAGCAGCACAACAAGATGCACGAGAGCTGCTTAAGGCCGGTGAATTACGTGTTGGCACCGATGAGAGTACCTTCAATATGATTTTGTGTCATCGGAATTATCAACAATTGAAATTGGTTAGTATAATACTATATTTTCGAATCCGTAAAATGTGAGAAATAATATTGGACGTTTATATTGTAATTCCTTGTTCACTTCACTAGATACATATCTCAAAAGAATATCAAGCGGAAATGCGAAGAGCTCCTTCTATTTTCGAAGGAGCATACTTTCTGCTTTCTAAATATTGAAAAAACTATTCACAACGCTCTTAATGTGGTACGGATACTACCCGTGATTAGACTTATTTAGTCTTAAGAAGATTTCTGATTTGACTTTTTCGTGTCATGTCGAATAAAACTGCTAACTGTACATGCGATAAAAAACTATAGCAACATGTCTATTAAGTTTTGGACGTTTTTGTCTATTATGTTGTCTTATATCGGGATATCATAAATTTTTGGTATGTTAGGTAATGGAAATTTCATAAAAAAATAATTTAGTTTTGGTCATTGCTCAGACAAGCAGAAGAGTCACATTTTATTTCTCGCATATAGATCTTTGACAATAATTTTCAGTGAAATCCTCAGAGAGAACTCTTTGGGAGGAGCATACTCTTAATGGACTTTACGTCGATGCATATTCAAAAATAATTTTTAAATATTCAGCTAGTATTTTCCATGTTAAAGATTTTACTATTCCTGCAGGTCAATTGAACATATTACTGTTAGAAGTAGGAAAAAAGCAATCATTTAGTATTTCTTGTTTTCAGTTCATATGAAAATCGAGGGTTATATACAGGTTGATCAGTCAACCAGACTTAGAACTTCTCTTAACGAAACTGTTACAGGGCGTGTATACGTTGCGCTAGGTACAGTTAAGTAAGGTATTTACTCGCATTTTCTATCCGTAGTGAAGAACAAATGAAAGATCTTAAAAATCTTATTAATTAATTTGTTGACTCTTTTACGCTTATTAAAAATTTTGATTTATCTTTAAATAGATTTTCCAAGAATATGAACGAATGACTAGTCATTCGCTGGAAAAAGCCATAAAAAAAGAATTCTCTGGAGACATCATGGAGGGTCTCATCGCTATATACAAGTGCGTAACCAACAAGTCGGAATATTTTGCTTCACGCTTGTATAAGAGTATGGCGGGTATTGGCACCAATGATAAACAATTAATACGCGTTATTATCACACGTAGTGAGGTAATAAATTTTTGTTTTTTCTATTTAATTATGAATAGGTGCCTAATTGAAAAGTTTATTTAAATGTTTGTATAGATTGATTTGGCTGATATTAAGACGACCTTTGAACGCGTGTATGGCAAGAGTCTTAAGAGCTGGATAAAGGTAAGTTTTAACCATAAATATGCTGTAAATAAAAATAACGTAAGAATTTCTCATTCATTTTAGGGTGATACTTCTGGACACTATAAGCATGCTTTATACGCTTTGATTGGTGAACAACGCTCTTCATAAAAAAACTACAACACACTATAGCCTGCGTATTTTTACGTCCACACTAAAACCATAACTATATACACATTTTTTATTCGAATATTTTTTAACTAAATATTAAATGGGAAAACTATTAGAAAGTGAAATCTCAGACAAAGGTTTCGTTTTATGCGAAAGTTCTGTTAGGGTATATTTAGAGATAAATATATTTTTTTTTGCCTTGACAATTTAACTATTTTTAAAGAAGCAAGTGTCAAAACATTTTAACTAAAAGTTATTTATAAAAAAACATACATCCATATGCTGTAATTATCTAATAAATATAAATGGAACACAAAATGTCAATATGCATTTAAAGAACTACAATTTAGTTACTACCAACTACAATAAATACATACTATTATATTAAAATAAGGTGACATTTCTTAATTGTTATTCAAGCGTATATTTCATGTTTTCCATTGTCAATAAATATAAAACTTTATTAAAAAATAAAAAACTACGTTTTTAAATTTGTTAAAAAATTAAGAGGAAAGAGGTTTTGTGAAATCAGAGGCATCAAAGTTTCGATTCCATTTCCGATATAGATTTCAAAACAAATCAGTATGGGTTTGTGAAAAACTTTATAATCTAAACGTGTTCAATTTCATACTAAAATCGTGAAGTAAAGCGTAACTATTTGTGAGGAAAAATTAAATTTTATATAAGCCCATTACATTTTGTACATTTCAAGTTATAGCCTAAATCTTGTGCACTTTGACCTCGACGAATAGGCAATCATTTCGCAAATAGTTTCGGCTGGAGACCAATTTATGTGGTATATAAAAGTATTGATTTGTCTGAAAGAATTCATCGCTCTTCTTACGTACGTATATGGTTTTAACATAATCCTGCGCTTCTTCGGGGTTCGGACTTTGATCACGTATAATGATATCTGCTTGAAGGCGACATGGCCAAGCCAAAAGCGAATCATATTCACCAGCAATGACATTAAGGCAAGCAATAATATTTCGTCCCTTCCACGTGCCTTTGCCATTAAGATGTATATCAAGCTGGAAGTAAATTAGAAATGTTATTGGTTTACTGCCTGCATATGCAAAAAAAAAAATTGACGTAAACGCCATTTTGAAAATGCTACATTTTTCTCTTATTTTCTTTCTACAGTCTTAGAAAAAAATAGACTGAGCTGAACTATTGACAGAATGAAAGATTCCGGCATTAAGCAGCAATTAAGTGCGCACAGAAGGGAAGGGAACTTAGAACTCAGCTTCGAGAGTGCTGGCCAAGAGACTGATGTCTGAATGTCTTCAAAGTCCTCCACTTTTTACAAGATCTTATCTCAGCATTTTTCACAGAAACTAAAAAATGCTTTATGTTAGTGTAATTTTGTCTTCAATGCACCGAGATTTCTTAAAAAAAATCTTGATTCGTTTGGTTAAGATTGTTGGGTTGTAGGGTATCATGGTTTCAAATATATGTCACTTTAAAATCGCTATAGCTTTACGAGGAAACATCTGAGATGGCATTTTGAAAGCCTATTTAAAATAAAGCTGATTTTTTTTATTAAAAATAAGCTGAAAATATTTTTGAATCCTATACATAACCTCTTATGTGACGTGATGTGCCGATTCTTAGCCCGTATTTAGCGTGAAACTTCTTTTTCCATCTGCCTAATAACATTCATGACCCCTTCATTCACAAATCTGTTTAATTGGATATATTCTTTACACAGACGGTTCCAAAAGTTCTAAGAAATCCATTGCAATGGTAAGTATTGCGCTGGTTTCCTTAGAAAAATTACTCTAATGTTAACCCTTTCATTCCATCTTTTTTGTTTATTTACGTAAAAATAAAATTTTTTTTATCTATTTGCTAGTTACTACAATTAATTTGTATATTGATGCGCATACAAATTATTTCCCGAAATCTGAATTTTAGAATATTTAATATGACAATACATTTTCCTAGCGAAATTCGCAGCTTAGTAAAAATTTGTCTCTATCAAACCACTTAATAAATTGTTGCCAATTGTTTCTGAAGATTTGTTGCATTTTTTTTCTAAGTTTTCATACAGCAACAAATACCCAAGAAAGGTTAACATTTTAATATGAAATTCCGTTTGGCAAATTTTGTTATTTACGTTAATTTATTCGAAAAGTATCCAACAATACCTATGCTATACAAAAATATCATAAATCTTACCCTTAATGCATAACCGAATTGTTTATTTGAAAACATTGCACTGTGTAAGATGGTATCATATTGTTTGGCCTCTTCCAGTTTTTTCGTATAATCCTTGATACGCCAAATGATATGTCCTTAAAATAAATTATCATCAATTTATGGCTATCTTAATAAACCCCATTCCAAGTATGTTACATACCTCTCGCATTTTGTATGCTCGCTATACGTTGTTGTGTTGCCAATTGATGTTCCAAATCAGCCAGATTTTGTATGGTATGATGTAACTTTTTATCAATATCTGTAACGATTGCATCCAATTTATCACAACGTTCCTCAGTTTCACAGACAATATTTTTCATGCCTTTCACTTCGTAATCTAATGTTGCTTGCTTGGCACACATATCGGCGTTGGGAACAAATTTTGTTTTTAAATCGCTGGCCACACCTTGTAGGAACTCTTCAATTTGGTCAAGTTTTGTGCTGTAGAGAAAAGTTGCAACTGAAATTTTTGAATTCTAAACTATAGAAAATAAGCACTGACTTGAGGTTTTTCTCATACTGCAGTACATTTTGCTCCAATTGCATGATATTTTCATTTAAATGATTCTGATGTGTAGTCACCTGGAGTGACATTTCATTAATGTGCTTTTGTAATTCATCCATATCATGTTGTATGTCACTTTTGAGGGACTAATGAGTAGTAGAAACGGAAAATTTTAATTCAATTCATAGTAATTTACAAAAGTCTAAAGGATATAACTCAGAAAGGTAGTTTTTGAAAGATCTGACGTTCTGATGTATATTAAAAGTTATTCTTAGAATAAGATGAATGACAGCCTCGCAAGCCCTTCGCACTCTGGCTATTGAAGAGCTATATGGTATTTGGTTCTAGGTAGATTGGCGGAGTTCCGCGGAGCTCACCGCGAGATTAATTTAGCAGTAGTTAGCATGTGGATACTCTTCCTAATATATGTATATAAATCTTAGATGTGACATGAAATCCTTTAAGTCTAGGATCCTATCATTTTTGAAGATGGAGTTGGTAGAACTTGGAACAGCTCGTAGTGAAATGTGCTGCAGTCTTCTTTCTCCTCATCACATGCACAGAGGTTCTTGAAGTACCTGATTGGGAAGATCAACGTAGGCCAAACCCTATCAGTCGGGCTCTGGTTCATAACACCCAAAATCGATTTTGTCACAACGAGTACGAATTACAACGAGGACTAAGTTCTTAAGTTAACTTTTGAATATATTTCGCATACCCGGTATTAATTTACCTGCGTTAGATCGTAACAATAGCGAAAATCATTTTGACACTGTTCGATCTCAAAGGTGCGCAGTCGATTCTCTTCATCTAGGAGTTGCTTTAATCTGTTAAGTGTTTCCTCTGTCTTCTCAGTCCAATCATCAGCAATCTAGAGAAATAAATTAAAGTTTTCAATTTTATTCAAATCTGTAGCATTGCATTTTTACTTAAGTATCTACCTGATTTTGTTTTCTTAAACTTCCCACATCAGTTATCAGATGTAAGCGCTGACGTATCTCTTCATTTAGCACCGTGCGTAAAGCTTCAATATCTTGCTCCAAAACTGATAATCGTTGCTCAGGAGCTTGTTGCTGATCTAAGCGCTCAGTGCTACTTAGTCTGTCAGTGCTTCCATTTTGCTTGCGATTCTTACCACGCGGACACTCTCTGACGTGCGCGCGCATGCGTATGCGAGCCACATAGGCATTACATGAATTGGGGCATTGTTCGAGCACTTGTCCGCAGTGAATCAGGTGTTCCTGTAATAAAATAAAAAATGTGGATTTTTATCATTTTTAATTTTACTCGTATCAATATAAAGATATGATTAATGGCATACTTTGTACAAAATAGATGGTGGTGGCACGTTCAAGTGTAAAACTACGCTTATGATTGTGACAAAATATTTTTCATACTTTTTTTCTTATCTTATCATGATATGCTGATAACCAATTACTCAACAAATGTTGGATTGTTTGCTGTAAAGGTACTGGAGTAACAGCAGTGTTAACTTTTGGAAAGGGTTATGGTCGCGATTGTGAATGTTCTATCCCTTTAATTAAATCTTATTTCATTTGAATTTTTCTACCAACGCTTTACAAGGGGGTGCGATTCTGAGCAGCCATACTCTAGATTTCAATTTCTTGTTTCGTTATGAGTAAAAAACTGTTTCTGCTGCTCAGAGCTGGATCACACTGTATGGATACAAGGGGTTTTCAAGGTGTTGGTTGAAAGTAGACTTGTTTGAATGAAGGTTTTTTTTAAAGTTTGATAGAAATTCGAAAGAAATTGAAAGACACAAAAATTAAGTTTGAATCCGAGTTGAGCAACTTATTGTTCAATATAAAAAAGTTTTGTTTCCAGTTTTTAAGATCACTTATCTTATTTTTAAGACAAGTCACTGTGCAAAACTTCAAAAAAAAAGCCCAATTAATTTTTTTCACTCAGGCAAAGCAATTTACAAAATATCATGCAAACCGACGAAGTCTTGCTGACTCGAATTTCCCTTTGACGCAAAATTGGCGATATTATATTTTATTTCATATTAATTTTTATAATATTTTATTTCAATTTAATATTGTATCACACGTAAAGATCACCACCCTTTATAATTGAGCGTGGCAAATAAATTAAATTGGTATATCAACCAAGTGCCTCACGCGAATGTTATGCAACACACTAAGTGGCACCGTCAAGCGTAAAGGTTCAAAGGTTTGGACTTGTGTGTATGGTACCACAAGTAATTGTGTGAAGAGCGACATGGAGCGATGTGGAGATTGGTTGTAAGAGGCGAAATGAAGACAAAAGGATATATGCATAGAGAGTTAAAGCTTAAGTGTCTTTGAGTGAAAGGCAAAAAAAGCAAAACTAAAAAAAAAAAAATATGTTTAAAATTGCGTTTAATCGAGAAATATATAATATTATACTAAAGAACCATTCCTTATATTTATTATTTGAAGATAATTTCTTTCAAATAGTCCATTCTGAAGTTCTCATTTCTGATGACACGTTCGAGCATTTCGAGTGGTATATGGCGTCGAGATCAGAGGCTCCAATTTAATACAGCAAATAGCGCGTTGGATGTAATGGCAGCTCATGAACTTCATCGGTTTGCTCTTCAGTCCAAATAAGGGTATTTCGCTTATTAACGTAGCCATTAAATCAGAAATAAGCCTCATCACTGCATAAAATTTTGCTCGAAAACAGTGGATCTTCAAGTTGTTCAAGAGCCCAAAGATTGGATGACGTTACGGAAGGTCGGCCGCCTTAAATTCTTCTGGGAGTGAAATTTCATATATCCTTAAGACAAGATCCTTACGTAAAATACGCCTGTTGAGAACGAAGCCGAATCGATTCATCACGGCCATCCCGTACACTCTCAGCCATCGCCGCTAAATTTTCCTCATTAAGTGCTTACGTATTTTTTGATAGTACAGCGAATTGTGCTTTCGATAGGCTGATTATGTGGACCATAAGTTGTACTTAGCAACATTCCTCGTAGAACGTTGATTTTCGTAATACAACGGAATAATTTTTAGACGCTGTGCCACGATAACTCTTTCCATGATGAAATGTCAAACAATACTAAGCAAACATACTAAGACAGTTTGTCACGGTTCACGCATGATCTATCATAAAATCCCAACTGAAAAATTTACTGAATCACTCGTTACATTTTTAAATCAAATGTTCATTAAATATCATTTCTAATCTGACGATTTGACCTCTCCAAATGCTTCAATCTAAGGATTCGTACACTTACCGTAAACGTTTTGGAATCGAACCATTCGTTACAAAATAAACACGATGATTTCTCATACTTGACAACAGTCATTGCCGGAAAACTGGAATTAGTAGAGCTGGGTCTCGACGAAGAACTAGGGGAACTGGGGCCATTTAATGACATTATTATTTATTATTTATTTTTTCTTTTGTATAATTTTCAGCGCAGCTGCTTGGTGGGAAAAACAACAGGTGTAATATCCAAAGAGTTCACTGGCATTTGTATACAAATTAAACGAAAATTTAATATGCTGATTTACACGGTATATGGCACTTAACTCGCAAACACTAAGCAAAGACAATTATAGCTTAACAATTACACTGTCTTAAACAAAAAAAAGAAAACAAAACTCTTTTTAAATAAAAATTTGCGTGGATTTTAGAATTAAGTCTTCTACGCCACGATCAACTCGTAGCAAATTAACTTGCAAAACGCCTCCGAATGACTAACTCTCCTGTCTCTGAATGGGTGGAAAATAATTTAATGAAAACATGATACAGTCAAAAAAGTATATATATTTATTAAAACAACAACAAGAACAAGAAGAAATAGTCGCAGTTCTGTTGCCCTTATCAAAAGTAAAAGAACTGATAAAAGCAAAATATCGCAACAATAAAAACGAATTACTGAGCGCGCGGCGATATCTGCGGTATGTTCTGAGAGCGGTGAGTAAATTTTCATTTAAATGTTTGAACACAATTTCACCTGCCCCCTTCCTAACCGTCTGCGAACCCATTGTTAGTTATTAATTATGTCATTCGCAGCAACAAAATCAACAACACCTTCAGCGCAAATTAAAAATTGTCATTAGAATTTTTATAACTCACATTAATTTGATGCTAAACGATTTCCACTACTACTCGCTGTGCTGCAATAAATAGGCTTGCCATAAATTTTCATTTTCATGCTGTATCGAAAGTTGCAATAGGAGCGTCGTATCTATGAAATTGCATGAAAAGAGTTTGTAAGTTACAGCGGAAGTACATTCAATGCCATTCTCATCATTATATTTTTGGAGATCGTTCTTTTCGGTTTAGAAAAATTCAACTGGAAAAAATGACTTAAGTTTACGAAACTTTTGATAAGCAGCTTAACTTTCATGTCTTGCTTGAAAATTGAGACACTTGCTTAAATAAGTTCACAAATAAGTAAGATATCGGTAAGAAAAGATAAATACTTAAATACTCTCCGAAACTGTTTGTAGCTAGTAACGATAATTGTATGGGAAAGCAAAAACAAAATCGTAAAAGTAGCGAGTAAGATTATAGTTGCTATGTATACATAGCAAATTGCTTAAGTGCCAGTGCTACCCAGCAGATTTGTATATTATCTATTGCTCATTTTGAAATGAAAATAAATATAGATATTTCGCGGCAAAACAATTGAATTCGCAAAAATAAGCAGTTTGAAATAATGAACAGAAAGAACAACAGCGAGTGCTCGTATAAACAGCGAGTAGGAAACTTAGCAATTTGGTAGTTTTATTCGCACATAGATACTGACTTGGAGAACAAAACACAGCATTAGTTTCTGCCGACTAATAACTTGTGAGCGTAGTCTGTTAGGCTTTCTATAGATCTATCAGAAAAACGAAGAAAGGAATAAATTTATCGAACTTTTTGGCAGGAATTAGCAACTAATTTTGAAATCTTTAAGCTAAAAGCGTTCTCACTATTAAGTACCCAGCAGTTTTTGGGACCATGCATTACAATTTTATGATTTGTAATAATTGATTTCATATATTATAATAAGTTGGAGAAAACATGCATGACGAGGTAAGCGAAGACGTAATGCATAAACAAATTTTCAAAATCACAATTTTGAATAACATAGTGTGATATAGATATCTGTAAAACAACTGACAGCGTGGGCAAATGGTTTGGGATGTGAGCTCATAACTCTAAGTGCGTGAGTTCGATACTCGGTCAAACATTTTTTTTTATATCGATGAAAAGTTTTTATACTCGGTAATGCAAAGAATAATACACTACTTATGCTATGCTATCGCCGTGTTAAAAATCATGTATTCTGGAGGCGATAAAAAGTCTATGAGATCGATGAAAGTTTAGATTACTATCGATGAACAAAATCTGCTGGGTATAATTACTTGCATATGTATGTATGCTAGAAAGTTATTTTTTTCTAATTATTTATTTTTTGGATTAAGTCCCATCCTCAAATGATTCCACTATAAAAATCATCGCAAAAACTCTCAATGTTAATGCGTGTCAGATTATTTCAAGATTATTTGCAAAAACTCCTTGGACGAAGCAATTTGAAGGCAGTATAACTGAGATCAGTGTAACTGATTGTTTGACTTACATACTTATAGTCGTTATCGAATCCTTTCGATATTTCTGTAAGTTTCAACATTGCCTCATAACTTTTGTATTTGAATATTTTTATAATAAATTTTGAAAGTTAGAGTTTTCAATTTGATTCAAAAATAAAATAAAAATTTTATTTTGTTCGTTTGGCATAATTGACCATGAAGTAGTGTGCGTTGACAGTTGAAACCATCTGTGAATAGCCTCACGAGAATTGTCTTTATTTTTTACTGCTCATAACGGGGCCTTTCCTTACCAGTTCGTCAGCATGATCGTGGCTTGCAATATTATTGTGGTTTAAGAAACAACACAGGGTTGCAAAGCTGAAAAGAAGGAATTCCCAAAGTAAAATTTTTCCTCAGAATGGTGAAAAGTTTAATTTTTTTTGGCAAAGCTGATGACATTATTTTTTTGGTCAACAATATGTATTAAATAAAAATTTAAGGTTATCGAAAAAATAAAGTTTTTGTCTGGAAAAAACTTGATGACCTTTTTTTTGTGTTCGTTAAAAAAAAATTAAGTACAAAAAACTTGTAATCACCACATTTTTCCGAAATTTTTCAAATACTACAAAAGTCAAAAGCGATCACTTGGCAACCTGTGTAGCACAGGCTAATTACAATTTTTTTTCGAATGTATTCGAATGCATTATAAAGGCAGAGACGTAACTGTGGGCAGCAGAAGGAGGCCGTCAGTAGTAAAATTTATTTTTTTTTGTGGGTATATGGCCAAAAACTCCGTAAAGGGTGTCATGCAAGTTAGTAATTTTGCTGGAAAACACAAGTTCTCAATTAAAAATTCTACATTTTTTTATTGATTCATAAAGTAATAGTATAGGTTTATGTATGGAATAGAGTATCGGCTAGATGGCCTTCACAACTTTGCTGGCACATACCTACTTTTTTGTTTGTCGAAATTTTCTATTACCGTTTCGCATAAATTTGGCGTGGGTGGTCATGGGTTTGTTGGTATAAGCCTTAAATTTCAAAAAACCAAAAATAAATAAAAATGGCGTAAAATAATATGATATGGTCAGCCCATTCTGAACGCTAAGATGAGAAATTACACGACCATGAAATGGCGTATGCAGTAATTAAATTGTTTCTTGAGCTGTATTGTCTTGCTGAATCTACATGTTGTCTACATTCATATCTTGTAATTTAGTGACAAAAAACTGGGTTTTCCATCTGACGCCATTAGCTGTTATTGCCTGACGAGAAATATTTTTGAAGAAAAATGGTCCGGTTCGCACCAAACAGTAATTCGTTGTATATGCATTTCTGAACCCCAAATGCGATAATTTTGAGGATTAACGTAGCTGTCATGATGAATATAAGCCTCATCGTTGAAAATGATTTTGTTCGAAAAATCAACATCTACTTGTTGTTGTTCCATAATCCATTCAACGAGTTATATTCGCTGACCATGGTCAGCAAGCTTCAGTTCTTGAGTCAATTAACCTTTGTAAGCATGAAGATGCAAACCTTTCGTGAGGATACGCATCAACACTTTACCGAAATGGCGTAAAATTCAAATCTTCCATCAATTTTGGGACACCTTTTTTACATAGCCTAGTGTAGACCATTTAGGTTTTAGCTTAACAACTAAATTGAACTGACACCTTCTCTTATCTTTCGATGTATCTTATAATAACATTTGTGGTAACTAAAATTCATGTATATAGGTTGATATTTATATCGCCCTAAGCTTTTTCAAACATTACACGTAAGAGATTAACTTTATCAGAACAAAATTAATTATTTGTGGCATCCAAAACACATTCTTCACAAACCTTAAGATATTTATGGGCTCGAGTAAACAATGTGCACATATTGAAATCGCAAATAAAGTAATAAAACAAAGGCTTAATTTGTATGCAGTTCGCATGCGAAGGGTCCTGCATACTTAATGATACCAATGGCGCATGAGTTTGTTTAACTTGAAAAAAAAAAAAACTAAAATCGTCTGGTAAAATAAATAAATTCAAAAGAAAACAAATAAATTTTGCATAGACAAATAATCAAACAATTGAACGGAGACTTGAAAATCAATATTAAAAAAACCGTCTTTTTGTCTGTGACGGCACGACAGCTGTCAACAGTCATCCATCCATCCATCCAACCAACCAACCATTCATCAAAAATGAAAAAATTTAGCTCCAGCATGCAATGCGTGGTATTTTTCTCATTATTCGTTTCGCCTTAATGTTGCACAATCAACATATTTGCGCAATTCCAACACCTTCCTCTCAAATTACACCTCACCCCACCGCCACCCCAAACGGAATGCAGATTGCCAGCATTTATCTATCTTTGCTTTGCGTCCTTCAGCGGTGTTAGTTCGAATACCCGCATGCTGTGCCATATTATGCGCCATCTTTTTTGTTTACACTACGACGCATGTGGGGGAGCACACAGAGTTTCGCGCCAAAATTTTATGCCATGTGCTCATCAGACATTTTAGTACAGTGGTCGGCAGAGCGCAAATATCAAATATTTTCTTACTCTCAAATGAGAGAGAAATGACAAAAGCTCCAATCACTGTGAAAAATGCTTCTACGTTTCGCTGTTTACGCTCCATATGATATCTTATTTCAGGGGTTGAATTTTAGTTATAAAATGCCTTTTTATATGAAATTTATTAACTATCCCTAAAACTCACTTGTATATTAAGCGTTGCGCATTGACAAAAAATTTTTCAGCGAAAAAATATTTATTTTGCCATTTGATTTCAAACATTTTCGCAGTGCATTAACGAAATAACAAGCTCATTTTGTAGTTTGCTTACTCTCGCTTATTCTCTTCGTTTGCTCGCGAGCCTATGGGGCGCCGACCACTGTTTTAGTACAATGTGCAACTGCTTACACATAAACTCTCTCGATTTTACACTGATTGCATTGAGAGAGAAAATGAGAGTCAGTGAGAGAGGCATTTTAGTCAAATGTACTAAGTTTAAAGCTTTTTACTATAATTTCTTCATAACTTGTGCAACAAGGGCTGCCAACGTCAAGTAAAAAAAGTATTTATTTTTATGGTGGTCAAAATTGGGCAGTCACCGAATATTTTCGATGTCAGTACTGATGCATTACCGAAGAAGGAAAGTATTAATCGAACAAGTTCAAAGTTCATGCAGATGCTTTGAGTTGTTGTATAGTAATGAGTGTTGATAATTTGCGTAAGTAAAACTACAATTCCCCAATAGTAAAATCGGAAGATCATTTACATCCAGGCAACATTATATATATACATACGAGTACATATGCGTCTAAGCACAGAACGAAGAAAATTACTTACAGATATTAACTAATAGATATTTTTTGTAAATATGGTCTGGCAGACGTTGTTTTGCCTTTTCCGGTAGCTGGCGCTGAGTTTAATTTGCTTATAGCCCTTGTCTTTTATGTAATTACGTTCATTTTTTTTCAAACCAAGCTATGCTAAGGACCTTCCACAGACAAAGGAGAACACATTTAAAAACTTTTAGATTGAACTGCAAGACGATTTATCGAGATCCTGTATGTATTATTGTCATGTAACAAGAAAATCACAAATTTTAGATCAATTTATCACGTACCCGAAAAATTTCAAAGCCTTCAAACATATGATACTAGGTCTAGATTCTTTCAACTGCGGATTCACACAAAGTAAATCGAATTCGCACTCGTCTGAGAAATCTGTGAAACCGCTAAAAATATTCTGCTAATATGGACAGAATTGACGTTTTACATAACAATGCCGAAGTGATTCAATATACTTTTGTTGAAAATATGATAGATCGACGTGACATTGGCATCAAGATATTGTAATCCCATCCAAAGTCTTGATGAAAATCCTCATCACTACAGCTAGCAAGAAACTGGAGTCACCTGTGCCCTAATGCCCTTTGCATTATAGTGAAGCAAATAAATTTGACTTTTATACCACTTTTGATAACAATTTTATCAGTGATGTATTAAATAGATGTGGTTCAGTACCCAAAATTATGAACTTGATCAGAGCTCAATACGAAGACATTAAATATGAAGTTTAAAGTAATGGGAATCTGTTTGATTCTCTCTGAACCCTTGTCGGGTGTGTGCCAA
The DNA here is from genome assembly GCA_949775025.1 of Tricholauxania praeusta. Lineage (NCBI taxonomy): Eukaryota > Metazoa > Arthropoda > Insecta > Diptera > Lauxaniidae > Tricholauxania > Tricholauxania praeusta. Next base: position 150,356,452 of record OX459028.1, read on the forward strand.
GATTGCCTAAGCTCTCAAGTTCTTAACTACATTTATTGTGGCATCCAATGAGCCACCTCTCCATCAAGCTGACCGACATGAAATTAAAACTCTCTACAGAGAATTAAAAGAACTTGCTAGTTGCTTTTTGGAAATCTTATGCTTCATGTGAAGATAAAGCACATAAGAAAAAGACGAGACATTATAATAATTGAATGAAGGCAACACAAAAAATTAAGGAGGAACGTCCCAGAATCTATTAAGCTCAATTAACTTGGGCTACATCAATATACTCAGAAATTGTTGAAGAGGATAGACGGCATAGGAGTGAACTAAATTGTATGAAAGTAAGTGTGCTTTTCAACAGTAATGTGAGCATATTCGATTGGAGATTAGACTGTCAGATGGATGGTGCTCTTAATATTAGAAAAAGACTATCTAGTAAAGGCACACATTACGTTTAGCTGTATAAGGCAAATACAACAAAGGCGAGACGTGTGCAATGGACCAATATTTTTACATACGCACTATTCTTCTGAATAGACACTTTGCACACCCTATAAAATCTACAGTAACTGACTTTGAACGAAATGTAACTGAAAAGCGTAAGACAGCTCAAGATATACTGACAAACAGCATACAACCTCAGAAACAGTAACATCTTCCGATATGATATACGTTCCATACAGTTTTCCTTGCAGCCTCACGCCCATCTAATGCAACCAGCTCTATACGAGTACAAAAGAGAAAAATACTAATCTATTGGCAACTCTGACACTCAAAGAAAGCTCCCATTAACTGCAATCGAATTGAACAGTTAATGAAAAAAGCTCTTCGACGCAACACAATGCCAAACGCAGCGTGTTGTCCTGTCAACCAACATACGATACGAAAGGCTGACAGGCAAAAAAAAAAGAAGCCTGGCGTTAAAACTACGAAATAAAACTGAAAGATTTCAATGCAGTTGGCTCAGTTTCGAGTTGGCTTAAAAACGGTGCGGTTGTCCTGCCTAAAACCAAAACAAAGAACAAATTTTTGAGTAAAAAAGGAAATTTGTGAATTCCTTAAAATAAAACAAATACAAAGAGAGCTGCCGCTATTTTAGTGTTTGTGTGCGTGTGTGTGTAAATTATTTAAAAAATTAAAAAAAAAACCATGACACCGTAGTGCTAAAGTGTTGCTAAAATTGTGCATAACGTAGTTGTTGTTTATGTTTTGCTGTTCTTGTTGTTGCTCCTATAACGTGCCACTGAACCGGGGCTATGCGCTTAGAAAAAATGAAAGTCAATGTCATTCAATGGAGATTCTGTTGATGTGAATGAGTGTGTGCGTGTGTGTGTGTGTGTGTTTGGAAGTGCTAGTGTGAGCCCTTAATCCCTTGAATTATTTAATTCGAAGTTTGGCAAAGGGTTCGTGAGCTCGTGCATGGATTAAAAAAAAAAACCAAAAAAAATGCATACTAATGTATTTCTATCCCTTTCTTTTTGAACGATTTTAACCCTTTAATAGCATTAAATTTTTTAAGTGAGATTTTTTTTACAAAACAGGAGTTGAATTGATTCATCCTAAATGAAAACAGGCTAAGAAAAAAATTGTACAAAAAACTGTTATTATTTTGACTTAAAATATTGTAAACTTTTTATTTTGAAAAGCCACCTAAAGTTAGCGGTAACTGTATTAGTGCTAATGAGGAATTTTGAAACTGATTAAAAATTCTACCTTAAAATATTAATAAAATATGACTTTTGACCTTGAAATTGATGTGTCACACGGATCTATTTGTGTACGTCATTATTTCTAGAGAGATAACACATTGGCGTTTGACGGAGTGAAGTTCTCAAGAAAAACTTTATTAATTTTTTAAGACAAAACTTTTAATTTTCCCATTAATTTTTACTGAATATTTTATTAAAAATAGATAAAATAATACGTTATTAACATTATAAAATTTAAAAAGAAATTATATACAAAAATTTGTCTTTGTCTTATACGCTTCTGTAAATATGTCTTGGTACACCATTTACGATGCACATACGGCTTAGTTCGAATACCCATAATAAATAAATTAAAGAAAGTCTTGAGTCTTTCTCCACAGCAAAGGAGTTTTGATAGGAACTAATTTTATCTAACTGTTCAGTACTGCCTTCAGATGCGAAAAGAGCGTATCTCAATTAAGGTTTGAGATAAATGATGTTTTTATGTTGATTAGTTGAAGCTAATAATATTTTGAGCAAAACCGCGAAGTCTCAATTTAAGGGGACATGACACCTTCAAAAAAATATTTATGTTTATGTTTTAAGTGTTTTAAAATGCGTATAGTTTTAATAAAGAACAAGATATCATTTTGAAACTTTACACATATATTTTGACACAAAATAATATTTTAAATTTTTTTTTTTTTTTATTTCTTATGAGATTTATGACCACCAGAATTTTTTGAAAAAAACACAAAAAAAATCACGTCGGGCATGATTGCGACTCACTGAAACATCTGAAAAAAATAAGAGGTTTTAATCAGCATCAAAGCCGCCATGGAATGAGCTTCAAGCAACAATTTTGGTCCAAAAATAACAAAATGGCGTCATATTTTCGAAAATTGCCAAGTTTTTGGGCCAAAAGTCAAAAACGATAATATCGATCTTTCTGTCCGTTGTTCATTCTACTAATATGTGCAGAGCAACATATTAAAATTTCAGATAGATCGGTCCAGTAGTTTTATTTTATCATGCCCGGCAACTCAAAAAACGTTGTTTCGAGAAAAACGCGTTTAAAGTTTTTTAACTATGGCTTTTCAAGTACTACAACTTTGACACTATGTTATTAAAATGGTCGCTATATATTTTTTAAGCCGAATTTGAGGTTTATAAGTATTATTAAAACGTATTTTTCAATATCTTTTAAACAAGAAAAAGTCAAATAAAATTCTTTGATTTCTTGAAAACTTGAAGGTGTCATGTCCCCTTAATATTAAGGTAAATTAATTAATTTAATAAAAACCAAAACCGCCTTAAGTGACTTCGCTACTAAATTAAAAAACCCGTAGATATATAAAATAAGGTAAAAAGCAAAATTTTTTAAAAAATTGTGGGATGCGTTTAAGTCATCCTCATCCTTGATTCGAGTAACATTATAGTTCATATATTTTTACATACTATAACAACATAAGTTTTTTTTATTTTTTTAAAACTAAGACTTACGTTATAAGAGTTTTCAAACTAAAAAAAAAAAAATATATAATAAATTTTTCAAGCACAATATCTGTGGCGACAAGGAATAACAGCTAAACTCGATTTTAGTAAGTTTTCAGGAGAGCATTTTTAAGTTTCAAATCGTTACATTAAAACAAGGAACTAAGATTATGATACGATTCTAGCGCAATATGTTAGCAAGTTAATGGTATTTCAATTTGTGAGTCAAGTCTTATTGATAACTTAGCTTTTTAAAGAGGATTTAAAAAACAAAACACTTAAGATTTTTTTCCTTTTTTCTTGTTTAAAATTTGTGAGTCTTAAGTTCACTTTAGTTGTTTTTCCGAACAAATAATTTGGTTTTTCGTAATCCTTTTTAAAGTTAGGCTATTACTCCAAATGTACTGTTGAAAACTTACCTTGACTTAAGTTATATTTCCAAAAATAATAAATCTGATAAGAAGAGTTTGAGTAACTTTAAGTATAACTCTAAATGGAAAAATATTTTATAAAATGAAATAATTGCTAGAGTAAGATCGGTATATATGGACCACCAATCTTTCTTTTTGAAATAAAACTCAAAATATATGATTAATTATAATTCTAATTTACTTTGAGTTAAATAACTTATCAGAATAAAAAATAAAATTAAATAAACTAGAAATAGTCAAAATGATGAGAAAAAAAAAGTGGAGTGTTATAGTCCATATTACCACATATTCATTTGGTACAAAAATCACATATAAAAATGTCCCTTTCACATCCAGCACATTCTTCGTGACTCCAAATATTGCTGATGACACATTCAACCCAAACCTAAAACAATATTGACAGTCATAATAAACGTAGGTAATATGGACCACTAGTTCAGAATAGACTACACATTGTTGGTCCATATTGCCCTCAGCACGTGTTGGAGAAATAAATGATATTTTATCTAAAACACTTAATCTTCTAATTTGTCCTTATAAATTAAAAATGGTATTCACTGGCATTATAAATCAAATCACTTTTTTCAAGACACTAGCACTTAAATGTCAAATAATAAAATTTACTCACAGGAAAAAAAATTATCACCAGACACTTTTTTACAAAACACAATTTAACAAAAACATCCGTCTTCGCCGAACGGCTAAAATCGCACAGACATAAGTCTTAGGAGTTGGAGTCAATATTGAACATGAATAACGGGACATCACATGTACGCGTTACGCGTTACCCGCGTTGTCCATATTACCCTTCCTTACCCTACAAATTAAAATTGGAAGTCTTCTTTTTTTCGAAATAATTTTTATTTCTGCACTTTAGATTGTGCACATTATTTTTAAAATTATGAGAAAATAAAAAATAATTAAAAACATCAAAAATATAAATTGGAAAAGTCTTTTTTTTCTTCTCTAACTTCAAACTAGCACAGGAAAAATTTAAAGATTAACTTTGACATTTGTTCAAAAGTATATATTTCGAACGTTTTTGATTGCTTATTCTAATATTTTTTTAGCACGGTTAGACATTTTAGATGTTTTTTTGACAGTACACTTTACGACTAATAAGATTTTTTTCTCTTAATGCAAAATTTAGAAAAACATACCTAAGTCTATTTAGGCAATTTTCTAAATTATAATCAAATACGGAAATACGACTTAACGCAACTTAGCATTTAGATGTATTAAATTAATGTTTTGGAAAAAATACCTAAATACACTTAATATTTTCAAATAATATCAATTACTTTTAAAATAACGACTAAACACGACTTGGTTATTTTTGGAAAAATAAAATGTGCAAAAAAAAACGAACAATAACTTAACTCGAGCTTGGTACTTATTCCAAATTTAAAAAAAGTTCATGAAATGAACGTCGTAATGACTAAACTCGACATAGGAAACAATTTCACGTCTTAATCGAATCACATCCTGGTTTGGAATAAAAGATTAAGTCTATTTAAGAAACTTTTTTCAAAAATTTTTTAAATCAAGCGAGTTTGGCTGTTTTTCCAAAATTATAATGACATAAACCCGAATATAGATGTTTAGAATTTAAGGTCTATTACATTCAGTTTTTAAGCTCGAGCCATAAAAAATTGTGTGGTAATGTCTTGTTATGCAAGAAATACAGTGGTGCTAATAACTTAACTTTATCCTAACTCGACTTTAGCGGTTATTCCTTGTCGCCACAGATACTTTTATTTATCGATCATTCCTTAACACACTTTTTTGACTTTTTCCTCCGATATTTTTGATATTTATATATTACTTAATGATTATCTAAAGGTGAATTTTAAACATATATAATTATATGAATTCCAAAAAAATTTATTTTCAAAAATGTTGTAGTATTTTAAAATTTGACTCAAAAACTAGAATAAAAAAACTTAAGATTTTTTTTTTGTTTAAAAATGCTTTAGCTTTATAAAAATAAATAATCAAACATATTATTGCTTGAGCTAGCTCAACTTTAAAAATGTGTATACGGCACTGAGTGCCTTAGTCTTAGTTTTTTATAGTTTTTGAGTTTTGAATTTTGGAAAGTTTTCACAGGAAAAATGAAAACTGCAAAAAAAATTACTCAATATACGTATATCATGTTCACCTTACAGAATTTTGCAGTTATTGTTTTTTATCTTTTTAAAGAAAAATGGCCAAAATTTAAAAAAGAATTATCACCCAAAATAGTTTTCATACAAATTTTGCACAAATCAAAAACTTCTGTGTTTTTGGTAATCTTTCTTTTCTTCATGCCGAATTTTTTTGTCTATATATTTGGTTTTTTGACTGATTTATCGTAATTAAAAATTCTAATTTTTCTATTGATGAATTTTCTTTCTAATGTTTCTGGCATTTTTTTCTATTTTTTTATTTTTGACAGTTTTTTTTTTTTTTTTTGAAGAAATATTTCATTTAAGTTCTTACTAGTTAGTTATTAATACATTGGGCGCCTTTACCACTAAAATTAAAGCACGAAACCCGTGAGTTCATAAAAAACTTTTTTTTTGAGAATTTTTTTATTTGTTTTATAAGACAATTTGATGTTTTTTTCTTTGCGCCTACAATCACAAATGTGTTAAGCAACTGAATATTTCAAATTTTAGCAAAAAGTATGAATACGTACTTGTATTTCTGGTTTCTCATCATATTTAATATGCAATAAGTACCAGCATCAACATCAAAATGATTGTGTTTTCTTTCGTTTGTTGCACACAGCAGCTTCGACTCGTCTCATGAATGAATGAATTTGGCAAAATGAAATGAAAACACCCCAACTCCACCCCTGTACACTTCATCGTTTGCTATACATAAAGTGAAAGTTGTTATTTTTGTTATACGAATAGTTGTTTCCGTTGTTGTTGTTGTTTTAACATCCGGATGATGCTAAATTTTTATTGCTATCATTAAATTCAGTGAATTTTGTGTGGTTTTCCTGATGAACGCATTGCTGTGTGAAAACTTCAAATTGTATTTTGTGGAATAATTTGTTTGTATTTTTGGCAACTCATTACAACTGCTGAAGACACAGATTTGGCTGTCATTAAGGTGAGTTATATACATCATTTTAAAGCTTTAAAAAAGAAAAGTTGCTTGTATGGAAAAAAGTTTATTAAATTGTAAGAACTTATTTTATCATTGCAACCAGTATGTGAGAAAAGTTCACTTTTCGACATTTTTTAGACAGTCATGAATAAATAGAATTTCCACAATAATTTTGCACTCTTGCAAAGGATCAAACATTAGCAATTGTGAAGGTAAGCAAGTCTTGTAAGCGGAAATTTGAGAGCTTTTGTTTTTTGAATGAAACAAGAAAAACATCACTCTTGGGAATCTTGTGGCTTTTTTTTTAAGTAAGGTCAAAAGAACTTATCTTTCATTTTTATAGCATCATTTAACTTTTTGCTTGTAGTCTTAAGAAATATGCATAAATAAATAATAAAATACTTATAATTTTTTGTACATACTTAAAAAACTTTTAAGGCATGCGAGTTTCAAGAAAGTTTCCTTCATGAGCATTTTTTTTTCAGAATTTTCCTTCCTAATCTCTAAAGTGCGAATAACAAAGAAAAACTTACTTGGAAACTATGCATGAATGCTTCCATAGCATTGTGATTATTTTAAGCAAACTTAATCTTAATCCATTGCTATTATTTATAAGTGTAGATTTTTCGATGGAAAAGGTCAGCACTAAAAAAATTGTCCAGTCTACGCTTGTTTGTGTGCTAAACAAGATGCTGCAAAGTGTTTAAGACTACTTATAAATATATCTAAAATTCATTGACAAAATTTAGATTTCGGCAAGCCTTTCTGCATTTAAAAACAAAAAAAATATTTCAAAATAAATTTTTTAAAACCTTTCAAAAAAGCAAAACGTGCACCACCCACTCAGCTAAGTAATTACAATAAATGTTACTCATACGACATGTTAACTAACGTAAGCAAATGTTCACAAAACATAAATATTAAATTCAGTTTAAAATAAATAAATTTCTAAAGAAGTTTTTAAGTGCTTTCTTCAAAAAAAAGGAAAATAAATTTTTTAGATGAACGCCAAATTATAATAAAATAAATAAATAAATTCTAAGTAAAACCAAAAACGTTACGCTGTCGTTGTGCATTGAACCAAATAAATTGTGTTAAACTCTTGACTTGACTTTTTGGCAACTGCAACAATACCAAAAAAAAAAAAATCTTAAGCCAACATTTCACAAAGTTTGGGACAATTGTGTAATTAATTAATTTCCATTAAAAAGAAACAAGCAAATGGGTTTTCAGCCAACAATTTTGCACAAAGACTAAAGTTGATTTAGTACGAAAATGAGCCGATGGTGACCTGTCAAGCGTAGATAAGGAAAGAAATTTTCGGTTAAAGAAATATAGAGTTTAGGTTGACTTTTATAAGTAAATATTAGCCATAATCGCATATAACTTTTTAAAATAATTGTACTGGAACAATTTTAAATTATTAATGTGAAGCGAAAATTTTCGTGTTTGGAAAACTTTTTTGACAAAATCAAAATTTGTTGGGCAATTTTTAAAGAACCCAAAAGTTAAGTGACAGAAATTATTTCCTTTTCAATAGTTTTCTATAAGCATATCGTCAGCTTAGAAATGAAATTTATTGTATACGTCTGTGCTTAGAAGGCAAACAAGATAAGTCTTAGGCACTTAATATACTTACGAATTATGTTGTTTTACCTTCCAAGCACTGACGTATTTAGTAAGTTTTATCTTTATAGTCCAAGAGCCGGCTGTAGAAAAGTCGAGTGTATAAGATTACAGGATGGGATACATGCGAAATGATAGAGCTCGACGAGCCTAAATAGAATATCTAGGGTTGCCTTGCCAAAGCCTGTCCCGATGGCCGAAAATGCCCGAATTTTAGCCAATTTTATTGTTCTAATTAAAACTGTAGTACATAACAGCTCGAAATGAATGCCAAATGGTAGAACTCGAAGAGGCCTAATTATAATACCTGGAATTGCATTGTTGAATCCTGTCCCAAACATGGGTTTTCACCGGTTTTTTAGGTCAATTTTCATTAATGAAGATAACAGCTTGAAATTTGTGCCAAATGATAGATATCGAAGAGCCTTAATAGAATATATAGGGTTGCCTTGTAGAATCCTGTCCCAAACATGAGTTGCCACTCATTTAAGAAAAGTTGACCCCAAAAATGGGTGTCAAATAATGTTTAGGACATGATTCGACAAGGCAACCCTATATATTCTATTTAGGCTCTTCGATATCTATCATTTGGTACGAATTTTAAGCTGCTATCTTCATTAATGAAAATTGACCTAAAAAACCGGTGAAAACCCATGTTTGGGACAGGATTTAACAATACAATCCCATGTACTATATTTAGGCGTCTTCGAGTTCTATCATTTGGCATACATTTCAAGCTGTTATGTACTACAGTTTTAATTAGAACAACAAAATTGGCTAAAATTCGGGCATTTTCGGCCATCGGGACAGGCTTTGGCAAGGCAACCCTAGATATTCTATTTAGGCTCATTGAGCTCTATCATTTGGCATACATCTCATCCTGTAATCTTATACACTCGACTTTTCTACAGCCGGCTCTCAGTCTATTAAACAGACGATATGTTGATTTTGCAACATTCTCAACTTTTTTAAGATTTTTAGACTTTTCAACGTTTTTTGCGTTCTTCAAAACTTTTAAACTTTTTTGACATTTTTCGGATTTGAGGAGATTTTCCAACTTTTCAATATCTTCTATACCAACTTAATAGTTAGGGAGCCGGTACAAATTTTAAGTACATGTCTGAATCAGAAAAACTAAGATCAAAGTTAAGATAGTAGCGCTTTTTTAAGATATAGTTATTTTGAAATTTCGAAAAAAACTATTAAATAATTTTATTGCGTCTGCCTCCAATATATCTGAGGCATACCTATGTATGTATATTGTGTTAAGAGCACGTCCACACTGCTGTAGTTTTAATTATAAAGTAAAGTGTAATAAGTACAAAAAAGACAAAATAAAACTAATTTTATCGCTTTTTTCGACGATTCCGTTGAGGCAGACGTGTAAGTCTCTGCTTTTTGAAAATATATGAAGTTGTACATGACAAAATCATCGATTTTGGATGACTTCCCATATTTATTTTAGGCACACTAAATTTTTCGGAATATATTTTTTAGCTAGCCTTTTCCCCACAAAACCATCTTTTTTTTTGAAAAAACAGCGCTGGAATCGTCTGTTTTCTCCATTTTTAAGTTTTTTTAAGTAAAAGAACCAGTCAGTCACGAGACAGACGCGATAAAGTTATTAAGATTTATGTTTGTAGTATTGCAGTTTTTAAATGCAGCAATAATTAAGTGGCAGAGGTTGTCTCTATCGTTTCTTATGGCATAATCTTTATAATAACCGCAATCTGCCTGACGATGAAATCATTTAAGTTTGTATATATCATAAAATTTTGAAAAAAGTTTAATTGCTTTATACGCTGCAACTAAAACGTCTACCTCCTGCATTTATCTGTTCTTGTATACAGACAAATTTCTTAAAATAAAAAGCAAACGCGATGAAATTCGAATCGTATAAAAATTTCAGCCACTAGCTCCCTAACTATATTAGAAAATCATAAAATTACAAATCTGCCCATTTTATTCACTAATTGAGTTATATGAAATCGGGGCATTATTTTTTCAAACTTTTTTTCATTTTTGCCTGACTTTTTAAAATTTGTTTATGCGTTTTTTCTTTGGGCTGTTTTGCCTACATCCAACTTTTTTTTACTGGATTCACATACAAAAATGGTTTGAAAATCAAAACCATTAGCTTGGCAAATAAATAAAAAAAAAATCTGCTCTGCGCGACCCTCATTAAATTGAAAGCAAATAAAGAAATGCTGCCAACTGTAAAGAGAAGATTCTTTCTTTCCATCATTTTATTTAAAAACCCATTTGCAAAAGAAGAGGAAAACTTTTGAAAAAGAAACATTTGTTCATTTCGACGCGTTATTGAATTTTTCGCTCATTTCCGCAAAAAGCATAATGGATGCACAATTTTGAACCTTTTAATATGGGGCCAACTTTTTTATGACTTTTGAGGAACACGTATGCGTATAGGATAATTAAATAAGGCAAATATTGTAATAAAACGAACGCAACTGATTGATAATAAAATTTTGTTTCAATTTAATTTAAGTTTTAACAACGCCTGAGAGGAACCCAAAAATAAGCAGTTCCTAACCGATCGATAATCTCAACGTAATTTATTTTGAGCTCTTCATATCTTTTAAGCCCTAACTGGCAAGTAATTAAATTAGCCGCAAGCGTTCTTTGAGTGCGCAGTCGCTTGTACAAAACGCAAGACACAATTCATCTTTTGCCAAAATTTTATCATTCGTTCCATTCATTTTGCATCTGCATTGAAAGTAAAAGCAAAATCTTTGCTGCTTTTCAACTTCTAAAGGTTTTCATCATCTGTTTAATGCCACCCCTGACGCATGGAACACCTGCTCGCTCTGTTTGCTGTGTACGGGGTGTGCCGAAAATCACGCAAGAAGTAATTTTGGAAAGATTATAATTAAAATTTGTAAATGTTTTATTGATTCATAAAGTATACAGTAAAAGGCGTTGTATACATTCACCCATTTGTCGAAATTGTCCATGAGCGTTTCGCATAAATGTGGCTGAATTTCATTGAGAATGCGTTCAATTTCCTTCTACAGAGCATGGGCAGTTGTGGATTTCTTGGTTTGAACCTTAGACTTTAAAAAACCTCAAGAAGAAAGTTCAACAGCGTTTAATCACATGATCTGGGCGGCCAACTCTGATCACCAAGATGGAAAATTACACGACCAGGAAATTATTGATGCAGTAATTGAATTATTTCTTGGGTTATATGGCATGTAGCACCGTCTCGTTGAAACCACATATCGTCCACATTCATATCTTGCAATTTAAGCACAAGACAATGGACTATCATGTCGAGATAGCGAACACTATTGCCTGACGAGCCGCATTTTCGCAGAAGAATGGTCCGATGATGCCTCCAGCTCAAAATCCACCGACATCACGTTAGGGATATTTGAGTCTCCTTCGTGGATTTTTTGAACCAAAACTGTGACAATTTTGACGAATAACGAAGCCATCATGATGAAAATGAGCCTCATCGCTGCAGATGACTGTGTTTGATAGTTCCATAATACATTCAACGAACTTTTTCGGCTGTCCTTGGATAGTAAGCTACATTTATTGACTCAGTTGAACTGTGTAAGGATGAAAATGTAAATCTTTCGTGAGAATACGCTGTAGAAAACTCCTTGAAATGTGCAATTCTTGACCAAAGTGCCGAATTGATATTCCTGGACTTTCAGCAACACCCTCACAAATAGCTTCGATGTTTTGTTTTAAACGTCTTCCTGAATTTCTTAATTAATTTCTTCACAGTTAATAAAGTAAATTTTTCAAAAATTCAAATCCTGCGTGAATTTTAGCACACCCTTTATGGTAATGCGTTTCACATTGTGTGGTCTGAACGCACCACAAAACAAAGTTAAACTTTTGCCAACAGCAATTGCCACTGTGGACCAATTGAAATGAATGTTTTTTCCAGAGGGTTATGAATTTTACAACAGGACATAAATTTGAAAACGACGTATAAAAGCGATGTAAAATAGATGATATTTAAAAATAGAAAAATCAATTGTGCCCTTAATAATTTAAAAAAAAGTAGAGCTTTAATGTATCTTAAAGTGTTTATTATATTTTATGGTGCATAAAATCTTTGTTGAGTTAATTGATGAACAATCTTACTTTAGTATTATCAGTAAGAATAAGAGCCGTATTACAAGACAAGTTAGGACAATATTCCTTCCACGTTGCGCAGCTTGTAAGCTTACGGTTCAAGTTCCGTATGTGACCACAAAAAATCTTGCTAATATATTAAAAACTAACGAAACTATGCACATCTAAAATATGGAAATTGTTAAGCCTCCAGTAAATAACTCATTACTTTTGTGTAATTAGAAAATAAAACCAAATTTGAAAAGAAACACTTCCTTTGAGTTATAAAAATCTGACAGGGAAAAATTTGTCGGTCAAAATCACTGTCAGACAGTATTATTAACCAAGGCTTATGTTACTAAAATAAAATAACAAAATGCTACAAATAAATATTTTCCTTACCTCCTACAACGTTCTTTCACTTAACTCTGAGTCTTACCGGATATAAAAGACTTTCTAGCCATTGTGTGGAAAAATCAGCAATGGGTCGGTTAATTCATCTCAGCCTAATGTACGTTGTAGTATCTACTAATAGTCGAACTAAACAGATTATCTGAGATAGTAAATAATTTTACTGGCTGTGTCAAAAAATAGAAGTGAGTGGATTGTATTGATGACATTTTAAGTCACAGAGATAAAAAATACATTGGTAGCTGTTGAAAGACTAAACCACCCGCTTCAACGCGCATTAACGCGTACGCTAAAAATAAACAACAATGGGAACGAAGTTAAAAAGAAAATCCACCTCATTGGGGTTACTCTCTCCACTTTCATTTTCCTGATCTAATGCGCGTATTATTCTCTTTTATCATACCTTGTCATCTCTAATGGTTGCGGGTTGAGTGCGATTGAGGGATGTGTTTTTGTTTGTAGAAAATTTAATTCACTCTGATTAAGTCCTAATGTACATGCGGTTAACGTGACTACATTACGTTAGAGTGTAGCTCCTAATGTGCGACAAATTGTGCTGCACTATGTAATTTGAGAGAATTACACGTATTCTCATTTCAAACACATACGCATAATAGTTACCCAGGCGGAAAATAAGAAAATAAATCAACAAGAGCTTAAATTAAATTACTGGAATTTTTGAAATTTAATCGCACAAGCATTTACAATTTGTAGATCTTCAAACTCTGTTATGTGCGCAAGTATCAGCAGAGAATTTTTAAATTTAAAAATAATGTATCCATTTTTAAGAAATAACCCAGCGGCAAATATGTTATAAGCAACATTGATGAATAGTTATACTCATTGAAGGCACTAATGCTCACTACTCCAGCCACAACTGTAAATTCTTTTTACTTTGTAGGCAGCTTGCCTACATCTCTATATACAATGTGGAACAAACAAAAGGCAGATTGCCTTAAAACATCGCTTACTAAGTGCCTGTATAGTTTAGCGAGATGCCTACATCTCCACATACAAAGCATGCAGCCAACAGGCAAGACTCCTTACATCTCCATATTCAAAGCAAGCAGCTAGCAAGCAGGCTGCCTACAGCTCCACATACAATGCAGGCAGCCAGCAAGCAAATAAACAAAATATCACAGTAACAATTTCATTTGTGAAACATACAACACAAAGGGTATAGCTATTCATATATGAAAAATCAGAATACTTCATCGATTTGCCGCTTGGAAGTTTTTGAAAAAATCAACAGCAATATCGAAAGATTAGTGCGAATAATAAAAGTTTCCCTGATGAGGAAAATAGAAATACATCTAAATCGATGCGCGATTGCCTATCATGCTCTTTGGCATTTCATTCTGCGACTTTTTACAGTTGACAACGTGTTCCCGTTTGCAATTTTCTCGTAGTTTGCCACAATTGTGCTTAAGGCATACATAACACCGTACAATAGTTGCATGTAAAGATAATTTACTCCAATTCGAAACATAAAAATGCAAAACATAGAATTTTATTATTTACTCATATTCGGAAAATTAACATTATGATAAATGTCACAGTATATTCATATAGTTACTCGAAGTAGTAAAGGCAACATCTGTGAGACATCAATACTTTCTGTTGCTAGAGTTAATGATTTCCTACATTGCTTATTATGAGATGTATACCCAATTTAAGAAATAAATAAATTATGGTATGCGTCGAAAAAAAAATGTTTTCAATATTAATTTGTAATTAGGAAATAAGTTTGCTTTTAAAATTTATTTTTTGTTGGAATTTTAGATACCAATTTGTTAGTCGTATATACGAAAAAGATAAATCAATCGCTAAGAAAATTTTCGAATTCAAATATTTAGAGGTCGCCCAATGAAACTTTTTCATATAAAATTTAGCAATTGTACTTAAAACGAAAAAATCAGCCACATGTTCAGATATATGTAATATTACAGTTAGTAGTTTCACTTAGATAATTTATGTTTTTCAAGAATGTCAACAGATGCTCAAACTCAATTATTATCAAAGCTTTCAGAAGTAAATCAGCACTTACTGGTTTATGTTGCCATATGATTAATTTTATCGGCAACAAAAAATTGTAGTAGCCATTTTAAAGGAAATTACATTTTCTTATAAATTTCTTACAACTAAATGTCTGAAGTCTATTGTTCTCAAGATATAAAGGTTTAAAAACACTTTAAGGAATCGATACAGCGATGTGTGAAATCGTTATATTAAATACAGAAAAAATGCACACATAGTTTGTAGCAACAACAACATTTCATGTGTTTCGGTAAAAAATCGAGGTAAGTATTTACACAAAATGTGTATTTTTACACATAATGTGTAGTTTAAAACAAAATAAATGGGATAATAAACTTTATTAGCTCATAAATATATAAATTTGAAATTTTGTTTTCTTTTAATGATCTTTAATAGTTGTCCTGTAATGTTTGTGTGATTTTAAGCGAATTTTCAAAAAAATTTTCATGTGGCGAAATTTAATTTTTTGAGCCTCAATATCTCGTGAACTAAGGCTCATTAGACAAAACTGCAATATTTTTTTCACGGTATTATCTTAAGGTAAACACATACAAAACTTAAACCAAATCGGGGAGGTACGTGTCCCAGTTGTTTTTCAAAAAAGTCTTCTATATTCTTTAGCAAGATTTTTTCAAAAAAAAAAAAACTCAACAAATAAAAAACACCCTATGCGACATACAACGAATAATAAGTAGATAAGTATATGTTTTGTGCTAATTTCATTATTACAAATAAATTATTCCAATAAAATTACAGCTCGTAAAATATTAGAAATTGATACAATGGTGTACTCTTAAAAATGTATAGCCGCACATCAAATTTTAATATTAAAACATGTGCATGGCACCATTGAAATCGCTCAAATTTTCTAGAAAGCTTATGCAGATTTACGAGTATTTATAAAAATGTTATATCTACAATATGTTCACATAAAATATGTGTGCGTAAGTATGTATGTATTATTTTAGTACATCATAGCCTTAATGTTACTCATACGCACCGTTAAACGAGCAAGGCCCACATAACATGCTACATAAGGGTGTGTTTTTTTTTTTTTTGTTTGGGAAATATTTTTTTGCCTCAAATTCATTACATTATTTTAAAGAATGAAATTCAACACCAAAGAAATTTCCCAAATTGATGTATTTAAAGGTAGCTTAAGGGTATTTTTTTGTATGAAAATGTATGGGAGCATCATCACTTTTCAAGTCTAAGACTTTAGTTGGCCACACTTATTTGGTAATACATTGTTCCAACCGTAAGTTACGTGTATTTTCTTCATTTTAAGTAAGAATGATAATGCTCATATACATTTTTATATGGAAACAATTCGGAAATTGCTTAGATATTAATTTGCTGCTATGAATATATTAAAAAATTAACATTCGAATTTAATAAAAAAAATTTGTTTTCCGAAAGAAAAAAAAACCAGCCTGATATAACATACACAAATCCCCTGTTGCTGGCGCATAAATAACCACAAAATCAATTTACAGCTCAAGCACTGAAGTGTGATTAATTGTAACCCTTATGTCAACCAGAACAAACAAACAAAAACACAACACGAATCTCAATTAATAAAACATAAATCTGCAGCATGAAAATTCCTGAGATGTGTTAGTACTCGTAGCAGGTGCGTTAATAAGTGGAACGTGTCACTTTGAAGTGCATGTATGTGTGTATTAACTGATGAATAAATTATTACATAAATTTTTAAAAGGAACATTATCCTGCTGTTCAGTGATTTCCATTAGTTTCGAAATTACATTCGCTGGGAATCTCTGCATAAACTGTAAAATGTGGGTATACGCATAGTTTATTAGACCAAAGATCTATGTTATGAGAAGTTATGATAAACGTATGTTACCTGGCTTTTTTTTTGATTTTTGATTAATAAAGTTATACAAATTTTCAAAATTTTTATAAGTAAAAAATTTAAGAAATTAAATTTTTGCACTAAAAGTACTGAACAAAAAGCTCTGTACATACAAACAAAATAAAAATGAGACATTTTTAAAGTCTGTGGTATTGGCGAATACAGTTTGTGTTTCGAGCTCTAATAATACAATATGTTCTTCATTTGAAATTTGCATTAGGTCTGGTCAAAAACAAAAATCTGTAGAAAAACTAACTATACCCTATTTGAAAGCTTACATTAACCCATAAAGTACCAAAATATTCAGCATACTTTTTTTTTAAAAAAAGTTATAATGAGGTGGTAAATTGAGTGGAAAAAATGGCGGAAAATAAGTTTGAGGTCGATCGGAAAAAGTTTTTAGCCAACATTTTTTTGAATTTATTCAGCTCTTGACCTAATCGAAAAATGCTATTTTTTCAAGATTTTGAATTTTTTAGCGCTTGGCCCACTTAAAAAATTTGACATCTTCAAAAATAAAAATTGCCAAATATGTAGTTACCCTGGGAAGTGGCGATTGATTCGTATACGCATCACCATAATTGAGTGGGTACGAACATAAGCAACTATGTCTTGCTACTCGAATATATGTTAATAAACATGAAAAAAAATGTAGTACTAATTAAGCCCTTTGTAACAATATATTATTACAAGAAATCAGACATGATTTATGAAAAAATCTCATTTTGATTGTTCTTAGAATGGTCAAAAAATTTTTTTTTTTGTCTGCTAAATACTCTAAAGGCAAGCTTTCGAATCCTCGTTTCCCAAACTTTTTTTTTGTATGAACACCGGCCCAGCCAAATGTGCATTCGAGTAAATAGTACAAGCTTTCACCATGAATAGAGATCTCGAATCGTATGTAAAAGAAGTATTGGACAAAAATCACATATCGTCGCTCTCGGGTAGAAAGGCACTAACTCATGTTTTTGCAATTTTACAGGAGGACGAAAAAACTGCATAAAAGCTTCAAAATCTCATTTAGGGTCCGCTAAGTTCTGAAATATCACGTTAAAATTCTGAGTGGACGTGTATTTGAGGATCGAAAAAAAAGTAAATTTCGAAAAAAAATGAGTCAGGGTTTTTCTACCCTAGAGTGACGATATGTTCTTAAAGAATATTTCATCAATTTCTAATTTAAAAAAATAAACTGAACAAAACGAAAATAATACTATACCAATTAACTTACTGACAGTTGATAATGATCGATATTCAAGCTTAAGTTAGCAAATCGGTTCAAGGAAAATTTTTTATATATTTTCTGAAAACACAATTTTACAGGTACATACATCGATTGTTGTTAACTGATTGTTAATTCATTGTTATCAATTCAGTTGCAATATAAGAACTGCCACTAAAAAAACCAATGATTAAAAAACTGAAAAAAGATTTCCATCTATCATTTTTAAATATTTCTTTAAATTTGTATTTAGACCATTATGCATAATTTTTTTCAATTTTTAAAGAAAAAGTGACTACGAGTACTATACACAAATCTGTCTGGCTACAGCATTGATATCGAAATCACCGCTGACATTTAACTATTTCTTTGTGAAGTTTCAGAGGATCAGATTTCTTAGCATAATGCGGGACATTTGTTAGTGAGAAATGGCATTTGAAGAAAATCATAGCCTCTTCCCTTCGTGCTTAAACAAAAAAAAAAAGGTCCGTACTCCACCAATGTCATAAGTTTTTTTTTATTTGATTTATTTACTGTTTTACTATTTAAAAAAATAAAAGCCACAAAAAACTATGAAATTTCCTAACACAAAATGCATTTGAAATTCAAGCAATAAATTCGCATAGCTGACACAGAGTCTGAAAATTGGGAAATACTTTGGAACTGAAAAATACTAGAATTTGCTCAATAATCGCCAAAAATTTCGATGCTTAACATTCTTACTGCTGAATGTCCTTAACTAATAATTTTGACAAAATTAAAATGGACACGCTCCCTAACTGACGCCACACGGTGCTTTGCTTAATCCTGATGAAATTTTGTATCCAAAAACATTGATTTTGCTGAATTTAAATTTTTAGTTAGATTTTAATTTTTGGTTCAGTATTTTTTGAGAAAAAAGCTTTCAAAGTTAGAAAATACTTCGATTGCTTCAAATAGTGACTGAAATGTCTTTAATTAAAAGAACTATAAGAGAGCAATGTTGATTATATTGCCTTTTTCTAAATGAAGAAAGCCTGCTGAAATTAAAACTGAAGTGAGGTTTTACCAAAAATTTTTACTTTTCAAAAAATTCACTTCGGAAGTTGACGTTTTTCATGTCTCAATGAAGTGCAAAAATGTGTTACCTCTTTCGCTTGTGCAGCGTATGTAATTCCGATGAAATTTCTTAGCTTAGAATATTTTTCAAAATCAAATTTTTTAAAAAATATATATTTTTTTAAACTTTTTGTTGAAGATTTTTTTTTTTTAAGAGCATTTCCTCTGAGCCTCAAGAAACATCTAACACCAGCTTTAAGTTCCTGGAAAATTAGTGAAATTTGACATGCGAGAAAAGCACAGCATGTGCCAGGTGGCACATTATCAATGGACGGATCCATTTATATGTCCAAAAACTTTTTGAAGCTAGATTTTTGATAATTTAATGCTCTAAATCAAAATACATATTTCTAAATACAATTTGGTAGATAAGACTATAGAACCGTATATTTTCCATGTAACTTGTAAGGAAAACGTAAGTATGTATTTGTATTTGGCTCAACTTTCTACAGATTTGGTTTTAAACTAAGCTACAAGATTATCATGTGATTACGAAGAAGAACAAAAATTTTAATCTATAATGAACCACCCTATATCGCACTTACGCACTTTCTATCAATGTACATAATGTTTCTTAAAAAAGACACCTAATAACAATTCAATTTTCGGGTTTGAGCTTGAAATATCTATTACTGTCGTTGTGTTCGCAAATAATTTATGTGTCTTTTATTGTCAAGAAATGCACAGTATAATGTGCGTTGTGATGTTGTATGTTTGGTAGTACCATGCGACCTAACAAATTAATTAAGTTCACTAATTTATGCGTACAACCCTAGTCAAATGAGCCTGTGCTGTTGTTTGTACTGCAGCGAAAGTGTCAGCATTACCACGTTCACGTACCCTAAAGTGCAAAATTTTATGGGAAAACACCTACTGCCATTTGGTGAAACTCTAATAAATTAGGCTGCATTGCATAAATCTACATAAATAATTTTTGGTATGGGTTGTTCGTATACGGTCTACTGCTAATTTATGTCTCTGTTAAGGTAGTACACGCAGAATTTATTAATTTACTTTAAAATGACATTAGTCAAATAATTGTAAACTTTTTTTTTTCAGAGATTATTACGATTTTCAACTTTTTCTCTGTTGGTACTTATGTTATTATTATTTGTGCTATTTTTCTTTTTATTCCAATTCTTTTTTTTTCTGTTTGTCTGTTCATTCTTAACATAGTTAAAATACTTTTGTGCACAAAGTAGTTATTTTTTCGACAGCTTTTTTCACACGCGCCTACGCAATTTTGTTCAAAAGTATTTAATTTCATTTGTGCGCTTAAAAAAGTTTTCTTCTCATGAAAAAGCGTCGCAATTTTAGATTTTTTTTTTTACACAACGACTTTTAGAAGAAAATATTTTTTCGTTAGAATAAATAACTTTGTGATAAAATAACACTTTGTGAAATTGCTATTTTGAACACAATATTTATGGGTGTGAAAGGCACTGTTGTTACGTAATTTAACTTTAAATTAATGTCGTTAACGCTTTACAATCTCCATAGCTGAATTGCGCTGCAGTAGGCTTGGGCAAAATATATCGATATATCGAAGTCACGATATTTTTTTCATCGAAAATCGATATTTATCGACGATATTTTTTATTTCGATGCAACAAAAATCGATATTTTTTTCGAGTATCGAATTTCGTTATGTTTTGTTTGAAGAAAACTCTGTATCCAATTGAATGAATGCATCGCATTTATTGGATCTTCTTTAGAAGGGAACTACTTATTTTATGTTTCGCGTTTGAAATTTTCTTAAAAAGTTTTAATTTTATTGAATTAATGTGTCGAGTTTTTGTGAAGTATTATAAAACTTTCTATAGTTTCTTAATGTGTCTATAAGTTTCCAAAATTTTGCAAATACCCATAGGTAATTACTGGATTTGGGAAAAATATCGATGATCGATATATTCGATTTTTTTCGATATAATTAGATACCATTTGAAAATACCGGTCATAGATATATCGATATATTTCTTTCATCTGCCCCATACGTCGAAAACTCAGTTTTAAATGCTTAAAAATAATTGTGTTATTTATTCTTCAGAATAATTCACAAATTTTAATGAATATTGCCTAATTTCATCAGATAAAAGTTTTTTTTTTTGACTGAACTAACACTGGATTCGTCCTAAAAAATTACGGGTAAGAATCAGACTTCTGTCGGACTGTCGGGTTATTATGCAAATTTGTGCTTTTCTAATTTTTATTATTTTCAACACTATCCAGATTTCGATAGGAATGAGTAATTTTTAACATTTTGAAACAATAAAACTTAATGATACTTTCCAAAACATTTTTAAAGAAGTCCAAAAATGTTGAAAATGTTGATGGCTTGAAAAATGGCGAAAAAAGTTGGAAAATGTTGAAAGATTCGAAAAAAATTAAAATGATTGGAAAATAGAGAAATGTAAAAAACGTTGAATAAGTCTAAAACAAAATGGGAAAAGCTTAAAAATGTTTTGAAAAGTAGAATATAAATGATAACTGTTGAAAAATTTATAAAAAACTTTGAATAAGTCAAAAAAAATTAATAACTTAATAATTTCAGAATTAAAATTTTTTTTTTTAGCAAAACAACATTAAGCCTACATAGAAAAAAAATATAAAAAAATTAGTGTTGGTTCTTCAGCAGGATTTGTACCCGTTTCCATTCGTTTTGCAGCCCACAATCTGACGCAATCTTCCTCTGACGTCAATTTTATAGTGTTACTTAAAGTGAATATAAGCGAAGGCACTTAAGAGTTAAGTTTTTCGTTCGAACTTGGTTCTGATTGTTGGCAACGCTCTCTTTGCTACCGACGAAATTAGGAATGTCATAACTTGCGTATTCGCAGCGGTAATTTGATTTTCAACGGAAGTTCTCTCCCAACCAAGTACAATTGCTGCTTCGAGCACAATAGTATAATTTTTAAATTAAATTTTTCGTTATTTGTCGAATATTTTCGAATATGACACCATAGGTGGGCAAAATAGGAAAAATGAGCCAATTTTAGCTCTTTATGACAAACACGTCGTTTTTCTTAAGACTTGTGTATGAGCAAAATAATAAACCCAAGCACTCTACCTTGCTCCGAATAGTATTATTTCTGTAGTTTATTTTTATACGCGCTATATTCTCATTGGGATTCGTATTGTTGTTGCATCATTCAGAAATAAAGAAGCGATCGTAAAAGACAACAACAATGCGCCCAGGACAGCTTTTCTCTCGAATCGTTTGATCAGTGTACTTTTATTTCTACACTCATGTTGTTCTTAATTGATTCTTGGAATTGGCTTTTTGTTCATTGCATAATTTTTTTTTTATCGGGATTGAATTTATGGTGGGGTTTTTCTGTTGTTGTAGTTGTTGTTTTTGTTGATTTTGTTATAAGTAGCTCCTGCTTTCAAAATTTTGCCCACCTATGTACTACGTTATAAAATGACCTTGGCTAGAGCTGTCAACCCTGTACGTACGAGTACTTTTGATTGTAATCCTCATAATTTATTAGCAACTGCTGATTTTAAAGCACAAAAAACTTGAGCAGCTCTGACTAACACATTTGACTTATAATAAGAACTTCACGGTTGGGACATATTTTAAGGACATAAATAATAAAACGACAAAAACATTTTAAAGTTAACGACAACTTAGGAGCGAAAATAAGGACAGATAAAGGGTATGCCATGACTTTAAGCTTAGGTAAAAGTAAAATCTTTTAATTTAATTTCTTTTCGACATATTATTATTGCAAATAATGTTTGGAAGCAGAGGGGCCATTTGCTTGGAAATGACCCATAGCAGACAGAGTTTTATTTATTTTCATTTTTCTTTTCCTTTATGGTTTTTGCATGTTATCGTGCAAATTAAATTTATTAAAAATTCATGTGCTCGCACGCTTATAAATTGTAATCCCCAGCTTTAGTTTTTACTTTCATATGCGACCTTTGGTTAAACGCATTCATGACAAGTTCCACACAAACACATAAATTTTTCAAATGCACTGACAGCAAATATTTTTAGTTCTTATTCGAAAATTAAAGCAATTCTAAAAATAAAAATATTCTGTTGCAAATATCATTTAATACTGAAGTAGGTATATATGTATGTATCTGCTACATCGGGTAATAACATCACAAATTTAGGTACAAGATGAAGACACAAAAAAAAAACAATGTTACTTATCACATATTGGTAAAAAATGAAGCATTTAAGCGTTCGCTTTTTATGCAACTTACAGTATGAGCGGACCGCTTTGCAAGCTCTTAAGCAGGCAGACCTAGATGACGGAGCCACAATATTTCTGACTTTATGGTAATTTTTAGTTATAGCAGATATAGGTCTGCAAATTAAAAACAGTGACAACGCGACTTCGGCCGTGACAAGAGGGCTTTTATTACAATATACCTAGTTCCAGCTGCGCTAGTCATAGTAATCCTGGATAAAAGTTGAAGTAAGAGGGTGGTTCTTACCCACGGCTCTTAACGTTCAGCATATAATATTGCCACAGTACTTAAATTTCATTGCATACTTCTAGGCATGCAAAACTTAGATTCAATCCGATGGAGTCTGAAAAGTTAGAGAGTCTCTTGAAAATGATTTCTGCAACATTTACATTTTGATCAGAGAAAACCCAATGGAGCACGTTTTTGTGTGTATCTTTTTCTTCTTCACAGAATGCATTCCCAAATTTGCTAAGAAATTAACAGGTTAAGTCTTAGCAAATATTTTGTCTGAAAGAATGATTCATTATTGCATAAATATTATGACCCAAAATCAAATACATTTTTACATAAGACAACTATGAAGGCTGAATTTTTCATCGGACTTACATTAAGACTTCTTCTTCTTCTTTTTAAATTTCCTAGAAAGGTATTGCGATATGCTTTTCATTGATATATTGTGTGATGTGGTCCAACAAAAGCTGAGTGCGAAAAATATCAGAACACGAGACATCGATCTCATTATATGTAGTTCTTTCTAGATTATATTTCAATTGGCAAAAATTATATTTGATTTGAAGAGAAGAACTTGGCTGATTCCATATCCATTAACCGCTCCAGTTACAAATATAAGAACTTTTCCAATCTTTAGTACTTAACGCCACCTGGCGTGACATGAAACAGAAGACCAGACTGACAACATGCAAACCGTTCTTTACTTCTACTGTTTCGACTACTTTTGTCGTATATGTACAATGCTGATGACAAAAAAGTAATGTCGAATCATAAAACATTGCAATATATAAAGTAAAAAAATACCTAAGAAGCTTAAAAATAAATGGTGTCCTTCTTTTTTTGTCTTCTATTGTCAGGCCTGATAGCAGCACTGTGGGGAGGCATTTATGTTTGAGTGTATTTATGTTTGCAAGAAAATCTAGTTTTGAAAAGGCCTTACATAAGCGCATACAAATTCAGTAATGCTGTTAAGTGCTATTGCAGCATTGATAGTAGTTCTTCTCCGAGGCAGACCTTGATCAATTGCCTGCTGGGATGGTATAGTAATAGAAAGAATAGGGTCAGGTAAAAATCTCACGTCAACTTTTTAATGCAAAGACTATGCATTATTATACTAGATTTCATTTTTAAATCATAAAGCAAGTCTCACGGAAGGGAGAAGGGGGTCCCGTCAGATCTCACCAAATCCCACCAAGGGGAGGGGGGGAGTCCGAAGTTTCAAAAAAACACCTCACGTAATTAATGAACGGCCCCTAAGTCAAACTGAAAATTACACTTTTATGGCGGCTTAAACAAAAAATGTATGTAAAATATCAGAAAAATAGATTTTTGGGGCAAAATATTAATTATAAAAATAAGTAATTCATATTATTTTTTAGTCAAATACCAATGGCCGTAGTGTCGATTTTTCCATAGAAAATAATTTCCGAAAGAAAGTTTTTTTTTTTTTTTTAAATAAACTTGCGATTCTCATTATCTGCTTCAAGTACTTTGTCTATTTTTCTACTTAATTAGTTGCATTATTGTTCTTCCTCTCCTTCCTTTAACGGAAATAAAAAAAAAACAAATATTTTCCACTTGAACAAAACGAAATTGCGTTGGCTGCTGAATGGTAGAATTAACATAAATTAAATTGCTTACCATACCAGTGTTCTCACGGTTCTGGAGTGGAGTATCCTAATTAACATTGAGTGTTTGGTTGCGCACTACACTCGCTCGTATAACATGCCATCATGTTAATCTGTTTGTCTGTTTGCCCATCAATTTGTATTTCGATTGAATCCCTTCTGTTAACAAAACAAATGGTCTATTGAAACACAGCTGTATCATCGTCATCGTTAAATGATGCCACTCACCTCGACTGGTTGTTTGATCTCTTAAGTCATGTCTACGATTATAATTAATTTTAGTCCTTTATTTTGCATTAATAGTTTATCATTGGGTATTGGGATTTTAGATACTAAGTACTACAAAATGGGGTTGTGCTCAAATGGGAAGTTTAAGGAACTTTAGATATATTTTTCAAAAAAAAAAAAAAAAAAACAAATACTTGAGTTACAGGTTAATAATAAATTTTTAAAAAATTTTGGTATTTTGTTAAAAAAAAAATTCAAATTTTGTAAATTTTTGATGGCTTTTAGACCGTTTGTCAGATTTAACTTTTTAAAACAAATTCTATGATTCATTAAAAATACAAAAGTTTGAGCGATCTCAAGTCAACAATTGTTCGGGAATAGGACAATACCTTCCTCAGCTTTAAACCAAAACAACCGCTACAAGGAATGTAAAATGAAGTCATCATTAAGGCTTTGCCAGCTCTCCTTCCAATAAACGCGGAAAGATTGAACGGAATGGAGCATTTTATTCAATTCTAGTCTGTTTTTGCAAATGGGTTCAGATAGGCAGATTTAAAATGTAAACAGCTCATTTGTCGAAGCTAGACGAAATTCGGAATTGTTGAAAATGAGGGCATTGAAATTAATCGACAAATTTTGACGAAATTAAAATTAATAGATGTTTTAAAGGAAATGAGCACGAATCTTATTAAAAAAGGATTCAAAAACGATAACTTAGAATTCAATTCAATCTTTTCTTAATGTACGAATAGTTGTTTCCATCACAACCCTAGTTCACTCAATATGAATGAGAGTTAGTAATTTGCATTTCTATAGCACATTTTTATACTTTTTTTTTTGTCCAATGCTATTAAGAGAAACTTTTTATTAAACCTGAGTGCAATCAACTTTGACGTAGGATGTCGCTGCCAAAAGAGTTTATTAAGTATTTAACATCACCTTTGTGAGAGCATAGTGCTGAAGTTGCGTGCCACCTACATACAAATGCCTGTATCTTTTAAATGTATGCTCCCACCAAACATTTGGAAGAATTTTAAGTCTTCGAGAGCGTACTTTAATGTAATCAACCAAAATATAAAAATAAAACTTTATTTTGCCCAAAATTCATTTCCCTCGAAGTATAGTCACCTTTTAGCTCCAAACGATTCTTCAATTTCATGATACTTTCCACATTCAAAGATTTATTGATGTTCTTAAAAAAATCCTCCGTTTCAGCGATAACATAAATCTCTTTCTACAGAAACATTTCTTCAAGTTTGGAAGCAAATCTGAAGTATATAGTGGGAAAAAGGAACCAATACGTAGCTCAAGTGATATAATTTTGCCATTACGAATGCGCGTTATCCTGACTAAGCAGCACTTTTTCCTTCGCCAAATGTCGTCGTGTTCATTTCAAATCAGCGTCAAATGGCTGCAACGCTCTGTAATTTGACAGTAATAACTCTGCTCTCTTCATGGTATTCAATGTGAATAATTACATGCACATTTCAAAAGAGAGTGTACTGTGATGAAATCGCCAATGGCTACGGATTGGCACAAAAAGCTCTTTTCGTTGTTAAATATTGTCAAAGGCTTCTTCGAAATGTTCATACATTTTCGTTTGTTTTCAAATAACAGCATCCTTATTCCCAAATATTAATGTAATTCATTCTTCATGCAGTTACGTTACGTGATGCCTGTTATGGTCTTAACAATCTGACGCACTTTCACAGGCGTTCGCTCGTTATCATACCATTTCTGGAGACCGTATCCAACGTGCTGTTCGCTTGCAATATCTGCCTTACTGACGCAATGATAGCGATAGAACATCCATACGATTGTTTGGCGACTCTATTTAATTCAATATTTCCGGCGCTGAATTTATAACTCCTCTAGAAGAGCAAAATTGGCATCTTAGGGATTCGAACTCCTTC
Organism: Tricholauxania praeusta; assembly: GCA_949775025.1. NCBI lineage: Eukaryota > Metazoa > Arthropoda > Insecta > Diptera > Lauxaniidae > Tricholauxania > Tricholauxania praeusta. Next base: position 150,383,711 of record OX459028.1, read on the forward strand.
GAATAAACTCGAAACTCACGAGCTTTTCAAAGTTCGTTTAACTCGAGTCCACTCAGTTTGTTTAGTTCGATGTGGTCGCTGTTCGCATCTCGTTATTTTGCTTCTGTTTGTGGCTCCGTACAAGTCGTCGAAGAAGTGAAATGAAATTTGCGGTGCACCGTAAGTGGGAAAAAAGTGATAACTCGAACAAACGAGTAGCTCGAAACTCAAGAGTTGCAATCGTATGATGCGGACACCTGATGAACTGAACATGAGTTGAGTCGAACGAATCGAGTTGTTCGAGTGTGACTCGTTGCGTATGCCTTAATATATACATGCGTATTTCAATGCGTTATGGTTCCATATTACTTTTTCCATGTAATGTGAGTCCTTCCAATGACATTACAAATATTTTTATTACGACTTGAACTATAATCTTTCTTATGATTTATATGCGAATCACTTTGGCGAGTCGCTAAGCCCGAACAGTTTCTTCCACACAAACTATTGCTTCAGGCATCAGAATAAGAGCTCACGCGCATTCAATATCATCGTCTCGGTATTTGAAACTCTATCGCGATTAAAAATGTTAGCTGGGTGACTTTCTGGGTAACTTGTGCATACGATGGAACAATTTTTGGTTAAGTAATGTGTATCTTAACAAATTTTAAAAGGAGCCAAACGATTTAAAACTCTACACTTGCAAGAAGCAAAAGTAAAAGGGAAATGCGACGAAATTCAATTAAATGGGCTACAAGACGCAAATAAATCTCCAATAAAATTTACAAAATTCGCATGTTCTATCGGCGGTGCTTAGTTTGTGTTGCCTGTCAATTATTCATGCCAAACATGTCCTTCGTCCTTAAGAACATGCACTTATACGACTTAACTTGCCACACTTTATTAGTTTGAGCACAAACGGGAATTGTTTGGAAATGAATGTGCACAATCAACTTGATATTACGTTGATTCGTTTTAATTTCATTTTGGACTTATTGCAAAGACTGTCAAAAGTATTCAAGAACTTTCTTTACGGAAATTGTAATGAAAAAAGGCGTAATTTGGTTGTACTTTCATGGCAAATCTAAGGTGATTAATTAGATATGGTGTGAAATTACCCCCCACCGTAAATTAAAGAATATTTTAACGCATCTAATTAAGTCTCAAATCGGAATGCAGCACATTTTTATGATATTTCATTTGATTTATTTCAATTTTTTAATACATTTTTACGATATTTCAAAAAAACATTTCATATCAAAATACATGTAAATTCACAATAGAAGTAGATTTGCGACAAATAACTGTGTTATCAGTTTTGCACGAGATCGTCAGTGGGCTAAAGTGGATCTCATTCGCTTAACGTCATCAGCAACCGCAACGACGCTTCTTCTTGGGCCTCCTGCGGCAAGGCTTACGACGGCGCCTCTTCTTCTTGCAGCCCTAAATGAGAATGCATTAGTAAAAAATACCCAAATCAAGCAATTATTTCCCTACCATTCGGCTGAACTTTGCCTTCTCCGCTGACGGTAGTGAGCACCATTTCCGTGCGCCACGCTTAACGGTCTCTTGCGGTGACAGTCCGCAGTGACATTTTCGGTACCAACGCAAGAAGTTCAAATAGCCGTTATTTGTAATGCGACCTTGCCGCATACACTTCTTCTTCGCGCAAGATGAACGCCTGCGTTTACGTTTACATTTTGGCTTCTTACGACAACGTGAACGTGCCTTTCGCTTTTTGCCGCAACGTCGTTTGCGTGGACGTGGACATCTTCGTGGACACCTCCTTTTACGTTTCTTGGGACATCGGGGTTTTCTCCTCCTTTTGCAACCCTGCGAGATGTAAACGTTATTTTTTTTTTATTTTTTTTTTCTGTTGCTACTTACCATGCGTCGAAACTTCTTCTTCTGCTCGCATGTTAGCCTATTCCATGCTCTGGCGCCGCGACGAACCGTTTCAGTGGGCGAGAGGCCACAATTCCTTTGTCGATATTCTCGTAGAAAATTTAAATACCCATTGCTTGTAATGGGACCAGGGCGCATGCATTTGCATGCGCACATAATCTAGGCAAAATTAAATAAAACAAACTAACAATTTTTTTAAAAATTATAATTTTTATTTTTTGAGAAAAATTAGAAATGAATACTGAAAATTTTTTGCTTTTATGATCGGATTTGTTTAAAAAATAAATTCAATTGAAATTTGTAGATGTAGAAAAGCAAAGTGAACGAAGTTATTTTGATTTTCAGTTAATAAAGTGAGACGAATTTTATATGATGTGAAGTGTATTTTCGGATAGTCGATCAAGTGTGTGGGAGAAAACATCATAATTGGCCAATGTCGGTTGAACTTATTTCGAAAATAAAGTTCTAGATTTCATTATTGTCTGATGATCATTGATTTCAGATTTATTGTTCTTCCGAATTCCTTTTCTGACAGACAACAAATAAGCGATTCGCTTCAAAGGCCACAAAACCTATTCGAAAATTCTGACGAAAGCATGCATGGCTCTGTTTTTTAGAGAAAAACTTTGGTTCTTTGAAACAGAAATTTCCAACTGAACTGTTTTGTTATCTTCGACGTGAGCGGCTAAATATTATGATACCAAATATTCCAAATTTTCGGCTTTTACGTCGAGGTTGATGAAGGATTGATAATTGCTTAGCATATGGCATATGTCTGACTTAAACTTCGAATGTTTTTGTTGCTTGTAAATGTATACATATAATATATTTACTAAGAAGAGATGCGATTACATAGAGTTTAGTTAGGAAAGTTACGCAAATGTTTCTTGAGTTATACCCGAATATTAACTCACTTTAGTTCTTTTATAGCATATCTATTTTGTAAAGGTTTTTCGGCAAACCTGGTAACCACTGATTTGTTCGTAACAATTTAAGAGTATACTATTGATCAATTACGTTCATCACCTTTTGAAGTTCAATATCCATGAGCATGATTAATATCCTGAAAGCTTGGAAAATAATTTCAGTTCAACAGTTCTATGCTTGCCAGTGGATACTACCTATAAATGCAAGGCACTTTGTTGATTTGGAAAAAGGAACATAAGTTTGGTGGGACAAAAGATTGCTGGATAAGTTACAGTGAAAACTTGTCTTAAACGTGATGGTCTGAAAAAAGTTCACATAGTCACAATTTGCGTGACTGACAAAAAAATTGTCTACATAGGCCAATTGGATATTGGATATACGGTGTAAAAATATACGAACTGATGGAACCTGTTTCAGTTTTTACCTAGAACGTATGATATTACATATAATAACTTTTGGGAAATTTTAGCGCAATGATGATGTTCAAGAGAGTCAAGAGCTGATATGATATCCGCGTTGCCTATAATAATGATAAATTATGGTTCCAAGGCGTATTGTTTTGCACTTTAGTTCCAACACAAGTGGTTCGCTTTATTTTTCAATGAGGAACGCCATAAGAATACAGGTATCACGAGTACCCCGAAAACTGTAATGACGATCTCTAAAAAACTCGTTATGTAGTTGTTGGTATTAAATGTTGCGTTTTTTTTTTGAGAGTTCGTTGAAATTTGCTAAAAGGACATAGCACATGAAAGGAATTGCCAACCAATGTTTTTATGCTGAGTTTAGTAAGGTAGTAGTTAAATACCCGGAAGGGAATAACCGGTATTTTTGGAAATAAGTTCACAAGGAAGGATTTTTCAGCAGACATTTAAGTCAACAGAATTAGAATTGGTCGCTCGATAAAAAAGTTGGAATGGACTATGAGATTTGTTTAATTATTTACTCTTCTAGCAAATGACCAAACATTTCTGTTACCTTTCTTTAACAGAAGAGTTGTTTTGCATATTAGAAGTACGCGTAGTTACTTTTTACGCTGAATAATGACTTTACAGACATTACAGCAATCTCTAGCCATAATGCGACATTTCTGTTATCACAGAAACCCAGAACACGTCCTTTCTGGAATTGACTGCAATTCAGCAATTCTCAATGAGCCATGAGTGGACTTGTGATTTAAAGATAACTGTCTTAAAGGGACCATTTACCTTGAAGAATGATATTATTAGCATTTTTATTTCAAAAGCAGATTTTTCATCAAGCTATACTGTCAGCTTCACGGCTTTTGGCAACATAGCATACTGTATCATTTCTGACTCTGTTTTATACTCCAGCTAAGTTATAAAACGGAGTCAGAAAAGTTACATTGATACGAGGTGCATAAGCTGACACATCGTATTTCTCATGATGCAACGTCAAAAAGTGGTCCTGTGCTATAATAATTGTTTGATAAATATTCATTTAAAAGAAGATTTATATGTCTCAATTAACTTTGCATATGGCATGATATAAAAAATGTACGAATATGAACTTGGTCACTTAACATATTTATCCACTTCAATGAATTTAAAATCTGACAGACTTAATTATCAATAATTTAGTGCTTTTTCAACAATAAATATTAAATTGAATAGCACGCCCTTTTAATAACATTTTCCCGTTGCGGAAATTAAAACTTCACTCCTTGAAAATGGCATGCAACGTCATTGCCATCGACATATCGTCACTCGTATCAAGCGATTAAATTTTTATTTCATGTCATGTCAATAATGCAAGCCACAAATGTTTATCGGCAGCAACAGTAAACGCTACAAAAACAAAAAGCATATCATAAATTTATTCGAGCGTCAAGTTACTGTATCGATTTTTTGTTGAAATTAAAAAAAAATTAAATGAAAAATTACAAAACAACCTTTTATTTTTTACGCCAAAAGCTGACATGTAACGAAGGAAAACCCTGAAAATGTGCAAAACTTAAAGCTGCCAGCATGTTCCAAAAATATACTCGAAATATATTTTCGTACACTTGAACATAATCGATGTGGTATGCAGTAGGGATACTTTGCCGAAAGTGCTCTGAAATTTTTGGGAGTTTTTCAGAATCCAAAATTATAATCGCAACATAAGTATTTAGCAAAAGATATACGTTTCCTACTATATATCTCTGTTAAAATAATGATTTGCTGTTATAGCTATTAATAAAACCTACCTATCTAATAAAAATCACTAATGGCGAATTTAATAATTTTGACATTTATTTTTAATAGTAAACCGAACGAAATTTATTCACAGAACTGCGCCCTTTGCATACATTCGGCATTCGAAAGTCTGTATAAGTTATAATTCTTTTAAGAAAATTTGATTTGTTTTAACTTAAAGTTGTGCGATGTTAGTAAAAAGATACGCCCAAATTCTAAATTATATGAATGGTGAGCATGTTATTGAGCTGAGATTGTAAGACATTGATGTCGCACAACTTTTGGTTAAAAGAAAGATATCAGTAGGTCATGAAATCGTCAACATGAAGCACAATATTTTTTTTAAGATATTCCAGGATACAGATCTTTTTGATATTTTTATGGCATCAAAGTTGGTCATTTCATCTAAAATTACTTAAAACATCGTATTTTTCAAGTTTTTTTGAATGTTAAACGGATATATAGATATATATGAATAACATTTCCAGCAGCTGCTTAGTAGACATCAAGCTGACAGACTGATAGAAAAGGAAAAGTTTTTCACGTAGTCTGATAGTCTAGTTTTAAAGGACAATAGAGTCCCTGAAATCAATGGTACATCTAACTTTTCAATGCAGGCAGTGACGTTTTTGTAGGGTCTATATCTGAAATTATAACTTAAAACTTTAAGAGACGAAGACTTGATCGGAAAGACTTTTCGAGACATATCCCTGTTAAGTGTAGCATGCAAGATCCTCTTCAACATAGTGCATGAAAGCGTTTCCACACCAAACACAAATTGCATCGAATCAATGCAACTTTCACCCTAACCTGTTCAACTACGGATCAAACATATTCAGTAAGACAAATTCTGGCAAAAACTAAAATAGTTTTTTTATCAGTTTGAAAGTTGTTCTAGAATGGTATATGTAGAAAAAGATTCAATCGATAAGACCTTGAGCTCTTTATAATTTTATATAAAAAGTACCCGAAATTATGAAATAAAACGTAACAAGGATATTTATATCAAATCAACGCTTGCAATACAACTACGACAGCACTTGCTCCAGTCCTCCATATATTTATCGTAGGCTTATTGGGGAATAGTTTACAGCTCCTTCAGTGAATTTACTCTTATAGATTTAACCGACTGAAAGCGCCTTCCTCGAAGAGGAAGCTTTAGCTTCGATAACAGGAAAAGTCTGGCAGAAACATATCAAGTGAAAACATTGTTTGGTGGATTACATTCAATGGATTTTTGGTAAAAAAACTCTGGCAGAGTGATGACATTATGCAATGGCGCATTATAGTGTTGCAAAATTCATGAGTTGTCCTTCCACAAATCTACCAGTTTTCGTGGGACATTCTTACGCAAGTTCTTTATGACATTAAATATTATTCCTGATTTACCGTTTGTTCTTCTGAAAGGAATACAGAGTGCACCACATCGCGGTAATCCATGAAAACTCACCTCATTCCTCGCTTTTATAGCAGAGCCGATATAAATCATTCGTTATGAAAACGTTCGTATCTGCTGATCAAGTGGTACCACAGGTAAATCAATTATGCAGGGAGAAAGTTCATGGGTTTTTCATTCCCAAGAATAAGAACCCTTCGAATTTATGCTGCATACACAGTGAAAATTCTTAACATTTCATTATTCAAACTTACATCCCTCTCTCATTATTCTGCTGAAATAAATGAGCAGGAACTTATGCCGCTGTTTTTGGCTTACAAGAAATCTTGTAAATTTCAAAAAATGTTTTCTTCTTCTGTAGTCCCATTAAAATGAATTATGAGCTTTAAACTGTAGCTTGCTAGAGTCAACTTTTTTTTCAAACATCACCGCAAAGCTGCAAGCATTTCGAGGAAAAATATTAGATATTGGTGGTACTCCTTCATTATGAACCCTTATGCAGCATGCTGCTTACAACTTTAAACGGTAGTTGTTGACAGACAGCAGAGCGGTTATCATAAATGTACGCGTATTAAATGGAGCTGAAAATATCATTATCTTAAACAAATTTCAGAAGTTTACTTAACGTCATAACAAGAATATTAAAATAAATTAATGTTTAACGCATCGATGGATGTGCATACATTTATGTAAATATTGAGATAACCTTGAAAGAGAACGTTGTTTAAATAGGAAGGAATTATTAAAGTGAAGTTGTTAAAGTTTTCGTTAAATTCAAGGAAAATCACACTAAGACCATTTGCATGGAAATGCCAACGCAAAGGCTTAAAACCATTAATATTGAGAGTTGAAACACTGCAGTTATCCACAGAAATGTGGTATCTGGGATTGGACTTAGTCCAGAAGCTATTATGTAAATTATGCGTCAAGAAAAGTAGGGTTAAAGATTTTTGACTAGCCTGAAGCCAGCTGAGCTACGCTGGTTGTTTATAACTTCAGACAGATTTTATGTCTGTGTGATGGTATCAGACTTAGTGCTAGCCGCAGTGTCTGGAGATGGATCTGCAACTCTAGATCTGGTTACTTTTTTGACTGATTTTTTTCAAGAAACCTTTACATTTCCAAAAATAATGTTATTACTTTGTAATTCTGCTAACATTTCAGGAAGCCCAAGTCCGGAAGACCCTTCCTTTCTTACTGAAACATAAAAAAATTGCTTAAAATCTTAAAAAATTTTCATATCTCGAAAACTATGTGACTGACTTTAAGATTTTATCAGAGGTAACAAAATTGCAAAATATCTTACATGGAAATTTATGTTCATTTCGAAGTTCGAGAATGATTTTTGTATTGAAACCATTTTTTTTTTCATTCCAACAGCACCAGGCACTTTTTCAAACGAAAAAAAAATGCATTGCTTCTAGACAACAGACTTGTGAAGAACGGTTTGGGTTTTTTTTCTTTCTAAAATACATTTTCGAGATTCGAGAAAGCTTTCATTTTGCACTTAGCATACAGTTGTTGTAATGATGCTGCTGCTGCACAAACTTAAATTGAGTAGAAAATCCTGTCAACGGAATCGTAACAATGAAACACACTCAAAAAAATTCGCTTAAATCCTTTACATATATACACACACACACACACACAAACATAAACACACACCCATACAAACACACACGCTGTTGGGAATTAAGCGTCGAAGAAGAAAAAACAAAGCAAACATTTAATTAATGTTGTTGGTTGCTCTGAGCCATTACAACAATAACAACAACATGACAATGATTTTGATGTTGATGGAAGTCCTAACAACAGCTGTTGTTGTCTCAGCAATACAACAATGCCAATGCTTTAATGTTGTGATTTTAAAATGGCTATTGAGAGCACTGCTGTGAATGACGTCATAACTAAAGCATTTAATATGAAAACACAAAATGAAAACAGTACAGTTTTACCAACACTAACAATATTTAATGTGTTGCACTTGAATTTTTAAGCAGAACTTTTTATTTATTAACGAGTTCATAGCATGCAATCTCTGCATATCCGTTTCCTGTTCATGGTGGCTTGGACTTAAGCATTTGAACAATCGCTAAATGCCATCGCTTGGCTTTGTTAGAATGTTAAAAAATGTTTTACAAATTAAGCTGCAGTTGAATGCATACAAATTCAACATGCAATGAAATAAAATTCATTTTTTTTTTGTTAAGTGTTGAATGTTAATGATATAATTTTGAAAAATATTGCCACATAGGTTAGTTTTTTAATTAAAGACCTTCAATAATAACAAGGATTGCAGTCAAATACACTTTTTTTAATATTAAAATATTTATTTATTTTTCAAAGGAATTCACAAGTCAGTATATGGTTAGTTTTGTTCGCTCTCTAATCTTATTATTATTTAAGTGTGTGCAGTGGTGTCAATTGGGTAGGGGTAGGGGGAGCATTGGCGCCCCCAAAGATCTGATATTACTATACATTACATCGATTCAATTCAAAATATCATCGATTCGATATGTTATTTAAGCTCTCGCCCCCCTCCCCCCAATACTTTGGTGAAATGACACCACTGAGTGTGTGTGCATATGTCCATTTCCACCAAAAAAGGCCTTTTAGCTGGCCTCGTTTTTTTTTTTTTTTTGGAGAACATCTTTCAGCCATAGCTTTTCTTGAAGCTAAGGCTGTCTTGAATTAATATTCAAGGTTGTTCAATTAAAATTACGATAGCTATTTTTTTTATTTGACTTAATATGTAACTTTTCGTGTTTTTTTTTAATTTAAATGCAATTTTAACTATGTCTACCTTTGAACTTTAATTGTTCCTCCTTGAATATTAATTAAGAATAGTCTTAACTTTAAGAAAAATCATGTTTGAAGAGTCTGCTTTTACTGCAATTAACAAACAAAACCCCACTCCTTGAAGTCTTCCATCAAAATAAGAAAAAAACAAAATATAATTTTCAATGTCTGAGAGGTTGGTTTCATCATCCTACTGGGTGGTTTCTATCCTCTTACGCCTCAAATATTCAAAACACATTGTTATTTTGGAGCTATCACAGATTTTTGATACAATGGTGCTCCCTTATCTATGTTAAAGCATATGTCCATTTCCACCAAAAAGGGCCTTTTAGCTGGCTTCATTTTTTTATTTTTTTTATCATTCCACGTCCTACAGGAGTAGGTTTAAGTAAACTATTGCAGCAATTGCTATGAAATTTAATGAAAGTGGTTCAGTTGCTATAGAGTATATCTGAATCAAATGTGGCTGAAATAGCACCAGTGGGCGTGGCACCTCAGATACAAATAAAATTCGGTAAGTGGCATATTTGTCGAAATATGTGAGCAATCATACTATACTAAAATTTGGTGTTAGAGGTTTGCTTATGAAAAGCTATTTCTGGATCAAAACCGGGCTGGATTGTACCAGTGGGTGTGTCACCGCCCTAAATTTTAAATTTAACTGCAGCATATATTGCAAACTATACAAGCTATTGTGCTGAAATTTAATATGAGGATGTTTATCACAAATATAATTTGTTGAACCAAAAGTGGGCGGGATTGGAGAAGTGGGCGTGGCATATTTCAAATTTTTCATTTTTATTCGATTTTTTCAACATTTTCCATATTCTTTCGACTTTTTCAACCCTTTTACTTTTTCCAATATATTCTATATGTATTTGTTCGACTTTTTCAACCTCTTTCAACTTTCTTCATAACATTCTTCATTTTTTCAACTTTTTCATCAATTTTGAATAGTTTCAAATTTTTTCATCCCCTTTCATTTTTTTTAGAGTTTTTCAACCTCTCTCAACTTTTTTCAACATTTCGCATATATTTACAACTTTTCAACATTTTTCAACCTCTGTCAACCTTTCTAACATTTCACATTTTTTTCGACTTATTCAACCTCTTCAACGTCTTCTTAACATTTGATTAAAAGGTACTTTCAGTGCAGTGTAGGGTATGTGAGTTTCAGCCGGGCCGAAAATAACACCTTAACTTGTTTTGTTTTCTTTTGACTATCTTACCATATAATATTCGAAGCATATTGACCTATAAAAATTTTTTTACACATTAGTCACAGCCAACTTTTTGAAAACTTTCATATAAAAACTCAAAAAACACTAAAATTTTCAAAATACCCACACTGGAACAGTTGTGCATAGTTATGTGTCAATTAAATTAAGGACTACAAAAACTATGAAAAAAGCTGCAAACTTTGCCATACTCAACAACAGGTTAAGTAAATTATTCTGTTTTTTTTTGCAGCAAACCAAATTTATTTAAGTTTCTTTGAAAACAAAGCAATGACCTTTGGGAAATCATGATAATTTTTTCTGTTTTTTTTTCTGCAAAAAAGGCAAAAAAAAATTGTTTAGGAAAGTATACAAACCTAATTTAATATAAGCATTAGTACAACAAAAGCGAAAAACAATGCTCTACGAACCGCAATATATATAATTTTACCCAAGAAATTGAATAAAGAAAGGAAAAAAAAAACTGGAAGAACAAATTTTCGGTATATTAAGGGTCGAGGACGACATATTACAGGAAGTCTGTGGTTATAGCAGCAAAACAATTTATCGATCTTGTACTTTCATTCACAAGAGATACAAAAAATAAGCAAAACAAACGAAACAAAAGTGCGGCAGCTTCAGCACAAAATCCCCACATGAGTTAAGAGCTGATAAAAAGAGGCCAACAAAAAATTGGCAAAAAAACATCAGCTATGCAAAAATCCCTGTAGTAAAATCAGTCATCAGAATAAATTACAATGTTACGATTTTGTAAAAATGAAAGGAGAGACTTAAAATTATGACACAACGATTAATGACAGACATTTATCATAATAAGTTAAAAAGCAGATTGAGGTATATTCCTTCATTTGAGTTGAACTTCGAATAGTTGAATGAAGATTTAGCCATGCAAGCTTCATGAACATAAAATTGCTGCACAGCGCGCCGATCACTGACAAGACTGCAGATTAGCTTAAGCGATCGAGATGATTGAATGAAATTTGGTGTAGGCGGTGATATATTCCAAAAGCTCGAACTCTTACGAAAACGTATCATTAACTTTCGATTTTTTGATTATTGAAACCAGCATTATTATTGTTTCATGTTTCATTTTAGAGTCTCATTAAATTTACACCTTTTTTCGAATTTATCAACATCTTTCGAAGTCTTCAACATTTTTGGGCTTTTTCACAATTTTCAACCTTTCAAAAATTTTTTGTTTTTTATATATTCGATTTTTTTAAAATTTTTCAATATTTTTAGATTTTTCAACATTTTCGGACTTTGCCTCATTTTTCAACCTTTCAAAAATTAGATTTTCAACACTTTACGGAGTTTCTCGAATTTACAAGATTTTTCGACTGTTTTTTGACATTTTCAACATAATTTGACTTTATAAAACATTTTTATACCCCAGACTACATATGTGCATATCCATCAGATTGGGCCTTTTAGCTGGCCTTTTTTTTTTTTTTTTTTTTTTTTTTGGAGTACATCTTCCAGCCATAGTTTTTCTTGAAGCTAAGGCTATCTTGAACTCATAATAAAGGTTGTTCAATTGAAATTCAGAAAGCTATTTTTTTAATTTGCATTTAAAGTAATAAATATGTGAAACTTTTCGTGTTTTTTAAAAATTGTCAATTTATTGGGTTTTTACGCTGTAGTCTAAAGACTGTTGAGTACATCTTTCAGCTATAGTTTTTTTTGAAGCTAAGGCTGTCTTGAACTCATATTAAAGGTTGTTCAATTGAAATTCAGATAGCTATTTTTTTTATTTAACTTTATATTTAACATTTCATGTTGTTTTTAACTAAAATCCAATTTTAACTATGTCTCCTTTTGAATTTTGATTGTTCTCCCTTGAATATTAATTAAAGATAGTCTTAACTTCGAAAAAAACCATGTTTGAAGAGTCTGCTCCAAAAAAATAAAAAAAAAAATCGAAATTGTCATCTTACCTCGACCATAGCTTCGATTTTTTTTTTTATTTTTTTTTTTTATTTTTTTTTTTTGGAGCAGACTCTTCAAACATGTTTTTTCTCGAAGTTAAGACTATCTTTAATTAATATTCAAGGAGGAACAATTAAAATTCAAAGAGACACATAGTTAAAATTGCATTTAAGTTAAAAAAATAACATGGAAATACAAAGTTAAATAAAAAAAATAGCTATCTGAATTTCAATTGAACAACCTTTATTATGAGTTCAAGATAGCCTTAGCTTCAAGAAAAACTATGGCTGGAAGATGTACTCCAAAAAAAAAAAAAAAAAAAAAAACGAGGCCAGCTAAAAGGCCAAATCTGATGGATATGCACATATAAGCAAATATTTCAAAATGTTATATGTACTGAAAATTTTATTTGAGGTAATAATCGAAATTTCACACAAATACTAGCCGTGTTTTATTGGGTTTGGTTAAACCAAAATTTCATACAAATGCGTGAATCAGCTCAATTTCCAGTTCAATTGGTTGAACTTTTTTTGTCTTTGCTAAGGTTTGAAGCATCATAGACACAAACCTAAAATAATCAAAAATATATGGCAACTGTGATGTAATTTTGAGGAAGCGTTCTAAAGTAACGCGAGGCCGTGCATCCAGTCAGTGCTAGGCCGAAATATTAAAATAGAAACACATAATAAAAATAAAAACAGTGATGAAACAACAGAGAACGAAAAGAAAACTTTGGTATTAGCGTCTGCGATACTATAAAAACAGTTTGAAATGATTTGACAGCAATAATTTGGAAAAAAAAAATTATGTACTGATACATGAGGCCCCTTACCGCGCTAGGCCCCGTTCAACCGCACGACCATAAAGCCGGCTCTGATTTTGAAATAAAATTTCTGTCAAACACTGTCAAGCCACCTGTTGGGAAAATTCAGAATTATGAAAGGTTAAACTTATGCGTTTTGTTCACTTTTAGGTTTAACCAAAGCGAATAAAACGCGGCTACTAAAAATTATTCGGATAAGCACAAGACAAAAAGTTGACAGACTTTCACAAGAGGGCGTTGCGTGCCCCAAACAAGCAAAAATTTAGAATTGGTATATCCTAAGTTTAACATGAGAACGTTTGGTAAGCTCAAACCATATTTTTCTTAAAATAAAAATTTATGACTTGTGCGCTCTTTTACTGTTCATGAGATATTTCAAATTTTTTTTAGCTATATCGAAATTTTTCGGGACTCTAACTTCTCCAATATGATTCAAATTGTGCATGGGTATACCTTAGAAAACAATGTTACATTTTTACCTAATGAGCCTTAGTTTACGAGATATCGAGACTTAATAACTGAAATTTCGCCAAATTAATTTAACGTAAATCAGTTTTATGAATATACTAAACTTACCTCGCATTATGCGGCTTTCAATCCACTAGGTCAAAGTCACATTAACTTTTTTTCCATTTCTATGTCACTTGATTTTTGATTTCCCATTGGGATCATTCGTTATGCATACAAATGAAATCCAGGCACATGTCCAGCAAAATGTTCCATTGCAAAAGCAAAATGTTTCATTGCAAAAGGAAATCCTTCTATTTAAAGCTACTCTTGGTGGAATTGCAGATACATTACAGAACACACATTATTTTGCAAGTACATCTACGTTAGAGTGGTACTTATTTTTATAAGGTTGTAAGTTTTAGCAATGCTGTAATCTGTAAAATTAAAAGAAAAATTGGTTCACAATTAGTAAATTGTATCAGATAACTGCTGATTAGTTGAAGAAGAAAAGTCCTACAAAAGTGACTAATCTTTAAAGTAATATATTTCATTGTGAGTTTCACCCTAAAATGCTGGAATGTAGCTTAAAAAAAGTCCACTAGTTACTACATGTGTACGTAGAACTTGCAATTTGTGCTCAGCTACAAAAAAGTAATTTTTGTGACTCCCGCAGCATCCGCTATTTGCAAGGTTGCAGATGTAAATCGCATGTACTTGTGAATTGTTTTATCTTTATGACACCACCCCTCCTTAGCCGTGTCTATTTCGCCTCACACATTTTGTATGCTATTTGCAGTTCTCACATTTTTACTGAGCATTCTGGAACGCTCGTGATTTTATTTTTTGTTTCATCTTATCTGTTCTTGTCCTTTCACACTCGTATATGTTTCCAAGTCCTATGATGTCGTTCATCTTTTATTCATGCGAATTGCAGTGATTGAAAACGTTATGCTATATCACTGAGTATGGGGTTTGATTTGAATTTGAATTTGAATAGAAGTTTCGAATTGACTTTGATTTTGTTATTGTGTGCAGTGTCATTGAATGAGGCTACACTATTTGGACCTGGGCGAAATAGAATATTGAATGAAATCATCATTCAGGAGTTAATTCGTCATTGGATAGGTGCAAAATTTCATTTGTGAGCTTTATTTTGGTTAATGAAATTGTTTGTTTTCTTGTACTTTTGAACTACAAAGAGCAATTAATAGGATGGGTTTTTAAATTAGTTATACATATAAAATTATTGAGATATTCCATTACGGGTCAGAATAGGGCATGAATCTACTCTGTAAGTACTTTTCAAACTCTTTAGTTTTGATGTTTATTTCTTCATTTTTTTTTTCATACAAACTTCGAACATAACTGCCTTTAAAAATTCCAAAGAAAAATACCTAACAAGTTTCTAAAAAGAACAAATTTATGCACTTATATTTTGTAAAAACAAAATTATCAAAAATGGATTTCAGAAGCCACAAGTCTCGGGCCTTTAAGGGGGCTGTTTTGAATCAATTTTTAGAAGAAAAAAACTTAATGCACTAATCGACGGGAAAATGTTAAAAATGGATTTTGGAAGCCACAAGGGAGGTCTCCCATCCTCCTAAGGGGTAGTTTTGGAGTGATATGTCAAAAACTATACACGTCATAAAGCAAGAAGCCAAAGTCATCGAAATATAAGTAGCTGTAGAAAATTTGTTCAGACTCTACCTCTGTTAATCAAGTCATATGACGTTAGTAGTAGTAGTACTTCTCTGAAAGAGACTCTACATTAAGGCGGATTAAATTTTTAAGCGGTCCAGAAACTCTATTTTTCTGAAAATTCGTCAAATTTTAAGCAAAAACCATATGGCTACAATGAATTTCGAGCTTGCAAGTTTTTATTTGAAGTTATTAAAACTATTAAAACTGCTTATAGCGCCATCTGGTGACTGTTCAGAACTTATAAGTTTTTTATCAACGCATAAGCAATAAAATAACGTTTTCTTCATTCAAATCGGTCCATACTCCATGATCGGTCCGAGTTATTCAAGTTTAAACAAAACTGTTGAACAACTTATCCCTACTGCTGTTACGAGCGAGCTTCAGTTTTTCATTTCATTTCAGAATGAGAAACTTTAAAGTTCCGAAAGCTGCCACCAGATGGCGCTATAAGCAGTTTGAATACTTTTAACTACTTCAAATAAAAACTTGCAAGCTCGAAATTCATTATAGCCATATGGTGTAGTGGATTTTTTTGCTTAAAATTTGACGAATTTTCAGAAAAATAGAGTTTTCGAACTTAAAAATATTTCTCCATACAATTTAATTTTCAACTATCTTTTGTAGAATAGTTTTCGGCTACAAAAACAAACTGGAAAACTCTTCAAAAAAAGCCAATAGTTCAAGTGAAATTACGAAAGTCCAACTTTGGCCTTTTTCCCTCCATATTCTAGGGGTAACGCTGATTTAGTTCGAAGGAGATAATTATATAAAAGGATTACTCTTGAGCAAAACAACCATTTTGCAAAATATATCTTGCTTGAAATAATCTCTGCTAGAAACTAAGATTCGCTTAGCTCAATACCAAAGTTTCAAATAATTAAATATAAATAAATAAAAAATTTTATATTTACTTTCAGAATCGTAAACAATGATATTGCACGAAAAGATGCACCAACCAACAGATTAACACAATTTTCATAGAATCACAACTGATATTATCAATCCAATAAAATGTCGCTCACGGTGAAAATAATACAATTTCAACTGCCAAAGTCCAAGTCCAATCTAATCGGACGCGTAGAGTTCAGAGGTAAGTACCAAGCTGATACATTATTAATAAATTAAATTTAAAAAAAAAAACAAATGATGAAATCATAAGGCACAGTTTAATTCATATGCCATAAATATAAAAATTATTTTTCGATCATAAAAACTCCTTTCACAGAAGCCATCGCATAAAGTCATAAGATATTTTTTCATGGTGCTTCCTCTCTACATAGTTAGGTTTTTGCTCAAGCTGTCATGTCAAATGGCAAATAAACTTTAATGTCTCATGTTTATGTTATACACTAAGTTTTTATGGCACGCCTACTTTTTTGCTGTAAGGCTGATGTGTGATTTTATGACTTATTTACGAGTAGGGTTAAGCGCAAGTACAGGAGTAAAGGAGTTAAACAATCTGTCAGGAATTTCATTGTTTTTATACGAAATTCCAACACATACGCATACAAAGAGTTGCGTTGGTATCAAAGACACAAAAAATGTTGACGGTGCCTTCAGAAAAAAAAACCCACACATACACACTGTTGGTGTTAACCCACTAGTAAAACGTGAAACCTTAAAAGGATATGACAAAAATATTTCGGACTCCAATCGCTAAATTGACATAATTCGCTCAAACTTGTTTTACAGAAGACAAAAAAAAAATGGATTTGAGCATTATAAAAAGAACACAAAAAAGCATAAAGCCAATAGCGAAATAAGTCCCAAATTTCAGTGGAAAATATTTTGACAATTTTATATATTTTGAATCGTTTCGGGTGATTTCACTTACATCAGAGTTGAAATTTAGACTGCGAAGTGCAAGCGAAGTCTTTCAAAGCATTATCGCCAATAGACGAAAAAAGTTAAAACTACTTCTTCCGAAGAAGGTCTGATCAATATACGATCTGTACGGGCTGAAATCTGCCTGTTATTTCCAGATAAGGGACATTGTTTTTGCAATTATTCATTTTATACTAAAAAAAAAATCCCAGAAAAAAATATTTTAATTAGTTCATGATCGTCTGAAGCCAATTCCACACTAGACTTTAGCTTTTTCATATAAAACTAAATCAAGCCACGTTGAAGGCACTGTGTTTCTGCTTTCCAAAATATATCCCAAACAATTTCCCATAACATTTGTTTTCACGTCTTTATATAAAAATTCTTTTTTTTTTTCTTCACTGTCAAGTGCACACGCAGCACCCTCTAGCAGATTTCTTTTGCACTTCATACTCTTTTTTATTTTTGTTGGTTTTTCTCTTTGACGCAAAGTTCAGCTAAGTTGAAATTGTTGCTAAAGCTACGAGTACTGTGGAGGAAGAGAATTTCCCTGTATTATGTTAATGGCGCAAATCATGAAGGAATGTTCAAGGCACATCTGTGACGAGTAGTTAAAGTGGCATTTCAGAAACTACTTTAAATGTTCTCATAGTTGTCAGTATAGTGAGGATAGTTTTTCTTGACATTGATTCAAAGGACACATTTTAAATTTAAAATTAAGAAAAAGAAAATTCTTAAAAATCTTTTTTTTTATCTCGGTTTTTTACAGCATGCTCGCACACTTCGCTTTTACTTATTCATGAGAAAAATATTTTTCAATTATGTTACAATAATAATACCACGCTTAAAGTCAACATTTTTTCTTCGCAATTTCTTCCGTTTTATGATTTTAAGATAAAAATGTTGTTTCAGTTATTGTGCTTTGTACGTCGTATCAGACTGGTTGATAGTGTAGTAATGTCTTCTATTCTGTTAAAATAAAATGTTTGTACAAACATTTGCGCGTGAAAATAATAAGAAAAAATCTCAAGACACTTATGGCAAGTGATGCGTATTCTGGTGGATAAAATTTGCAGCGTACTTTCATTAAAACTTTAAATTGAAGAAGAATTTCAAAAATTTTCAAACTAAAGGATTTTATGACAAAAATACTACAAAATTAGTTGTGCAATAATACCATTGCAAATTAAAGAAAGATGTGATCTCGTGTATTTTTTTAACATAAATGGAGGTTTTTCATTTGAAAGTTAACGTTAAAGGCTATAGCAGTGAGTGAGTGAGTTAGTTTCTTAGATTTATTCTTTAACTACGCTTATCAGACGTCCTTGATTTCGTGAAAATGTGCTCGATTTTGACGAAATATCTCTGGATTTCCACTAAAATCTCTAAGTCTTCGACTTAACGTTAATTTTTGCAACATTAACTTTATCTCATTTTTTTTTTTGTTCATCAAATAAAAAACGTTAAGCTCAGACTCTGTTCTTCTGTAGTTAAATCACTTAATCAGTCAATTTATTTGTCTAAAAGTGAGGGCGCTGCTATCTTTTGTTCATAAATTTTATATAATTATAGCTCTTTTTATCAACTCTTGGTCAGCTGTCAGTCAACCTTAGCACAGCAATATATTCTACGACTATGGTTAAATTTTCAAATTTCAAAGTTTTATCTTTAAAACAGTGCTTAAATTATTACGTTATCATTGTTTTTATAAAAGTTATAGCCATTTAAAAATTATTTTCCAAGTAGACAACATGTCGTATGAGTAACCTCATTTGCAAAAAGAACCAATCATTCATTACCGTGTACTTTAAGCAGCCACAAATTTTCTTTTATAACAATGACAAGCTAAGCAAGTAATTTAAGCATCGTTTTAAATATAAAACTCTGAAGTTTAAGGCAATCAAATTATATCTCGAATGTATATTGCAATGGCTAAGGAATGAAGTAAAGTAGTTTGGTAAAATTTTAAATTTGACTCTAACCTGAAGATTGTAAAGAACTTTTCTGTCGGAGTTAGGCTCGCACGGATTTCTTATGCGTTTTTGGAAAAATAACTAGACTTTATGTAACTTTAGATTTCGGATTTCGCAATTATAGCTAATTCAGACTAGGACTCCCAGGTAATCTAAGAGTTCAGAAAAAAAAAATTGATTTTTAATTATTATTGATAAGAAATATTTTATTAATTGCTTATATATTAGTTTTCAATAAATATTTTTATAATGATTCATAACTATTATCATTAATTTATATTATTATTAATTTGGAGAAAATATTTTTTACGAAATTTTGAGAACATATTTAAATAGTTTTTCATTTTTGTAAATTTTTTGCACCAATCAATGGTTGCTCTTATGACATCATATGACATCAGCAGAGATGGTCCACGAGATTTTTTTGAACTAATCAAAAGAGGTTGAAAATAGATTTTAGGAGGTGGTTCAGGTTCCAAAAAGTGCCAGATTTTGGTCCATTTTCGAAATTTTTTTTTTACCAATCATTGGAAAGGGGTCGAAAATGAATTTTGGCCACCACTAGAAGCGGTCCCGAGTCAAAAAAGTGCCTGATTTTGGTATAATGTTGAAAGCACATTTTTATCAATCGATGGAAAGAGCTAACGGGCATAATTCATTTTCGATCTCTTTCTATAGATCTTAAGAAAAATTTTCTTTTAGAAATGTGACGAAATCGGGCACTATTGGACTACCTCTGGTGATGTCATAGAAACCACCTCATCAAAAAATATAAAAAATTAGAGAAGCTTCGAACATTTTTTTTAAACAACTTAAAAAAATATTTTTCCCAATCAATTGTTATTGGCAATAGAAAAACAATTTCTTGTGCTCAACAGTTATGAATAATCGTAAAAAGAATCCATTGAAAACTAATAATTATATGCAAGTTAATATAACATTTCTTGTCAATAGCAATTAAAAAGCAACTTTTTTGACAAAAAACTTATAAAAGTTACTTCCCTGTTTTTATTTTTGGTAGCGGTAACAAAAAATATCTCTTTTTTATGTCAGTTTTTTAATACCAAAAAGTATTTTTGGTTATTTTGATCTATTTCACTATAATGGTCTCAACCAGAAAGTGAACTCTAACGTTCATAATTGAGTTGTGACAAAAAATTAAATGCTGGAAAATGTATGCAATATATTGCAAGTAAAATAAAAACTTATAAATTACAAAAAATTGTCCAAGCGCAATACCATATTTTTAACCATAAAGCCAACAATCAATTTTCGATAAAAAAAATGGTCAACACCTACATACCTACAACACATTTATAAATATTTGATAGCACATCGAACTGGCACGTACCTAAAAAGGTAAATAGAATAAAATAAATACGACATACATATGTTCATGATAAATAAATTTATATGTGTGGTAGTATCCCAGTTGACAAGTGCGCTTAACCTCTTACGAACAAGATCAACAATCTCTGAATGATATAAAACAAAAATATACTTTTAAAAACCACATTTTTTTAATGCGCTATTATTTGATTTAAAAATACAAGAACATTTGTTTCAGTGTGATGTGTGAAAAACAACGTGGTCACGATTTTCCTGCTAACAACATTTTCCATGACCTTACAGTTAGATTTCGAATACTCTCCTTGAGTTCTAGAATTGTTCGAGGCTTATTAATGTAAGCACGTTTTTCAAGTAGCCCCACAAAAGAAGGTATGCAGCCAAAATTAGAAGACAAACAAATTCAACATTTCTTGAATTTCGTTTTTTCTCTTAGTTTGGGGATTGATCAAAGCTATTTTAATCTACAAAGAAATGCTGCAGACACCACAAAGAAAATAAAAAAAAAAATGAAAACGAACAATTTGTGATTTCAATATTTTCAATACCGTCATGTCTTTAGTGGCTATCCTAAATCAATGTTCCACGCAAATAAATGTCTATGAAAATATTAGTAACTTTTCAATTTTATCAAAAGAAAACTTAGCCATATTGGAAGGCCTGCTGGATGGGTCATTTCATATAAAAATAAAAACATAATATAAGTGAGCTGAAGAGGTCTGCTTCCTTCCAATGAAGACTTTCTGACAGCACTTTTGCCAACTGGGATGTATGACTTTATTTGCGCACACATATGAGTGTGTACACAATCACTGCATATAAAGGGCACAATTTAATGGACCTGCTGGCAAACGATATGTCTGAGATATGAACTCAATCTATGATTACAATAAAAAGGTAACAAAAACGTAATGGAAACAAAAGATATTGCTGGTTTTGCTATGAATTTAAAAATTTATTGTTATAAAATAGAAGACAGAGCAGCCTGTTAAATACACGTGCCAGAATCATCGAAGGATAATATATTTATGTTTTTATGAGAAAGTTCGTACAAACTTTTAGTTTGTGTTAGCTAAAAATAAGAAGATATTTTAAAAATAACGAGCACATACATATTTTTATGTCAAAATTATTTTTAAAATGTTTATCAGTCAACGTAATCCGATTTATTGATATCGTAATATTCACTATAATTTTTGGATAGTTTTGTCTTATGCTAAAAAAAATTATTAACAATAGTAAATTTGTTGAATATTTTCTCGAAAAGACACTGACATCTCAAAACAATTTATATGATTTGCATTTCGAAAAATAAAACTTAAAAAGAAAGCACTTAGAGTTTAAATTAAATTTTAATTTGAATGTATTATCTGAATTCTGCCACTATGTATGAAATACAACATCATTCATATGTCCGTCACGAGACTTCATGCAGGACTCAATCTTTTTGAGGAAATTTCTAATAGTTTTCGGGCTGTAATTCGTTCGTTTCTTGACAAATGTTGATTTTTAGTTGCACTAAAGTTAGAGGATCGTTTATGTTAATAGCCTCCAATGCATCGAATCGCACGACCAATTGACATCATCAAATCCTGAAATAGCTTGTAGTGGGAAATTAACGCGCAATAAAGTTGGTCATGGAACTACGAACTACGAAATTAATAGCCCGTTGCTTTAAAAATGGTTAAGTCATGAGTAACATGAAATCATACGGTTCTGTTAATGTTTTTTTAAGATTGAGTTATATAAAAAGTTTTTTATTTTATATTAACCTTTGTTTTTCATTTTGTATCATTACAGGCGTATCGCACATAACATCTGAACTAAGCACAGGGTCTAATGTCATCGATGTTAATCAGGTAAAGTTATGGATATTATCTTTTCTTGTTATTAAATCTCGCCCCACTTTTCCATCCTATTTAAATTTTTTTTTTTTTATTTAATATTTTTCTACTCAAAAGACATAATTAAGAAAGTAAAAAACTTTTCACCAATCTTTCATGATTTGTGTTCAAAGATACAAAGTTTATACCATACCAACAAGTTGTTGTAAATATTTGCCATGGTTCGCCGTATTCCGCAAATACGCGCTAGAACTTTTGCAAACAAATAACGAGGGCAGACTGGCAGGCAAGCAAACTTGCAAAGTTCTGCACACAATCTGCCTGTTTTCCTTTTGCAACTGTAACGTGTTGCAGCGTTAAGTTTTAAAGTTTAAAGTTTTTTCATAACAGGCAGTTTGTGCAATTGAATCCTTATTGCGATTTGAAGATATGTAGATACATAATACCCTTTCGTGTACTTTTTGTCAGAAGTTTAATTAAAGGAAAAACTTTGGTGTTACTGCCATGAGTCATAAATTGCACTAATCTGCTAAGGGTTGGGCTTTTTTTGCTAATCAAATAAATTATAGACAGTGTGCCATTTAAATAACCGGATGGATTTTTATACAAAAATATTTGCGTTTATTCAAAATATATTCCTTTGGTATCGATTATATGCTCAAAATCTGGCATGAATTCTTGCATAGTCTGCTTCTCAATAGTATCGATTACCCTCGTCACATCCACTTTAATACACTCAGATAAAGTGACATTGCAAATTTAAAAGTTTTTTTTTTGGATTAAGAGCCTCTAATTTTAAAGTTGAAAAAAGTAAAAATAACCTTTTTTCCTTATATTTTTAAGACAATCAACGTTATATTTATTTTGAATTTGAAAAGTATTGAAAATAACATTTTTTAACTTTGAGTCCTGAGTGCATTCCTGAGTCATTCCTAAAGCAACTTTTGAGCTGTTCTTCAAGTCTGCGCAAAATTTTGGACAGTCTCAGATCCTCATCTGTTCGTAACAAAATTACATAAAGTAATCTTGTATGGGAATTCACTCTATACGATATGTTTACTAAATAACCGGAGGGAACTTTGTGCATGGTGGCACCATCTGTTGACTTACGACTGTTATTCATTGGATGGAACATCAGGTACTTTCTGTTAAAATCTTATGAAAATGGACAGAATAATTTTGAAGATATGCCGTTTTTAGTGTCAGTACGTTTGTAAAAGTCGTTACAAAAGCTGCCAGACGAACAAAAAGTGGCAGGCGTGGAACATTCAGAAGACTCAATGAAAACGGCGAAAAAATATCAGATTCGATTGTGAAAGTCAATGAGCTGTGGTGATTCAAATATGGTGCTGAAACCAAGCGTTATAGTACTTCTTTGAAGGCACCAATCTCACCGAAAGCGAGCAAATTGCGAGAAGTCACGAATCATGAGACAATGTTCAGCTGGTTTCTACGATTCTAAAGGAATTGTTCATCGGGAACTCGTTTCTAATGGTCTGACGATCAGTGGTGAACATTATTTGGGTGTTATGGAACAATTATGGAACAAAAGCTTTCGAATAAAAGCAGAATATCGTAAGTCGAGCAACTGGTACCTTTTGCCGGATGTACGACCGTTATTGCTCCCAAGATTTTATGCTAAAAAACAAGTTTCCGTGATCCAACATTTACCGTGCTCATCTGATCTGTCTTCCTGGGACTATTTCCTGTTTCCCAAGGTGAAATGCGCAATAAAAGGAATGATAAGCGACGATATCGAAGCCATCAAAATGGCTCTCAATAGTTGGCGCCTTCATGAACAACGTACAAAAACCCGTCCGGTTATTTAGTAGGTATACAGTGTAGACCATAGGTGGGCAAAATTTTTAAACCAGGAGCTACTTACAACAAAAGAAGCAAAAACAACAGAAAAAATCCTACTATAAATTTGCAACAAAGCAAAAGCCAATTTCAAGAATCAAGCAAGAACAACATGAGTGTAGAAATAAAAGTATACCGATCAAACGACATAAGAGAAGCTGTACTCAATATGCGCATTTTTGTATAAAAAAAGAACACAACGATAAAAATGTGAGCGCCACGTGGAAGAAAACCGAAGTATTTGTTGTAAAGAGCTAAAATTGGCTCATTTTTCCTACTTTGCCCACCTATGGTGTAAACATCCCTACCTTAAATTTGATGAAATGCAGATATCCTTCGTTTTTATTTAACAGCTTACTAAAATGAAACTCTTTCTTAAATTTGATACATTTAGGATATTTTACTCTGATGGGCGTGACCAGCGCCATCGATAGAATAGTAAGGCACATGTAAAAAAGACTTCGGTGAACGAAAAAACATATATAATATATCCAAAGAAATTATATCTCAAAAAATTGCGGTGCCATGAGAGAAAAAATTCAACGGCGCACAGTGTTATATTTTGAGAAAAAATGGACAAAATCAAATTCCCGTCGATAGCAATGCCCAAAAAAAAACGAGGTCGGTCTCATTCGAAAGGTGATTTCATGCTTTTTTTAGAAAAATTATCCCGAATCGAAATCCCAGCTTTGGGCGTTTCTCAGAAATGCCCAATATATGGTCTTTTTCAATTTTAGACAGTTTTTCCCAATTTTAGTACAATTTTGACTCGTATACATATCCGATGATAATTTATTTTGAAAGTCGAGAAAAATACCTTTAATTTGGTATTTTAAAAATTTTTCTAGGTGCTTGGTATCGAAAAATACATCGATATTTAATTAGGGGTAAATTAACGTTAATCTATTATATAAAACTCATTTTTTGTCTGTCCGTCTGTCTGTCTGTCTCTTTTGCACGCGGAAACTATCCAGCCGATTTTGATGAAATTTTTACAGTATGTTCGCATCGATCGGGCGGGTGTCATAGGCTATAAAACTTTTATTTAGGGTACATATTTAGGGTGGCCCTCATACACAAATATTTTAAAAATAGCGATTTCTCCAAGACTGGCAAATCGATTCTCATGAAATTTACACAGTATGGCTTCTATGTTAAGGGGCACAGATTGAATGGTAAAAATTTTATTTAGGGTGCTTACTTAGGGTGGCCCTCATACAAATATATTTTTAAATATCATTTTCACGAAGGCAAATAAATCAATTCACATCGAATTCACACTACGTATCTCTAATGTTAAGAAGCATAGCTTAGACCACAAAACTTTTATTTAGGGTGGCCCTCATACACAAATATTTTAAAAATAGCGATTTCTCCAAGACTGGCAAATCGATTCTCATGAAATTTACACAGTACCCCAAATATCACCACCTTATCGAAGCAAAACAAAATTGTTTAGTACATGTAAAAAAGCACACAGATACAGAAGTATTTGTGTCGTTGCAAGACATTTTAGATAAAAGCATTGAAAGATTATGCAGTTCAGAAGCTCAAGCTTGGGAAGAAGATTGTTTATTCCATCTGGAAATGATCGTGACAATGGGGTTTGACAGCTCTTCAGGTCACGTGAGTCCACATCAACAAGGAGATGACCAGATCGAAGAATTCACTTCCCAAACACATCTTTTCGTTAGCTGCATGAACATCATCCAAATGTCTTGTAATTTGAACGGACACGATCACTGCTGGGTGAATCCCTCGCCACAAAGTATTCGCTTCACAAGACCATTGCGTATGTCTTTTGAAAAGGAAGACGATGAAGCGATTACAAAAGAAATTCAAAGGTTGGATCTTGAGATTAGTGAATTAAAAATATACCGATTTAAAGTAAATGATAAAACCGCACGTGTAAAATATAACGTATTCCAGACACTATTCGATGGGAAGTCTGTGAATACTTTGGTTGATAATCCGGCCACAACAAGATGTCCTATGTGTCTAAAAACATCGCATCAATTCGGAAATGTCAACGAAGATTTCACTCCTCGTGAAGAATCATTGCTCTATGGATTGAGTTTATTGCACGCTGAAATAAAAGCTTTCGAGCACTTGCTGCACTTGTCGTACAGACTACATCTCGAGAAATGGGATGTACGAGCAGATATGAAAGGTATTTATATTTTATATTCATATTATGAGCAGTGTAATTCGGTTGCTATTAAATAAATTACGAAATTTCTCGGTTACGAAATTTCTCGAAAAAACGAATACTTTCACACCCCTATATATCATATTTTGGCTCTGGGAAGTCCCGCTCATAGTTATGTATTCCACACAAGATTCCAAAAAAAACATTTATTTCAATATTCTTTTTTTGTCCAAAAATAGATGCATTCAAACTGAAAAAGAGGAGTATCCAGGAAAAGATTTTCGAAAAAATTGGAGTAAAAGTGGATTTATGTTTGCAAGGTCATGGTACAACGAATACTGCAAATGTTGCCAGAAGATGTTTCGAAAATCCATTATTATTTTCCGAATGCCTAGAAGTCGATTCTAAGTTGGTAATAAATTTGGCAGAGATAATAGTTTGTTTTAAATCTAAAAAAGTATTAGAACTAGATAAACTGGAACAACTTTGCTTCAAAACTTACTGGCACCACTATTCTACATATAAATGGGCAAGAATGAATCCTTCTACCCACAAGTTGTTACTTCATGGATGCCAAATAAGTAG
The DNA here is from genome assembly GCA_949775025.1 of Tricholauxania praeusta. Classification (NCBI taxonomy): domain Eukaryota; kingdom Metazoa; phylum Arthropoda; class Insecta; order Diptera; family Lauxaniidae; genus Tricholauxania; species Tricholauxania praeusta. Next base: position 150,410,638 of record OX459028.1, read on the forward strand.
AAAATTTCCACTGCCTATTGCTTATTTTTCGGAGGATTCAAGTGAAGCTTGGCACAAATTAAATCGCTCTAATATGAGAAATGCGTCACGACAAAACAGTCGTTCTAATAGAATTTTAGACGTATTTAATAAAGCCATTTACCTGTCAGATCCTAAATTGTCGCTCGTTCATGTAAATAAACGAATGAAATTCCATAAAAGTCGGATAGTGCCGGAGAAGATCGAAGAATTTTTACTAAGGTAACAGTACAATTAATTTTACGATGTGAATGTATTTTTATTGTTGCAGTAATCATTCTAGTCAAGTTATAGAGGAAATGGACACTGACTAAGTTAAAATGTACATTTAAATTTTTTTCGCTTTTACATGGTTTGCTACGATCATGAACTGCATCTTTATCGTTCAAATAATAATTTCAAGAGCCCACTAAATCAAAATAATAATCGTTGCCTACATCTGGCCAAGTATCGTTTGTTTTTTCGTTTGAAGATTACTATTTTTAAAATATTTGTGTATGAGGGCCACCCTAAATAAAAGTTTTGTGGTCTAAGCTATGCTTCTTAACATTAGAGATACGTAGTGTGAATTCGATGTGAATTGATTTATTTGCCTTCGTGAAAATGATATTTAAAAATATATTTGTATGAGGGCCACCCTAAGTATGCACCCTAAATAAAATTTTTACCATTCAATCTGTGCCCCTTAACATAAAAGCCATACTGTGTAAATTTCATGAGAATCGATTTGCCAGTCTTGGAGAAATCGCTATTTTTAAAATATTTGTGTATGAGGGCCACCCTAAATATGTACCCTTAATAAAAGTTTTATAGCCTATGACACCCGCCCGATCGATGCGAACATACTGTAAAAATTTCATCAAAATCGGCTGGATAGTTTCCGCGTGCAAAAGAGACAGACAGACAGACGGACAGACAAAAAATGAGTTTTATATAATAGATTAACGTTAATTTACCCCTAATTAAATATCGATGTATTTTTCGATACCAAGCACCTAGAAAAATTTTTAAAATACCAAATTAAAGGTATTTTTCTCGACTTTCAAAATAAATTATCATCGGATATGTATACGAGTCAAAATTGTACTAAAATTGGGAAAAACTGTCTAAAATTGAAAAAGACCATATTTTGGGCATTTCTGAGAAACGCCCAAAGCTGGGATTTCGATTCGGGACAATTTTTCTAAAAAAAGCATGAAATCACCTTTCGAATGAGACCGACCTCGTTTTTTTTGGGCATTGCTATCGACGGGAATTTGATTTTGTCCATTTTTTCTCAAAATATAACACTGTGCGGTGCAAATGTACTTATTAACTTTCGACGCCCTTGGATGTAACACTGAGTATCAAATTATCTGAGTTCAACGAATTTTTTAGCATAATTTTTGATTTTAAATTATTTGCTTAACTTTGCCGATGACTCAATAATGTCCCACAGACTTGTTTATTACTATTCCAAGAGCACTAAAATAATCGTTACACTTTTTGTGTTTTGATTTATTTATTTAAGTAGTAAGTATATAATAAATTTTTAATTCCTACTGTAAAGCAAGCCTTATTACACATAAAAATATAGTAACAAAATAACAGCATGTCACAATATTAATAGGTGCTGATTTAGTTATAGTAGTAGCCATTTACTAAACAAATTTGATCTATAAAACATGATGAGAAACGCCTTTATTATGACCATCTTGTAAGGAGCAGTAGCAATTTGAAGCTAGATTATAAGCATTATCATGGACTGCCATAAAATGAAGCCATAGAAAAGGTCTTATTCTGTGTGTTGTAAAAACTATACATATGATGGCCATATAACCATTTTATCGTATAACTCTATGTTACTACAACACAATTTTAATAAAATGCTTCCTTTTAGTGAATGTCTTTTGTAGCGCATAATAGTGAAGGAACAAGTGGGTTTTGTTTGACAACCCTCAGCTTTGTTGTGTTTATCTTTTGCTGAGAAATTTTCTTTTTTTTAGCTAAAAAGGAAATGCTGCTACACAAAACATTCCACACATTTGAAATGGGGGTATCATACGACAACAGCCTAAAGGCATTCTTTCTGGTATAAATAAATTTCAGTTAACTCAGTAGAAAATTATTACCCATACACAGCAACTTTGGATTTTGCTCTCACGCTAATCAAATACTTTTCTTTGTTATGGTTCTTCAAAATGTTATTGCTACGCTTCATTTCTGTTCCCAAATAATTCCATTAAATTTGAAATATGTATATATTTAAGCATTCTGATTTATTTATAAACTTTTCTTTCATGTCATAATGCCAGTCCTTTATTTGGCCACTTGCACGTTCAGCCAGCGATGAAGAAACGCTTACAGTTGAGCTACGTCTACAAACAACCAAAACTTTAATAAAAACAGGACTGAGTCATGCGTCGGGTGGTCGAGTTGGTGGCACCAGCGGTACCATTACAAGCAGCAGTAAATGCGTCGGACAATATGTGATATTAATGCAAGGTAAGTCAACTAAAGGAAGCGATTTATTCTCGATGTATATAGTAGGTAATTTAAACCTTGAGAGTTTCTGGTGCTGAAATAAGTAAGTTGAAATAACTTTACGAATGATATATAGAATCCGAACTACTGAAGTCTCCGCAACATTTTTAATTGGTATCGATATTTAATTTTATGTTAAGTAAATGAACTGAGCCGGAACATAAGTAGCCATGATCTAGAGTGGTACTTTGACAGTATATCACTAAGTCTTAGTTTTCTCTTTTACAAATTTCTGCAGATAATAGTTTACTCCAAATTGATTTTAATAATTAATATTTTAATTGAAGCGCAATTGAAAGAAAAATTTCAACACCTTCACTAATAATTGCATCAGATGTAATTACTGAGGATATTTCTTTTTACTCAAACGTTTGAAAACGGCGAGAGAAAATTGTATCGCAGCATTTAATTTTCACTTAAGACATAGAAGACAAAAATAACTTTTGCGCCGAACGTCATCAACGCACAAACGCACACAAACTTAAGCACATTCATATCAAAATAACTTCCCAGTAGGTAAATGAGCAAGGCCTTACTCGGAGAAGGCCTGCTAGCACTGCTGCGTTTATATAAGGACTTCTCAAAACTAGATTTTAATGCAAATAAAAATACAATCACAGAAGGCATAATATGCCTTGCCACAACAGACGTGCTATCAGGCCTGATATTAAAAGGCAAAGAAGAAGGACTCCATTTACTTTAGCGCTTTTCTGTTTCTTTTTTATTTCATGTATTGCAATGTTTTATGGTTCGGCATAACTTTTTTGTCATATGCATTGTAGATATGCGACATGAAAAGTATACACATGGTTAGAAATTAAGAGAGGTGTGCAGGCTAGTCTTCTGTTGTTTCATGTTATGTTAAGGAGGCAGAGTTTTGTCTATTCTTTGTCAAATTGTAAAGTCATTAAAAAAATATCAACGCAAGTGAGATGGCGCGGATGAAAAAAAAAAAACAATTAATATTTAAAGTCTTTAAATTTATTAAAATTAATTTTTTTCAAGTACTTCTGAGAGTCCTTCTACGGTAAGCGGTCTTAGAAAGCCTGCTTAGGAAGGCCTGTTTTCTGCGGCCATTTCATATAAAAAAGAAAGTACGTTTGAAAGGAGGGTGGAAGGCCTTATACTTACCAAGGAAGGCCTTCTAGAAGCACTGTTAGCTCCTGCCCTTGCGTACTGGGTTGCTGTAAGCGTACAGCTTCTGTGCTCCCCAAAAATATGCAAAGCAACGCAGACTACTCGCTATGTGAAATGCTGTATCCTTAATTATTAAAGAAAAGCACTAAATGCATGAAATTGCAAATTGGCACTTTTCGCAAAACTAAAATTATTGCAAGGCAACCTCCTTACCTTATACATTTTGTAATTGGTTTTCTCAAGAAAAAAAATAAAAACATTACAGAGACAGTATTGAGTATGCAAAATATATGTAGTACCAGGAAACTATAGTTCGGTTTTTCGTTTTGAGTTTGAAAAAGACGAAAAAATATGCAAAGTGTTGAATGAGGTTGAATGAATTAGGTTGAATAAGTCGAAAAATTATGAAAAATCTTAAAGAATCGGAAAGTTGAAAGACTGAAAAATTTAAAAAAATGTGGAAAATGTTGAAAAAGCTGAAATATGTTGAAAAAAATTGAAAATGTTGGAGAAGTTCAAAAAGGTTGAAATAGTTGGAAAAGTCGAAAAAAGTTGAGTAGAAAAATTCGGAAAAATATGGAAAATGTTGGAAAAGTTGAAAGAGGTCGATAAACTAGGTAAAAATTGAAAATCTCAAAAAAAACTAAATGAGATTGAAAAAGGTGCCACGCCCACTGATGCAATCCCGTACAATTCCATTTAATATCAAAGCTTATAGTAACCGACTATTCTACACCAAATTGAATTAGGATAGCTCTGATAGTATGTTAAACATTGCCTTAAACATTTCATTCCACTTAATTTCAAAATTTATAGTAGCTGACATCTCAACCAGTGATGGCATTTTCGGTACATTTGTACTTTTTTCGGTACATTTTTGTCCTGAAAAATCGTCTTCAGTATATTCGGGACATTTTCAGTACATTTGGGTAATTTTCAGTACTTTTTCGGTACATTTGGACAATTTATAACAATTACACTTTTTTAGTAAGTTTTGCTAAAATATGTGATCAAAAGTCGTACGACCATTTTTTTTTAAGTCAATTGAATGAAACCTCAACATTGCAGTAGCTGCACTTCGAAATAAATTGAAATAAATTAAATTTGAACATGTTGTTAATAATTTAGTAGATATTGCGGATGACGATTCATTGTAAGAGTAAAGTTTCGTTGTGATACTGTAGACATATAGTTCGATTGAATCAGAACATATTTATGTTACATATCGCTCACTTACTTCAAGAGTGGCATAGCTCAAAAAACAGAATTTTTGAGTTAATGATGGAGAAATATCCGCCATTTCATGTTTTATTTTGTGTCAAAAAATCAGAAAATTATCTCATAAACTTGCTTTGTGAGAAGAGTTTATGTAGACATACTATTCAATATTTTCATATAAAAAGTAATTTATTGAAAACTTTAAATGCGTTTTTCTCCCACTTTATGTTTTTTGAGTTATGCCAGTCTTGAAGTAAGTGAGCCATATGTATAAATGTATGTAATTGCAAAGAATGAATAAATAAGAGTTGAATTAATGTAGAGGATCTGTTTTTTTTTGTAATTAATTTAAGGAATATGCTCATGTTTGTGTACCCAAAAGTTATGCCTTTGTTTTTTTTTAGTAAAATATAGAAATTACGCAGTTTTTTTTAGTGAAATATCAAAATTTTTACACATTTTATCAAAATTTGGCAAAAAAAAAAAACAAGCATTCCAAAAAAGTTCATTCGGCCTGTAAAAAGTCTCGATTCAGTACATTTTCACAAAATCCAAATGACATCACTGATCTCTACCCCAAATTTTTTTAGGATCACTCCTATAGTTTATTTAAAATAACATTAAACGTTTTTCGCTTGTTGAAGGCCCCAATTGAATCGAATCCTGCAAACTAAGCTGCGAAAAAATGGTGGGCTTGAAATACGATTGCATTGAAAATACTTTAATTAACACTAAAACAGATTCACCGTACCTTGTATACCCTACTGGTTTACATTCACTTCATACTTCTCTCGGAATAAACTAGTTATGAACTTTAAATGAGTTAATATAATATTAACATTTCATATGTGATGTTTCAAAATTTATATTTTACCACTGGTGTGCACCTGCATTATGAAAAATGTAATTTTAAAGCAAAGTTTTCTTTTGAAACAACGAAGCTCATTTATCAACGTACATACTTCTGTGAGACAGTGAAAACCTTATGCTAGATACACACGAGGCAACCGTTGCAGCAACACAGCCATGTTGAAGCAACCGTTGCTTCGTGTGTAGCTGTGTTGCCCATTGATTTTCGTGTTGCCGCAACAGTTGCCTGAAATATCAAAGTATTTTGATATTTTTGGTCGGTTGCTGCAACCGTTGCTTCGTGTGTATCATTGTTTACTGCATTTACTAGTTCATTTCGTCGGAAACAAGCGAGTAAGAAGGTTCGCGAGGATTAAAAATAAGTGAATAAAATAAGAAAGGAAAATGGCAATTTCACATAATGAAAATTATGTTAATAATCCAAGAGCCGGCTGTAGAAAAGTCGAGTGTATAAGATTACAGGATGGGATACATGCGAAATGATAGAGCTCGACAAGTCTAAATAGAATATTTAGGGTTGCCTTGTCAAAGTCTGTCCCGATGGCCAAAAATGCCCGAATTTCAGCCAAACATGGGTTGCCACTCATTTAAGAAAAGTTGACCCCAAAAACGGGTATTAGAACATGATTCGACAAGGCAACCCTATGTATTCTATTTAGGCTCTTCGATCTTTATTAAAGAGTATAAAAATTTGAGAGAGCTATGGAACAAATCTTGTGAAAAATATAAAAACAAAAATCATCCGCTTGTGTCTTTTCTGTACCATAGCTACACACAGTACTGAGGTTGCGGCAACAGTTGCCACGTGTGTAGTGAACAAACAGAACGGTTGCTTCGCGTGTATCTAGCATTAGAATGGATAAACTTCGATGGGGAATCTTGAAATTATTCCCGCAAAACATTTACTCATTTTGCACAAAAAAAGTATAGAAAACTTGCGCATTTTTTTTTTTATTGTAATCAACCTATTTAGCGTCTATTATACATAAACGTTAGTAATAGGTAAAATTTATTATAATCAACAACTTTGTATAAGTTGCTTCAATCCTATTTAATTATCGTAATTCCTGAGAAGGAAATATTGTGAAACTTTTCTTATCACACAAAATGAATAATGAAATTTCAACTAATGCATTTCATGCATTTCCATCATAATCCCCAAAGGCACAACTGGTCTTAGCATGTCGGCCGTTGTCGCGCAATCACAAATGCTTCCCCTTTCATTTTCACTTTCTAATCGGAAACTTTCAACATGCCAACTGACGGTTTTGACATTAATAAATCGAATCACACACAACACTAATATCCTTGACATGCATTATGCGGTGCTATGCATTGCTAAGGTTGCCACTCTACGTTGAAGATGAGGTAAATTCGAAACTAAAAGTGCAGGTGGATGGTGTCATTAAAATTAACGCTTATTGGTAGGGACAAGTGAATATATAATTTCCTCTTAAAATAGCAGAATTTTATAAAAAAGTTGCATCAAACGTTTATTTATAACGTCACGATTTATTCAAGGTGATTTGCATGAGATTTTTAAGAGAGTCGCATAATATTTATTCTATAGTGTAATTTTTCTTTTAAATAGATTTTTTTTTTTAAATGGCGCGAAAAACTTTGAAGATCCAATTTTCATTTGTTGCAGAGATTCTTCATATTTTAAAATACTTTTCTACCGGCTTTAAGCTCGCCAGACGCCCAGGCGTTCAGAAAATGAATAGCTCATGGTTTTTAAATTTCTGTCTTGGTTTCACTTACAAAGGAAGTTCTTGAACAAAATTATATTTCTTAATTCTTTTGTGGTAATCTCGAGCACGCACCACCTTGATCCCATCCTTGAGTGAGCAAACGCGTCCATCATCAATAATGGTTCGATGTCCCGGCGAATAGCTTATTCTCCAGGCTTTTCAGGATTCCAACTCATGATTCAATCATTCAATTGATATTCTTATTGGCTTCATAGTTCTTAAAATCCAATACAAAATTTAAGGCAAGCGAATTGAGTTTTGGCATTTTTGCCTACGTTTTTTATATTGAATTCCGAAGGAAACCACATTTCCAGCCCTAATTTTAATTCGACAAATTTAAACAACCGCTTTTATTGAATCATGACCAGACTTAAGTCGACACAAGAAAACATTCAACTTGAATCAGAGTTGAAGTTGTGAATCTAATCACTTATGACATTTTAAAGATTTTTCCGCGTGGTAGTTGAACTGGACATCTCGAAAGGATAGTTATAACTCACTCGAACTTGGACAGTCGAATAGTGCAACTTGACGGAGTGGTCTCAATCAACAAATTGCACACATGACAGCTTTACTGAGAAAATTAACACTTTTAAATAGAATCAAAGCCAAGAGCCAATGAAAAGAACGCTGATCGCGTACGAGCTTTCAATGCGTATAGATCAGTGGTGGGCACGTAGTGTCCTTATCCACCCTCATTGCCCGCACCGTTATTCGACGCACAAGCAAGCGAAAAAAAAATCACAGAATTTCAGAGCTATCGAGACACAGCGTTGACTTGAATTCAAACGAAAACAAAAACAAAACACAAAGGCACAAGCGAAGGCGCCGCATTGTGTCTTGACGAATGTAGCAATTATTTTTGTTTGCAGTGCAATTTGGGTTTTTTTTTGTGCTGTTGGCGAATTTGGAAATGACAGCAAAAAACTTGAAAATTTTGTTCGTTGTTGTTTAGCCCTTTTGCTAGATTTGCATGCCCACCACTGGTATAGATTATAAAACTGTACTTTTGCTGTTTATCCGATGTTTCATCATATCATATGTTTTTCATATCGTATGATGGTTTGCTCTTGTTCACTTCGCTTGTTGTTTGTAGACTAGCCGAGAACTTGTTGTTTGTAGGTTTTGTTGTAATGCTGTTGCAAGATTGATAATAAGTCAACGTTTACACGAGGAAAGTCTGAGAGACATATTCTCGTCTATTCTCTTTTGCGATTTTCGTTTTGCTTTTGCGACATAGAGAAATTTCTTACCTCGTCCCTTTCGTTTTTCCCCTCTTACCCACAAACAAGGAAACTTTGCGGAAAAAGTATCCTCGTGTAAACGTTGACTAAGACTATTTTTATGCAAGGATTTGTAAATACTACGAAGAACTTTTCTATTTTTGTTGCTAAAATTTTATTTTTCAATGACTGTCGCCATGGAACTTTATTTAGTTTATTGCATTTACTAAATAAATATTTAGGTAAAACTTTGGCATAAAATTTGCTTTTCAAAATATGCATAGGCAATATTTTTTAGTGGCTTATTTTAAGTTTGTGTTCTTATGAGCTGATTTAATTGATTCTCCAAAATAAGCTTATAGATAAAATCTTGAATATCATCAATATTTCACCACAACATATAATGTAAAAAATTTAAATAAATTTGAGTATATTTTTTATATATTAATTCTTTTCAATATTAAATAGATTGTTAACTCTTCTCTCAGCTGGCAAATTTAAAGTTCACCACTTCACCCGTTGGCTTTATTTTAAAAGTCGTTACCATAAAATGCACACAGCTGTTTTATTCACTATTTTTTTTCGCTGAAGTTAATAATTATGAAAACAAAACTTTACCACAACTTTAATAAAAAAATGTGTTTTTAAAACGTGTTGGTTCACTTCGGTAACGCTGCTGCATCCTGTGAACTTGACCCACTTTTTCTGATATGTAGGTTCCAAAAAAAGCAACAGTGTTGCCAAAGTGAATAACTTATACTGCTCGTGTGTTGATGTTTGCGATTTACAAAGTGACCTTGTACGCCACTTGAATTCGTTGCCGCCGCTATGCACATTTCAGGGTCAGAAGTTAATTCGAACTGCATAAATATTATTCTGGTCATTTGTTTTTGTAATTTATATGTGACTTTTTGTATTAATTTTGTGGATATTTTGAAAATAAAACGAAATTATTTCTGTTAAAATTTCAATCGAATTTGCTTACGAACAGTGGCGCATCTGGCGTTCAGTGTTGAAGGGGGTTGAAGTATGAATCTAAATTACGGGCATAGTTTAATTTTTGGGTTCAATTTTGATATGTTCTTTTAAATAAAGAGGTGGTTTTTGGAAAAATTTAAACAGAACGTCGCTCAGCTTAAGCGATTTATTATCTGATTGAACATGGCCTTCATCAAAAACATTGGTAGCTTCAGAACCAGTTGGTATGCATTATTTAAAGAGCAATTAGAGCTAAAAAACGTGCAGTGAAAAAATTTCCTAAATGGACCGAACATTTTCCGGTGTCGACATTTTCGACTGTAATTTACTGTTGAGCAGTAATTTTCTTTTTAATTTTGACCTTAACCCTTAGCAGCACCATGGGGTCGTGAACGTAACCTAAAAAAAATTTTGAAATCATTTTTCGAACTAAAAAATACTCAAACTTAGCCTCATGTAGCACAAACATTTTTTCATAAAGTAGAGTCATCTCAACACTCGTTTACAGCTCTGAAGCCTGGAATTGAAAATTTACTTTTCTATACAATTTTTTCAGCAAGGGGTCGTGAAAGATCCCAATGTGCCGGATTGTTACAAAATTGAAGTGGTGCCGCTAAGGGTTAAAGTTATGAACAATTAAAGCTGCAATTAAAGTGTTTTATTAATATGTTCAGTACTTCTGATTGAATTAACGAAAACTTACCATTCTAGTGTTAGCATTTTTAAAATCAATTAACTTTATAAATATAATGATAGCTAACACAATATGTCCATCGATGACCGCGCATTACGCTAAAACTTCTATTTCGTTTTTAATAAAATTTATTTGGTTTTATTCCTTAGACGCTTGGTCTTAATCTTCAATAAAAACTATTACGATACTCCTATTAAATATCAAGTTATTACAGTTTTAAAATTGCTTACAAAAAAATATATTGCGCAAACAGAAACAAGCATGCAAACATAATAAGCAATTCAATGGCCAGTTATGTTGTTTTTCATGGTGAAAATATACAAGTTGAAGTTATTAAGGAGAGCTATGCATGCTAAAATTGAAGCAATTTTGAGAGCGTCAGAGACAATCGGTTTTCAAAACGTAACTCGATAAAATAAATGAAATTGTCGATGATAGTGCAAATTTTATTATGACTTCATCTGGTTTTTTCCAAGAAATTGGGTTTATTTTACAAAAATCAAAACAAAGAAATACTGAAGCATATGAAGCATATCAAATTTATCGTAAATATATATATAATATGGATTGAGGATTCAAAATTTGAAAATATAGACCACGCGTACAAAGTTAGTATTTTAAGAAAAATATTTCATTTCACAAAAAAAAAACTTTTTTTTTAAAAAAAATCAAAATTCATAAAAAAATTCCAAATTTTTTGTCTTCTTGATGTTGTTGATGACTTTTTATGAATATTACTTATGTGGCACATATTACCAAGAAAAATCGGAAAATAAAAAATTTGTATTCGCTAATAGTTTTTTTATAATAACCATTTTTTGGTTATACGCACACGCGTGTATGTTTTTTCAAAAATAGTACATACATACGGTCGCTTGCTATTGTTGTGCGCAAGTGTGCGGTCGTTATCTCGCAGTTTTAGAATAAGAAATTCTGCAACCTCTTGCCAATACCATTCACCATTCGCCGCCATTGAATTACAGGTAGATGATAATTCTTTTAGAAAATTCTCACAAAAATGAGTGAAACAAAATTCGGAAAACTTTCCCCATTGGAATAGCTTAGTTAAGTAATTTTTTCATAGAAATACCTTTCAAATACGCCAAGAAACAAATAAATAGCTTAAGTTCCTATTGAAATATGTATTTCTAAGTATTATTAATTATAGTCAAATCTTGAAAATTTTTCAGAGTTCACCTCGCATGACCGCATAGTTTTAGTTTTAATTTGCAGTGCAAAAAGAAGAGCTGGCGCAAATTCCGATTATCATAATTCAATCAATTTCATTATGAAACCAAACATGAAAGAGACACTGGAACATTTACTATGGTATTGCCTTGCACTCGTTCGACTGAGGCTTAAGAAACTTAAAATTCCAGAAAATTTACAATTTTCACTTTAAGCAGCATCCCAACCACTTATACAAATTGATTAGATTTGGGCATTCTTAGTGACCACAACAACCTAACCTTATCAGGTGCATATGCTGCAAAACAATGTGGACAGCCTAAGACTAGAAAAAGAAAAAATCTCAAATCTGAACAAAAACCTACGAGAAAATCTTCAACAAATGCCCTTGTTAAAATATGAAAAACTAAGCTTTAGTTGGTAAAGGAAACTACATGGTACGCAAAATTGTATTTAAAGTTTTCAAGGTTTGCTTCATACTCCAACTGAATACAATTCATAATCCGCTTGAAATTTTTCATCTTTTGAATTCAAGTTGCAGAACTTGTTGCAGGTATGCACCCACATACCACATGTACCTGTGCAGCATACGTGGAAGAAAAATTTTTATTTATTTCAGCACAATAAAACTCGTATTTTCTGAAATACGTAATAAATATTTTGCAAAAGAATTGTAAATTCTAAAATTCATAAACTTTCAGGAGAGGATGATGCTTTTCAAATTAATTGCAAAATTGTGTGCACACAAACTAGGGATTCAAATCCAGAAATCATTTGATCCAGGATATTTTTCTGATTATTTACACTGCTATGGCAAATCTTACGTCATTGTGTGATCGTTTATTGAACATTTCACGTGAAGCGAAAAACGAAAAATATTTTAGGTTTTCAAATTCATTTTCTTTTAAATTTTTGTTTCGATTCTGGTTTTTGATATGAATGGTGTCAAAAATAAAAATGTTTGACTTACAATTCTGAGGTCACTTGCATTTCGAATTCAATATAGTTGGGCTCTTCTACCACAGTATTTGTAAAATAGTTTGGTGTTGTCGTGTGCTTTATTTTGAAAACCGCATTGTATTGTGTTTCGGTCTTTCTATAATACTTACCAATGTAAGGAGTTTTAAAATGCATCTAATTGATACACATCTGTTGTGTTTTACTGCTGTTACAACTGGTATCTTGCCTTTGCTTTTAAGTTTCTATAGTCTCTCTATCTATCCGTCGTTACGGCTTGTACTTAGTACTGAAAAATAGCGCTCAAAATGTGACTTTAGTACTGTTTTTTCAAATATTTCGCAACTAAAGTAGAATTATAACTTTAAAAAAAACATTTCATTTCACTGCACTCAAACCGAATTGTAGTGCTCAGCTAAAATGAAACTTCAAGGAATCAGGTAGTTGAAAAATACTTCAGGAAAAACTCTTCCGAATCTTATTGTTGGCATCTTGTCAAAATTGATTTGGGTAAAAAAAAAACAACACACGCTAAAAAAAAAAATCGTGAAATATCTCTAGTGATAAATGCATTTCATTTAGTTCTAAAAAAATCTGGGCATTATAAATTTTTTGACGGGAAAACAATCCCTAACACAAACTCAGTAGAACATTCTGCATAATGTTAAAGTAGTGAAAGACAAAAAAATGTTCTATTCATATTCACCATCCATTCGTGCAAGGCACTGGGGGCGCCAAAAAAGTAGAGGATTATTTTGAGTACCTTTTTTCGCTCATCAATTCAACATTTCGGAAAGAGACACAAACCTTTAAAGAAGTATCCTACTACGACTACTCGCTCAAAAGCTTTAACCCTTAAATGCCCAACTTTTTTTTGATCTGAAAAAAATATATGTTGTAGATTCTGCGATTCTGAAGAACTTCTGTTCCATCATATTTTTTTTAAATAACAGGCACGTTCCTAGGCACAAATTACCTGGCTGGTCTCTGGTGGAACCACCAGATCCCCGAACTTTTTAATAAATTTTGCAAGAGAAAATTGATTTCATTTTATTGTGTTAAATGTCTTGAAGACTTACAGAAAAATGAGACTAGGAAAACCATTAAGAATATTATTATTTCAGATTTAAAATCATAAAATTTATTGACAATCTAATATTTTCAAAATTCATAGTTTCACAAAAATGCCTTTTGGCGAGGTGCTATCACTCAACTGAAAAAATATGTGACATACCAAGGGAATAGAATGCGAAAACCGAACTGATCTTGTGCGCTTGAAGTCGAGCGTGTATGTGTGTGACGCAAAGTTTAAAAATTGTACGTTAAATACACTAAAATTTTTTTTAAAGTGGTTGCTTCCTGGCGGTATCACGAGGCGTTTAAGGGTTAAGACGGCGGCAACAGAAATAGTCGTAGCTCAACGTAATCTGGGGTTAATAAGCTCGAAATGGGCCAAAAAATTAAGGAGCACGGGACTGGCTGCCCGGCAAAAATATATGGCATATTGATGCTGCGCCACCTAACGTTCTTGAACTGTTTGATATTCATTTATATTCGTTTTTAATCGTTGCGATTAAATTTAAATTTACAAATTGAAATATGAAAGAAATAGTATTTTAAAACAAACCAAATTTCATAAGAAAATATTAATAAAGCTTTTTATAAAGTTAGGGTGGGGAATTCGTCACCTGCAAAATTTTCTTGTATCGAGTACTCTATACTGAGGACACGTCATCTGCCGGGCCTGCTTTCGCCTACAGCACCGATGTTTCTGTTTGCATCATGCTGTTTCTGTTGCATCAAGTAGAGGAAATACTGATCGAAATTTAAAATAACTTATTACAGCAAAATACATGACAACAATGAATGTCAACACACCATAACAATTTAAAATTTTATTAAATTTTACTAATTTTACTGATAACAAGACCCAAATTCAAAAAAAGAGCTATTGTAAAACAACAAAAAAATCAGAAAAATAAAGAGTATTAAAAGTTACAAACATTAAAATATACACAAATTTTATATAAAATCTAAGCAAAATATACTATATATACTTTAACAAAAAATAATCGCAACAATAATGCCTTTTTTTATAGGACTGATTAAAACAGGACACATACACATAGAGGACCAAATGCTTGATTTATCAACGAGCAGACCAATTGAGGTAAGTTAAACCTTAGCGAAAACTAAACAATTTTATAAAAGAAAAAAAGGAAATTAAAAAAATATATATAAAAAAAAAAAAATTAGCGCTTTACCCCAGATGGGACTCGAACCCACAATCCCCGGCTTAGGAGGCCGATGCCGTATCCATTGGGCCACTGGGGCGGTTAACACGCGATGCACAAAATTCTACTTGTATCCATGCGTACGCATCCGTTGGATACAGCAAACCAGCCAGCAGCACAAAATACACAACACAGAACACACAAAAAAAAAACATTTTCATTCTCTTGAGTTAAGAACGAATGCCAAAGCACACGCGGCGTGTTGGGCGCCGTCGTTCTACGTGCTAGAAAATCGTAACAAACAAACAGAACGAAAATGTTGATTGGCAGTAGATACGAGTATTTTGTGGATTAGAAAAGCAAGAACAAAAAAACAAAATAAAAAATGCGATTACGCATTTCATAGCAGCTGGCAGCTGCTAGATACGACCATGCTGTTGGCTAAAACCAAACAAAAAAAAAAAAAAAAAATTTTGACGTTGCGACAGCATTTGCTCTACGGTTAATCCGTATTAGATGGAGTCATTCCATCGCAAATTTTACTTAAGTTTTAGAATTATTTTAATTGATAATTAATTATATATTCTGTTGCACTGTGCATAAATTTTCCAAAATTTTGCCTAATTAATCTCATACTTAAAGTTATGCATGAGAGACATAATTATTTTTAAGCTCGAGTCTATATAATCAGCAGTATTAAGTAAAAAAAACAATCATCGACACGTGTAAATTAGAAATAGCTCTATTCATAGAGTAGTGCCTCTTTGTTTGGACTTGATTTTAAGAAATTTAAAACCGAAACTCTCCACTGCAAAAGATAAACTCAATTTATTTTTAAAATTTTCATGACTAACAAAAGCCTACAGCTTAGTGATAACAATAAGGGACTGTAAAAAATTCGCTCAGTTGGTTGGCAGCTACCGAACAAAAATAACACTAACCGACAAATCTTTGAAAAGTTGTGAACTTGATACATCTGCGATGATTTTTTTTAAGTGATTTAAAAAATTAGACTTAAAAAATGTCTGACACGTAGTTTTTCATTGTCGTATAATTTGTTAATCATTTTTAACAAAATAATATACTATATTAAGAAAACACAAAATCCACTCAGTTTTGCAATTTTTTTCTTAAAGAATGTTTCATTCACGGGACAACAAACACATCAATGTCATGAGTAAGCACGGCCTTGGCCAACTAACCACATTTTGGTTGATTTCTGCAATAACGACAAACTCTTAGTAGCAAACTGCCCTTTCATATATGTACACATTCAGACATTAGGTTACAGAGACCTTGATCACCACTCAAAGTTCGCACACTGTAAAATGCAGACGCTAGCTCTAATCCACGATGCCTGATTTTGGCGCGAAAGAAATCTTCATTGGATTAGCGATTATACCCTGAGTAATCAAAATCCAACAAGACAGTGCTCGAATCTGTCAATCTTAACCAATAAAACCCTACAGCATCATTATAGAGAGTTTCATAGAGATATTAAGCCCAGCTAAAAAGACGATAAAGGAACATAGACAAATAGCCTTAGGACGGAAGCTAGGAAATCGACTCGTAACTCGTAAAAGCTTTTAGGAAAATTTACCAATATTTTAAAAGTAAGAATGGCACAATACCAGCAACCGAACTGAACTTGAAATGCAACTTCTTCAGCCTACCTACTTTTTCTAAAGAAGTAACAAGTTAAGCTACACCATTAAGGCGCACTACGTTAGCTTGCTTTTAATGATGCAACGCGTCCACAACAGCAATGTCTAACCGCCAATCGCACTAAGCGTTTCAATCATCAGGAATGAATTCTCCTTGTTGTCATCAAGATCATCCGATATTTAAAAGCGACTCAGCGATCAGGTGAATACTACAAGAATAAGTATTAACACTCCGAAAACTGCAGCAATATGAACAAGAGCTCTTGTGCCCAATAGATCATTATGCTATGCTACCCTGGCGGCGTTCTCGTTACTAAAAGTGGTACCACATGATTTTGAGTACCCAATAACATTTAGCTACCGACTGAGATTATGATAAGACTATGGCAATGGATATGCTACACGATCAGGAAAGACGCTGGAGAAACTTGTCGATCAGCGCTTTGGTGGAACCCGCAGGCAGATAAATGGGGAAGGAAACCCAGAACATCGTGACGACGAATGACAGGAAGTGATATTTTATTGGAACAACAGAAAACAAAGAGCCAGGGATCGTAGTAGCTTTATTCAGACCCTACGTTCATGGTGTTAAATTATAATTTCAGTGGTAGTAATATTTTACAACATTTCAAAAACGAGATTTGAACAATTTGGTATTCAAAACCAGTACATTAGTATACATTTTCTGAGTCTATCTTACGTCATCTTCAAACTCTTACCAGGGTTGAATTTGTATCGTCAGTTTTGGGAAGTCATCATGTTGTTTATACTTTCCTGATATATATTCACAGTGAAATCTTCGTGAAAACTTGACAGTGGCTTCAGTTGACTTCAAAATCGGTAGAAAATGACTGATTGGATTGGAAATTGGTGTGTGGAAACTCTGCAGACCCTACATCGTCACGATTGTTATAAGCCCTCTGCAATTTCGAACCACGTACTTTTTATGCGATATCTATGTTACCGGTTAAACTAGCTTTAGGTCAAACTAGTTATCTAGTTAAGTTTTAAAATATCTTTAAAATTCAATAGGGCAGATTGAACTTATTCCTGCGGCTCAATGGGTGGAAATATGTATCGGCTTCCTATTTTTAAGGGTCTTATTTGTAACTTTGGCAAGTACAAACCATGTTTTCAACATAAATGATATATATTTTAATTGATAGACCTTCCTGAGTACTGAAGAGAGCTGAATTATGAGCCAAAAAGCGCTCCAACCGGTTAAAAATTGCATATTTTAGATGTGTACTGTTCTCTCGGACATACACTTGCTTGCATCAAATTTTGCCTAGCAATTTTTTGGAGTATTTGAAAAAGCGAAGTTCTTGAAAACGATAGCATATTCATACAGCAGAGTATAATGCATGTATGAAAGGCTCCAGAGGTCGATATTACTATAGCGTAAGGTATATGAGACTTTTTTTGTCAAAACAAAAGGAGTTGTACCTTCGGGCCTTTGGTGCAGGATTTTGGTGCTTCCTTTTTTTTTTGTGGATAATATTTGAACTGTTGATGACTAGCAAAAATCATTACGGCGCAAGCTACAACTTTTCAAAATGTATGAATATTTAAAATAATTAATTTTTAAAACTTAGACAATTTATGGTTTTCTTGAAAAAAATGTTTTGTAATTCTTAAACTACTAAAGGATAAATTTTTGAAATTGAATTTCTGCTGTAATATTTTTAAAATTTCGAAAAAATGAAAGGCATTGAAGTTCTATTTTGGTTCATTGATTTTTTTTGTGCAAATTTAAAAATAAAGAATTATTGATCGTATGAAATTGGATCACCCTATTATGTATGTATATATAAATATATGTGCTTAAACTTGTTTGATACAACAAACTTCAGATGGATTAACCAATCCATTAAATATATTTCAAATCGATATTCAATCGCGATTTCGATTAACGAAAATGCTGACCAAAACAAAATACAAAAAAGGAAAAATTTAAAAACATCCAATGCAACCGTTAACTAGAATAGAAACAAAATTACAACAATTTAGCTTTTGGCCAAATTTCAACTCGATGTTGTTAACAAAACAAATTTAAATGTGTTATATTCATAGATACTGTATGTATGTATGTATGTATTGTATATACTGTTATGCTATTAATTGATCCACACATAATAGATATCTAAACAATTAATGCAGCTGTTGTTTATTTGCCAAAATGTATATTTTTGAATTAATTGTTGCATCTATTTTGGGAATGAGATATTCAAGTGTTTTCCCAATGAAAATTTATTTTTCATATTTTTAGTTATGCACTGTTAAGATAATCGCCCCAGTGGCCCAATGGATACGGCATCGGCCTCCTAAGCCGGAGATTGTGGGTTCGAGTCCCATCTGGGGTAAAGTATAATGTATATTTTTTACTTTAGGAAAACTCAGAAATGGGGCTAACTTTAAATTTCTTCAAGTATGAAATCTCGGAAGCATAGTTGCAGTGTATTCTAAAACTATCTGGAATTATTTCCAGAATTTTCTCATTCTAGGAAAATATTGCGCTGCATAAAAAAAGAGAAAAATATCTCCAGATAATTTGATGTGACCTATACTGCCCTCAGACGCGAAAAGGGCGTATCTGAAAAAAATTCATATTTGTGATTCTTATGGCATCGGATAACTTAAGAAATTACGCGTCTAATGAACTACTCCAAATGCCGGTCTCTTAGTTCAAACATATAAAAAATCTCATAAGAGAATTTTCTCTATCTCAATTTACAGCTATTTCAACAAATTGACAAAAACAAAACCTCAATTATCTCGAAACACATTTTTTTGAGATATGCCCTTTTTGCTTCTGAGGGCAGTGATGGTTATAGGGTTATCGACGTGCTTAAGCCAAGTTTGCGGCAAGTCATACAAACAGATATTTTTTATTTTAAACATAGGGTGCTCATACCAGCCTCTAAAATAGCTCTATTTTTCTTGTTTTCCGGCCAAAAATGAATCGCTATCCATAGAAATCAAAAGCCAAACAGAAAAATCTCGGGCCTCGTTTTCTTTACAAAAAAAAAAAACAGTCTTTTTCCACAAATATCAATATTATTGTTCATAAATTGTCAGGGATGTTCAATTTTTCGTATTTATTTGAAAATATTCATTATTAAACAGCAGACAAAAAAAAGTAAACAAACAGTGTAATAATAAAATTACAGATTAATTAAAAACAAATGATGTTAATCAAATCGAAAACATAAATAGAATGCAAGTTTCTTGGTATACAGCAACTACAGAATACTTCCCCATGATATTCATTTTGTACTTCTTTACAAAACAGCTGGCGCAATTGATGTTAAACGAAAACCAGTCAGCAAAACGCCAGTGTGAAAGCTATTCATGAAAACAAGATTAATGGAAAATGAACTGTTTTTGATATCTGTGCCTTACTTGTGTAAGTCTGCCTTAAGGTTAATTTCACCAAATGACCATGGACTTTTTCTGTATATTTTAAGCAAAGTATTTCACTTAAAAAGACAAATGAGCTACATCTGCACATGTGCCTAAGTTCTATTAATATTTTTATTTATACATATTGTAGTATTTTTTGGTGGTATAGTAGTAGTTTTTTAACAAAACACGAAAGTTTAATTGTGGCAAATGGAAATTTGCTTAAGAGCTTAAGCTTTACTTAAGGATGTCTTCTTCTTAAAATATCTTCAGTTAACAAATTCAACATCCACATACAAATACATACATACTTTTTCACACCCAAGTGAATAGTCATGCATGGTCCTACATTGTGTACATAGTTTCTTTTAATACTTACACGAAATGTTTGTTTATGTTCCGGCACAATCCTGCCAAATACTTGAAAATCCTAAGTGTTCGGAAAACATCCAGCTGTTCTTAAGCTTATTGTTTAATATTCGAACGAAAAAATCTTTTCAAAGAACAACAATAGGAAAATTACGATACAAATAAAATATAAATGAATATGCACTGAAAAAAATATCCATTCAAATAGGGCTCTTGTAACTTTATAAAAGACAATATAACCATGCGATAAGTCGTTTGCAGATATGGATTTATTGGATGTTCGATATTGGGATTTTTGATATCATCACGAGAAAACGAGACAAATTTATAAAACAACCTTAATAAGTGGATGAGTAAGTTCAAAACAATTTAACATCTGCTATTTGGTATTACGCCGTAAAATGTGAGGTAGAGATCAAAAAGTAATTTTCCCAAATATTTAGCTTTTTAGCTTAGGAATGGTTCGGAAGTAATTTCTTATAAGAAAAAAAAATTTAAATTCAAAATCTTAAAAAAATACAATTGATAAATGCATTTGAGCATTAAAACAAACGACGCATTGTTTGGCATGATATCGAAAACATAGAACAATTATCCACTGAATGCATTTTAGATGTCAATACCTGCATTTATTTTCTCAGTTTCATGTTTAAATTAACTGAGAGCACTATAAAGCTTTTACACTGGCATCAAAAGTACTCCGAATTTCAATTATCTCGTTTTTGTACCGCGTTTTTTAAAATAAGCTTTCACAGTAGCATTACCGCGTTATCGTTGACTCCTTTTTGTCTGCTGTATTTCTGCTGTTTTGTAAAGAAATCATCAATCAACATCAAGAAATTTGTATTATTTTTATAGCACAAAGCAAAGGTTTAGGTTTAGGATTACATTTTGTATTGGTTTATTTTGTTTGTGTTTGTTTTTCTTAACAGCTGTTTGATGATAAATTCTTAAACGTGAGTCCGAAAAAGTAAACATCTTGACTTTCAATTGCAATGGTTTTTGTGGAATAAAGACTGGCGTTATTTTAACTAACCGTTTGCGGCTGGTACTGAGTCCAAAAACGAGATATATGAAAAACATGGCTATTTAGATCCGTCTGAAAATCTGTCGCTTAAAATGTTTTTTGCGTTAAAATCTCGATTTTTACACTTCAAATCCTAAAATTATTAATTTGATAAAAATTTTATTCGTCAACGCTGCGACGTGGTCTGCACCTTCGTAGAGGATAGTGAAAAATTAAGGACTGGCACTTAGTCTCCTCGTAGAATGCAAAGGAAATCGAATGCGCCTGAAGAACGGTATATGAACTTTTTAATTTCTGGGGAATTTTACGTAAGGAATGCCTTCTTCGTCCTTTTCCAATCTGCCTTTTAGGACACATTGTAGACATGTTTACAGAATTCAGAGGTAAACTGGTATTCAAGCTTATTAAGTGATCAGCTCTAATCCCAAAAGAAACTGGAGAAAGGACGGTCCATCAGCAGCATATGCTTATGTAAGACATTAAGAGGAAGATCATAGAAAATCGCTTAGCCCTCTGAGTTAGTATATTTTTGAAAGTTTGAATATGTAACAATCGAACCTACCGCACATGCTGTACTACTTTCGAGTGGGGAACTACTCGGCATTGTTTTCGCGAATACTTTCATTCCATTTGCAAGATCCTCACTAGAAAAAGTGAACAAGTAACTTTCTGCACCAATTACGGAGGTTCTTGAGAAATTACTTACTCCAAATGCAGCTAAGTTCAATATGTGGACATCAAATATAAACATTAGAAATAGCTGTGGCTCAGCAGCTGGTAACTATCTATTATCTTTGAAACACTTTCAACTTTTTTCTCTTAGTGTAAGCGTAACAAGTGACTTGGGAAACTCTAATCTCATACGTTAGTATGTGCGAATACCAAGGGTAATATAACAAGTTGCCAGAAATTACAACAACCTTAGTGAATTAAATTAGAGGGAAAATTGGATTTCACTATTGTTTTATGCTCGAATTTAAGCTACAAAAAAGGTAAATACAATCAAATACAAAGAACAAGCATTCGAAAGTATGAAAATAAAACAAAATACAAAATACCTGAGCGTGAAAATGTGCTGTATTTTTAAGTTTTTTATAACAAAAGTTTCCCACTTCACGCTTTCATAAGCTAAATTGAACTTTTCCCCTGCTTGCGTCTCGAAAAAAAAAAATACTACAGCATTCCAAAGGACTGCACACGAAGTTTCCGAAGGAAATTATCACAACCTTAAAAGTTTGAAAGATTAAAAATAAAAAAGAAGAACATGAGAAAAATAAAAAGGAATTTGCAGTCATTGTGCCGGACAGAGAGATTTATTTTTTATGAAGTTCGAAAAATTCTCAAAAGTTTTAAATAAAAGTAAGTGCAAGCAATGTCAACAATAAGAGTATAGCATAATAGTGCAAATTTGTTTTGAGATAGTTGTTATCGATTTGTCTGACTTATAGACCTTGGCAAAACTTTTTTAAATAATTCATATCTGAGGATTTTACTCTTTCCTTTTCGCATATGCTTGCATTTTCTTACTGAAAAAGAAAAAAATGTCGCACTGGAAGCACGTTGTTCCAAAATCGTGTATAAATTACCAAGTAATAGCTTAGTTGAAATAAATATTTCTTTGTAGCAAACTCTCACATAATAATAATCACCAAATCATGTATTTGTCGGAAAAAATGTTGTTTGGCACTAATTTACTAATACCGAATTAGATTAAAATCCATGGGTAAAAAAGCGATATTTTAAAATATCGAATCATAAATAAATCGATACTTTCGCTACGGTCAGTCTTTTGTATGGGAAAAAATAATTTTTTCTCATCAGAAAAGTGCCATACACCACTGGAATTCTTATTTCAAAAAACTTCTTAGTTAATGTAACCATTATTTGAAGATTTCAAATTCAAAATTTTGTTTCTGGAGGAGAAAAATTAAGCTGGGTGCTTATTCTTAGTCAGTCAGTCACGAAAAAAAATCCTTTTTCCTTTTTCGCTTTTCTC
Organism: Tricholauxania praeusta; assembly: GCA_949775025.1. Taxonomy (NCBI): domain Eukaryota; kingdom Metazoa; phylum Arthropoda; class Insecta; order Diptera; family Lauxaniidae; genus Tricholauxania; species Tricholauxania praeusta. The sequence continues at coordinate 150,433,887 of OX459028.1, forward strand.
GAATGTACTTTTTAGGATTTATGTTTCGCAAAGTTCTTCATCAATGAACAAAATTTCTATTGCTATACCGATACCGTTTCAGTATTCTTATCGTTGACCAAACCATCGTTGTCATCGATTTTTAAGTCCTTGAACTATATATCTGTGTTCTACTTCTTGTAACCAATTATTATTTGGGAAAAATTAATGATTGCTGCAGCTCCCCTCGTATAATGGTAGAATTGCTACCTTTAAAAATTTAGTTTGAAATTTGATCCTTAGGAATAACTGCGTACAGCACTCTGAGTATTCCACTACTTAGACTTACTGTGGTCGTTAGTCCTGTCACCTTTTTTCGCAAGATATGCCACTGCGTCCTTTTCTTTCATAGAGATTGGCTTATTTATCTGTTTTCGAAATTTTTTACATTACTTCACTTTGTGTTTCAATCTACTTCATACTTCCTTGGAAAATCGTTCTATCAAAACAAAACAAAAATCCTCGAGTTTTCATATCCATTATGTGTATAATGAGCTTTAAGGGACTTATTTCATTTGTTTTTTTGTTTTTTTGGCCGAAACTAATTAAGACTTCCTTTACTGTTATGCCCTTCTCTTACATACTTTCAGGAAATATAATTTCTTCACTCCAACAAGCATCTTTGCGAACAATGGAGCCTACATCTTATTAGTGATTACATTTCCCTTAACTAAACGCGTAATTTGTAAGCAAAGTTACTTTTGAAGGAAAAAAGAAAGTACCTTACTCATAATGAAGTAAATATTTACTAATTGAAATTAATTTCCTTTTTATTTTTGTTTTTTTCTCGTTTCGTTTTCTTTGTATTTCCTGTTTTTGCTTAATTTCATTGCAACAACAATATTTATTGGTGACTTTCTTTTGTGCCTTTTAAAGCCAACACTTTTTTTGTTTTCATTTTCTGTAACTTCCTTCTTTTTATTTTATGCTTCATTTCATAGGACATGGAATTTAATCTTCCCTCATACTCCTTAGAGATTTTTTCCCTTCACTACCGTCGCATCCACCGACAAAGCGCATTAGTCTGTAAACTTTTATGGTGAAGTTAAACCTTGCCATACCTCTAACAATAAGGTACTTTTGTTCTTGAGCAACATCCCGGCAGTAGCTGGACGCGCCTTCACTTCACTATAAAATGTGTGTCCTTGTTCTCGTCGTCGTTTGTTGCCACTTTAATGTCAGGTTGTTGTCATTGGGTCGATTATGTTGTTTAAATTACTTTTAACTAGAAATCTCTAAGGATTTCTAAACAAATTCATAATATGTAGTCTAATCCACAGCCTGGTTAATCCAATGTAGAAGTGTGGGTTATAATTTAATATGATGCTCTTAGCACGGTTATGGTTGGAGACGATCTTTAAGTAAAAGCAGCGTTAAGTAAATTGCAGGAGTATCCATTAAAACATTGACATTGGTACACTAGTGGCGTTTCACTGGAGATACAGCCTAAAACTTTTATATCAAACGTTGGAAGCTGAAGTGGAAGTTGGAATGAAGTTATGCCAAGTTTTGTCAAGTGCTTGAAGTTTAAACATATTTTTATTTTAAAGTCTTTCAATTGCTTCTTATGACAAATTGACATTTCAAATATTTCACGAGCTTTGGGATATTAAAAAAAATTTATTATCCTCAACCGCCATTAAAAATACCTTTTATTTCAACTTGAGATTTATTAGGAACTCAAATGTTCTCAAGGTTACAGAACATATTTGTTGTGCTTAAGAGAACTTACTTAAAACGGTTGATTGTGCAATTTATTAAAAAAGTATTCAACTATTTTGTGTATCAAATAATATATGTACACTAGCCTACAAAAGTTTTTGATCCTACCCCGAAAACAGACTAAGTAGATCCGAAAGATTTTTCGGTGCCAAACAAAACCTCGTTTTCAATTTTTTCGCTAAGCGACATACTTTCTTTTAAGTTCAAAAAATTAAGAACATTTGAAGATATCTAACATTTACAGCAAGTTTTGTAAAATAAATAAGACTGAATCTCCCTATAGGATTTTAAGTTATTGATCCAGCCATAAGCTTACCAAGGGAGGAAGGAGGCGGCGGCAAAATGGTCCTCATATAATGAAAATCTTAATATTTTGTTTTTGACATAACTAACAAATTTTATTAAATTTTATGGACATTTTTTTGTTTTTTGTTCAAGTAAATTAACATTTTGTGTTGAAATTTTGAATAATGTTTTTATATCCATATCAGATTTAACAAGTTTTCAAATTGATGTGAAATATACCCCAATTTGATACGGTTTTTGGGATGTAAAAGTCATGATCTCTTTTTTTTTGTGCACAGGAAAAAAACATTTTTGGCGAGTAAGGAGCGGCAAATATCCTCTTCGCCACGGACGTTAAGTGTTCACGGCATGTCATTGGAACCTGGCCTACTGTGAAAACGATTTGTTTGAATATAACAATTGCATATTTGATATAGAGCAAGAAATGTTTATTTGAGTCAAACCTATAATGTTTCAAACAAGATTTGCCGCTATTTGCTTTAAAATGTACGAAAAAAACAGAAATATTAAGCATATAAATTCTTCATTGCATCGGCTCAAAGGTCACCGATGATTCCATTTAGCAATGGATTAAACTAAGCATTTTTTGTTTTTTGATACACATATTTAATTTAAATATAATATGTTTGACTCAAATAAATATTTAATTGCTCTGTATCACATGTATCGTTTTCTGAGTGTGTAAAGTATATTAAATATATTTTTTGATATTCGATCCTTAGGAATCCACACAGCCATCCATTGTAAGCCAGAAGCTCCTGGGGTCCGCTGGCTAATCAATCCCATCACCTCTTTCCACAAAAGACTGCCTCCTGTGAGCTTAAACAGCCGTTGTTGTGCACCAAACGTTGACCAGAAAGCCACTCGCTACCGGTCAGACGCTTTTTAGTTTCACTGGGGTCGTCGGAGATGCCCCTGTTAGACTGAAATGAACTGCTGGATTTGAATGAAATTTTGTATGAGGAATGCTCTTTTTATTTATTTCCTTACTGGTTATCTGTGACTTTTTGACTTAAATCAAATATATCGGTGTTTTTCGATACAATTTGTTACTAACTTTATTCGATACTATTCGATATTTTTATAATGCTTAGATGTTTTAAGACAATTTTTCACTATCGACTTTGCGATGTTTTTGCGATATTATTTAATTGCAATCGATTTTTATCAACTTCATCGATACCATTCGATTGTTTCCGCCTTTTTTGATACTTTTCGAAAATAGTAAAATTTAAATAAATGTGTAAATTGCATTATTTCTCCTAAGCTACTGATTCGTTTTTAATAAATAGATAGATAGATCACTAAGTAGATTTGTACGGAGATACTTAAACTTCAAACATCTACTCAATGTGTGAGCTGAAAATAAAAAATTACTTATAATTTGCTAAGTCGTAAATCTAAAACATTTTTCTAAAACTAACACGATTAATACGCCAATGTTAAAACTTCTTATCATGGATGGTGATGTGCTCAAAAATTATTCTTTTGCCAATATCTCAGGAATTAACTGTTGGTTCTCACTGTCATTTTGGACGATGACAGCCTTTTTGATGTTTTTCCTTATTATTTGATATACTTCAACTTTTAACGCCTATTTCTTGAATATTTTGAATTCTTTACCACTTTATCGATGTTTTCTGTACTGCTCGATAATCTCCGACTTTCCACTTACATTGACTTATTTGACGTGACATTTTTATTATGTACGCTGCTTTATCCACTTTTACAATATTTGAGACTTCTCGATGATTTTCTACTTCATCAATAATATTCAATTCTCTTCAATAGTTTTCGTTTTCAATCGATTGTTCGGATTTTATCGATACTATGACTGTTATGTTTTTCGATACTACTCGATACTTTTCATTTATATATCGAATTCTTTGTTTTTCGATGCACTTAAGCTTTTTCCACACAATTCAAAGCTCTTCTCATTTTGTCAACTTTTCAACAATCTCTCATACTATTCGATAATTTTCGAAACTTATCGGTCCCCAGCTTTTTTGTTTTGAGGTAGAACTTAATATTAGCTCAATGTCACGTTCGAATTACTCACTTTCTTTTTTTTTCACTTTGTTTCTGTTAATTTTCCAATTGCAAAACGTGTCATAAATGTTACCAGCGTCTGTCTGCTGTTGAATTTCGCGCCCAAGCAACCACAAAAACCAATTTCTCCCAGAATTCGAACTTGAACGTGTATCCTGTTGTTTGCTATTACCGCGTGTTATGCTACTTTATGCTTCAAAAAAAAAAAAAGAAACACCGAAACAAGACAAACAAATTAGCAGCCACGTAGAATACTGATGGAATACTAATGTTGCACACTGTATTCAACGGGGAAATAAAAGGGGGACCACAAAATACTCAATGAAAATGTCAGCCAAGCATATGAAATCAACATAAGATAAAAAGGTTTGTGATAAAAATTTTAAATGTAAAATATGGCGAAAAAATAAAAGGAAATGTTCATAGTAACGAGTAGTAATAAAAATTCCAAAACAAAAACAATAAAAGTTGGTCGCTTCATTAATTAAACCATCGAGGGTTAAACTTTGAAATTCCATTTGATATTATACCGCAAAATGACAGCTTCATGAATAAAAATGTTAAATTTTCTGTTCAGACACATCAGAGTAACGTGCCTGCTTACTTGGCCCTCAGGGGCAGGCGGCTGTCAATTTCTCAATATATTTCCTAGTTTAAGTTGCACGTTTCCGTTTCTTGCTACAGGAATTTTAGGTTGATATTTTACGTAGTAATTGCAAAAAGGTCGGCGGCTATTAAGAAAGTGTGAAGTTAGGGTGTACCTGAATTTATAATTGTGTTTAAGTCTTGGGTGCCTTTGTAGCCCGCTGTCATGGTTTTGTCATGCCTTATTTTACAGGTCGAAAAGGAAATCAAAACAAGATATTGTTTTATCATATGGAGCTGATATTATTTAGCATAAAAATTTGAGCATCCGAACTATTTACCTACTTGCAACAAAGTGTGTTTTATGCGCTAAATGTATAGCATATTATTTTTTTGTGACAAAATATTTTCATTATAAAAAGCTATAAAAGTAAATTCTAGTAAGAGGAAAAGTATTCATACGATATTCATATTCTTTTTACCCTCCAACGCTTCTTTTATCAAAAGTTCTGCAAAAGTCTCGCTCTCGAGAGGTTAACGTTAGAGTGCATCAGAAACATGTTTTCAAAACTAAAAGCATAGTATCTAAAACATTGCATCTTCTTCTACAAATCCAGACTGTTTTCACTATGATCGGTTAACGTGTTATCAAACTATAGCACTTAAGGTCAATACTCTTTCTGTAACCCCAGTGTCATCTAATCTCTCAAACTGTCCTTTCTGAATTGAAGATTCCTTTAGCGGGAGCGTTGTCCTCTATTCGCCCGATGTGTCTGTGTCAAAGCAGTCGCCGGATTTTCAGCTTTAAGCTACTTACATTCACATCATTATACAGCTCATAGACTCTCTTCCTCAAAGGATCTCAAAAGATTCAATGACCTATTTCGCAAGTCTGCTCATTATCCAGCATTTGGGTATTTACAGAAGATAATAGGCAAAATTAGTGACTTAAACATATTAGGTTTGATCTTTCATGAGAGAAATTTCAATTGTCCAAAAATACAACATTGGCTCAATTAAACTTTTTCGAATATCGACCAAGATTTCGATTGCAGATTAGACATTTACTCCCTGTGGGGAGGGTTGTTATTAGACCTCATGGCTGATTGGTTCAGTAAATTTAATTTAACAGACCAGAACATACTCTTAAGAGTATCAGTTCGTCGCTTATCATGTTATAAAAAATTAATTTTCGACCTTTATTTAATACTTAGTTTTCTTTATATTACCACATAAGGGGAATGAGGAACCATTTAAAACTATTTTATCGAAAAAATTATCGGGAGCGCCACTATCCAAAATTAGTGTTCTACCTTTTCTCATCACTTGATACAATAATACATACAATAATAATAATATGTTTTTTGTCCCAAAGTACTGGGTGTTTTTTTTAGAGGTTTGTTTTTCGAATAGAGATAAAACTGGCATTTTATGGTCAAATCTGGCAACTCTAATGTTATTTATGTTCAGTTTGGTTTGCCATTTCATCATGAACAGGTTGACAAAAGAACAATGCTTGCAAATCGTGCAAATTTATTTCGAAAATAATGGTTCAGTTCGCGAAGTTTACCGCAAGCTCCGTCCATTTTATGGTCGACATAATCGTCCATCAGAGCAATTAATTCGGTTAACCATGGGTCGTTTTCGCACTACGTTTACTCTATGTGATAATACGCATCCGCAGAGACGTCGAACAGTGCGCACCGAAGAAACAATTGCCGCTGTAGAGCAAAATGTTGAAGAGGACCCGAATGAATCGATTCGCCACCGTGCACAGCAATTGGAGCTTTGTCCATCAACTTTATGGAAGATTTTGCGCAAAGATCTTGGCTTGCGACCTTAGAAGATCCAGCTTGTGCAAGAATTAAAGCCGCGAGACCATGCAATGCGTCGTGATTTTGGTGTATGGGCCGAAAATGAGATTGATCTCGATGCTGATTTTCATCGCAAAATTTTGTTCAGTGATGAGGCTCATTTTTGGTTAAATGGCTACGTCAACAAGCAAAATTGCCGCATATGGAGTGAAGAGAATCTACAAGAGACCCTTGAGACGCCATTACATCCACAAAAACTGACTGTTTGGTGTGCTCTATGGGCTGGTGGAGTCATTGGGCCATACTTCTTCCGAAATAATGCTGGAGAGTCAGTTACCGTTAATGGAGACCGGTATGGAGCCATGATAACCGACTATTTTGTTCCCGAATTGGATGGCATGAATGTGGATGAGTTGTGGTTCCAACAAGACGGCGCTACATGCCACACAGCGCACGTCACAATCAATTTATTGAAGGAAACATTCGATGAGCGCATAATTTCGCGGAATGGACCTGTCAATTGGCCACCAAGATCGTGTGATTTGACACCATTGGGTTATTTTCTTTGGGGATATGTGAAGTCGCTCGTCTACGCCAACAAACCAGAAACGTTAGGGGACTTGAAAGCCAACATTCGTGGCGTTATTGCCGACATACGGCCCCATATGCTCGAAAAAGTGGTTCAAAATTGGACCTGTAGAATTGGCTTTATTCGAGCCAGCCGCGGCGGCCACATACCCGAAATCATATTTAAACATTAATGGCATAAAATTATCCTTCCAATAAAGCCAAATTGATGGACATTAAAACGATTTTCTTGTGTTTTATTTCAATTCGAAGCTCTATACCTCTAAAAAAAACACCCTGTATAACAAAGCCGTAGGCGCGTGCCTACTCATATCCGAAACACATTTTCCGATTGATTAGTATTATAGAAAATGTTAAAACAAAAAGACCTTCAGAGATGTGTCGTATGTACAATCGTTTGACGCAGTTTTTTTATTTTCTAACAGCTATCTTAATACACTCTGAAAGAATATAAAGGCATCCCTGGTTTTATCGGTAACTCATTTCCAAACATTTTTCATTGATTGCAATAATCCAATAGAAATTTTAGCGAAACAACTGAACAAAAAAAAAAATTTATCAGGAGACATTGAGACAAATTTCAACAAAGTTCATATTCCATACTATCATACTCCACCTATATTATCCATTACAACTCTGGAAATATTTTTTGAACTGAAAATACGCTGTTCTTAAATTTAAAATTAGTAAATACTATTTTAAATAAGGTACACCCTGCTAAGTCATAAGTAGATGGATGAGCCAATTTACCACCCAACTCATCTGCACTTATGGTAGCTGTCATGTCAAAAGGCACTTTGTCTGTCATGGCGGCGACGATGGCTTCCGCTGTCATGCGAGCAACAGGGTCTTTTAGTGGTTTTGTTGTGCTTTTGTTTAACATAGCCGATGAAAAACTTTATCGTTTGTTTTGACTACGCTTCGCTAAATCTTTTGAGTGCCTTCTGTTTCACACAACATGTTAAAAAGAGATAGCTGTTGCTTGCAGAGAGAGCGTTGATAAGCGCGCACATGTTGTTTATTTGACTGATAAGAAATTTAAGAGTTTTTGCTTGAGAGAATAAAACGTTTTATTTAAGAGAGCAAAAGTTATCTTAAATTTAGATGAGATTCTGAAAAAAAAAAAAGAAATCGGAAATGATTGCCGGTAGTTAAATAGATATCCTTTTAATCTACGATTTATATCATTAAAGTCATAGATTAAATTACAAAAGATGCTAACGTTTTAATGAGCAAAATAAAGTATGATTACAATTTAAGGATATGTTAGTTAGGGTGTTATGCACTTGTTATATGATTCTAAAAATACATATATGTAACAGTAATTAGGAAGACACAGTAAAATTTGCTTTATTTTATTCGAAGAAAAACTCAATTAGTTGGCTTAAGTTGAATTGAAACAAAATTGATTATGAATTTTTTTCTAAGCGTTTCGCTTACAGGTGAAATAACGTTTAACTTTCATATATGCATCATGGAGTTATGATACTTTACTACCGGAGCGATTGTTGGTAATGTAATTCCCTTACTTTTTAAAATTTCTTCTACGTTAGTAGTCCAACAGTGGTCACGATGTCGAATTAGGCTGGTTTTCATATCGAACGATCTAGATCAGCGATGGGCAAAATAAGAAAAATAAGCCAATTTTAGCTCTTTACAACAAACACATAGTTTTTTCTTAAGAAAAATAGTCAAAACAACGTAAACATGCGCTCACCACTGTTACGCACATTTTTGTAGTTGTGGATTTTATTTGATACGCACTATGCACGAAATTTGTATTATTGTTATTGTTGTATCACTCAGCAAAAAACGAAGCAAGCGAACAAGGAAACAACAGTGTGCATTTTGAGGACAGCTTCTCCCGTTTCGTTTGATCAGTGTATTTTAATTTCTACATTTACATTGTTCTTGCTTTCTTCTTGGAATTGGGTTTTGGTTTATTGCAAAATGTAATCTTTTTTCCGTTATTGTAATTATTGTTTTTGTTCTTTTGTTGTAAGTAGCTCCTATTTCCAAAATTTTGCCCATCTATGATCTAAATGACAATAAAGCGATCGGTATACACCAGTTTTTACAGATGACCACAAAAGTTCCATCGAATACATTTATTCTCAGTGAGAATGCAGCTTAGCCCAAAGTCTATCTCAATTACAAATAACAGTGCCGACTTAAAGCTGCCTTGCTTGACAGTAATATTTGGTTTTATATGCGATGAAAGACTTTCGTTGTTGGCTTAATACTGCTAATAAGTTCAATAAGAACATTTCTTATTTCAAATTGACTCACCACATATGCTATCGAAGTCAGTAATGAAGTCAACATGAGGTTCGCATATTTGCTCGTAGAGTAGGGTAATTCCTTCATCCGTTCTTGCGAAATTTGTGTGAAAGCCGGTTTGCTGTCTACGCAATGATCTAATACGTTTGCTTTGAATACGATTGAAAATAATTTTTAGACAGAACTTTAGATCAAGGATGCACACCTCGAAGCTTGCTCAGTTCTTACAACGAGCAAAATCTATTTATTTTCGCAATCACCTCATGATTTTTGTTGCTGTAATTTTTTCTACAAAGGACTTACTTAAGTTGAACATTTTTGGTTCGCCATTTCCGCGTGCTTTTTTATTTTGGTTTTTTTTGCCTTCAACGCACCGGCTCTTTAACTCTTTCCATTACTCGAGGTAAAACACTATTGATTCGCAAGCGCTGCATGCTTTTTGTTTGTGTGATTTTCAAGTCACTTGCTTCTTCAGCTCTTGCTTTTTGTTATAAATTTCTTTTGTTAATACGCATTTAACTTGACGTAAATAATTTTAAGAAAATCGTCTAGTTTTTTTTCGGAATATATTTTCCAGTTTTTTACCCTAACTGATGTTGTTGTTACTAGCTCCCAAAGAAGATTCTTGTGTGTATATCTGCTTCAGATTACGGTCTGAGAATCGTGATTCCTCTATAATTTTTACAATGAGTGAATTAATTCTCTTTATGAATCTTTATAAGTTATCCCTCAAGCTATTCGTTCATAAGTCTCCGTTCTTAAGAAATGATTTCAAAAAGGAGAAGAAGAGTTTCAGCAATATTATTGTTGTGGTTACTTGCAATGCATCAAAGTGATGCTTTATTTAGCATAAGCTATTGAATGACCAATGTAATCTTTCAAAAAAGGTTCTTTCCTGAAGGTGTTTGCTAGTTATTGCCGAAGCGCGTATTTTGAAAAGAAAAAAAATCGTTTTTTTTTTTTAATTATTTTTTACTGAGCCTTCTGTTCAGTACTGTTAGTGCGAGTTATTTTAGGTAAAAAAAAAACAATTTTTTTTTTGGCCTTTAATAAAACGCAAATTTTTTTTAAATTTGGGCTCTGACGATTTGTCATTTTGGTTAGCTTTAAGGAAAAAATTCTACATTTTCGGCAAAATTTGCGGTTTCTAGTAAATTTTGAACCTGCAGGCATCACAGATCGAGTTGAGTTCGGATCGTTTTTTTTTTTTTTTTTTGAAAAATCTTACTAACATACAGCAGTAAGATTTTTCAAAGGGCTAGAGCCTTTGCATACTGCTATCACCCATAACGTAATTTTTTTGTCATTTTTTAAGCCTCAGAACTCAATAAGTATTGCCGATGAGCAAAACTTTTGGTATGCAATTTTAAAGAAAACTCAATTATCTACAAAATGAGTTCAAATAGAAGACAATTCTTTATAATAATTAAAAATTGTTATGCATGTTATATGGGTTAAAATCATGAGCGATCTCTAACAATCAAAATTAAAAGATTTATTGGCAGTTATCAGCCTTATTTGACATAATTAACAAACTTACAGGAGGTCCTGAACTTCGAATTAAATCAGTCTAAAATAGAATTTTCTCAGGATGTAACCAAAAGTTGAACATTTTCGTTCGATCCGATGTATTAATATTTAGTATAACCCATTTTAATCGGAATTCATAATATTTCGATCAAAAATTCTTTATTAGCCAAATTTAACTGCAACATTTAGTGGCCCTTAAAGGGTAGTACAATTTATACTCTGTAAGCCTAACTTTGACCTGTCTTTGGTATAAAAAATTTGTATTTGAAACTTACTGTTTATAAATTTCTTTATATAATTTTCAATTTTATCTAGAGAAAACAGAGTATGCTTTATTTTATGACTATACTCAAGCTTTTTTTTTAATTTTCATCAAATTTTAGTCAAATTTTATGTGTCAATAGTAATAGAGTAAGAGCCCAGAGCCGCCAGACGTTACTTATTTTCTGAGTAACAAAATGTGTGGGATAGTGTAGTACTAGTATGTACTGTGAACGTATGCATACCCGTTAGCTTGGGCCGACGGCCAATTTACAGGTACCAGGTACGAAAATCATTACTCACTTTTCTTAAATTCTGAGTGCTGATTTTTGTATATGTATTGTAGAATAATGCTAAAAATTAATAATCAGCACTGCCAGACACTTCCCGTCGGCGGTAAATTCTACCAGACGCTTTAAAGCTCGCAAAAAATAGCCGAACTTTACTTATATTCTGAGTCTTGATCTTTTTATATGATTCTCAGGGAAGTATTTCAATGCTTTTTGTAAACAGCCAGACCAATCGTAGACTCAGAATATAAGTAAAGTTCGGCTATTTTTTGCGAGCTTTAAAGCGTCTGGTAGAAATTACCGCCGACGGGAAGTGTCTGGCAGTGCTGATTATTAATTTTTAACATTATTCTACAATACATATACAAAAATCAGCACTCAGAATTTAAGAAAAGTAAGTAATGATTTTACGTACCTTTAGCACCTTTTACCTGTAAATTGGCCGTCGGCCCAAGCTAACGGGTATGCATACGTTCACAGTACATACTAGTACTACACTATCCCACACATTTGTTACTCAGAAAATAAGTAACGTCTGGCGGCTCTGGGCTCTTGGACTATAAAATTCAAGAAACATTTACTATTCTTTTTAATGTAAAATAACTCACAGTTCTTAGAGTTTGATTCACTTTAGTTTTTTTTTTTTCTGATTATAAAATCAAATTTAGAGCACTGCACTTTCCTAGAGACTAAAAAATTCTTTTGACGTCAAATATTTTTTCTTGTGATAAAAAAACATGTTTTTCTAAGTTTATGTTCAATTAAACTTAGTTCATTTCATTACACATTATAAACAGAAGTGCAGCAACAAAGAAAAATCTCTTAGCGCTCTTTATCTCCTCCCAGCTATAATTCCATGAAAACGAGCATTATCCACACTCTACATTCTACTACTCTGTGTTCTTTATCCTCCGCCGCACCGCATAATAGCACCCCTTACAGTATAGTACCTCACAAAAAAACCAACAAAGTTTGTTTACAAATTACTGACATTAAAGAGAATAATAAAGAAAAAAAAAAACAACAGAAAACTGGCCATTATACCGTAAAAAGGCTAAAAATATGCGACAGCAAAAACATTAAAATGATTCACCTGTTGCTAATGTTTTTACTTTGCCAATGGCTTAATAACTTGCAACAGCATTGATGACAATGCTCCTGTGACCTTTTAAGGGAAATCCAGTTAAAGTTAACATTGAAACTCGAATGCGCACGAATACCTGCACACAGCACACAGATACCAAACACGAGTAACTCGATGTGCTCTTGAATGTATCGTCCAATTGTCGGGGTATGGGAACACACGCACACGCAAAGCATAAGCTGACATAGATGGAGCTTATGATACAATCCCCGCCCCCAAAAGCATGCATGTTGACTTTCTTGTGCTGCTCTCGTTTCAATGTTAACTTTTCTCTCGCTTTCCCGCTCTCTCGCAAGCGTGCTCTCTTAGTAAATGTTTTCCTTTTGTGTCCTTGTGTATTTCACAGGCGTTCGTTATGTTCGAAGCGAGATACACATCTCCGGATGATGCTGCTGGTAATTTTGAGCCGACGAATTTGGTGCGTCCCATACAGGAGCAGCACAACATAAGCTGCAGCAGTCCAAGTTTGGACGATGATCAACAGATGCTGCTTGACATCGAACAGAACATCGCGAACCTGGAGCGCAGTCTGAATCGAGGTGAAATTAATAAAAAAAAATTTTTTTCAAAAATAAATTCCATTTATTGTGTTTCCTTGGTAGATAGTGTTTGGCTTGTACTGTTTTTGCTTTTATTATGTTACATAGTTTCAGGCGTTGGAATTTGAAAAATTCGTGTGTAGCCAAGAATTTTGTGAAAGCCGTGAAAATAGTGAAATTTGATACGCAAGTGAATGTAGCATTTTATTTTTGTTCAGTGAATTTCCAGTGAAACTGTTGAGCATAAAATAACAAATACTAAGAAATATGTTAAGCATATTTTCAGGCGTACAAACAATTTAAGTAATTGGTTATTTTTGAAGTAGAGCAAAAAGTTTAATAAGTGAAATTAAAAACAAAATTTGAGTTAAAAATGTTAAAACAAACTTTGTGGTTGTGTAGCATAAGCATTTAATTTGTACAATTTGGAAACTATACAAATTATTATACGAAAAAAAAAACAAAAGAATATTATGCACATATTTACATGTAATACATTTTATAAAAATATTCAAAAAACCATAAAATAATTTAATATATGCACATATCTATGTTAGTGCCTATTTACATAAAATACGCGAGTGTGCCTGTAAATAGGCAACACATTTCTGTTAAATTTTAATTTTGCTCATTGTTCGTTCAACGTTGGGCATTTTTGGTACGATTTTGGTACGAAGTTCTGATCTTTTATTGGGTCGAAAACAGAATGCAGGTTCACAAATTCGACACTTCGCGGGTATACCGAAAAAATTTATAAAAACTGTGTATATTTTCCAATTAAAGTTTTTAGCTAAATGAATCAAAAATGAATCGTATACCAATACATGTGTATATCTGAATTGTGTTTGATTAACATCCAATAAATTTTCACCATCGTCATCTACATTTGAATTATCCTCGATTACAATTAAAATCGCTTTCAATTTTAATTTTCATGTGAATTTTTACTTCTGTCCCAAATTAAGTCATCACAGTAAGAACTCCTTCCATCGAATCTGTCATTCTGGATATTAAAAAATGTTTTCAATTAATTAAGTGGTTTCGCTGTAGATGCTTAAAATTTCCACCCAGCTATTCGTCAGCTATACACAGTGTCCTTCGTGCAATTTTTAATTTCATCATCGAAATACAGTGTTATTTTTTTAATTACACCGAAAATCGCCTTTTTCCAGATACGGTTTCAGTAAGGTAAATTAACTGCAAATGTTAAATAAATTTACGATTTTTCGTAGAAAACAAAAGGATATCAATATAATTTACAGAGGGTTTTGAATAAGAAGGTTAGTTCTTTTAGACCCCATTAATGGGTTCATAAAAAAGAAAGACATTTCGCTGTAACAAAACCTTATATATCTCGAAGATCCGTGATTTTCGCACATTTCAGTTAGAATATTTCGAAATTCTGACCTCGGATTCAATTCAACGTGTCAAAAACCTTTCGAAAAGTATATTCGGGTTCGGAAGCAGAGGTTTGAGCAAACTTAGTTGAAATTAAAAAAATCGAAAAACTTTAAAAAATTGAAAAAAGCTGAAAAATCCAAAATACCAAAGAATATATAAAAACTTCAAAAATTGCAAAACTTTCCAAAAATTTTTAAAATTTTCCAAAAGTTGAAGAAAAATTTTCAAAATTTTCAAAAGTTGAAAAATTTCAAATAAAAAATTCCAAAAAAATAGAAAAATTAAAAAAATTTTAAAACTTTAAAAAATTGAAAAAAGCTGTGAAATTTAAATCTAAAAATTATATAAAAATTTTTCTAAAGTTGAAACATTTCAAATAAAAAATTCCAAAAATTTTCAAAAAAATAGAAAAATTAAAAAAATTGAGAAACTTTAAAAAATTGAAAAAAGCTGAAGAATCCAAAATACCAAAATATATATAAAAATTTCAAAAATTGCAAAAATTCCCAAAAATTTTTAAAAGAAATATGTTTGAAATGGCATGTGAAAACTGAATCGATTCGGTTTTTAATTTTTATTTTTTGTTTTTGCACTTTTGGATATTTTTTTATTTTTTAAATTGTGAAAACATATTTCCAACATTTTTTTAGTGAAATAGTTCTTGAGAAATTGTTATCCACGTGCCAAACTCACTGATTTTTATTTTAGTTCTTAAGCAATTCCTCTTAGAAATTGCAGTAGAAAATTTCTATCAAAAGCATAGGAAATACAATTACATTTTAATAGTTTTTGATTTTAAATTTAGTTTATTTGTTATTTTTATTCGGCCAATATTTTAGCCTTAAGCTCAAAAGCAATCATCACAAAATTTCAACTTCCTAGATCAAATTTGTGAGTGGCACAAACGGAGTCTGAATCCCATTTAAATGTGATTTTGAAAATTGCGTTCTTACTAAAACGTTAGTAAAATCTGCCATAGTTGATATAGCATTTTAGAGACTTTACTTGCATGGGAGGTGCCAGGCCCTTTAGTAATACAACACCCAAATTTTACAATATACTTATATCCGGGGTGATCTGTTTGCGCCGTTCACAGAAATTTTGGAAGAATTTTCTTTAGGTTCAATGCTAAAATATAGGAACTTGGTTTTTTTTTTGCATTTTTGAACATTTTTTGAAGTGAAATATCTCAAAAACTATGGGAACTTAGTTGAAGACAACTTATACTAATGAATCAATAAATATTAAACTTAACAATTTTAAATTTAAAAACTGAATTCAAAGTAAAAGTTTTCCAAAATAATTCTTAGAAAAGAAATCTAAAGCTTTACTTTCTACTACCCTTTTCTAGGAATTTTTTTGGAAAATTTTAACTTTGAATTTAGTTCTTAAATTAAAAATTTTTAAGTTTAATTTTAGATTCTTTTAGAATGATATTTAATATAAAGTAAGATTAAGTTGAAAAATAACAAAATTTTTTGTGAAAAGTTTACATTTTCATTAATAAAACGGACAGTACTTGATCCGCCCTCGTTGAAATAATTCCCAAAAATGTTTACTTTCTAGAAAAAAAAATCATCCAAATTATTTGGCATTTTCAATATAAACATTTTAACATTTCATTATTGGACCATTTCTTCATTTTTTTTTTTTTAATTAAGCTTAGATGTACATATTAGGAAAAAGAGAAATCATATTTGTGGACTTATCTTCTAAGAAAAAATTTTCAACCGTCACTTTCTTATGGAGTTTCGATTCAATTTCGTTAGGAAAAAGCGCTCGAAACCCATATTCAAAATCAATCATATCACAATGGACTTTTTCTATAGAAATTAACATTTTTTAAGTATTTTTCTTACAAATATTTTTCGAAATATTTTTATTTTTTAATTTTTGTGACTTTTTGTATTATCTATGTGATTTTATAAAAACTAAGAGCATTCTCTTTCAAGCTTTTTGTTGCATTGAAAAATATAAAATATATTTTAAAAATCTTGCAGATCCCAGTGGTAATGTTGCCGCTGGTGGTGGTGTTGGTGCCAACTCAAGCGGTAGTGAAGCGGCCGCATTCGGTGGCGGCAGCAGCTCTCAAAAGAAACGTCATCTGTTGCGTCGCGTCATGTCGGCAGCTCAATCCACCAGTGTATCGGCTGGCTTTAGCCGACAACGTGGTGAATTAAAATTTGATAAATTTGGTAAATCACCAACAAATGCAGCCGGTGTTGGTGGTATTACTGCAACAGGTGCTGCATCAGCAGCTGGCACTTCCGGTGCGGGTGGTAGTCCGCTACCCAAAGAAAAGAAAATGACAATGCGCGCTGTACGTAATATGA
This sequence comes from Tricholauxania praeusta, assembly GCA_949775025.1. Lineage (NCBI taxonomy): Eukaryota > Metazoa > Arthropoda > Insecta > Diptera > Lauxaniidae > Tricholauxania > Tricholauxania praeusta. Next base: position 150,450,747 of record OX459028.1, read on the forward strand.
TGCGCTTAGGACGCAGCCGCCAAACATCACAATCACGTGACAGCAGCACCGAGGATGAAGGCAGGTAAGTTCAGGAAGTGTTGGAGTAAGTCAAAAATGCAATAAAAAGTTTTTAAAAAATTAATTTATTACTATAGAGTAATTTACGTGTAAAAATCCTTGACCGCAACTTCATCTAATATATGTATGTATGTAAGCATGAGAGAAAGAATGCTAATGTGTGTGAGAGAGAGAGAAAAGTTGCAAAGGAAAAGCATATAAAACAACGTTATCCTTGAGTGGCAGCAAATTAAGCATAACTCAAAGTAAAGTAAACAACCCAGCAAGCAAATGAAAATATTTTTATAACCCCCTTCCCCGTTTCATCATTGAAATAAAAAAAAACTACATGGATAGCAGGTTTTGCATTAAAAAATTTGCGCAAAAAGGTTTTGTTTGTTGTTTATGCTTTGATGCGTGAGCTTTTATTGTACAAAATATCCAGTTCCTAAGTCTTGTACAACCTTTAAAATGTAGAAAAAAATTTTTATCTACTACATAAAAGGGAATGCAACACGTATGTACACAGTGCGTCAATTTTCCACCCAGACTTTTCTCATAAGAACCAAAAAATTCAATATTTTTCAGAACTTATGATTTTTCATTCAAAGTATTCCCCTTGCACTCTACAAACACTCCGTAGTATTTCAAATGCTGTTCATTTTTGGCCACTTGGAAGAAACTCGTGATGCACCATGCCCCTGCAATCAGCATTGCTTTGCATCTTAAATTTACTCGCGTCCCTCGCGAAAGCTGCTGCTCGACTTAAACAGTCATCGCCGAAAACTTTTCGCATTTGTGATATTTGGGGCTGATTTAACTTCGAATTTGATGATAGTGCCTTGCTCCATTTTGAAAACACGCTGGCAACTTGAGCGCATTGAAAAGAAGAAAGTAACAATTTTTCAATGATATATAATGTCGTTCAGACGGGGGCTTTAAAGTCTGAGTGGTAAATTGTCGCACTGTGTATGCATATATGCTAGAATGTATGTATTTCCGTTTGTTCTTTAAAAGTTACCATATTCTTCATTCGATCTTACATCCTTGGATCTTCATACATTCATGGGTATTTAGCGGAGGTCCTAAGGGCTATATAATTTTGCTGAGAGCAAGAGTTCGGGAGTTAAAGGTCAAATATATGAGGCACCTCCCATACAAAAAAAAAAACATACGCAAAACCCTATACCTTGGCACCTATCCATACAGTCTATACTAAGCACCTAACAAAATGTGGGCAGGACTATATAACGGGGCGTGATACCTCTAATACAACAAAACCTTTAAAAGCGCTGAGTCTTGGCCTCAAGCTTAAAAATTGATATACGGATGTTTGTATATTATTCGCATATAACAAAACTATAGCTGCTTTAGTTCTGATATTTGACACGATGGACTTTAATACATAGTTTTTATTTTGAAAAATGTTGGCGGAGGCTACAGCTAGTTATAAATAATCAAGATTTGATTCACATTTGAGTGATATTGGTTAAGTAGTTTTTGTGATTTTATATACAGAAAAAATGAGTAGGGAGTCTAAGTAAAAATAAAAATCGCCTTAAAATTACTGAAATACAATTACCCAACAATTTCCTATGAAAAAGATGTTATTCATCGTTTCTGTTTTGGAACTTCTCACAATAAAAGTAAGTTCTCGTGAAAGCTTTCAATTTTAATTTAAAAGGATTCTCCTTCTCTGATTTCTTTTCGAATAAAAGATGTTACGCCCCCCACTTATTGTACGATGCATACATGTACCATCAAACGCTTTCATGTTAAGTTTGTTAGAATCTTTATGCTTATCATAATTCTTTTACCTTTTTGCTTGAATGGGAGGTAACACGAACACTTACCAAACACTCCGCCCATATTTCGGCCAGCGCTTGTTTGTGTCACTAAATATTGCTATACCAAGTTACAAAGTTTTTACTTGTATATGAGGTGCCACACCCACTTGCAATAACAATATGAAACAATAATAAAAAATATTTCAATGCTCGGCTACGACGAAAGTGAGACTTTTTGTTCTAATGCAACGTGAGTGTTGTATATCCACTTCATATTTTGGTGGAAGATGGAGTAGGGTCTCTAGTATATATAGAGGCGAAAAATCGTTTTAAAATAAAACCAAAAACGCAACGATTAGCGGGTACAACAAGCGAGGCACGAGCGCTCTTTCAACGTCTAAGCACTCACAAAATCTGCTTCCAGCCTATTTTTAAACCTTAATACTCTGACAGCTAATAAATCAAGCGTCGATATAAGCCTTATTAGAAAAATATAAAAAAATATTTTTTCAAAAAATGCGAAAACATTTTTAAATTGCAAAATTTTTCTTAAAAAAAATTTTTTCTAAGCAACAAAGAAGTTTTTTTTTCATAAAGATCGTAAACAAATTTATTGATATCACTTATTATAACTGAAGAGCTGAGATGCAAAACCCGCCAAGTCCAAAAAAATGAAAATGTGAGATATTGTAGGAGGAGACAGAAAAAATATTTGTTTACAAGCATACATACTCTAAATTGTAAAAAAAATTTTCCCTTCACAAACTTTTGATTGCAATTTTTTCTGATAAATTACTTTTATCAAAGCCCGCCAAGTCCACATTTCTGAAAATCAAAAACTGCCAAGTCCAATTTTTCATTAAAAAAATTCGGCTTTCATAAATGCAAATAGTTTTATGTTATTTTAACATTGAAATTATGTTGTGTAATTAAAATTTCAGTCTACATTTATTCAAATGTTTTGAAATTAATTTAAACTTAGCCATTTTAAAAAAATGATATCGGAACCTTTTACTATTATTATTTTTCAAAACCCGCCAAGTCCCGAGGTTTCACTTTCAAAACCAGCCAAGTCCACGTTTTCAATTTCAAAACCCGCAGTCCACAGATTTTGTTTGAAAACCCGCCAAGTCCAAACGTTTTTTTATTATAGTCCTTATAAATTAGGTCATGAAATGTAATGCAAAAATGACAACTATTACAATGGATCAATCTACTTTATTACTGTAGTTAAATTTCAGTGGAAAACAGTTTTTTCGATTTTCCCAAAAACGCAAAATATGGACTTGGCGGGTTTCGCATCTCAGCTCTTCAATTCCTAATTTACAAATGAAGTTCAAGTACTGAATTTTCAATACAAGAAGCTCGTAGAAAAAATTACGAAAATAACCAACTTTGCACTTCTGTATTTTGGAAACTAATAAAGTTGGAAAAATCTCCTCCCGGAATTAAGTTGATCTTTACTAGAACTACAAAAAACCAAAACTTGAACAAGATCGAAGCATAAACAATTCAATCTGGTACGCTTGGAAAATTTTACCCCATATGGGACATTTCTTTGCGTTTGCAATTTTTTATACAAAATCAAACCTCAGGTAAACTGAAAAGTGCATACTCTATAAAATGGATATCACATTTCGGGAATTATTCAACAATTGACTGAAGTCACCACAAATTGTGAGTTATATTAATTTTCTAAAGGGCCTCAGAATTATTGCGTCCAAGTGGTATCCTTATTTTTTTTTTAAACTATAGTAATAAAAGACAAGACCTTATTTGCATTGACCTTTTCATTCTGTAAAACGCAAGCGAAACCATTGACCCATATCAAATTCTGTTACACAGAAAACATTTCACATATTGCTAGAGTTATTTCATCACTGTCTACATTGTTGACTTAAACATCAACGAGTGGCCAATTAAATACAACGCTTATGGGCGTACTACAATGCTATGAAAACAATGTTCAGCTCTCAAAAATACACATATGCTGGCAACCTGTTTAATATAAAGCAAACAAGAATCCCAGTGCACCACCCTGTTGTGTCACGGCTATAGACGACCGCCCATTCAACCTTTACGATAAATTAATTATTGTTACGCCGACCGAAAGAAGGTGGTGTGTTGGAAAAGAAATCACACAACACCAAGCACATGTTTGCAACAAGGATGCTACAGTGACTTTGACCCCATTTATGCCCAACAAAAGTGTTGCGTTGGCGTCTGCATCGTTAACCGCGTTAGCACGAAAAGTGATGTTGTCTGCTGCACGTCTGCATGGTGACAGCTTGGTAATCATCATAGTCATTGCCAACATATTTTTTAGTGCATAAACGATGTGTTGCTCCTTATGTGACAAAAGGAGCTCACAAAGTGTTCAATGGATGGAAAATAATCAACGAACTCATATTGAAATTTAAGAGAGAAAAAAGTTTTTATTTTCACTCAGGGTCCATTGGGAAATTGTGCACTGTTTTTGCTTCTGCATAAGCAACATGGTAAAGATCAGACAATCAATATTTAACTGTCGAATTTGACCTAAGCCACTAATTCTACAGAGCAGAGAACAACCCATGATTTTTTTTTTGTCTTTTTGCTTAAATTTTCTTATGCCGAACATTTATACTAACTCCTTATTTTGATGATTTGATTATGAATAAAAGTTTTTTAAATTTGAAGCTTTTATGTTATGTCATAAAAAAAATTAAAAAGCGTTGCGACTGAGATTTTCTGGCTCCCAAGCTGATAGACTCTTTTGCTTTTTTAAAGTACTTTTTTCACTACCGATGTAGAAAATACCATTGAGTCCTTTTTTTTTGTTATCCATTTCCTAGTTTTACTGTACTACCATTTTTCCATTCAATTTTCTGCACTGTACTGTACTGTACTGTACTGTACTGTACTGTACTGTACTGTACTGTACTGTACTGTACTGTACTGTACTGTACTGTACTGTACTGTACTGTACTGTACTGTACTGTACTGTACTGTACTGTACTGTACTGTACTGTACTGTACTGTACTGTACTGTACTGTACTGTACTGTACTGTACTGTACTGTTCCCCCTGCGGGTAAGGGGTCAGAATATTCCCGAGGTAGGCATGCCTGTCGTAAGAGGCGACTAAACATCCATAACTTTTATTTCTTACCTTCGACACACTTTCACTTTCATTTCAACTCTCGCTCTTTTAGTATCACTTCACTTCACTTCTTTTCATTACACTTTATTTCACTTCATTTCTTAACACCAAACGATGACGACCCGGATATGTCCCCTGACAACGATTTAACCTTATGGATGGATGGAAGGTGGAAACTGACCGCTATTTGCCGCGGCACATTGGAAGTCCTCCGGAGGCGCCAACCGTTTTTTCCTGCGGATGGCGAAGATGGAGGTGCTGTGAGCTTGCTCTGCCGATATGTTGTCACGGTACGTAGCATCCAGATACTTCGGGCCTTGGTCAGGCAGTGTACATTGGATGTGGGAGTAGAAGCCCGCATTGCCCCGGGCGAGCGCTAGTCCGTCCGTGTTTTCCGGGACTAGCAAAGCGCTGGTCAGGCCTCAGGGAACTGGGGTAGGGGTGTCACCCCGAGGGTATACCCGTTCCTGACATTTCGCGGCCCGCCCCCCTGCACACGATACGCTGGTAAATAACTACAAAAAGCATGTCAAACTTAAAGGAAATTCTTAACGACACGATGAACGAGAAAACGAACGACAAGACGAGCGGCAACCCCTTCAACAGGAGACCGAGTCTACTGAGGACTCCACCAGGAAGTAGTGCCCATACCTCTGTAACCATTCAAACAGAGGAAACAAATAAACCGACACAAGACGAAAACACACCGACGCAAGTACCACCAATAAGTAGCAGTCACGTTAACACAACACATACAACGACGCAAGCAGCACAGACAAATAGTGTTCCCATAAATGGCTCTCCTAGGCAGGAGTTGATCTATAAGATGAGAATTTTAGAAGAGGACGCTATAGAGAAATGTAAAGCTGTGCTTCAAAAGATGAAAATGGCCATAGTCAAAAACAAAAACACTTGTTTGGGTGTCAAAGATGGAATACTTCAGTTATGCGAGCTGATAGACTGCACTGAGAGTTATAGGAGAAGCTGGAAGGAAAAAGAGGCAGAAAGGTTCGTAGCCATAGCTGCAGAAAAAGCCAAAATCGCTTGCTCGGAGGATGTAAGCACACCTTTAACTGGTCGGGAAAAAAGACGCGCCACAAGCCCAGCCGCTTCAGAAACAGGAAAGAGGATAAGGGAAAATGGTCCTGGAATTTGGCAAACCATAAACCGAAGACGGCAAAAAGACAAAAATAAAGATGCCAACAAAAAAGCTGAGGATACACCCGCTGTAGCGAAAAACAAAGAAGATGAAACTAAAATACCAAGGAAGAGAAGAGAAAAGGCAGCGCGAAAACGACCAGAAGCTGTACTGGTAAGACCGGCGGCTGGTAGCAGTTTTGCTGATGTGCTTAAAAACCTTAAGCAATCGGTGAAGCCGGAAGAGTCAGACGTGAAAATCAACTCGATACGTAAGACAAGAGATGGGGCTATTCTTTTGGAACTGGCAGAAGGCGGAAGAAAGGAACAGTTCCGTGAAGCTGTAAAGGAATCTTTGAAAGAAGCTGCAACCGTGACCGAATTAAAGGCAAAGGCAACAGTAGAGATCAGAGACTTGGACACTCTCACTAGCGTAGATGAGGTTGTTTCAGCCGTCAAAAAAGAAACCCAAAATGAAAATGAGGAAGTCATAGTAAAAATTTCCAACACAAACAGCCGAGAACAACGCCGAGCGTTCGCCACCCTGACAGTAGAGGCGGCAAACACCATCGCAGGAAAGCAGCGCATAAAGATTGGTTGGACATACTGCCGAGTTAAGCTACTGAGTGAGGAAAAACGCTGTTTCAGATGTTTTGGGCTAGGTCACACACAATTTAATTGTAAAGGTCCTGATAGAAAAGGACAGGGTCTGTGTATCCGATGCGGAATCCAAGGCCACAAGATGAAGGACTGCACAAGTCAACCGAGATGCTGTATCTGCTCGGATGAAGGCTCTAAAACGACGGATCATCTACCGGGAACGAGGAGGTGCTTGGCTTCCAAAAAATCAGCCCAAAGATGACAAAGTTCCTTCAAGCAAATCTACATCGAAGCGCGACCGCGGACGCATTGCTGGCACAAGTAATGATCGAGCATGAAGCAGACGTAGCGATCATTAGCGAACAATATAAGACCAAAAACGGAATTTGGATTGAAGATACGACAAAAACGGCAGCGATATGGATCAAGAATAGCGCAAAGTTCCAGAGCACAGGAAACGGAAGGTGCGAATGTTTCGTCTGGATTAGTAGCAGAAATTACACCGTTATGAGCTGTTACCTCTCACCAAACGACTCTATTCAAGAATTTCAGACCAAACTCGACAACATCGAAGATACAGCGCGCCGCATCGGAGGAAATTTTATCATTGCAGGGGATTTTAACTCCAGGGCAACAGAATGGGGTATGCCTAGCACAAACTCCAGAGGAAGGCGAATATTGGATATGGTGGCTAGATTAGGCCTTATAGTCGTAAACACGGGCTCAACACCAACATTCAGGAGGCCAGGCTGTGAGGGTACAGTCCCAGACATCACATTCATATCTGAGAGAATAGCCAATAAGTTGCAGCAATGGAAAGTTCTGGAGGATTACACCGGCAGTGACCACCAATATTTGACATACCACATAAGACCAAACGATGACGCTGACACTGGCCACAGAAGAAGAGGTACACGAAAATGGAACCTAACAAAGCTTCGACAAAATGTTTTCTTATCTGCCATTGATGCGGGCGCCATCACGCACGGAGAAACAAATGACACTGTAAGGATGGTAGAAGACACGATGCTCTGCATCACCCAAGCTTGCGAGGCATCAATGCCAAGAATTGGTAGAAGGCAACCAAGGAAAGCTGCCTATTGGTGGACGGATGAAATAAGCTGCCTTAGAACATTATGCATCCGTAGCCGAAGAAGATACACAAGAGCAAGGAGACATGGCAACGCAGCTGTAGAAGCCCAGGACTACAAGGAAGCCAAAAAACTGCTCAAAACTGCGATACTCGCAAGTAAAAAGGAAAAATGGGAGGAACTTCGTAGCGACATCAATAATGATCCATGGGGCCTTGGTTACAAACTAGTCACGAAGAAACTTGGTGGTAAACCTCCAATGGCAAATTTGCCAGAAGACAAAATAGAAAACATCGTAAACATGTTGTTCCCAACACACGAAGTTAGACCTACTGAAAGAAACAGGCAACCAAATGACAGCCCATTAGAACTGTTCACTGAGGAAGAGCTTACCAGGGCAGCCAGCACGATGAAGAACCAAAAGGCACCGGGTCCGGACGGGATTCCAGCCGAGATAATCCAGATTCTCGCAAGAGAACGACCTCAGTTGCTTCTTAGAGTGTATAATGCTTGTTTGACGGATGGACTTTTTCCAGAAGTTTGGAAAACACAATACCTGGTTCTTATTGGCAAGGGCAAAGGCGACCCAGAGGCACCATCTTCATACCGCCCACTTTGTATGTTGGACACAGCGGGAAAACTGTTGGAAAAGCTGATAAAGCCGCGGCTATCCCAGGCGATAGAAAACTCTGGCGGTCTTTCAAACAAACAGTACGGATTCCGCCCAGGAAGGTCTACAGTCGATGCTATAACCGACGTAATAAAAAGTGTACAATCTGCGCAGAGCCATTTCAGCAGGAAAATAGTATTACTGGCAACATTAGATGTTAAAAACGCATTCAACAGTGCTAGGTGGGTAGATATGATCGACGCCCTTGAAAACAAATTCCGGATTCCAGAATATCAAAGAAGGCTAATACGTAGTTACTTACATAACAGAACGCTAATTTACGACACCAGCAGTGGCCCTCGTCGTATGGAAATATCATCAGGTGCGGCGCAAGGCTCCATCCTTGGCCCAGACCTTTGGAACGTTTGCTACGACGAAGTACTACGCATTGAGATGCCGGACGATACCTATCTGGTCGGCTACGCGGACGACATCGCAGCAGTTATCACAGCGAGAAACATCGAAGACGCTCAACGGAAGCTGAACCAGGTCATGATACGAACGCAGGCGTGGATGGCAAATCACGGGCTCAAGCTGGCATCTGAAAAGACGGAGCTACTCATTCTTACAAAGAAGCATATACCGTTAGAGATACCGATAAACACGATCTCAGAGACTTTTCAAACGAAAAAGGCGGTAAAATACCTGGGAGTTCGGCTGGATTCCAGGCTGACTTATTGGGCGCAGATACAGTACGCGACTACAAAAGCAGCACAAACCACAAGATCACTGTCAAGATTAATGGCAAACACAGGTGGACCAATAGCAAGCAAACGCAAACTCCTTATGGCAACAACTCAGGCGGCCTTGCTGTATGGTTGCGAGGTATGGGCGGACGCAGTGAAAAAGGAGCAATACCGGAAAGTGCTGAGTTCAGTACAAAGAACGGCAGCTTTAAGGGTAGCCTCAGCATACCGCACTGTTTCACTAGCTGCGGTGCTTGTAATAAGCGGAACCATCCCAGTTGACCTACTGGTCTTGGAGCGGCAAAGGATATGGAAGCAGAGGAACCAAGCCGAAAATCGACTGACAAAACGAGAGGCTAGAAGCCAAACATTACAAAAGTGGCAAGAAAGGTGGCAAAATGAAACCTACGGGCGCTGGACAGCACATTTAATACCTCAGCTAGACATATGGCTGAATAGATGTTTTGGAGAGGTGGGCTATTACATCACGCAGCTCCTGTCTGGCCACGGGTATTTCCAAAAATACCTGCACAGGATGGGAAAAACCGAGGCACCAAACTGCATATATGGTGACGCAGACGTTGATGATGCGGAACACACGTTCTTCAACTGCAGGAACTGGGCTGAAAGAAGGAGCACTTTAGAAGGACAAGTTGGCCCACTAACAGTCGAAAACATCGTCCCGACGATGCTAAGAAGCGAGGAGTACTGGAAGCTGATAACGAGATACGTCGAAAGCGTACTACGAATAAAGAGAAGGGACCTCGACGTTTTTCAAAGAAGACAAGATGGAAGCGGAGGCCTGGCCGCAGGCTCAGAAAGCAGCTAATGGCATTGGATGCCTAAATAAAGGGAACCCCACTGAAGTAATGCTCAAGAGAGCCTCCCAGTGGGGGAATCAATTCCCGGACAAAGAGGGAGGTGTTTTAGTGGGTATACCACTACGGAAGTCCCACACACCGACCAGGTGACGACCTGGTTGAAGGTGCGAAAAGCATTTCACCTGCCTCACCCGCAAAAAAAAAAAAAAAAAAAAAAAAACTGTACTGTACTGTACTGTACTGTACTGTACTGTACTGTACTGTACTGTACTGTACTGTACTGTACTGTACTGTACTGTACTGTACTGTACTTCACTGCACCGTACTATGAACTGTACCGTACGGAAAAAATTAGGATTTTCTTTAAATTGATGCCGCTATATTTGATCAAAAAATCTTTAGTGCATTTGGATTCAACAATAATTAAAATTTATAGTACCAAGTTTCGTAACTAGCTGTAAAATTAATTTCGTTCAAGGAAACTCTAATTGACACCACTATGTAACGGCAGCATTGACTCAATTGTCATTTTTATGTCAACAATTTTAAACAACATGACATTTGTTGCCTGTTGAGTTTAAGGTATACGGAGGAGTATCTTTGCATGTATACAGAAACAAAGTTCATATGTCATAATCATACCACTGTTGACATTTATTTCCCCAATGAGTTTGTATTATTTAAACGCTTCATTAATATTAAGAATTATCTCTGTTATTTTTGTTATTCCCATGGCAAAATCTGCAATTTTGTTTTTTGTTTTCATACTAAGCATTTATTTTAATTATTTTGTTTGAGCTTAGCATAGATTCTTACAGAGGACTTCATATGTTTTTGTTTTAATTTCTTTTAAATTTGTAATTCAAGTATTATAACATCACAAAACTGTCAGCAATATTTTCTTAAAATGCTGCATGTCATCATCAAGTTTTTAAAGTTGGCCCTAATCCTCGTGCGTTGATGTCTAGAGTTCAAAAATGTTACGTGGATACGTAATACGTCTCTGATGTCTTTTATTCTTCCCATAACAACAATTGGAGTGCTGCTCCCATTTTTTTTATTTTTATTCAGCCTGACCACAAATGACTGTAGAACATTTTGTAATGAAGCATGAAATATTCATAGAGCATTCAAGTAAAACTTTAAGGTTATGGTGTAGACTTTTAACATGACAAGAAAAAAAGCACTTGAAGGGTCGCAGTTGCAATACAAAAAAAAATGGGTCAGGTGTTCAAAAATTTTGCTCAAGCGAAAGCAGAGAGTCAAGAACTTTTTTTTAATCTTTACTGAACAGTCAGACAAACGCATAAAATTTTATATCCTACACCCAGGTTATATTCACTTTGTCATTCCGTTTGTAACGCATAGAAGGGGGCATGGCATGTATAAAAAAGTATATTGTTCCTGATACTTTCCACATTTCCATATAGGAAAGGCCTCTGTTTTGTACAAAACAATTGGTATTTAAATATGTTGAGAGTTGGGTCGATTTTCAACTTTCTTTTTAATGAAACATCCCGTATATTTCTATCTTTAAGAAAAGAAATCATTTTGGTTTTCATCCAACCGTTGGACCTACACAAAATTCGCTTGTACAAAATGCTAAAAACGTTGCTATGCGTCGTATAACAAGGCTCGGTTGTACAACAGATTGAAGCGTCTGTACCTTGTACCTTCAATCAAGAGGTCAACTCTGAATTTTGCTTTTCATTTTTCCTTTTCCTTGATGGGTCAATTATTTTTCTTAGACAATGCAGTCTCTGTTTTATCATAGTAACGTGTAAGCGCATCATTATATATTATAGTCTTGTTCCCTTTAACAGCTGTTTTCGCGTTTCTGGACAATAGGGGACCTATTAACTAAAACCTTAGAAGGTTTTTTCTATGTTTTTCGTATAAAATATGCTGCTATCATGTGGTAACTAAAGTTGTTATTACCTCTTTTGATTTTTACCCTTCCACTCGAATTGTGCAAATTGTGAAATAATCTATCTCTTCCATGCTGGATTTACTTGTGATGATGCTACTCGCTTATCAGCTATATAATTAATTCAAAATTGATCCTTCATTGCTATAATCTACTACAAGACCTCAGCAGCAAATTGAAACATGCCTTTTCGGGGTGCGTAACCACCATGGCTCTGAAAGCTGGGAAATTGCAGAGAAACAAGCAATTACCATTGGATGGGTGTTCTTTAATAACCTTGAGGAACAACATCCAAAACCTTCACGCTCAAATTAGATGTTAATAAATTTTCAACCACATGACTCAATGTCCGAGATGTTGTGGTATCACTATGGACCTATTTTGATCTTGGTGTGGTTACTAAGCCACCACTCTAATCTACTGCTGGCACAATTTGTGCGGATGGAAATGTTTTTTGTTTTATCAACGCTTATTTTCACATCCATACATAACAGAAGTTTTTCAGATACTCGCTAAAGAGTCAGTGGCATAACGATTTTTCGTTTGTCAATTTTTTTGTTTGTCACAGATAAATATTTCTTCCGTTCAATACGCAGTTTGCTTTGATTGATTCGATGACATTATTCAAACTTACTATATAGTAACTCATTTCAAATCTTTATGCTATTTGTTAACTTCTACCAAATGTTGATATATACAATTAAATCGATTTCTCTGCTTAGAAATTTTCATCGCATAAATAGCTACAAGTTTTCGTAATTTCAGAAATATTACCATAAAATCTTTAGCACTTTTGGGGTGATACCCAGCACCAGGTGCACCCACACTAGTGATGCCACTCCGTAAACTTAATCTCATAAATTAAGATACAATAGCTCGAGTATTTAATGGCTCCACTGCATTGTAAATCTCAAGGTATTATATTAATTAAGAAACGTATTAAATATCTAAGAAAGTACATGCCAACGAGCACGTGTGTGTGTGTCCCATACAAGTACAATGTGTGCGTTCTTGTTCCCAGCAGGCAAATGAGCAAGGCCTTACTCGGAGAAGGCCTGCTAGCACTGCTGCGATTATATAAGGACTTCTCAAAACTAGATTTTCATGCAAATAAAAATACAATCATAGAAGGCATAACATGCCTTGCCACAACAGACGTGCTATCAGGCCTGATATTAGAAGGCAAAGAAGAAGAACTCCATTTACTTTAGCGCTTTTCTGTTTCTTTTTTATTTTATGTATTGCAATGTTTTATGATTCGGCATAACTTTTTTGTCATATTCATTGTACATATACGACATGAAAAGTATACACATGGTTAGAAATTAAGAGAGGTATGCAGGCTAGTCTTCTGTTGTTTCATGTTATGTTAAGGAGGTAGAGTTTTGTGTAATTTTTGTCAAATTGTAAAGTCATTAGAAAAATATCAACGCAAGTGAGATGGCGCGGATAAAAAAAGAAAACAATTAATATTTAGAGTCTTTAAATTTATTAAAATTAAATTTTGGTCAAGTACTTCTGAGAGTCCTTCTACGGTAAACGGTCTTAGAAAGCCTGCTTAGGAAAGCCTGTTTTCTGCGGCCATTTCATATAAAAAAGAAAGTACGTTTGAAAGGAGGGTGGAAGGCCTTATACTTACCAAGGAAGGCCTTCTAGAAGCACTGTTAGCTCCTGCCCTTGCCAACTGGGTTGTAATAAGATTTATGTAATGGATTTGAGACTTACAATGGTGTGTTGTAACATATGTATGTATGTTTTCATGTAATGTATTATGTAAGTACCTACAAATGCTCAATTAGCTTAATTTGTTTGAATGGAAGACTTTGCTTAAACTTTAATAATGCCTAATGGAGAAATATTATCAAAAAAATTAAATGAAATTAATATTTTTAAAATTTCCATTAAAGCTATTAAGCCCGCAAAATAAAAATTTTAAGTAAACCCAAATACCAGATTAGATATGTCCGAATGATGTACTTATGAGCTCATTTTCAGTTTTCCTATATTTCGGAATCTTGGGATATCCTTATTTTCAATTGCTTGGAAATGTGTTTTAAGGTACGTTTATAGATATTTTGAGCAACAACCTTCGTCTACAAATTTTCAATAATCTTTTCAATAGCATGCTCCAGATTTCGAGATATTCTCCATAGACATCTTAATTTCATACAAAGTGCTTAACAGTATTTATATGAACTAAGGACATCTTTAATGTGCTATAACTTGAAATTGAAGCATCCCATGTGAGCGGTCTGAAACTTAAAGAAAAAGGCCGTTGCTGTCTGATTTCGTTGAAGTTAACAAACGATTTAGTTGGAGCATAGCATATATAGTATCTGCAAACAAACCACAAAACAGATTTTTCGCACTTTTCAAAATATCGCACAATTCTCTCGAGAAAATGAGGCTTACTGTAATACACAATTCCATTATATCAACCTGTTCTGATCTCCGTGTCAAAAATTTTGTTGACTTGTGTTATTAATTATTTAATTTTTTCAATTTTTATACAATTCTTAACTTCTTACAGATCACCACTTATATTTGATTCTGATACGGCAGCGGCAACTGCATCCGCAACCGAAGGTGAAATGGATGAGACACAACAACAACGTAATGTACTTTTGAACTTAGCACCCTGTGATAGTGGTCAATCGAATCAATCTAGTGATGTTGAGGAACTACAACAATTCAATCAAGGCAAAATGTAAGTAATTTATGCGCAGTAAGGATCATTTTGCTTTTGCCGTATTAAGATTTTATATAAAAAAATAGAAAATTTAGAATCCCTAAAACTCAGATATATGCAAGTCGAATGTGACACAGACATTTTTTAATATCACCTTTCGTTGTTAATTGAATTTGTAATTTGCTCAAGTCAATTAATATGATACAATACGGTAGTCAAAAACTTTTCTCACAAAAGCAGTCTTTTATGGACTAATAAAAACTTGAACTAAAATTGATACACCCTTTACAATCACGTCCCTACCGTAGTGATCTATCATATTTGTATTTTTATTTACTTTAAGGATCAAAGCCATGACACGCACTGAAGATCATCTCAAGTCGCAAGATTTTCAAGTTTGCATCACAATAATTGAGGCACGTCAGCTTCCTGGACTGAATATGGATCCAGTTGTCTGTATACAGGTTGGAGATCAAAAGAAATACACAAGTGTTAAGGAGAGTACCAATTGTCCATATTTCAATGAGGTATTAATACATTTTTTTTTACAATTTAAACGCAGCTTTTGCAATAATGTGTGCCTAAAACTATACAATATACGTATAAATTGTGTCACCCGTTCGTTTGTTTTTGTTATAGTGGATTACTATTTTAAATTATTTTTTTTTTATATAAAAATGTGATTAAACATCCAAAATTTACACATTATAACAAAAATGACCGACGCTGCGTCTCCATTCAAATGGTCTGTTAATTTTAAATAATTTGTGTTGCATAATTTTAGGTACTTGTCATTAAAATTGATATTTGATATATCATTAAAATTTTCTTCTGTCAAACAATTAATATTTTTCTTTTTTTTTTGCTTTTACCATTCTCTAGTACTTTGTATTTGACTTTCATATGCCGCCTGTGATGCTTTTCGATAAAATTATTACTCTTTCGGTAAGTACATCCGTTTACATTGTTATAACAACAACGACAGCCATAGGTTATGGTCCATAACAACAACAGCAACAATAACAAGAATGCCGCCTCTGGGCATTGTCCTTAGCATAATTAATCAAGCCAACAGCGTACTCGTATTGTTGACATTAGCCCCACAGCTGTGGCTTGGAATGGTTGGATTGTTGAGAATATGATTGAATGCGTGTTTTTGTTTTCCTGGTTTTTTGATTTTTTTTTTTTTTGAATTTTTTATTTATTTTTCAAGGGCCCATGATGATGAAAAAACTAAAAATAATTATAAATTAGTCACACACCTGAAGCATTTGTTTATTAGCAGCTAGGGAAAACACACATGCGACAAAAAAAAAGCACTTTGACATTTCTACAAAGCTATAAGCCAAAAATCTTCCACCTGCATATGTATCCTCCTAACGTTTAATATTTGAATCGAATTGAAAAAGTTTTTATTGCAAAATTAATAAAAATAGTGTTGACTAAAGTTCATAAAATGTAATTTGTTTCGTGAACAAAACGCGCCGGAAACGAATTTAAATGGGATTGGAAATGGAGTACCCATGCTATTTTGTTTCTTGTAGTCCAAAGAAAAGTCTGAAGTCGCTGAGAAAAAAATTATTAATATTCGATAATAGTTTCGTTAGTATGAAAATGCTTGTAACTTTTATATTCTAAACGGCTCCATCGATTTTGGTGAAACTTGGGATGTTTATTTTTAAGGGCAAAGACGAGGGTTGATCCGTACTCGTGAACTTGGATGCTGTCCATGGAGACCATTCACCATCTATGACAGCCGTGAGATATTAGTTGAGCAAGTTTAAGCGTGATCGTACGACTGTTTTCGATGAAGAACGGCCAGAACGTCCGTCAGATGTGGTTACCGAGGAAATTGTCGAAGAGGTCCATGACATGATTCTCGCTGATCGCCAAACGAAAGTGCCCGAAGTAGCTGAGTTCATAGGTGCCTCGTACGGAACGCCAATCAAGATTTTAGATTAGTGATGTCCAGCTCAACGGCACAAAATGATACTTGGGAGCCAAACAGTGTATGGCGAGGGTTATTTTCAAATAAAACGTAAAAGAGGCTGCTATTATAGTACACTTACACAACACAAGCAAAGAATTGAGCACGTGAACTCAATATGAGAGAAGAAAACCTTATCTGTGTAGCAAATTTATAATAAACATCTCTCAAGAATAAACAAGTCAACCGCACAAATGCTGTGAATCGGAACGATTACTTCCCCGCAAGCAGCCACTACACCCCGTAATTTTTGTTCAAGTTATCATCACTTTGTGAGTTACGCTCTTCAGTATTTCGATGGTTGCTCTTTCTCTTAGTATCCGTTAGGAAAGGCTGTTTTATTGATAAAATATAAAACAAGAATAGATATATACACTTGTACCTTTTTCTGGTTTGGCCTTTGTTTTCGTTTCAAAATCGATTTTATACATAAAAGACACATTAAAGACTTCACACTCTTTTCCTCTGCACACAAAAACTCCCCTCGTCAAACCACGCCGTGCTCACCAGAATTCATGCGTGCTCTTTTCCCATGTGTGCTAAAATGGGCATCACTATTTTAAATGATAACATAGGTGTGAGAAAAGTGTCGGCCCGATGGGTGCGACGATTGCTCAGGCTGGACAACAAAGGATACGAGTAACAATGTCAAAGCAGTGTTAGGACGGCTTTAAGCGAAATCCGCAAGACTTTTTACGTGATGAAACCTGGATATATTATTACACACCAGAGACCAAAAGACAGTCAAAACATTGAATTTTTCCGCGTGAATCTGCTCCGAAGAAGGCAACTTCTGAAAAGTTTCACTTTTTTTCGCAAACCCCGACTTTAAGGCTAATTCAACATCTTTATATATAACGCAATAGTTATTATTGAATAGAACTTTCGTCATAAAGTTGAAACATATGACTTGAAAGAACCTTTTTTTTTTGTTTGTGTATTTTGAATTCAGTCAGGCCCTACCTTTTCAAAACAAACAGCATTGTAGACAGCAGCTGCATTTAAATTTAATTCGTTCTGTTTAAGTAATGCCAAGTTGATTTGTTTGTTTTATGCGCAAAGTAGGTTGGGTGCTCACACCTCAAGTTCAATATCTAACAGGTACCTTTTTAAAAATTAAAATATTACCTTGGGACAATTGTTCCCTAGCGAGCTTTCTTATTCAATTGAATGTTTTCATATGTGTCTACACGAAACAAAAATAAGGAACTTGACACGTGTCTTTTTTCATATGCAATTTATGTATGTTAAATATGTTGACATATCTGAAACAAACAAAAAAAAAATAAATTTGCGCCCATTATACGCACATTAAACATTCCGACAACATTACTTATAAGTTGTATTATTTCGCAATTGTGTGTGTGTCTGTGTGTGATAATGTATCTATGAGCCTTGTAGTATTTTATTTATGTGTGAATTTTTCTTACTTCTGTTTCCTTTTTTTTTTTTTTGTTGTTGCCAACAATCAACCTATTGCGTCTTCCTTTCCCTTCATCATTTAGGTGATACAATCGAGGAAATTTTTACGCTCTGGTACACTTGTTGGTTCATTCAAAATTGATTTGTCAACGGTCTACGATTCGCCGGGTATTTAACATTTGATCCTTTGAATGATTGCTAAGATTTTTATATTTATTTTTCTATCTACCTATGGTTTGACTATAAATACATATATAAATAATTTATATGATTTTTTGTAAGTGTTCTTTTAGTGTTAAAAAGTAATGAGCGACGCTGCATGAATGTGTTCAAACATCATGTCTTGTCGTTTAGATGATTTGATGGGAATCGGTTCTATAAGCTTTTCTGAGATTGTTAAATAAAAGCTGTCAGACACTTTTTTAATTGTCGAAACATCAAAAAATAAATCCCTGAAAACGGCCTAATAGTTTGTATATCATATCATTTAAAAAGTCTTCTTCAGTGCCATAACCTTTAGGCAAAAACTAAGATCTTACGTTAAATAACTGCCGTCTCACAGGTCAAAACAGTTCAAAAACTATTTCCAGCTAACATTGTTGTGAAAAAAACTGAGTTTCAATTTCTATATCAATGATGAAAAGTTAGCCAACAATGGTCAAAATATATCTCTACTTCTAAACTATTTTTTACTCATAATCGTGTGTAATTTTGTTAAAAATATTGACTTATGCGTCAGCTCAAGACTGGATCATGACATTCCCTCTTTGGCTCAAGTTTTGCATGGGTAAGACTTTGAAAAAAGTATCATAATTTTGTAGCATAAGCCTTAGATATCGAGTCTCACAAACTCGAAAACAAAATTTATATTTTCGTAGGACCACGGTTAATGGGAACAATTTCTGACCGCTTTCGATACGTAGAGTATTTGACGTACGATCTTAGTTTCTGAGTAAACGTTATATAGCACCATTGAAGAACTTTAAAATCAAATCTAACCGAACTGTTTTCTTTTTTTATTTTACAATGCTCAAGATCGTTAACAGAACCAAGCCCCATCAAAAGCATTCTTGAACACATTTTTGGAACGCCGTGAATATTGTGATAGCTACTCATATTCCCATTTTATATCCTAATCGTTGTTGTTGTTATTAATATTCGAAGAAATTGATACTTTCAAACTTTTTTTCACCTAACTGAAGAGCGAATTACATTATTACAAAAATTTTAAAACTGGGTGGCCCAAAAATAAAAAAATGTTCAATTAGTACATAACTCTTATTTTACTCATTTTAGGGCAGGAAATACTGGATATAACTATAAATGTAGATATAAAGCGTATTTCAGTGTCAGGTGAAAGCAGAAAGTTAGTGGAAACATAAAACCTATTATTGAGGTTAATTGAAAGTTTTTAGATAAAATTCTTTCCAAGTGTTTTTAAAAAAGATATCATGAGAAAACACTGTCATAAATAAAAATTTTTTTTTTGTACTGCCGCTTTTAAATGAAAGAGATATGTACCCAATGCATTAAACTCGAATTCGTGTTGCCCAGCTTGGGTTTGTGTATGAGAACAACAGCAACATAAGAAAACCTCTCGATCGATTTCAATAGCATGGACAATAGAAAAAAATTATTTCATAAGCTATAACATTCTCAAACAAAACTTTAAAGTTAGGTGCATGGTTTTCGGGATATAAAACTTTTTCTAAAATATCGACCGATTATTTCTTTTTTAGTAAAAAAAGGGTTATTAAGATAAATAACAATCAAATTGCTTGTCATATAAAGGGATATAAATTGAATGTTCTAAACAAGTTAGCAAAACTATAGCATATAATATAATTTTTGGAAAATATAATAGTTTTTTCAAAAAAGTCGGTCGAAACTTTAAAAAAATCCTCATATCTCAAAAACCATGGAATTATTTCAAACTTTTGGCACTATATTTATAGTTTGTTAAATTATCCCTCATATGACATTTTTGAAATCAATTCACCGGTTCCTAAGGATTTTTAGAAAAGTTATATCCAGACTTCTCTCATATAAAATGCCTCTCTTAACTTTTAACACCATAACCGCTATAAGAGAAAAAATATAATGAAAAAGAAGAGAAGTATGATTTTTTTTTCCATGACTTTCAAAAATATAATATAGACATTATTAAGTCAATTCGACAAAGTTTTATGATTATACTACCATGTCGAAATTCGTAAAAATCGTTCTTATGAGTTCTCAATCTGTTGGCACTCAATAGCAATAACATGTCTTTGTAATGCATTTGGTTATCTAAGAAATAATATACATACATATGTACATAGTCTTAGCAAGATTTTAATGACAGAAAAAATAATAATTGGGCCACCCATTTTCTGCGAAAAAATATATGGAAAATTCACAGATAATCCCATTTCTTTAAAAAAAAAAAAAGTTTCCCATGATATTACCTAGTTACTTTGTTGTCAATTATATTACTACTCTCTTCTTTTCTCTCTATTTCATGTTCTGCTAAAATTTCACTCCTTTTGTAAAACTTTTTGAAAAAAAAATCCATTTGAACAAATAAACTTATCAACTTTCAAACTTTATACTCGTACAAACCAAAATACACACAAACAAATATCATTCGCACACTTGTGATATATACGAAATTCTAAAAAAAAAATTGCTTACACATATCACAAAAACAACAAAAAAAACTGCACTTAAAAATAAACAACAACATAAAAAAAGGTGCTACAAAGTCTTAGTGTTTTGCGCCCAAATAGATTGATTGGCAATTTTAAATTGGATATTGCGACAGTTTGGAATCATAAAGGTAAACCAACACAGCAACATATACTCGTGTAACTGCTTACATTTCTACATTCGTACACCAATTTACACAGCATTAGTTAGGGATGTTGAAACAATTCTTAGATATTACATTAGAAGGAGAACTCCACTTAAGCTCAACAATTATGGCACATATCCTAGTTACCAATAGGAACAATCAGAAATTGAAATCATGACATATAATAGGCTTATAGCCGATTTTAATGAACATATGTTATTCGAACATTGAAGTACACATGATTATATTTTTAGAATTTTTTTTTTCGCGAATGTTTTAACAAAAAATCATGTTTTCGACGAAAAAAAATCGACTTAAATTGTTTATAACTTTTTTTTCTTGTTAATTAATTGCTATAATCGTACTTCAACAGATAATCAAACAATAAAGCTACTGTTAAAATTTCAAGTCAATCGGATGTACACTTTTTGAGTTCTACTGCTTGCCGATTTTGAAAAAATGGTTTCGAGAAAAACGCGTTACTTGAGCGTTCTAGATTTCGATTCTAGGATTGTTTTGGCATTATTTATGCCAGTAAAAAAAAAATGGAAAAAATTAGGGAGATATAACCCCTTAACTACAAAAAGTAAACAGACAAAAATTAGTAAACGATTAACTTTATTTTATTAGCCAAGTGTCAAAAAGCTTAACTGTCAAAAATTTAAAATATATGTATTACGATCGTCGAAGTTTAATTTGACAAAATAAATTGTAATTATTGATTTTGTTAATCAATGAAATTTTATATTAAATACTAAGAAATTAAGGTTCAGTGTCATATTTGCTTTCTTTTTTGACAACTAAGCGTGTACATTTTTGACACTTGATCAGCTGTTTATTTCTCTCATTTTCGCGCTCTCACCTAACGATTAAGATTAGGGAATCCTTATGCTTTGAACACAATTAGAGCGGTGGCGGCAAAGCGGCGACGAATATACGCTGTCAAAAATTATAATATACTTGATCATGTGAAATTGAACAGAATTGCGGCGTACGACTGGTGAGCTGCCGACGATTCGCCGTCGATTTAGAATTAATTCTATTTTACGTCGGATCAGTGTTGCATTTCTTTGTCATTCTCTTTGCCAATAGGATTTTCTCAGCAAAATTTATTGTTTACAAATTTTGTTTTTGTCACTCTCTTTTCCCTATACGATTCTCTTTTTTTTTTTGACAGCGTATATTCGTCGCCGCTTTACCGCCACCGCTCTAATTGTGTTCAAAGCATTAGGCACGCAGACATTAGTGATTTTGATGTGACTAAATGGTAACGTAACACTCAATTCCTTAATTTACAAACTCATATCTTACTTTGCCCTGGAAACAGGTTAGGAGCCAGTTCTAGCTATTCAGTTTCAGGACAATCAATTCCATATAGTTTTCAACATCCCTTATGCAAGCATTAGGGTGGAGCGATGCGGAAAAAGTTAAAAAGCTCGCTCTCCTATTCGTAAATATTGTGGAAAATTTGCTAAAATTCCAAATACTAGTTTGTTATGCCATATATAACAAGTCAGAGCAAACCTATCAAAATTAACGATTTGAGCTCTTCTGGAGTTTTCAGTGAAAAACTATTGGTAATGTTTGGCATTAAAATCCATGCTTTTAAATATATAGCTTACACAAATAGTCAGTGATTCGACTTTTTGCATTAAAATATAAATTAAAATTTATTTCCATTTTTCTGTGTTAACTAAGCCGATCGGCATCCGATTGGTCTTTTTTATTTTTTCTTCGTATTCTTTGATAAAGGGTCGAAAACATAAAACTACTCCTTTTTAAAAACACAAAACTGCTCCTATTTTTACTAAAACTTATTTCCAATATCGAAGATATTGTACCTTATTTGAAAGGTGCTTTAAGTACGAATACTGGGATCAATAATAATATACCTTATAAATAAGATACACACCTTTTGTATTGGAAATTAATCATTTTTTGAATTTGTAATATTTTTCAAAAAGAGCCTATTGGTTCCTATTCAAAAACTTATTTCTTGTGCAAAAGAGATTCGAATTGAATTTTAAGGCGCACTTATAAATATTCAAATCACACTGAACAGTGTAAGTTATACAAAATAAAAGATTTTTATGAAAATCATTGCCACAACTTTTTTTTTTCACTGTTAATTTCGAAAAACTCAGAAAAAAAACACAAAATAAGCTCAAATTGCTACATCAGATTTGCATCGGGGACCTACAAGGTCATGTTCGCAATTTAAATTTATTTTTTTCTAACTTTTTGAATAGGAGGCAAGCTTTAAAACCTTTTTTTGGAATCGTTTCACTATAGCAAGGATGCACGCCAAGCACAATTCTTTCAAATTTTTTTATACCCAAAAGTTTGTTCTTTATAAAATTCAAATGTTGAATACAATAAGTAAATGCAATTAATTATTTGTTCACATCTTTACTTCTTTTCAACAATGCATCTCGTTTTTTGCTATTTTTGTTATCATTTCTTATCACTACAACCTTTGAAAATTTCGCCATGTGTGGTTAAAGCAGACATATCGTAATATGTGACAGTGCTCATGAAAAGTACCTGGTTTCGACTATTGAAGGTGGCAAATGCACTGCAAGATATGGCCCCCATATCTCAATTTGGTTTCGGGGAGGGTACGATATAAAAGTTCTTACCGTTCTTGAACTGCCGCTAAATGCAAAAAAAAAACATCAACTTTTTGTAGTGTATTGTATGACAGTTGCGAGGTCTTTCGGTATTGAACTTAATAGAGTGGATAAGGCCAAATTGGCTTACCTTTAATTAGGGCTGAAGTCACACTCTCCAAGGAGTGATAATACCTTTGAGTATTGAAAACTTAAATCTTAAAGATAAATCAATTTACCCATATTCTATCTCAAAAACTTGATGCTGCAAGCACTAGCAACTTTTGCTTATAAAACTATAAGAAAGGGTTACTTTTTTTAATAAAATGTTGATGGGATGGAAAAATGTTTTTTTTTTTCCTTATATTGAATTTTCAATATATTCCCAGCTAATTTTTAAAAAAAAAACAATTCTTTTATTTTTTCATTTTGGAGTAGTTAAGGAAGGGTGAAGAACCTAATATTGTGTTGCCTTTAAAAACAGCGGGGGGGGGGGGGGTGTCTTAAAGTGCATTTTCAACACATTTGTATTTTTTGATTAGAAAACCGAAATATTACAATACATCTCTACATGATGAAATATAAATAAAGGTCATGATGACACATAATTTTTTTGTTTTTTTTAAAAAACGTATGTATGTATGTTTAATCGCCTTAAAGCCTCTTTAACATTTTACTTCATGTATGTAATCAATCATGCAAAAAAAAGGGAAAAAACCGAATGTGTAAAATACATGAACAGGAATTTTCTTTAATATTGTGTTCGTCAGTCAAAAATGTGATAAATTATAATCCCATCGTATTATACGAGTATTTGCGTAGAGTTTTAAAGTCTTGTTAAGTAGAAACAGCATATGAAAAGAAGTATTTAAAAAAATCAAAAATTTTCCTAAATATTCATCGAAATAATAGGGTGAAATACTTAAAAAGGTGACGAGTTTTGTCCCAATTTCGACCGCATTATCAAGTTGCTCAATTAATTTAAGGGAGCTTTGTACTGTACAGTTAACTATCAATTAAAAAAAAAAACGATTCCGATCCAATTACACTACTCACCAAAAAAAAAAAAGCTCACTGATTCCGAAAATGACCAGCATATGCCTAAGTCATTAAGCAGGTCTAGTTTTCAAAGCTAAAATTTAAAAAAAATCAATGGAAGCCACACATCTCAGAAGAGATGTTTTATAGAATTTTGTACTTTTTGTCAGTTACTTCTTTAATTGTACGTTGTGGAATTGAAATGGACGAATCAATTCACCTGTAGCTCCCATATAAAACTGAAATTTCTTTGAGGTTATTTCAGGAAATACTTTTTTTAGTTTTAAGATTCAGTCGACGGATATGAAAACGGATTGGACACACTTTCCAAAAATCACCAACTGAAGTATTAGAATGGAACTCCCATCTTATTTTTACTCGATCTATAGGTCACGAAAAAATGTGGAGCTCTCAGGGTAGCAGCTTTCCAAAATCATTCCGTGAATAAGATATACATACGTAAAATTTCAGAACGAATAAGAAGTACTCGTAACAAATCGCTGGAGGAAATTTGTAAAGACTTTATGCTTCATGAACAAAAAAAGAATACAAAATATACCATATATTAATAATTTAAATGGGCGTGGCACTTACTTTTCAAGCAAACACATTAAAACGATTGCTCTATTTGATTAAATAATCTTACTTCACGTAAGTTTTGAAAATAATTTAGGCAAGTATCGGACAAGATGAGAGCTGAGTGCATACTTAAACAAAATGGTATGGCAACACTGATGAATACCAAAATTCTTAAGCTCTTTGGCAAGGGAACTATTTAAGATAATTCAAACAAATTTAAACCAAACACTTGGAATAATTTGGACAAGCACTTGACAAAAGTAGCAAAAGCTTTAAGACGATATATGTACGATAACTTATTTCAAGTAAACGTTCTCAGTATATTTTGGAGTACCTGTGCCACGCTCCTCCCAAAAAAATCGGATAAAGTACCCATTAATACAAAAATAAGGCATTTTGGTGCACTTCTACTGTTAATACAATGTAGGGTGTACAATTTTTAGCGAGGCCAAAGATAACACCCTAATCAGTTTCATATGAACTAAATACTTCACTACTTGAAAGTATCGTATTATTAGAAAGTCCAATACAAAGAGTTTTCAAGAGAAGACCATTGCTCTGACAAACAAAAATGGGGCAAAAGCTTTTTAGATGGATATTTATCTCGAGTACATTTTAAAGCAAACATTTTTCAGATGATGAACTAGAACCATTTTCACGGTACAAAATAGGAACCAGCACATAATTATTTTCGTTAATTTAAATTTCCAGCACATTTGGCATATATCTCTACACGACATCTCTTAAACCAAATCAGTTTCTTGTTATGAAAATCTTTGTAAATATCATTAATATCAAATTGATCTGTCGATTGATTGCATTGTATATAAATTTGATAGACAGTACATGTTGTAAATGATAATATTCGCATCTCGAATGGAATTTTAAAATTTTAGAAACTTTCTACAGTTTTATTATTTTGCATGACTTTATTATTTACCTAAAGTCTATTAACTAAGGCACATAATTTAATGTTTTTTCCAATAAATTTCCTATAGACCATCAATTTTATCACAAATGGGCGCTACTCTCTGACCCAGATGATTTTTATAGTGGACCAAAGGGGTATCTAAAATGTGATATTGGCATTATTGGCAAAGGTGATACAGTTAAGGTGCCTCAAAAGTCCGAAAAGGATCCAGATGACATCGAAGCGTTAGTTTTTTTACTATTGAAAGAGTTATGAAAACCAACTTTTTCTTTTTAATCCAGCAATCTGTTGCTACCAGATGGCGTTCCCATAGAGCGGCAGCGAGCTAAGTTCATTGTAAAAATATATCGTGCAGATGGTTTGCCGCGCATGAATTCATCACTGATGGCTAATGTAAAAAAGGCACTGACAGGCGAATCTAAAGATTTGGTCAGTCCATATGTGCAAGTCTCCTTCGCAGGACTATCGGTGCGTTATAGATTGCATTTCTTGAACTGCATACTTGAATATTTAATCATTTTAGGGTAAAACCACCGTCAAGAAAAACGCCTACGCACCAGTTTGGAATGAGCAATTGGTGTTCACCGAAATGTTTCCACCGTTGTGTCAACGCATCAAGGTTTGCGCAAAAAAAATGTTTAATTTTCAGCATAAGTTTCCTCAATTAATGCACTTGCTTATAACTTTCAGATTCAATTGCGTGACGCAGATCCTATGAAACCCTCCATTATTGGCACGCACTATATTGACCTTAAGCAAGTATCAAATGATGGTGAAAAAGGTTTTCTGCCCACATTTGGCCCATCCTTTGTTCACTTGTATGGCTCGACGCGTGACTATACGCTGCTCGATCAACACTCAAATCTCAATACAGGCCTTGGTGAGGGTGTTAGTTATCGTGCTCGTCTTTTAATTGCCATACGTACTGAAATTACGGACAACATCGAAATGACCACCGAGAAAAATGTGGAATTAGAACCAACATATCCGATCTCAGAGTCATCTTATTCACGCAATGAAGAATTCTTTCTCTTTGGTGCGATCATTGAGGCTTCAATGCTTGAGAAGCGGATTAGTGATAAGACGGTATTTTTTGAGCTGAGCATGGGTAATGCGGGTAATTCATTGGATGGACATAATGAAAGTTTCTCAACAGCTACAGAGGATGGTGAGGATGGTTGTGTGCTGGAGACAGTGGATACTACTTCATTTAGCAGCACAACAAATGCCTGTAAGCCGATAAGTCATGATAAGTCACATTATTATTTGCCTTATTGGGACTATAAGCCTTGCATGGATGTTAGATGCACACTGCCCGATTTACGCCGAAGAATGTACAATAGCAATATGTTATCAAAGCTTACGGAAAAATTGGTAAGAAATTTAATTTTTAAGCTGCGCCATCTATGGGATGTTACGCTTTGGCATATAAATTTTTAGCTAACTAAGCCTTAAAATGTCATCATTGTTGAGTTCAACCTCTGCATTGTAATGCAATCAAAATGTTCTATAAATAGCCATTTTTTACATCAAACGCTGCTGGTTTATACAAAAACCTTGAACTTTCTCGTGTAGTCCTGACAACCACCGAAACTTGTTTTTGCTTGCTGGATATATTTCTTCGATTGACTGTTGCAATGTCTTTTTAGTCGTTATGATTAAAGCATAACTTGCTGGAAGTGTTGATGACTACGCTGTAGACTCTACTGGTGGGTCAGTCACTGTCTCTGCTAGTATATGCAGAGGTTGGCTCGCCTGCATAATTTTCTTCTAATAAAAAAGCGCTTGTAATAAAATTCAGTGTAGACTTTGTCAGGAACTCTCTCTTGACTCTCGCCTTATGTCGCACGCTTAGAAAATTACTTCCTGAAGAGCAATTGAAATCAGCACTTGCATTAGTGAATTAAACTTTGTCCCCTCACTAAATATATCTTAAAATCGCAGTGCCAGCGGCATTCAAGTGGAAACTTCCACCTAAATATTATCTAATCATATTACATAAAAAGAGCTGCTCGTTTCTAATTATGAGTCCAATATCTCTCATTAAAACTTTGCAGGAAGATGGACTTGCTGAAACACAAAAGTTCATCGAGGAAGAAGATCCCAAAGCAGAAGTACGTCTACGAACAACACTGGAGGAATTTTCATCCTCATGTGTACGCTATCTAACCATAACAAAGGCAAATCTGCTTGGAGCTGGCAGTGGTAAAACCAAATTGGACAAAGAACGTATGAAGTTGTGTCAACGTGAAATTGTAATTGAAATTTTTCATAAATCATAATATAGCACTAACATGCTCTTAAAACTCTTACAGGAAAATCTCAGTAATCTTTCGCGTAATCTAAGAGCTTTAGTTACTCGCAGTTCACTTAAGGAACGTTATAAGACAGCGCAGACGTATCTACAAAAAATCAAATTTCTCATCGATGATGTAAGTGATATGCGAAGCGTTTAAGTTGATCGCTTCTTAACAAAAATGTTCCCTTACAGCCACAACATTCATTGCCCGATATATTCCTATGGTTAATAGCGAATGGTAAGCGTTATGCTTATCATCGTTTAACCGCCAGAGAGCTTATATACTCGATCACGGAAGAGGAGTCAGGTGTACATTGCGGAAAAATTCAAACCATTTTTTTGCGCGTAAGATTTCTTACATTTTACTGACTTTTTTAACTGATGTTTTTTTTTTTTTATTGAAAACAGCTACCTGGCAAACAAAATGCTGGTCCAGCAAGTTGGTGCATACAAGCTAAGTTATCAATATACCTTTGGCTGGGTATAGTCAGTCAAAAGGAACATTTCTTCGAGGGCCTTCCAATTGGTTATGATTTATCACACGAAATACGCAATGCCGAACGACCAGGCGCTATGGCACCTAATAATATACATTATTTGGAGAAATATGTGAGTGCTTATGAAATAGGGTGCTTAGGAAATTAGCCAAATCTTAATCACACAAAGAAAAAAGAGAAATTGCATAATAAAGTTTCAAGACTTAGGCCTCATTTCATATGAGAAATGGTCCAATATATTGTGCAATTTTTCATCCACAATCAATCAAAAACTTTTAAAAACTCAAAAAGTTTCGCACTTCATTTCAACGCCCAACAATCTGGGCGGATATTGAAATTTAGTTTTTCGGGTAATTTTTACTGATTTAATTTTTGAGTTAAATAATATATGTTTTCTAAGCAAAAACGGTTAACCTCTTTCTCTACAAAATCTTTTTTTGGGGCATTTTTTGACAATTTTGAGAACACCCTGTAAATTTTTTAAATCAAATCTGTTAATCTTATACACCTTATTATCACTTACAGACCTTCCAATTACGCGCACATATTTATCAGGCACGATCGCTAATAGGATCCGATGCTTCCGGCCTCAGTGATCCTTATGCCACCGTCTGCATAACCGAATTTGCAAAAACGACACAAGTTATTGAAGAAACACTTAGCCCTACCTGGGATGAACTATTGGTATTCGATGAAATTCTGGTATATGGTACAAAAGACGACATCAAAAAGGATCCACCCACCATAATTATTGAGATTTATGACCAAGACAAAGTTGGCAAATCAGAATTCATAGGACGTGCCATTGCCAAGCCGCGTGTTAAGCTACGTGAAAATGCTTATGTTACGCCTGCACTGGAATGGTTTGATATCGTGCGTGAACCTGATAATGCTGGTGAACTTTTAGCTGCTTTTGAAATGCTTGAAATCGGATCAACAGATATGCCAAGATTAACCGAACCAAAGACACTGCAAGTTGAGATAAAAAAAGAACGTAATGCACTGCCAATGCCTGGTACCATTTTTCCCGTACCGAAAGAAGTGCGTCCACATTTGGCTAAATTTAAGCTAGAGGTGCTCTTTTGGGGCTTACGTGACCTCAAACGTATACATTTTATGTCGGTCGATAAGCCACGCATCGATGTCGAATGCTCTGGTAAAATTTTAAGTTCCAACATCATACAGAATGCCAAGAAAAATCCGAATTTTCCAAATATGCTGAAATCCATCGAACTGGAGCTGCCATTAGAGGAAACGTATGCACCACCGATTACAATACGTTGTGTTGATTGCCGTTCCTTTGGACGTTACACACTGGTTGGCACGCATCAGATTACATCAATACATCGTTATATGCATAAGCCCGTGCCAAAATTAGACATTACAAAGTATAAAACTATTGGCGGACAAATAATTCTATCGACGCCTATGACAGATGATGGTACCACCACCACTTTGCTGGATGGCCTGGGAAGTATGGGAGGATCACCCATGATAACAGCGAATGGGCAAATTGGACTTAAGGACTATCAAAGTGGTCGGAAATCATCTTGTGATCAGTTTACTATCTATGGAGCTGCTTGTGTTACAAAAATGTACGAGTTTGTTCAAAAAAATCATTTTATATATGATATTTATTATATATTCTGTTGTAACTGACCTTTAGGATTAACCTTTTATTTTACATGTGGCCTTGGAACCCTGACTAACATGGTTCATTAATTTTCATAAAAATATCGTCAAATTTCCGGCTCTTTTAGAGATTTTAAATTCCTACCAAGCCTCCGGTTTTGAGATGAAATTCTCGGTCACTTGGTTACCTTGGTAAAAGGGATATCTTTGGAAATACTTAACCGATTCTAAAATTTTTTCTAATAGTAGAAAGCTACACAATCGCTGAGTAACCAAGACTAAAATTATTTTAATAGAAATAAGGGGCGTGGCACCTTCCATGCAACGGAAACACTTTAAACGCTATATCTTGGCATGTTTGGCAACTACAGTTGTGAAAGTTGATACATGGACTTACATTGTTTGTGCCAAGCTATTCCCAAAATGTGAGTAGGATGGGATATTGGAGAGTGGCTTCTCCCATAAAACAAAAAAAAATACAGCACTCTCATTTTCCATATTTTCATAATAAACTGAGTAATAAGTCGTGCCATACTGCTTTTTTTTATTAAATTCTAATCCCACCTTTTAATTTTAGGGTCAAAAAACAAGCACCCAAAAAAAAAATACGAAATTTAAGTGGCCTGAATAACGATCAAGAGATCGGTCTAGATCAAGATTCCGACGATGAACTAAGTCGTGATTGGTGGACAAAATATTTCTGGTCATACGAACGCTTAATTGATGCCAATAAACTGACGAATACTGAACGTTTCTTAGCACTTCCTGCGCCACCAGCACAAAACAATCAAAAATTCGGCATTAAAGGTGCACGCATTGTACAAAAACTAAGTCCAAAAGCAATGAGTGCTGGACGTAAGCAAGATCAAAGTCCATATCAACATAGTCCCCAACATCTACGACAATTCCAAAAGTCACAAATGACTGCAACCGCGCTTTGCCAGGTAAATTGTACCAAATTTACGCAGGATAAGCCACAACCGATTGAAATCTTTCTTTCGCCATGTTTCCAGATCTATCCAAATGAATTGGAAGTACAGCCCGAATACAACAACTTTCGTGAATGGTTGCACTCGTTTCCACTGTATCGCGGCAAGAAAACCGGTGATTCAACTGAAGATGACAACCGCACTGTAGGTTTCTTCAAAGGTGCCATTAAGGTATACAGATTGCCACAAGCTAAGGGTGCCGAACAATTCCCAATACCTAGCTTACCCGGTAATGATCCCATACATGTGCTGGTGCGCGTGTATATAATAAAGGGTACGGATTTGCATCCTATGGACTTAAATGGTAAGGCAGATCCTTATGTCGTGCTGCATCTTGGTAGCAAACGAATTGCTGATAAGGAGAACTATGTGAGCAAACAATTGAATCCAATATTTGGCAAATGTTACGAGGTTGAAGCCACATTTCCGCAAGACTCAATGCTGACGGTGCAAATTTTTGATTGGGATCTTGTGGGCTCCGATGATTTGATCGGTGAGACGCGCATTGATTTGGAAAATCGATTTTACAGTAAACATCGTGCAACATGTGGACTTGCTATGCGATATGAAGAGTGGGTTTGAATATTCGTTGGTGAGGGGAAATTTCTAAAATATTTAACCTTTTTTTTTGCATTTAGCTATGGTTACAATCAATGGCGTGATCCCATGAAGCCAACGCAGATACTTTCTAAGCTTTGCAAGGAGAACAAGTTGGATACACCGCATTACTTTCAGGATCGTGTAGCTCTTAGTAAATACTGCATGACTTTTTCTGATGAGGAAGTTATCGCTTGGAATGGTCCAACTACCTGCAAGAATCGAGATGAGCATTTGGCACTGGCAGTGCTACATAGATGGAGTGAGATACCAAAAGTCGGCTGCAAGGTTTGTTACTTGGATATTATCTAAAAAAAAAGGGAGTACCCAGATTCATAGACTCCTAACAACTTTTAAGCAGAATAGTAAAAACTAAATTTAAATTCAAAACTAAAAATGTTACTGCAAATTAAAGTTAAATTAAGATATTCCATTGGAACATATAAGCGCATCTTCTCTATTCCTTGTATTTTACTTCACTTTTTTGAAATCGTTCTAAACTCTGTATTGTATTCCAAACGCAATGGTAGAGTACCATGATAGCATCCCTCCACACCATGGTCGATTCAAAAATTTGCAGAATTATTCTACTGCCAAAGCCAGGCAAAGTAGCGAACAGACTGAAAAATTATCATTCAAAGCCCTTTTTATCCGCTCTTCTTCTTCCGACGCTGACCAAACATCTAACGTTAGCGCCTTCGACATAAAGGTGTGAGGTATATCTGACATAAAACAATAGTGTCCTCAAGTTAGCTGGAAGTACTTTAAGCAACGACGCATCTCCATTTGGTCATCATATTTGTGGAGTGCGCTCGAAGCTGGCCAAAATATTATATTGTTCTAGTTGACAGAAAACCTGGTACCACCTGATGTTCCAAGATGACTACTTCCACGACGAAGAATAAATTTAAAGGCGAAAGAGCCTAAAACGATTGAACGAAGCAACATCTAGCGTCATATTATCCTTCAAATCACAGTCGGCTTGGGTAGCCACAACCGCCAATCAATGCCAAAAAGGCCTTCGCCAATATAAAAGCGACGTAATTCACTAAGGCACTCAAAGGGATCCACGCAAAGGAAGTTCCTCGGCGACAGGAAATCGGTAAGGCAACTACGTTTTTAATGGCTGACAATCCTTATTAACCGATAATAGTCAGGTTGGAGCCGGATTCTGAAAAGCTATTTGTCACTATTGACTGTATCGTTGTTAACTTTTAACATAGCTTCACCTCAGCTCATATAGTAAGCTACATCTTTTCACATGCCCTTGAGGACCCACGGACTATCAATTGATTAAAAGATTATTGCCTTAATAAATTCTTATACTGATGGTTAGCTCATTGAATCAGATTAATTTATTAAAAGGTTGCTTGTGTAATGGAATAGGTCAGTCAGAAAGTTAAAGTTTACTCTCTTTTGCCATATTTTGCTTAAGTCATAGGCAGAATATATAAAGCCAAGACTTTAGTTCTAATTTGTTTCAATCTCCCTTAGATTGTACCCGAACATATTGAATCACGTTCACTATATAATCCCGATAAGCCCGGCATTGAACAGGGTAAAATTGAAATGTGGGTAGATATGTTTCCCATGGATATGCCTTTGCCGGGACCATCTGTTGACATTTCGCCAAGAAAACCCAAGGCGTACGAGTTGCGTGTAGTTATTTGGAATACCGATGATGTTGTGCTAGAGGACGATGCATTCTTTACCGGTGAAAAGATGTCGGACATCTATGTCAAAGGGTATGTTAACTTATTTTTTATAATGTAATTTTCTAGAAAAACTAATATATTGCCGACAGTTGGCTCAAGGGACCACAAGATATACAATCTACTGATATACACTATCGTTCCCTTACGGGTGAGGGTAACTTTAATTGGCGTTTTATCTTTCCCTTCGAATATTTGGCCGCTGAAGAACGTATTGTGCTATCAAGACGTGAATCACTTTTCAGTTGGGATGAAACGGAAGTTAAAATACCAGCGCGTCTAGAGTTACAGGTCTGGGATGCAGATCACTTTTCGGCAGATGATTTCCTAGGTAAATAGTTAATGCAATAATATTTTCTTTCTGCTATTCGTACTTTAAACTCTGCTTACAGGTGCGATTTCCTTTAATCTAAATCGTTTTCCGCGTGGAGCTAAGTCATCGAAACTTTGTACGTTAGACATGCTAAAAACAGATAACATACCAACTGTCAATATCTTTAAACAAAAACGTGTACGTGGCTGGTGGCCATTTTTCATAAAAAAACAGAACGAAGAAATGGAGCTGACCGGGAAAGTTGAAGCAGAATTACATCTGCTGACAAAAGAGGAGGCCGAACAGAACCCGGCAGGTTTTGGACGCAATGAACCAGATCCATTGGAGAAACCAAAGTATTTGTGGCATATTTGCTTAGATTTATGTAAACTTAACCATTCACCTTTTATATTGCAGCCGGCCCGATGCTTCGTTTATGTGGTTCCTCAATCCACTCAAATCGATACGTTATATCGTTTGGCACAATTACAAATGGGCTATTCTGAAGGCTCTCATTATACTTGCCATCGCACTATTTATGTTATTATTTTTCTATTCTGTACCTGGTTACTCAGTGAAGAAAATTATGGGAGCATAAAGCAATGACTACTTTATCGCAGTCATTTTTAGTTATTAATGTAACAGCAGCATTATGAAAGTGGGAGGGTGTACCTGATTTTGACAGTAGAGTTCAAACCATATCGCAAAAATTTTTGGAGATGATCATTTTTCCGAGGAATGTTTTCTTCGAAAGAACACTAAAATTATAAAGAAATTTGAATCACTCCAGAATTGTAACGTATTATAATTAGGTTAGATAGCATAGAAAATGTGTAATATATTGAAAATAATTCAGGGCCCAGTACTGTTAGCATAAATGAAAATCAAAAAAAAAAAAGAAATAAAAACAATCAAATGATGTGTCAGGAATTGTAACGAAAGTGCAAAAACAAAAATTGCTAAGCAAGTGGGGGGGTAAAAAGTTAATGGAAATTAGCCTGTGTATATAGGAAATTAAATCAAAAGGGTTATTTTTTTGTAAATGTCCCACCATTCAGATGGTTATTTTGTTTTCTACAAAGTTCTTTTTTTTTAGAGAAATTGTTTATAATACTTTTATTAAAATTATTACTTTACATAAAGGGTGGGGCATAAAGAATAAAACCACCATATTTACTAGCATAAAAGATCAAATAAAATATTTTCTCGAAACCAGAAAACAATGTATTAAAGAACAATCAAATATCTTTACTCTTTACAATTTATAAAGTTATTAACTTTTTGAAACACTCAAATTATTATACGAGTATAGTGACATCTTATTACTATTTTTTATTCGTAGTGTTATATTTGAAAGAAAAAAAAATTGTAATTTTTAATAAATTACTATATACGAGTGAATATGTATTAAGTATGAAATATTTAAATTTATTAAAAATTTTAATCTCTTACATAAAAGTTTTGCTCAATTTGGAATTAAGCATTTAAATTTGTTCTTAAATAAAGTTTCGAATAATAAATATATGTATATTATGTATATTAAAATAAATACATCCAAAAGCAGTTTTTTTCTTGACTAACAAAATAAATCACTTGATATTGTATTAAAGGAACGTAGGTCGAGCAGATGATGGGTGGATGGGTTTGCATGAAACGGTGGCCATAAATATTAATAATAGCGATAGACTCTTGAAATGTTTTTTAGATTAAAACAACAAAAATATTCGAATATGAAAAAAATCAGTTCACGGATACGCCTACCTCTCATACAAAGGTGGTATGTGGTTGAGGCTTTTTCTTAAAAATGAGTATCAATTTTCTTTAATTTGGCAATGCTGGTTTCAAAAATGCTGAAAATTGTGCGATATCTTTTAAAGTTTTCAAGTTATTAGAGAAAATCCGTGTTGAAGGCTTATCTCTTCCGTTTTTGAAAAGAATTCAAATTTATATCTATTATCCAAAAAGTATGGGAAATATTGAAAAGAATTGCCAAATGTTGAAACAGTCGGAAAATTTTGAAAAATATTGGATCAGACGAAAAACGTTGAAAAATGTCGAAAAAGTGAAACTGTTGGAAAAAGTGAAAGTTAAAACAGTTGAAAAGTCGAGAAAGTGTCGAAAAAGGTTGAAAAAAATTTAAGAAATATGTAACATTATGAAAAAGTCTAGAAATGTTGAAAGATGCTTAAAAAGTTAAAAGAATATGAAATTAGTTGAAAGAAAGTCAAAAAACTGTCGAAAGAAGAAGAAAACGAAAAATATTGAAAAAAAAAATAAAATCAGTTCGAAGAGTGAAAAAAATTGAGAAATGTTGGATGGGGTTGAAAAAGTCAAAAAGATATGGAAAATGTTGAAAAAGGTTAAAAGAATCCAAAAAAAAAGTTGTTTATCAAATTTCATCACAATATCTTGCATGGTTTGCGAGATATAACGTTATGAAAAAATAAAATGTAGGGCTTACCACGCCCCTGTAATAGTCTTTAATGTCCGCATGTGTATTTAGTTCCCAAGTTGCTTCTAAATCGCTGCAACTTTTTGGTTGGGCGGCACGCGTGTCCGTGAACCAATTTCGACCATTTTCAATCCCAAGAAACCTTGTTTGAAGATGTGGCCTGTGTGTCAAATTTCAACCAAATAGCTTTCTCAGTATTCCAGTAAACGTGATTAAGCTAACTTTTTTGTCATTTCAACACCACGCGTGTTCATCTGATCCATGTAACTAGCTTCCACTGGTCAGATGAGTCCAAAATAAATTGTTTGGGATCAGATTTCAACGAAATCGCTCCGAGACCGAAATGTTACTTGCTTTGGATTGGCCAGCACAGTCCCTAAATATTAACCCCATTGAAAATTTGTGGAATGTTTAAAAAAAATACATTTGAGAAAAACAACCCCACAAAATTTGAATGAGTTATGGAAGGTCGCCAAAGGACAGTGGTGCTCAAATACTAGACAAATTGGTAGCGAATACACCTAACAGAATACAGCGCACCATCAGAGCCAAAAGTGGCCACATAAAATATAAAAAAATTATTTTAAATTTTTGTTGCGTTCGTTATTGTTCAGGCAAGGCTTGTAGCAAAAAAAAAGTTTGGAAAAATATCGTGTTTTGTATGGAGAAAGCACAGCATAACGTGCGATTGCATTAACTGGCACCATTTATTCGATTTTTTTTTTTTTTTTGTTTTCATTTATAAATGTGTTGTTCATAAGGTTTTAGAGCATGCTTTATTTCAAAATTCCTGGACTGCTGCTAAGACTAGGATTTGAACTTGGACTTGGGACTTTTTTGTATGGGAATGTATAGGACAACGTGTGCCGGTCCAGGACGGGGATTAGTGTGGGGCTAAAGATAGAAACATGGAAAGCAGATCAACGACTGCTGGTAAACTAGTAACATACAAAAAGAAAAACGGAAACACGTACTTACCCACAGAATCGAAGAAGCTCTGATCATTTTGAAGACACTGAAATGCACTGTAATTTATGTTGTACTCTGAAAACGACGGCAATGAACTTACTATGTAATACAGCGAAATCTAACACTTTATTTTTAAAATTCAAAACAAGCACTTGCTAAATGAAAATCATTTCAACAAAATTGCATTTAAATTAACAATATGCAAAGCAACAACAAAACACTGCGTTTTCACTAGCGGCTCTGCCAACGGTGCCGCTTTGGATGAAACTTTACATATTTGGCACAATTTTTAATCAATATTTCATTGAATTTATCAGAAAACATTGGCGAGGATATTAATTTTGCTTCTTTTTTTAAAGTTTATTGTTAACAATTACGCAAAAAAGCAAAATTTCGCTTTAAAAATAAAACCGCACTTTCCAATAGAAATTAATACTAACGAGTGACAGTTGATTGGGGTTGCCACCTGCTTTATCGAAACTACAATTGAACGATAAATAAAGCGCGCTGCTAATTACTCAACTTGTTGTTCAAACCTATAGAATTGGCTGCAAGTTGCGTCTACTTTTTTAACGTTCGTGGTGAATTTCTATATAGATTGCCACAGCGTTATTAAGTCTGTCCACATAGGAAGCTATTACCAAAATAATTATAATATGCTAAGTCATAGCGTTTTAGCAGGTGAAATTGATTTTTACAAATAAAATGTCGTTCAATTTCAAAATTGTTATTGGAAGAAAAATATAGTGTAATACATTCAAAAATTTAGATTCTAAATTAGCTAACTTTTAGTGATGAAACCTAAGTTTCAAATTCGCTGATCATTCAAATTTCAAGCCTCATTTTCACCAATAATGGTAAACTAATCTCTGAGCTTAAATGTTTCAAATTTCTTACCTTGCATTTTCCATACAAGCATGTATTCTAAAATGCACCAGTTAATCCCAGCATTGATGCCTATGAAATTAAATTTTCATTGTTCTTGAAAGGTTTTGAATGAGTTTCGCAAAAATACTGGGAATTACTCAAACAATCTATAGCAAAAAAGTTGGTGATTTTCGACGAAAGGGCGTCGCATCTCCTACACAAGCAAAAACTTCAAAACGCAAAGCTGACAAAATTATTTAAGGTAATGAAATCAAATTTCACAAAATTCTAACAAAATACTAATAAATAATCCGGCTCCGAAAAAGAAAACTTGGGCGTATTAAGATAAGAAAGTTTGGCACCTTCCATACAAGCAAAAACTAAGAATCGCATTAGGTAACGTTTTTATGTTATCTTTTTTGATCCCATATCAGGGATATCATATCAAATTTTTGTAAGAATGAAAAAGCATGCGAGCAGAACCTAAAGCTGCGTCTAATGCACTTGACGACGGTGTGACAAAAAAAAACAAGGTCCCCTTGTTTCGGTTGCAACAGAACATCCACAAATCCATTCAAACTCTTGTCATGTTGGAAATCCGGACCCTAGCCGACAGCAAATACTTTAGTTCAGCGCTGGCTCGAGCTCGAGACTCAGAGCTCAGCCAAAGTTAATATCCTTACTAGTCAGTAGCGGAGCTTGAGGGCGAGGAGGCAATCGCCCTAGGCGCAACATTTTGGGGGCGACGAAATGGTCCTAGATTTTTAACACATTTAGTTAAATGAATTTTGTGGTGAATTGCGCTGTGTAGGGGCCCCATGGGGTTTCATAATGTTATAAATGACAAGCACATACTTACTCGTAAGAGAAAAGTCTTCAAGGCAAAAATCGTCAAACCGAGGGATACAAGACCTTCTCCTGATAGAAAATCATAAAGCTTAGAGGTAGCTTTTGCTTAACATAAATTAAAATTTATTTTTGAGTGCATAGTGCACACCATTTTTGTAATTTTTAGACATCTCTTTATTTCAAAAAGTTTTTTTTAATTTTTTTAAGTCTTATCCTAATGGTAAATAATTCAATTCTATCAAAGTCCATTTTTAACTTTTTATCAAATCGATAACAAAATACTGTGTGTACGAGTAGTAGCATACTTTTTTTATTTCTGAAGCATAATGCATCTTATTGAAAGATACCGGCTTCAAAAAAAAAAAAAATTATTTTGTTCAAGTTACTAAATATCTACGTATCTGTCGACTTTCTTCAACAATTTACAAAATATTGAAAGTAAAAGTCACTTTGGTAAAAATTATACTTTAAATTTATGTTTTTAAGTTCTGAGGTACGTATACAATTATTTTCAGTATTTGATATAAAAGATAACTTATACTGAAAAATAATACTTTTATTTGGAATTGTAGAATTGATTGTCATGGTTTCTAAACTTACATATTAATTAAATTTTTGATTTTAGTTAACACTTGTTGTAGCTTAAGATATATATATGTATATGTAAATATTTAGGTAAACTAGTTCATTTTTTGGCACAGTTGGTATTAAAGATAATGGCGCATATTTATAGATGTTGGCTTGGTTGTTACGTATACTAAGTCGTGATTAAGTTTGAATGCGGTTTTAAAAGAAAAGTTGTGTACGTTTTTACTAATGAAAACTGACGTGGTTAAGTTGATTTTAATTACGTTCACAGTTTAATACGGCACAGTCTTAGGAAGTATGCACATGAATAGAGGTAAGACAGCAGTTTTAACACATCCATCTGTGATTATGCGCCAATTTCCTTAATAATTAAAATTATGGCTAACCTACATTATACATAGCATAGAAATAAATAAAAAACTTTAATCTAAAAACGCTTATTTAAAACTATCGTAGTATTTTACAGATCTATGCACACAATATAGATGTAT
This sequence comes from Tricholauxania praeusta, assembly GCA_949775025.1. Lineage (NCBI taxonomy): Eukaryota > Metazoa > Arthropoda > Insecta > Diptera > Lauxaniidae > Tricholauxania > Tricholauxania praeusta. The sequence continues at coordinate 150,490,989 of OX459028.1, forward strand.
AAGATTTCCTTCACAAATGAGTCGAATGTGTCTTATTTCGCCTCTCTAACATTTCAAGACGTCCTTTACCGGGAAAGAATTTACGCTTTGGTAAGTTGAGTCCTTTACTTGCCATTCTAAATGTAAAATCTGGCAAAAGGCAGGCAACGGTAGTGAGAATAACAAAGAGCCAGACTGGAATGGAGCTCAATAGTTTATTATACGTCCAATAGATGTCGGTATCATAATTTCTAAAGGAAAAAGACAGAACTCAAAATTAAAGAGCTTTTAAGCTTTCGAGCTTACAAATGAACACTTACAAGTTTATGACGTTATATATGACCGTAGTTATCATAAAGACCAATATCGAACCAACAATTGTTACAATATACCAATAGCTCAGATATTTCGACTCCAACCAAAGTTTCAAATTTGCCACAATTACAACCATTTGTATGAGCAATGTTCCGAAACTGGCAAATTCCGCAGTCTGGCCAACATTTAAAATGACATTATTTGTGGAGAAGACAAGATAGGCAAAATAGAAGCAGATGAGCGAGTGATATACTGCATAAAATGTCCAAGCAAGGAAGAATGGCCAATGTAGCTGTTTATTATTGGTATTCTTTTTGTATAGTTCGGGCTCTCTGTAATCAAAAAAAACGAAAATTATATACAATTTTAAATTCGATTTCAATAAATTCTCTTTGGACTTAGTCCGATTTAAAAATACAACAGCCTTACCTCGCTAAAGTCTCCTCTGTGAAAGTTTTCTCTGTTAGTGATATAAAGAAAATTGGCAGCGATGTGTAGATGACATTGTATAGCGTCAAAAACATGGAATCATAAACGGACGATGATGAGAACAATGTATGAAATTGAAATAGGAACATAATTCCCATAAAGAATATATTCTTATAGAAGAAATACAGCACTAGCAGCGATAGCCTCGTCGTGTGATAGTGTCCATGTACCAACAGCAAGCGTTTTAACATGCAAAATTTGGCAAAAGCAAAATCAGCGCAACGTGCTGCCTGTCGACCCTCTTTGCCCATAATACCAATACCAACGTGCGCCTCCTGTATCATGGATACGTCATTTGCGCCATCACCAATGGCAGCGGTATTGAAATTTTGTGGTGCAGTCTTAATAAGCGAAACAACTTCGCTCTTTTGTAATGGACTTAGGCGGCAGCAGAGTACTGCTGTACATTTTATGGACACATCGCGGAATTCATTGGCACATTCAGTCAAAGCAATACTTAGACTTTTGCCATCGATTAACAGCGCACATTCTTGGCCTAGGCCAAAAACGATCTCTCGATCGAGTGCATTCAGGTGAATCAGCATATCTTCCTTGCGTGTGCAGTCAATGATGAAATACTTTAGGGCATTTGGTGGAATGTGTCCACAGGAGAGCGCAATATTTAGTGCCGTTTCCACTTTATCACCAGTAAGCACCCATATCTTAATGCCTGCCTTTTGCAGCGAGATCAAAGTATCAGCAACTTCATCTTGGAGTGCATCCTCAACAGCAGTGGCACCAAGCAGATCCAAGTCTGTGAAGTGTGAAGAAATTGAAAAATTAAACTCAGAAAACAGAAATTAAAATGTGTCGGTTCCACTTACTTTGCTCTACTTTCGAATAGCACTGCTCACTGAGCTCCTTTCTATTCTCCAGTGAACTGTTTGCCACATTTAAGCCTTCCACGAGCTCTTGGTATTCAACCTCTGTGACACGCCGCCTTGCCACAGCCAAAGTACGTAAGCCTTTCTTTGCGAAATCTGATATGTGGGCATCGGTTTTCGCTACTAAGTTTCCTGAACTGTTGGCACACAATGGAAATACGTAACTTTCGGCACCTTTGGTGTAGATCCATTTAGTGCCATTTTCATCTTTAACAATGACGCTCATGCGTTTGCGATCTGATGTGAACTCCAGTATATGAAGGCGTTCGAATTGTATCTCATTAGTTTTGCCCACACTGAAGGGTCGTGAATAGTCCAAGTGTGGTGGGACAACACGTAGCTTAAGCTTATCATCGTCATCACCCAAATAGACAAGACCCAGATGAGCGCAAGCCTCTACGAGTGCTTTTTCGTCGGGACTAGATGCTTGATAGTTTAGGGTACTAAAATCGAGAAACACGAATATGGGTCAGCAATGGTCTTTGTAAAAAAGATATATTTCAAATCAAATCAAATTTTAAATCGAACCTCAAACCAGAATCAAATTGAAATCCAAATCACAGCTAAATCGAAGTCAAATCAAATTTGAGTCGAATCTCAAATCAAGTTTATGTCAAATTAAAATCAAATTGAAACTCAATTCAATCTCAAGTCGAAGTCAAATCAAATAACTTAAAACAAAATAAGCCAATTGATTGTAAATCAATAAATTTATACTTACTGAACCACTTGCTCAATTTCATTTTTACGTCGCTGTGATTCAGCGCGTATGAGGATCGTAGGTTGCCGTTGAAAATTTTCTGCCGCATAAGACTCACGTGATATTGTGCTTGGTGTACGATAGACTACAGCTCCTACCGAAATAGCTATAGCGTAAAAAAACAAAATTTACCAACAATTACAGAAGTTCGAGACATACTATGTATATTATACGTACCAGCATTTGTTACAAAGGTACTTGGTATATCGTAAGATTGTGACCGTTTGTGTCCTGGTGAATGCCCCAAGTCACCAACTCCATGCTTTGATTCTGGCAAATCCATCTCTGATGTAGAACGTTTAAACTGCAGCGATATTGGACGACCACTAGGTAAATTTTGCAGTGAATTCGGACATGTAGCTGATCGTTGATCGCCAGCAACACCGCCATTAACAATTTCCATAGCATTTCCATTTGGTGTAATGTTAGATGGTGGCAACGATACGCACATTGGATGCACACGTTGTGCAGCTCTGGCGAAATTTGGACTGCGTTTTACAATTTGTGGTCGCTTACGACGTTCGACCTTTTGAACGTCATCCTCTTCTAGCAACGGATTAACATCAGATGTAGTAGTTGTACTTGTTACTATTCCATTTGGATTGGTAGACAATGATGTTTCCAAAACGTTTACATTATCCACATTAACATCACTTTGCTGACTGGAATTATGACTCTCTTCGGCAATATCTGAGATCGAATGCAAGTTAGGGGATATTATTTTGACAGTTTCATCGGATTCTTTGGCTTTCAAATCATCTAACGATCCATTGCCATTCATATCACTAGCGACCTGCACTGTATGACAAATGGCCAATCCCTGAAAGAAGTTCTTCTGATCATTCTGGAAAGAGAATTAAACAGATTTGAGAATGTCTCTTATTGTCTTAGGATTTGCGGTGAATACTCAAAAAAATAAATATTTTGAGATAAGCTTGTGGAGAATACAAGCTCCAGCATCATTATTACTTACATTAAATTTATTAATGTCGAACATAGCACCGCTTAGTTCTTCCTGCAAACGTGTCTTCCGATAGATATACTTTCGTCCATTAATCGAGCACTGCTGGAAGATCATTTCATTTTTGGTCAGTGTGCCCGTCTTGTCAGAAAAGAGTATATTGATCTGACCCAGTTCTTCATTTAAATTTGAAGTGTTCACAATACAGTGTTGATCGTTTTGCTCATCGTATAGTTGTGTATCCCATTCCATAAAGAAACCGCCAAGGACACGATGCATTTCGATGGTGACATATAGCGAAATCGGTATTAAATAATTGAAGAGTATCAAAAACGACAGATAATCCTGTAGAAACTGTTTAATGCTATAGCCATCCGCAGCTGGTCCTAAGTAGGACAAATTTGGTATAACGAATAGTTCATCATAGCTGAAAGAATAGAAATCATCAATAGCTGTTGTATAAAATCTGTAATAGCAAATATATAATATTGCCAAGCTTTATGTCGCAACAAGTCATGTATATTGGACATTTTCATCAATTGCACTTTTGACGTTAAGACATAATCTATTGCAACACAAAATCACATAACATACCGTTTGAGGAAGTACAAAACCGTCACAATCACAATCATTGCCAACAAAATAAAGATCAAAAAACGATTGATGTAGATCTCACTGGATGCTGATTTATTGCGCGTCAAACGACTATTCAACTGCAACTTGGTTATCATGCCCGTATAGACGGCACAACCGATCACACATTCGGTGTTCTTGACGCGCGATCCACGCAAAAGCACATTCTCCGCTGTGAGTGGTAACACACGACTTTCACCACCGGCTAATTCTATTTTACCATTGAAACTATACAAATCAGTCTTTGGACTCTCACACTCGATTACGCCCAGCTTGTGCATTTTATTGATATCCACCAACGGTAGATCGCGAGGCACCAGCAGTGTCTTCAAATTGGATTCACCATCCAAATTTGCCGTTGTTATAAAACATTTACCATGTGGATCTGAAGAGCGTAGTAATACCAGATCACATGGTACATCACAGTCACGCTCCACCAAAACAAGATCACCCGGCGCAACATGTTGTGATTCAATGTTCTGCTGTTCACCATTACGTATGATAGTAACTGCATAGTAAATGGAGAAGATGAAGCAAAAGAAAGCGAAGATTATGTGGGAAGCTTAAGTAGTTAAATTATTTTTTAGCAAAAACTTTTTTTTTTTTGAGTTTTGTCATTAAATTTGAATTACGTAGTGATTACTACACTACAACTCACCTGGCGAGCAGTTGACGATGTTATCTGTTTTATAGCGCAAAATATCTTCATAGCCTTGTTTTGCGGCAGTAACAGCTATTACGAATACCAGCGGCAGCAATGATGTCAGCGGCGAGACCGGACTGTCTGTAATACGCAAAAGGAGAAAAAGTTCAAATTAGTGCTATTACTGACATATACGCATACGAGTACAAAAGTTTGTTCTGTTCGATATGTTCGAAAATGTTGACAAAACAAAAGAGATATTGCTACAAATGAGCTATGAGTACACAGAGAAAACAATTAAATTGTATACAATGAGATTTGATAGTATTTAACAAATAATATATTTGATAACAGCGAAATAAATATTTGATATCTGTTAACACGCCACACATTTCGCAGTATTGAATAACAGTGTAGGGTTACGAAGATATTGGAAAAAATTACAAAGCTAACTTTAAACCATTCTGCTAAATAAATCATACTAGAGTTCGCCCAGTGGTTGAAATTCAAACATTATAGTGACAAAACAAAAAAATTAAAAACTGATATAAAAAAAGAGCATTTTTTTGTCATCGCTTCCAAAAATAAAAATCATGGTATCATGTTGCCCTATCCTTATCTCTATCCCATCCTTAGAGTTAATATACATATCTCCATTCCGAATTTCATCAAAATTGGTTGAATAGTTAACCTAAGAAAATATATTTTCCTGTTAGGGGCGTGACGCCATTCAGTTAGAAACAAATATCTTTTCTGAAGGTTTAATCTATCTTCATACCAAATTTCATCAAAATCGGTCCATTAGTTTAGCAAAGAAAAGATATTTTCCTATTGGGGACTAACCACCATCAACAAATACCTTTCCTCAGGGTTCAATCTATTTCTATACTAAGTATCATCAAAATTGGTCAGGTCCATTAGCTTAGCATTTAAAACGTTTTTTTCCTGACAGAGCGTGGCACTACCTACTCAAAGCAAATATTTTTACTCAGAATTCAGTCTATCTCCATACGAAATTTCATCAAAATCGGTGTGGCGGCTCAGTCGTGACATGGTTTTTTCCCACTAAGGGGATATTGTATTTGAAGGAGTAGGTACTTAAGTAGTGTCTATATAAAATGTTTTTAAATGTATGCAAACGATTTCGAATTAATATGAAAAGAAATCGAAAAAGAATAGAATTAATAAATATATACTTGGCACAACTAAATTACTGAAATTCACTTAAGCAAATATCATATTTGATCCAATAAACAACATACTTTCTTCTCAGTGTACCTCTCTCTTTGATCTTTCATAAATTATGCGTGCAATTTGATTAATTGTTGGGTCATTGATCAAAGATTATGTTAACAAATCCAGTGAATTAATAAATGGAATGATAATCATTTATTGAACTGAGGTATTAAATTCTGCAAAGCTGATGTAAACAAAACTGTTGGAGTTTTTACAAAATGACTTAAGCTGCGAACATTTTTTTTTTACCTACGAAAATAAATAACAACTCATTGATATTTGATAAGAAAAACTACAATATGCTTTAATTGACCGGCTATATGTAGTATGTATGTAACTACATATAATATTGCTTTAGTAAAACTTCAAGAAAGTAAAGAAACATTAGAAACCAGTTCTTCATAGCATTGGTGTGACATACCAAAATATTAATATTTTGCAGCGCTAGATTAACGCTTTTTTGAAATATGGTCAGATTGGTGAGCAATCTGTCCTCTTAGGCGGACAGGCTATTGTAGAAAAGTCGAGTGCATAAGATTACAGGATAAGATGTACAAGAAAGATGGTAATGTATATTGGTAAATCTAGCTAGCCAGGTTTGCCTTGCCAAAGCACATACCGACGCCCGAATATGTTCGAATTTTATTTAAAATTTTTTTTATTAAATGTATATAAGATTACCATTTGAAATACATATGTGCCAAATGTTAGAACTCGAAGAACCTAAATAGAATATATAGGGTTGCTTTGTTGAATCCTGTCCCAAACATGAGTTCCCACCTATATACACTTTTACTTAAGAAAAATTAACCCAAAAAAACGGGCTTAAGACAAGATTCCAAACCTCTCAATATTCGATTTGAGAAATTTTAATATAGATTTATGTTTATGTATGATATCTATATACTAAAAAAGGTTATCATTTAAATTTCAGAAAAAACACCCTTATGTTTATGCAGTGCATACTACATAGAAGTAAAAAAAGAACAATTTGCTTTGACCTCGTTTGAATCTATTTGAAGTTCGATATATCATTAAAAGACCACACATCTAGCTTAAGATGAAATACAAAATTAATTAAATTTATGAAGAATTCTTTTGTTTTTTGTATTTTGATAGGCAAATTGGATTTATAATTAGTTTATTTACTTTACTTCAATAATTTTGCTATTCTGATTTCTAATGAATTTCAGTTAAATGGGGTACTTACTCTGGCTGCATAGTATATGTACTACAGTACTATTTGTTGACAATTATCGAGTTAATATAAACAAAAACGCAACAAATCCGACAGTGTCATTTACGATAATCTAAACAAATTGCTTTTTGTTTAGTCATTAAAGATTGTGTAATTGTGCACAGTAAAATTTACTACTTTTTTATACATTCTGTGAGGTACGAGTGTCTGGAGTGTTATGCAATTGAAAACAAAATATTGAGTTCTTTCGTTGCCGTTGAAACATTTTAAACTTGATATAAAATAAAATTTGTGTCAACAAATAATTCAGCCGTCGAAGCAATTACTTAAGAAACTTCAGCTGCTTTTGAAAATTACAGCAATTTTAGAATTATATATACTTATATATATTTGAGCCCAATAAGTCGGTTCAAATTAAAAATCAAAAAAAATACATCTCTATCGATGAGGGGGCAATCTAAATTCAATCTAAAATTCAATGTTTACATTTTGCCATTTGATATACATTTCATGTGTTGTAACTGCTTCACTGAATATTTGGCTTCATACAATGAATGCAATGTATGTGTGTCCATTAGAGTGGTACAATATTAAAATTTTTTTTTTTTTGTGTTATCGGAATTCGTTGTGGAAAATCTTATTGAGTAGTGTCATTGATTTATTCGCTGAGTGTACATGAGAAATTTGTACGAAAATTTGTTCGATTTTTCGTGAAGTTATTAAAGCACTAATAAGTGTAGAACGGATTTTTTCCTCTTTAAAAGACATTTTCTAAGTTCTAAGATCCAGGGTTTCAAAAAAGTAGTGCTCATTACTCATTACATTAATATGGACTTCGGCATTCATTGAGATTTGTAATATTAAATATTATACATATATATATATATATATATATATATATATATGTATATGTATATTAATATTAAATTTTTCAGAAATTTTAATTAATTTTATCCGAATGACCTATTTTTTTTTTAGTAAATTTTAATGATGATAACATTTTAATCAGTATTTGGTGAAACATTAAATGACCTTTTTTTAGTACATTTTTTTTTTGTGAAAACTATCTTCAAGGTAGGGGACACTAGATTGGTTCTTCGCCCCGTGACCCATTTGAATAAAAATTATAAGATTAGCTCACGGTAGATTCAGATATTTCATAAAATCATTAAAACTTCGTGTGGAGTTTCAAAAAAGAACGGTTCGGATTAAATTGTTACATAAAACTTTGTTGCTTAGACCTTTTGTAGTTTTACCATTTGCTTAAAGCTGTCTAAAATCCGGTGCAAATTTTTCACATTAACAAGCTTTTCATAAGTTTTGAGGTCTGAAATAACTTTACAAGTTACGCGTACCTTAACATTTTTGCATGTTTATATTTTGGATCACTCTAATGTATGTGAGTATGAACATTGGTTTCTTTGTTTTTAAATGATTTATAGGTCTCTTCGTTTTTGCAACTCACGCCATATTCGTAATTGAATTATACTTTTTAGCTATGAGTTATTAAATAGTTCAGTTCAGCAGTTCATTTTGAAACAAGAAAGCCAGCATATTGTTACAGGGAGTTTTCACACTGTGAAGGTGGGGCACGAGGGTAGACATAGCCTATTTGCACAATTCGCTTCGTTTTTTTTGCGTTGCTGGGAAAACCTTGACCATAACCTTCTTGTTAATGCCGCGCAAAATCTATTGAAATACATACATAGTAAGGTATTGATCATGCTCACGGTGCGCCAAACATACGCATGTTCAAGTCAATATATAAAAATTGTTTAGAATATCTGTTTTGAAAACTGTGCTTTGTATGGGGAAAACTGTTTCCTTAGGGAAAATCAAATGTCGAAAAAAATAAAAAGCAATACTGCATTTCAAAGTCAAATACAAATCGAAGTCGTATATGGGTAAGAATCAAAAAGCGTTCAGAAATAGTAACTTTTTTCACGATTTATAGATTTTGTAAAAATATATAAAGATATATTAAGGCGTTCACAGAGAAAATGATTTGATTGCATATGTCATATTGTAATAGTTAAAAAATAGTATATTTGATATAAGAAAAATAATTTCGAAAATTTGATAATAATTGTCATTCTTGATAGTTGGGTGGAAGATATATTCAACTATCCCAAAAATATGAATTTTTATTAAATCGATTTAGGAAAATTTCAATTAGCAGAAAATCGATATTACCTACACAAATACATCGATATTTTACAATATCGTAACATACTTATATGGGATGTTTTTTGATTTTATGTAATATTTCACAAATATTTTTACTTTCAATACAGCTCACTGGGTTGCCAAGTTGAAAATTAGAAATTTCTTGGCAAAACTAAATTTTTTTTTTGGTGAAAAAGTTGATAACCTGCTTTTTTTGGCTATCAATATTAAAAAATGAATTTGTAAAATGGTAAAAAACTTGACCTTTTTTCATGCTTGTTCAACAAAACTGGAGTCCATTGTCACGAAAATCATTCAATTCCCGACTACTTCAAAAAATTTTGAATTCTAACCACGCCTCAGCTTTGGCATGAAATTCCGAGCAAGGCCTGGGCAATCCCGCACACTTGGCAACCCTGCTAGCACGTATTAATATATAACGAAATTTGTCAATTGTTTTCAAGTTGGTTATGCTCGAATCCCCTGATGTTCCAATATAATTTATAATACGGAAATGTTGAAATTATTGAGTTCTCAAAGTACATACATAACTTTAATTGGTTACTATCGTCCGAACCAAATATTCTTTTAATTGAAAAGTACTCAGATATGTAAATATTATTTTGAAGTATCTTTCTGGCATACCGTGTGCTCCATTTCGCAGTCATTCTATTTTTGCCAATTAAGTTGATTTTTTTACTATCGACTCTTTTATTTCTCGGTCTGTGAAATTCGCTACTTCCAGTAGTACGAGTACGAGTATATAGTAAATCAATTATGAACGATTTGATTCAAATGAATTTTAACAATGTGGCGCAAGTTAGAAAAGCGTTCATAACGATCGTCATCATCGTCACGATCATCACATCGACATCGACATCTTGATTGCGCAATTTTCATTTTTATGCTTCACGGATTCGCTCGATCGGTTGGAATTGTATATACCCGTACATATGCTATAAAATCAATTAACCATTTATTGACGCTTTTTTTGTTAGAATTCTTGTTTTAATTTTTCGTAAGTTCTTTTGTTTTTTTAGAAATTCTCTCTTTCACACATGCTGCATTCTAATTTTGCTGGCTATACGATCAATGATCGCACGTTTCAAATGTCAAAATGGTAATATGTGTGGTGCTTTGTTTCGTTTGTAATTGATTTTGATCTTTACTTTTGTATAGTTTACGTCTAAAAATAACCAGAGTATTGAGTAGATGAAGAAATGTCATTCATAGTTATGCACTAAATTACTTGCTATTCGAATGTGTGAACAATTAAAGTTATGTCCAGATTTAAGGGGCAAAAGGCACAAGTTCACTGGAACACGTGTAGTTCTAGAGATGATTTTTATTAGTTGAATGTTAACACGTGTTGTCAGGTCTCAGGTCAAGTTCATTGACAAGTTTTGATCAAATCAAAATCTCAACAATTTTTTCTTTTTTTTTTTTTTCATCACGAAATCGTATATTAAAATTACCAAAAGAACGTGGATGATTGATTAAAAAATATGCCACATCATTGCGAAAGTGGAACAACAAAAAATGTTTTTCATTGAGAAATATCACTTAATGGAAAACGTAGTATGTACGAGTATATATTCAATTATGTATTGAAGCAAAACTTAGAAAATTTTAAGAAACCTCGCGATTCCTATATATAATAATATTAGCGAATATTGGAATCCAATTGCAGAATTTTTTCCACTACAGACTATTCTATATAAAATTTTGAAAGAATAACTCTTTAAGCGAATTTTAAAAATAGTTTTTAGAAATTTTGGAAAACCGTATATCGATACCGCAAACTATCATTAATACAAAACTTAAAAGCTTTAAAAAATTCTATACATTTTAACATTGAGAGCTCGGCGAAACGAAAAAAATTGTGTTTTCGAAATTGTATTTTATTGTACTATAGTACTAGGTATATATATATTTTCCCTTTCTCTATCTCTCAATACCTCGAATTCATTTCTTGATCGCTACTTCTTTTTCTATCTTCATCTCCAGCTCATTTTGGTTCAATGTCTCCCATTTGTATAGAACGTATTTGAGCTATTTAGTTTTATTGCGTTAATTTTTGTTATATTCTCTGAGAAAACTACCTTGTAAGTAGTAGTCACTTAACATTCCTCTTCTATGGGTAATGCCACGCCTACATGACCAACTCTATCTATTGCTTTTCCAGGTAGTGCTTGTCACATTTACAACATATGTAAGTTCTTTATCTGAAATAGTTATGTCTAATATAATTAATAATAATAGTTTCGATTTTATAACTGAAGATCTCCCTTTGTCAACCATTAGAAGTACTTCTGATAGTTTTCTCAGTTCAATCTAAAATAATAACAAAAATTTTTACGTTGTGCATCAAAATATACGTAGTCTGCGTCGCAACTTTGATCTGTTGGTATCAAATCTCGAAGCTCTTGTAAACCTTCCCGACCTAATATTTGTGTCGGAAATCTGGGTTTATTCTTATGAATTAGATAATTTTTTCTTGCCTAACTATAAATTTTACGCAAACACGAATGATTCCTATCCAGCTGGTGGTGTAGGTGTCTTTGTTCGTGATTTAATTGAATGCAATGGAATCGAACTTTGCAGCTTCATGAGTGCTGATGTATTAAAGGTATCTTGCTGCATCCACAAAGTGAATTTTGTATTTTTATGTTTGTATAGGCTGCATTCGCAGCCAGCACAACTGTTTCTCGAAGAAATTTCTAACCTAATGCGCAATGAGCGAGCAGCTAATCTGATTATTTTAGGTGACTTTAATTTAGATCTTTTGTTTTCTAGTCCTTTACTTAACTGTTATAGTGCACTTTTCTCGGAGCAAGGGATGCATTCTGTCATTAATGAAGTTACAAGACCTGCCTTGATCACCTTTTCTGCCGATTTTCAAGCATACCACTTTCTCTTTGTGCTGGTATTGTACTTGATCTTGGTGTAACAGACCATTGTATGACTGGTATCTTACTAACAAGTCTAAATACTGTAAAACAGGTGAGAGTTACTTCACAGCGCATAGTAGAAAAAATCGACTATGATCAATTAAACCTGAAGTTGCGATTATTTCATTGGGAGAATATTTATGCTGAAGAAAATGTGTCTGCGGCTTACCAAAAATTTATTATATGCCTGAAAGAAAATATATGCAATTCTAAATATTGCTACCTTGAAAAACCGACTGAAGTCAGGTTGATACCTTGGATTAGTAGATCAATTCTAAAAAAAATTAGGTTGAAAAACAAATTAAAGAAAAAATGCTATAAGCACCCAAACAACACGAGTATTAAGACCCGTTTTCGCAACTTTTGTAATCAAATAAATTATGAAATTCGTAAATGTCGTGATAACTTTTTTTTCAACAAGGTTAGAAATGCTCAAGGAAACCTTAAAGAAGAGTGGAAAGTTGTTAATAGCATTGTGGGGAGAAAGATGAGTGCCCAAAACAGTAGCATTGAATTACAAAATGAGTGTATCTGACCCTACAGAAATAGCCAACATATTCAATAACTACTTCGCTGCAGTTGGACTGTCTACGTTTCCAACTGCTGCAATCGTGCCCTGTAATTGCTGCAATGATTTTGGACTTAACGATATTCCAATTAGTAGAAATAGCTTTTTTTTGAGCCTATTACGGGGTTGGAAATTCTTAGAGCAATTAAATCTCTAAAAAATTCATATTCATGTGGTAATGATGGTATTTCCAATATCTTGATGAAAAAAATTGCTTTTAACATTGTTGATACATTAGCACATATCTTCAACCGAAGTATAATTACTGGCGAATTTCCACACGATCTTAAATGTGCTATCGTAATTCCTATTTTTAAAAAAGGTAACAAAAAAGATAAGTCTTATTTTAGACCAATCTCGCTCTTGTCCGCCATTGAAAAAATTTTTGAAAAGGTAGTCAAAAAGCGACTAGTAGGATATCTGGAAAAATTAAAATTTTTTAGTGCGCTGCAGTTTGGATTTAGAGAAAAATGCTCCACTGAAGATGCTCTGCTTGACTTTTGTGCTGAGCTACACAAAGGATTAGATGGTAGAAAAATTTGTGCCGGGCTTTTTGTTGATATAATCAAAGCCTTTGACATGGTTGATCATCAATGCCTTTTAAACAAGTTATATAGTTTAGGTATCCGTGGTTTCTTTTATGACTGGTTTGTGTCTTACTTAAAAAATCGGTCACAGAAGGTGAAAGTGGGCGATAGCCTGAGTGATTCCAGAGTCATTAATATAGGAGTACCTCAAGGATCAGTCCTTGGTCCTATTCTATTTTTAATTTATATAAATTCCTTATTTGATCAACCATTTAGAGGAAAAGTCAAAGCTTTTGCTGATGACTTAGGAATTTCATATAGTTCGACAGATCCCTTATCCTTGGTTGCAGATATAAACCATGATGTCCATGTACTTCGCACCTGGTTTGCGGAACATAAACTAGTCGTTAGCAACAAGACGAAATTAATGTTTTACTATCCGAAACTTCATGAGTCTACAGATCTTGACATTACTTTCCATGCATCAAACTGCAAGCGCCACATTCTTTACAGCAATAACTGTACTAACCAATGCTTTGATATGTTTTTTAATTCTAATATTTCCTGTGAGCCTAACTGTTTCAAAATTGATACAGTGGATCACTTCAGATATTTAGGTATAACGATTGACCGTTGTTTAAATTGGAATGAGCATATCTCTAGCCTGAAGAAATATTTGATGATGTCAATTCGCAGTTTTTATCGGATTAGGAAATTTGTTTCAAATAATACACTGAAAACTATCTATTATGGAATATTTCACAGCAAACTAGAGTATGGTATAAGCTGTTGGGGAGGTTCTTATCTCAATAAAATACAACAACTAATTGTATTACAAAAATGTGCTATTAGAAAGATTTGTAACTCCCAACGTCTAGCCCACTCTAGTGAACAGTTCAGGAATTTAAAAATCCTACCTGTTAGACAACTGTTTTATTTTAAAGTATTAAAAATATACTTTAAGAGAGGTGGATATTTGCAAAGTCCTGTACGTGACACACACACCCTGCGTAGCAACTCTCACTCGAATGTACCACTTCCGTTTTTTCGCACGACTATGTTCAGGAACTTCTACACAGTAGTTTCTTGTAAACTGTTTAACTGTATACCAGTGGCCTTACGAATGATTAGACCTCTATCTGCATTTTTAAAAAAGCTTAAGTTTTGGCTTCTTAGTTTTGATTCCAACCAGGTTGAAGTTTTAGCGCGCTACGTAGTTTAAAAAATATGATTAATAATTTTTTTAGTATGCATTCTTACACCGAGCTCTATTTTGATTTTAATTTTGTTTTATATGAAATGCTTTAATCCCTCTTAGTTCTTATGAAATACCATATCATTGCTGGGCGTTCTTAAATTAGTTTTAAATTAGTTTTTTATATGTTCACCCCACACATAATTATTTTATAATATATATGTATTTTTAAGCTTTAAAGTGGCATTTAACACTATTTTTGTTAAATAAAATATAAAATGTCACTAACTATTCTCTATATCTATAAAAGAAATTGAAAGTGAAATACCATGTTAAATTATGTTTATCTAATTGTAAGATTGAGAATAATGAATAAAAAATGAAATGAAGCCTTATCATATTCCCTTGCTAAACGTGTTGAACATTGAAGCTTTGCGGCTAAGTATATGGGAAATGCCAAACGCGCTCATTTTTTTGTGCAGTTGATGTTTGTATCGCAAAATGTTTTTGTAACAAAGACTCTTTTTTTTTTCTTCTATCGGAGAAGCCATGCGTACTAATACTAGCCCGTACCATTTTTACTAGGCCTATGGAGTAATCAAGTTGAATCGCTTCAAGATTTCCCCAGAGGATATTCTTTTCCTAAGTAGTTTGAATTACTTTCCGTTTTTTGCTACTACAGATGGTGATTCACTCATCATTCGTCATTGTGCTTTTGTCATTTTTGCTTGTTTCTTTAATTTATTAATGGAATATTTCAAATTTTTGTTATCACAAGAATTAAACATCAAAATAAATGTGAAAAGCAAAATTTTTAATAGTTTCTTATCGAAATAATGCATAATAACGATTCCGAAATTATTTGTAATTATAATGATACAGTAGAACCTCTGTAAGTCGAACTTTAAGGGAGACGCCAAAAAAATCGAGCTATAGAGTTTTCGACTTATGGAAGTCTTCGACTTAAGCGAATTTTATCAGGAAATGTTCGACTTGTAGAGGCTTAGATTTATTCCAACTAATTTTGAGTTAGAGAGGTGAAATAAATAAAAATCCTAGTTATAGAGGTATTAATCATTGGTGTGTATTGCAGTAAGACCAAACTATTTCTGATAATATTTTTCAATCGACAACAATGAAGTAAATTCGCTAAAGTTCAAATGAAATCACGTGTTAACGTCAGTCATAAATTCCTTTATCCTTTCATAGAATTGGTTTATTGTATTGTATGAACATTGTCGACATATTCTTAAAGTCGGTATCTTATTTTTCTTCGAGTAATTCGTTTCAAATAATCGAGTTGTAAAGGTTGTAAAATCAAACATTGCTATGTTCGAGATGCAGAGGTTAAATTTATTTTTTCGAGTTATAGAGGGAAAATATGTACTGAATTTACTTGTAGGAATTCCCTAATTATTTCGACTTATAGAGGGGTCAGATTTCAAGCAATGGAGGTTTTGGGGCTTGAGTACAGCATTTTTTCGAGTTTGAGAGGTTTTGACTTATCGAGGTTCGACTTAAAGAGGTTCCACTGTAGTAGGATTTCACTTCTTACTTTTCATTTGCAAAAAAATATATGATATTCCTGGAAAAATTAAAGTTTGGCGTAATCTTCTTGAAAGTTCAACTTTTCTACTCGTTCAGGAAATTACGTTAGACTTGGAAAACCAAGCCATTTTACGATCTAAGCACTTTTAAAAAATAGCTAAAAATATAAATTAAAAATATATTGCAACTATTTTTTTAATGTAGAATCATAGAAAAGTTTATTCGTGAAGAAATAAAAATTCTATAAAACATTCAGTATAAGCTTATTACTTTAGAGCCCGAAAAGAATAAACCGATTTTAAAGAAACTTTTTTTTTTAATTACATATTTGAAGTACATTATTTGAAATCGGAAACATGATTGGTGGAAAAGTGTTGTTTAATTTTTAAA
The DNA here is from genome assembly GCA_949775025.1 of Tricholauxania praeusta. NCBI lineage: Eukaryota > Metazoa > Arthropoda > Insecta > Diptera > Lauxaniidae > Tricholauxania > Tricholauxania praeusta. The sequence goes on from OX459028.1 coordinate 150,507,432, forward strand.
TGTAAGGGAGCTAAAGCAGAAGAAATGTCTAGTTGTCAAATAAACATATTTAATATGTTAAGATTTTATAAGGAGTTTAAAATTAAAAATTTCAAATTTAATAGATATAATTCCTCAAGGTTTTTTTTATTCATTTTCTATCGAATGTGGGTTGAATCTTTCTATACCGTTTAAGTTAAGACGTACATGTAACTTTTCGCAATCAATAACTTTGCACCGTTTTTGCAAATCAAACATACAAAATGCCTAATTAGCACATTCAACTTTCTCAATGTATTTCTAAGGTACCAGCACAATAACTCACCGATTAAAAGCGAAATGATGGTCATAACTAAAAAATAAAAATTCGCAATACGTCGGAATTGCTCCAATAAATTTTGTGGCAAAAATGTTATTAACGTATATTTTGTAGACTTAATGCGATTCTGTTCCTTGCGTGCCTTTTTCTTTTTGACCTCCTCATCGCCACCAATTTTGATTTGTAGCCAATCGTTGATGGTGCTAACGCGTGATCCCTGTAAGTAATAAATAACATAAAAATATTAAGTATCGCAAATAAAATGAAAATGGGGTTAAATAGATATTAAGTTGGCTTAAATTTATTAATATTAATTTATCCAAACAATGCAAAATGTTTGTGTTAAGGCAGCGTTAGAATCTTCAATTGTAGATTCTATTAAAAATATTATACAACAATTTTGAAGCATAAATAAGTTTTGAACTTAACTCCCACTAGGTACAAAGTCCCACAGTAGTATCACGATCAAAGGAATTTTCGTAATCGTATCGTAAGCGATTTGAAAACGTAGGAAGCCGGGTGAGCTGTTACTCGTAGAAAAATAAAAAAAAATACATGCGCGTGTATCAAATTTCCATTCATTTTTATTTTAAAATAATTTACTTCGCTAACTACATAATAGAAAATTGTCTCAGACTCAAATTAATTCGCGAAATTTTGTTTTTAATTTCGAGCCAAAATTACTTTTAGCAAATGATTGTTTATTTCCAAAATAAGAAAATTGCCTGCGTGCATAAAGATTTCTTAAATTTTCATGCACTCATTAAGTTCGCTTAGCTACGAAACTTGGATGAGGTCTTTTAGTTTGGTTTATTTTCCGTTTGGAACGCATAGAAGGGGGCGTGAAAGGTATAAAAAGTATATATATTCTTGAGCAACGTCACTACTTATGCCGATTTAGCCATGTCTCCCTGTCCGTCCGTATGTCTTTCTGTCTGTATGCGAGTTAATTGAATGAATTCCATTACACAGACTACACCTTCAAGCAAGATTCATGTGATTGAAAATGCAAGAAAAAAGTTCGCGGACACGCCTACCGCCCATACAAATAAGACAATTAAATCGCTATATTCAGAGAGAAATTTTACCAAATTTATCACAAATACTAAGAATAACTTGGACAAACTCTAGATAAAAAGTAAACAAATTTCGACAAAAGGGAGTGGTAACTCCCACACAGGCAAAAACTTAAAAACACTACTCTAAGAGAATTATTTAAGATAATGGAACGAAATTTTACATAAATACTAGAAATGCTAGCACCAGAAAAAATTGGACACATTTTTAATAGAAGGCCTGGCACCTATGGTAAAACAAAAATTAAGTTAATATTGACAAACTCAATTTCACGCATATTTTTATTGTTAATACGGTGTAGGGTACATAATTTTTGGCAAAGCCAAAGATAACACACTTTTTTATATTATTATGTTATCATATTAAAATTCCTATGCTTTCAACATATGACTCTTTGATTATGAGTTAAGTCATTTCATCCATGAATGAAGTGAATAAAACTATCAGCCCGATGTGAGTGACTCATTTAGAGATACTTTTTTTCAAAAATAACAAAAGTATAAAAATTCAATTCAATCGGGTTATATTTATTGTCATACAAAAGTACCATATTTTAATCACATTTTTTAAAGATAATTTCTTTCAAACAATGTCCGTAACTGCGACTAATATGGTCCATTCTGAAGTTCCAATTTTCGATGACGTATTCGAGCATTTCGAGTGATACCTGGCGAGTAATGTTGGTATCCAATTCCTTAATCTTACGAAGTCCTAAAGGAAAAACCTCAGAGGTGTGTTATCACATAATCTAGGAGACCAATAATTTCATTATTGCAAAAAATCATGTGAATCGTATATGAATTTGAAAATGCAATTTTTGTAAACTTAGTAAATTTTTACAATTTGCTTATTTCTTTTTTTTTTTGCAGTGTAAATATTTTCCTTGATGACATTTCAAGCAATTGTGAACAAAAATACTATAACAGTTTGACACAAATCACGCGTCCTCAAATCACTACTGAAAACGTAACTCTAAATGAATCACTCTATATTTTAAAGATTCATTTAGTTTTTTGTTCCACAGATTATTTGATGGACATGCTGATACCGAATTCAGGAATTCATGTAGTGCCATCTCATTCGAAGACGTGTGGCATTTAAGAAGAGGCGTCAATTGTATACGGCTGCGGGGCATTGGCCCTCCCCCAAGGATCTGACATTACTACATATTACATCGATTCAATTCAAAATATCATCGATTCGATATGTTATTTAAGCTCTCGCCTCACTCCCCCCCCCCCAAGCTATTGGTAAAATGACACCACTGCATTTAAGTGCAACTATTGAACTTAGAAAGTTTGATTCTAGAGATTTTATAGCAGCTCGAGTCCTCTATAGGCAGTTGTTTGCAAAACTCTTGACATTAACAGTGCACGCTGCCAGAAATATCACGCGTCAATGTAAAAATATGCAAAAATTGTAGAATTAATTGCATTTCAGAATAGATAATGATTTTCAATGTTCTTCGCACATAACTTGCAAAATATGCGAGTATATATTTGACAACGCTCTATTGTCATGTAAAATTATCACACAAAATGAGGCGTAAGATTATTAAGGTTGCTAAAAGTTTACAAAAGCAAAAAACGCACATCTATTCTAAGTAAATATTTTCCAATCCATACCAAATGTGATGTTTTTTAAAAAAACTCATTAGATCTTATGAATGTGATGAAAAATATTATGATAAATTGTATATTTAAGCGTTAATTGATTGCTTTACATAGAAACTTCCAAGAAGATTTGATTTATTTACTTTATGTGCAAAATGAAAATTTATTTCAAAATTTTCAATATCGATTGATAGTTTATTTTACTATTGTTTTTTATGTGGCTGTTTATTTCAAAACTTAATATTTATTTATCCTCAGTTGCCTACAATAGAGTAGTTGCAACAGTACCTGAAATGAGATTTTTTTCTACATTGAAACTACATACATAAACATAAAATATAAAATTGACCCCAATTAAAAAAAAAAGTTTTAATAGACTCTAATACGATGGTGTCGTATCTTGATTTATTAGCATCAATCATTTGAAATGATAAAAAGAACTGAGATGGTTATTTCATTTGTTTAGTACAAAAAAGATAATTTTGTTTAAGGAGACATTCCGGAAAAATGTGAAACTCCGGATAGCAAAAATTTAATTTTGAAGTAATTACATTCATTTTAGATTTAAAGGTGCATCGAATCTTTTTAATAATTGTATTTTAAGAATAGAGATTATTCGAATATATCTTCAAGATCATTTTTCTTAAGTGAATCAATAGGAATTTGACTGCTATAGCTGAGACTTTACGAACAGTTGTTGCTGCTATTGTTGGTCTTGGTAAAATCCATTATCGATTCATAGAGATGTCTGACTTTATTTTGAAATCACTTTTGACCTGTAAAGGTATTTTAAATTTAGAGGTCAAAGATTTTAAAGTTGATTGTCTTAGTAAGATTGTCATTCACTAGCTGCATCAAGCAATTATAAAAAAATAAATCTTTGCTTTAAATGGGTCTGCTGGCTTAAAATTTCGGGTTAGTTGAATCTTACCTTTGTAAGAGTTCGCTGAAAGATGCCTCTGGAAACGCCGGATTCTTATAAATCATAGAAGGACAAAATTTTGGAAGCCGGAGCTACTGACAACAAATGCAACAAAAGGACAATTACAACAACAGAAAAAAACCATCATCAATTAAAACTTGATAGCAAACAAAAATCCTACAATAATCCAAAAGCCAATTCCAACAATCATGCAAGCACAACATGAGTGAGTGTAGGAATAAAAGTACACTGATCAAACGAAACGAGGGAAGCTGTCCTTAATGTGCGCATTGTTGTTTGCTTGTTCTCGCTAACTTTGGTTTTTTTGTTTTTTTTCTGAATGATGCAACAATAACAATAATAAAAACACATAAAAAAGAAAAATATGCGTAGCAGTGAGTGCATGTGTTTGTTGTTTTGGCTTTTTTTTCTTATGAAAAACGACGTGTTTGTTGTAAAGAGCCAAAATCGGCTCCTTTTTTCTATTTTGCCCATCGCTGAGTTACAATACATTTGCGTTGTGAAAAATAGTCATACGTACATTGTACTCATCTTTAGTACGTTTCAATATATTTGAACTGTAAAGAAAACTCGAATGACCTTTTTATGAAGATAAAAAGTTTATTTAATTATGAAATTTTCAAAACTTTTTACTGAGTAAATGACCATCTGCTATCCACAAAAATACATTCCCACTTTAAATCCAGTACATTTTCAAAAAAACCTTAATGCCATCACTGTCATTATTCTATAAATGCGGTAATAAAGGCTCCTAAATCTACTAAAGAGTCTAAGGGTCATGTTACTTTGGATCGCATAAAATAAACTTTTACATCGCGTTTCGGCGCAGAACATACATCAACATTTTTTTCACTCAAACGATTTTTTCGTTTTTCTTAATTGGCATTAAAAAAAATTAACAACATCTTGTTTTTATACTTTGACAAGCCAATCAATAACCAAAATGAAATTTCTTGTCTTCGCAAAATAAGAAAAAAAAACTTTCTTTCGCAATAATGAAGTTGTAAATTTTGTTTATTTTTAGTTAATTATATAGATATGAGTAGATATAAGATATAGATATTTATGGCTTTGTTTTAGTCAGCTACAAAGAATTTATAACAGTGTCTTTTATTGTTTTTTAATTTAAGAAATTTAATAAATATATTAATTGACGTAAATCAAAGCTTAGATTTGGTCGACTGCTTTAATTTTTATATTAATTTTTGCTAATAAAAGTATATTGTCTTAAAAGTTTGAATTTTTCTGTCTCAATAAGTCCAAAAAATTACTTAATGATTCTAAGCTTAAGCAAACGTTTTGTTGGAAATTCAATAACTTTACAGTAATTCCCTTATCCTCTTTAAACGTCTTTCCCCATCCATTCTCTCTCACACCTTGAACGAAATTTTCCAAAGTAACATCGCCTAAGAAAAATAAATAAAAAATCACCCAAAAATTGAAAATCAAAAATCAATCTCTCGGGATCGATAAGACAATTAAATATAGTGTTTGTCAAGCAGAAACATTTGCAATAGCTGAGGCGGAAAGATTGATAACATTTGAGGGAGATATCACCTGCCGACATAATCATTTACATAGACAGTAGAAATCTAAAATCTGAGTTAGTCAGCCGTTATCATAAAGAGCTTCAGTTTCTTATCGAAAAACGCAATTCAAAACTGTGCTGTGCACCCGGTTATTTAAATATTCCTGGCAATGAAAAGGCAGATGAGTTTGCTACGAGAAGCATATCAATGCACCCGGAGCATATTGATTTCAGCGTAAAACTAGCGATGTTATATTATTTCAAGAAAATTTTAGACTAAATGGTGTTGGAGATCTTGAGAAGATGGCATGGATCAATTCACCGTTCACCAATTGCTGCCAGCTGACCGTCAAGTAAGATTAACTTACTTCTATGCTCTATTAAGCCTGCTGCAAGAAGGCTATGATTTCATATCCAAAATCATAATGAGCAACTAAGCCCATTTCTAACTAAGTGGCTATGTGAATTTACAAAGTTTTCGTTTCTGTGGTACGGAGAATTCATACGAAATGCATTCCCTCAAACTGACTGCTATTTGCGATCAAAAGGTGATTAGCTCTTATTTCTTTGAGGACGCCGATAGTACCACCGCAACCGTAACTGGTTAGCGCTACAGACAGATGTTAAACGAGTCTTTTTGCCGCAAGTTGCTGAATTGAGTCGGAGCATAGTTGGTTCCAGCAGAATGGAGCAACCGCTCACACAGCTCGGGCAACGTTGGAGACTTTGAACCAGCAATTTGCTGGCTAGGTGATCTGTCGCTTTTACGATTTGAACTGGCTGGCCAGATTTGATTTCTTCCTTTGGGGCTTTTTCAAATCTAACGAACCACAAATCTTGCGAGTCTTGAAAGCCGAAATTGAAGAAGAAATCACCAAATTGAAGATGACTTGCGAACAACAATTCAAAATGACATAAAATGAGCACAAATGTGCACCAAAGCAGTAGGTGGTCAGTCATTTGACCGATAACACTTTTTCAACTTAATGTCATCAATTTTACATCATCAAATAACTTTTCCGTGGAAACCGAGCACGATTTTTTCATTTCTGACAAGATGCCAGCCAATACACATTATGAAATTACATCGAATAGTCGTCGAAAAACAAAAATGAAATGATTAGCTGGAAACTATCGTTACAATGCCATTTTTCGCTTACAGTTAAGCCTAATTTCGTATAAAAAATTTCAGCGGGTTTTCAATTTTCTTTTTTTTATTTTTGGTAATGTACCCATTTTATGCTCTCTCACTTTCAGTTTGAATTCTGCTATAAAACTTTTTAAATTCTGTATTTTTTTATTGAATTTAACTTTTAGTCTAAAAATTAAAAGAACGCACCTTTCGCCACTTCCATGAGCAACTATCCTTGATGTATCCACTTGATTCTTCCAGTTGTTCCTTGCCCCACACTGGCACGCCATAACCGATAACATTGACACGTCGATACCCACCCAGATGATCATGACGTCCAATAAAATTCATTGTACATCAATCAAACGAATGAAAACACTAATTTGCTCATTAATGTAAGCAAAATTTAATAGGAACTGCCACAATTTTTTTTCCAACTTCTTCTACCAAACGAACACTAATTTGATTTTTTTTTTTTAATTTTTTAAAATTTGAATAAAATTTTTATTTCTGCAAAAAATTTCACTTTATTACGCAGGCGCGTTATGCGGCGCATTTGTTGTTAGGCAATTACGCGTCTTGGCTTTTATTTTTCTATTTCTATTTCTCTCGAGTTACAAATTCTATTTCGTTAATGTAATAGAAAATTCGCAGCGTCCACTTAGACGACGACACAGATTTTAACTGAACACACGGCGGGGCTATCACGGCTACTGAAACAATCGACATCTGCAAGTATTCATTAGAAACTCTGTTACTCTGCGACTAACAATCGTGCAAATTGATTTTATTGTTATTTAGTTATTTAGTTTTATAAGTGAACTTCGCGTTAAAAATATTTGCTCGCGTAATTTGCACCATTAATTTCCTGCATTGTTATGCTCTTTAGAAATATAAAAGCTGCAGCTACTTTACTTCAAAGGTATTCGTATCTGTAGGAACTCGCACAGCTACCGATATCGATACAGATGCGCTATAGAGTAACGTGACATAGGATACCAGGTTTTTTTGATTTTTTGTTCTGTTTAACTTAACGCTGCTAAGCGTTTATGGGTTTTTAATTAACGCCTTTTGGCTTAGCACAAATCGCCGACGACATTAGCAGATCGGCGGCATATTAACACAATCTATTGGCAATTTATTCGATACAATAAAAAAAAAAAAAAACTGTTAAAATTACTGTAAGCAAACACGGCTATAAAACGCTTTGTACAATATAACGCGCATTAGGGTGTTACAAAAAATTCAATTTTACCACAATCGTCGCATGTAAATTCTATGAAATTATGTAAAATAAGTGGTCAGTGATGCCCAAGGAATCGCAGATTATGAGACATTTCGACTTTTTATGTGGCAGACGATTATGCTGGTGGTGAAATTATCATTCGAAATGAAACAGACTAATATGACAATTTCTTATTTATTCCTAGCTAAGCCTCTCGAAGAAAAATCCTTAACAAAATCAACGAGTTTTAGCTAAACACACAACATTTTTTAACTTTTTACGATAGTGTCAATCAACTAGAAATTCGAGATATCGGAAAATTCATCCGATAACGTATATCGCGTAAAGCTTCAAAGCACGTGAAATGGATTATTGTATTGTTTTTGTTTTAAGTAATTTTTATGGTGGTATCATACATTATACCGAACAGTAAGCTCAGTAAAATAATTATTTCGACAATTCGTTCGCCGATTCCATTGAAAATAGTCTCATTTTGTATAAGAGAATGGCGTAATAAGTTTTTTTTTTAATATGAACTGTTCCTTTTGCTATCATATTGTTTAAAAATTATAATATTTCACACACATTTTGTTACAATGATAAAGCGTATTGTATTTGCTATACGCATTAATCATTTCATTTCGAAAAGTGGATTTTCAACCCACTCTAGGAACATATTGGGGGTTGGAATTAGTTTTAAAGGTTTTCTAAGAGATGGCGTAACTATCAATAGATCGCATCGGGCACACCTGTGACTATATTCATTTCAAAGCACATTGTCTAAGCTTCATTTTGCAGTATGTGTCATTCCACTGAAGTGTAAACAACATATATTTTTTTCTCTGTGAACATGTCGACTTTCGTTCCAACAAAACGCAATTTGCGGGAAGGTTTACTTTTGTGCTTCCATTTGAAGAAAAAAGCGGTTGAAGCACAACGCACGCTTACTGAGGCTTACGGGGACTATGCTCCATCGATTTCTACTTGTGAGTACTGGTTCCGTCTGTTTAAAAGTGGTGATTTTGATACGGAAGACAAAGAGCGTCCGGGCCAGCCGAACAAGTTTGAAGATGAGGAATTGGAGGCTTTGCTCGATGAAGACCCGTGTCAAACCCTTCAAGAATTGTCAGAATCATTGGGAGTCGACTTATCAACGGTCGGCAAACGCCTAAAGGCCATGGGAATGATTCAAAAGCAAGGAAATTGGGTGCCGTACGAGTTGAAGCCGAGAGACGTTGAACGGCGATTTTGCATGTGCGAACAACTGCTTCAACGGCATAAAAGGAAGAGTTTTTTGCGTCGTATTATCACTGGCGATGAAAAATGGATCCATTACGATAACCCTAAGCGAAAAAAATCGTGGGGACCACCCGGCCATGCATCAACATCGACGGCCAAGCCGAATATTCATGGCGCCAAGCTTATGCTGTGTATTTGGTGGGATCAGAAGGGTGTCGTGTACTATGAGCTGCTAAAACCTAACGAAACCATCACTGGGGAACGCTACCAACAACAATTAATGCAATTGAGCCGAGCTTTAAATGTTAAACGACCGGAATATGCCAAAAGACACGACAAAGTGGTTTTTCAACATGACAACGCACGGCCACATGTTGCAAGAACCGTCAAGGAAACATTGGAGGCGCTGAATTGGGATGTGCTACCCCACCCGCCTTAAAGCCCAGACATAGCCCCTTCCGACTACCACCTATTCAGATCGATGACGCATGGCTTGGCTGAGCAGCGCTTCACTTCTTACGAGGATACCAAAAAATGGGTCGATTCGTGGATTGCCTCAAAAGACGAGTCGTTCTTCCGGCGCGGAATCCATATGCTGCCAGAAAGATGGGAAAATGTTGTAGCTAACGATGGACAATACTTTGAATAATATACATTGTACCGTTGTTTCTAAATAAATGCTCAAAAACCGAAAAAAAAACCTTTAAAATTAATTCCAACCCCCAATACATAAAAGTGCCTTCAAAATTCGTTACAAGTGTGGGTCATACTGAAAAAAATTCTTTCACATAGTAGGCCCAAGAAAACTCCTGTAATAATACTACAATTTTATAATAATGTGTAAAATCTGATGAAAAAGAAGAATAACTGACAAGAGAATAAAATTAACTACCCCAAAAGTTTGTGCTTCGATGGAAATAAAAAAATGCTTGAAAAAATTTATGAAATATTTCTTTGTAACAATATTTGGAAGACATATGCCCATACATGTATTCTTTTATTTTCAGAGAATTTTATGTTTTGTCTTTGGGAAATTTGATATTTTTATTCAAGCCAAATTTTTCCCCATCGATATTTTTAATGTTACGCTGCCGAATGCGAAGATGTTTGATAAAAAATAAGAGTCTAATCAAAACTTCAATGGCCAGTTGAGCCCAGTTCCATCGATTTGCACAGTATAGGCACTTCAACTTACTCAAGCAAAAAACACATGATTTACCTGAACGCTTCCGAGGACAGATTGTCGCTAAATGACTTTGTCTTACAAACTGGAGAGATCTCTCAAGGAAATTGGAAAACCACATTCGTTGAGACAGTTACACTGAATGTATTCTAGTCCCGCTGAGATAATTTGATCTTTTTTTTGTACTATAGGTTTCACTTTCAATTCTCAATATATCCTTGAGCTAAGAAAAAGTCAGGTCGCTAAGTACAAAACTGAAGAGATCTCTCAAGGAATTCGTTGAGACAGTTACACTTAATGTATTTAAGTCCCGCTAAGATAAATTGATATTTTCTTTTGTGCTATAAGTGTCGCTTTCAATTCTCATTATATCCTTGAGCTAAGAAAGTCTGCCTTCGAGCTATTAAATCAAAAAGTTGGTTAATTCTAGACAAAATCTGAGAATTCATAGCCATTAGAATAAGAACAAATTAAAAGGTTTCGAGGAAGATATACTCGTATATTGGCCACCTGCAGACTTTGCTGTGCAGGTCATGTCAAAACATTTTTTGAATAAGCCATCAGTTTTCATTTATTTTCAAACAAACTCTTCAGACAGATTATGCGGGCCGAGAATTTTTTTTACTCAAAAACCAGAAGAAACTTTTCTGAAGCTGGTCATTTTTTTTTTTCTATTATACCATTAGTGGGGTTCAAAAGAACTATTATTCTTCTTCAAAACTATTGTACTACTATTGTAGTCATAGCTTAGGTCGCAGTTGGGCCCATTGTATACCCGAATTACGATTATAATTTCGAAATTTCTATAAGCTTGAAAATAGATTTTGGAAACTTTTGAGCGATATCTTCAAGAGAGTGGAAGAAGTTACATTCGAATGTCTTGAAGCGCCGGTTTGCCAGGCTGGGCACCCACAACGATAATGAAAGACAGGCTCTTCAACGTCAGGATCATTACAACTTGATCTTCTACGTCGGTAGTCCCACTATTGTGCTATAATGACACTAACAAAGATTCTCAGGGTTTGCTTGTCTAATGAGATCATTTTTCGCGTTCTATTAGCATCAGATTCTATTAGCCAGATATTAGCCCAATTTTTACATTTTGAAGGCTAGCGGTTTCATAATCCAAGGTTCAGAGATTACGTCAATTTTAGAGACTTTCCTAGCAAGTTCATCTGCGGTTTCATTGACAATGAAGTCACTATGTTCAGGAATCCAACATACGGTTAGTTTGCATTTCATTCCTATTTCGCATAGTGAAATCACATAACATTAGCTAAATGCTAACTAGATAGGAGATCTTTGAAGCCATAGTCAAATGGGACAGAAATTCAATATGATAAACTTGCAGCTTTTATCCCAGTGATTCTTGACAACTCAATCGAGAAATAAAAGGGAGTATAATGAAAAATTTTGAGTGTCACTTTCAAATAAACTGTGCAGCGAATCCTCCAAGTGCCCAACTATCCACAATTTGAGTATTCACATTAATTGTCGATTGAGTTTTTGCAACACCTTAATGCTTTTAAGATACAAATTGCTGAGCTCACAATCAGTTTAAAGCTACGCGTAATAAAGTGCACGTGCACTAGCGCGCTAACGCATTTTATTACCAATTTGAATTTAACATAACGTGACGTACTAAAACTAAAATTAATTCCACTTAACGGCGTAGCATATTTATTTCACTCTATTTTTTTTAACCGTAACTAATACTTTTGGTCATTTAACTTTTAAAATATCACAATAATAATAATTTATTTATTTTTAATTCTAAATTTAGGGCGCACATTGCTGTGCCGCGAGATGCGCGCTGTTGTAATGCCGTATCTAAACTAAAACCCGCCGATACTCAGGGTACTCATTAGACGCGTTTCGCTGAGTTTTACTTTTTGCCGGCTTAACTTTGAAGCTCTGTTCAGGTTTGTTTATTTTATTTATACTTCAGTTTTTATGTATTTTTTCTTTAACTTTTTTTTTTGTTGCTTCGAGCGCTTCTGAGAGAATCTCAAAATTGGGTTGGTTATGGTATTTTTTTACGCGCTCGCTTCTAAAACTCATTTTATTGCGATTTGCAGCACGCGATGTTATTTTTTTTTTGGTTTTTAAATACATCAGTGCCATTATAATTCAATGTCAATGATTTTTATCTAATTTTCATTAAAGCTGAGAAGTTTGCCAAAAAACGATCTTATGATTTGTATGCTCAATGACAATTTTTATTTTATTTTTAAGTAAGAGAGAGAATAAATGCAGAGAAACGCACGCCTTGTGCCTTTAATTGGCCACGTCTGAGTGAAGCTTTTAAAGCGTAGTATTACTTCAACTATAAGCTGGCATTTTGTTATGCTCAGCTTAGCAATTTACGTTCAGCAAATATCGTTGGTTTGTAAGCTTTTTGTTTTATCACTGATAGGCGGCTACGAATGTGATAGTGTTTCCTCTAACTAAAATGTCACAGTTTAAATTTATAAAAGATTTTGCGCTAATTACACTTGTTTACAAATTAAAAAAAATGCTCAGTGCGACAGTTTTTTTTTAACAAAGAATTGTAAATGTTTTTATGTATTTCAGAATGCCAGCCTAAAAATCACATTGATGATTTAATTTTTAATAGAAAATTAAATTCATATTTAAACATATGGTTGAAGTTGAAGCATATTTTCTGTCCGATTTTGGAGAAATTTTACTCACAATCTAGACCTAGATAGAACTTTACGTGTAGGTCTAACTTTACGTGACCATGTGATCCGAGTTTCGCGGAACAAGCCATGAAAGATATCTCATTTTGCGAGGTTTTTTCGAATGTGAGAGTTGAAAGTGCGTATATTTTTGTTTTTTTTTTTTGTATAGTTTTAAAACATATCTCATTGTTGAAATGTATCTCATGTTACTAACGTTTTCTAAATTTGAAAGTAAGAACCAAAAAAAAAAGTCATCAACTTTTTCCGAAAAATTTTAGGATTTTAGCTCAAATTTGAAGAAAACTTCCGGGGAGGGGGTCCGGAAAAATCTCAGCAAGTCTCACCATGCGGGAGGGGAGATCAATAAAAATCTCACGTCAACTTTTTAATGCAGAGATTATACATTACGAGTATTATAGCAGATTACATTAAAAAATTATACACAAGTCTACGGAAGATGGTCGGACTTATAACTCAAACAGTTTTTGACCGATTGTTTTAAAATTTTGGATGTATATTCAAAACTTTATTCTTTGTGGAAGTTTATTCGTAGAATCTTTTTTATATTGTATAATATTTTTTTATAAACAATTTTCCGGTGAATTTTTTAAATATTTTGAAGTTTCTATTTTAAAAAGCGTCCCATTTTTGAAAGATCAACAAATAACCCTACGTACTTCTCTAGCTATTCATATACATAAGTATACAATCCAATAAAAACTTGTTTATCTTCAAAATTGCAAGTGCTAATAATCTGGCTGCACACCCCTCAAAAAAATGCCTCTTCGGGGAAAGTCTGTACAGCAGCCATTTTGTTCACTATGGCTTTGAAAAAAATTTTTTCTAATGTCTAAATGTTAACTATACAATAAATTCCTTTTTCCAGAATTTCGATTAATTTAATTGTCTCGCTGAAAAAGAAAAACCACTTTGGCAGTATATGCTATAGTTTACAATATGCCTTCACGTGTGCGCTAGCGTCAATTTGAAAAGACAAGTTACATAAATATATTAAAAAATATGTTTGAAAACTCGGATTTTCTTAAAATCGACTTTTTTAACTCTGATCATTAAAGGCTCATAACTTTTTGAGTTTAGAGCTATTTTGGCTTAACAACTGCTTGTTTTATTGCTTGTACAGTCAACTAAATATAAGAATATGGATAGATTTCAACTTTCTGCTCTGTTAAAATAATGTTTTTTTCACATACGTAAGTAGATGTAAAATATTTCACACAGTTTTATTTATAATGTAGCCTATGGAAAAGGATTCTTCGCATTTGTTAACAAACTTTCAATCAATTTAAAGCTATTTTGATAAGTAACCTCAAAGAATTTCCCTTATCTTTAAATTGACATTTTTATTATATCAACCCTATGATATTGCTGGTTAAATTATCTAAGCCTTAGTATAAGTTTGTTCATTATTTTTTGAAGAGAACATTGTAATTCAATTATCACAGCATTACAAATTTGTTATGCCATTTGTATTCGTAATAAATCATAAAAGCAATTACATTACAGCAAGAAATGCTTAAAACAATTTTCTGTAAGTGTAAGTTATCTTTAAATATGCCCCAAAATAGCGACTCTTAACACTTTTCTCAAAATTCTGACGTATGGAAGAAAACTGAATGTGGGGTTTTCCTTGTCTGACCTCAGGGTGTGACCAAAACCTAATTTCTATGACACATTAAGTTCTAAAAAGTTGCAGTAATCAATCCAGCAAAATTATTAGTTATAATGTGGTCAGATGCTTATTTTCCCCCTATAAAATTCTTTATATGGATTCTAGTTGTTTTTGCACCATTATACATTATATGCAGTGTTAAATTTTATAAGTAGCTTTATAGAGGATCTTAATCTTGATTTTCAATAAATTTTTGTCTTCCGACAAGACAGAGTCTGACTTATAACAAAAATGTAACTTAAGTTTTTCTATATTTTTTCATGGGATTCATCATTGCTTTTTTTCACTTTAACTGCGTTATCTCAGAGCCTAGACGGGTTAATCATAAATTTATATGATTTCTTAAATGTAGACCACCAAAAAATATTCATAATCTACAACTTTTACTCGCGCATGCATTCAATATTTTTTTATCTCGAAATCAAACTTCGGTTTCAATATATCAAACCCTTTTGCTTTCATTGCGTTGAAATGTTTGAAACCCTTAGTCTTTTTTAAAAATTTAAAATTTTTTTTATGACTCTATGCAAAATATTTCTTCTCCTAATCTCAGTCCTATTTAAGATTTAGTATAGAAAATATACATAATAACTGCAATAAAAGCACAAAACCTCACCGTCTGTCTGTCTAGCTGTTTGCGAAATTGGTTCACGGACGCGCCTACCGCCCATACAAGAATGGCATTTAAAACGCTATATTGAGAGAGTTTTATTACGTAGTGCAGCCAAATTTTTCGAAAAGCATAGGAAAAACATAGACAAAAAATTGTTCAACTTAATATCAAACAAAAACTTGACAAATGTCGACTAGAGGGCATAGAGCCTCTCATACAAGCAAAAACTTCAAAATGTTATACTGAGAGAATTATTTAAGGTAATGGTACCAAATTTCACATAAGTAGGAATCATTCGAAATTCAAAAAAGTGGCCGTGACACCCTTCATAGAAACAACCCTAAGCCGCTATACTGAGAAAGTTATTTAAAGTAATGAAACCAAATTTCACACAAATACAAAAAATGGTTCCATAAGCTTCAAATTCACGGTACGTATAATCAAATCAACCCGTATGTAGTGTAGTGGAAGAAATTCCCTTTTAATAAAAATTTTAGACTCACGCGAATTTGTCCTATAAACGCGGTGTAGGGGTGTTTAATTTTTGCCGAGGCCATAGGTAACGGCCCTGACTAGTTATCTTATCGAATTATCAAAAAATTCCTGTTAAGAAAATGTTACATTTTGTTACGACAATAATTTTGTCATTCCATAAAAATATCGATACCCAGCAGGAAAAAAATTTTAACAACAAATTTTCGCTATTATTAAAATTTAAAAGAATTTAAAAAAAAATGCAGGGTAAAAATATTTACAATTTATTGGAATTTCAAATAGTATGTGAGAGTTTCTCATCCCATGTGGAAATAAATACTAGCTTAAATTTTTTGGAACATCAACGTGTTGCATCCTTTAAGTATCATAACTTTTGCCCGGGGACCGATTGCTTTAGTAGTACAAATAGTAGTTTTAGCCAGGAATATGAACTGATTTTGAGCCGAACCGGTTTTAAACCAGAAAACCAATTTTTTTACTAATTAACTGAACCATTAACCGAATCGAAATTTTCCACAAGTGTTTGATCCAAACCGAAAACCGAACCACTTTTTGTAATGGTTTGAGTTTCATTCTGACCAATTTTCAATAGACAAATGTTCCTCACTTTATAAAATTTTCAAAGGAATAGAGAAGCATGAGACATAGTTCATAAATAAGTCATTAATTTAATTCAGTGGGGTTTCTCATGCACAACTTTCAGTATCGGCATCATAGTATAAGTTATAGTACAAGGCAAACATTTTAATAATAAACAATGCAGGCTTGTGACCACGGTTATGGGTATTTGAGACATATTTCGAGATGGTGAACCTTCGAGCTTAGTTGCCTGGTGAAATATGTAGTGCTGAAAAGTAATTTTCCGAAAGAATTTACATTCAAATAGCACATATTTTGTATAAAATAGGCGCACATTTTTCCTTGTGGCTAGGAAACTCCCAACTTAAATAATTCCCTCAAATGGCAGTTGCCGCATACTCGTCAATTTCTGCTCATTTTTTCAATCCTGATCACTTTTCGTCTGAGTATTGAAGTTGTCATATTTTACGCAGGTATAAAGATTCATTACATTCCATTGGAAAATTCTCTGGATAAGTTAGTTTAAGCTAAAGGTAGGCGACACGCCTACTTTTATCATTCTGTGTACCTTTTTGCTTAAATTATACGTTTGTCATCTTGTATTCTTGTACAAAGTATCATTCCAATCTAAGGACAAACTTTAGATACGGTTACTTGTTTACTCTAAGTTTTTGCTTGTACGAGTGGAGCCACTTTTTACCCTTATCCAAAGTTGCTTGCTATTACTTCTATGGAAGGTGACTCTCCCACTTTTCCAATTCCGCCCACTTTTCATTTAAGTGGTGCTTTTATTATTTTGCTTCCTAAGTTGTATTATATTCAGTTAGGAAATCATCTAAGTAAATACGATATCTTAGAGTTTTTTCTACAGTAACAGCAACGCTAACAAAACCCAATTCAGCTCATGTTTATGTCACATAGCGACAATGTGTCTAGGAATACTGTAGTCCATTGCTTAGCTTTTGAAATTGAGAACTATTTAATGCTTTGTGGGCAGTGCCATGCCCCTTAGGAATCTTATTTCTCAAATACATCTATCTTATGTTAGGTTTCTGTTAGAAGAAACTTGTAGATAAGTTAGAAAAACTGTAGGGTAACTACAAACGAAAGCATGAAAACTTTCGTTTATTTTGTTCATAAATCAACTCAAAATTGTATTCCTTGTGGGTAGAGAGATGTTTTCAATGACATCATGCACAAACAGAAGCATGGCGGAAATACGTAAAACTGTCGATATCTCAAAATTTGCTAGATAACAACATAAAATCAATATACTAGCCATATGAAATATGAAATTGTTATAACCGCCTATTGACAATTGAAAACAGACCGATAAAGTTGGCGTCGAAATTTTGCTTGTAAAGATAAACGCCGTATAGCAAAAAGCTTTTTTTATAATTTCTGTGATAAGAATTATCATTAGTTGGAATCGTTAAAGTGATGATACCTTAACCAAATATAACAAATTAGTCATGAAATATTTTTTTAAAAAAAGGTGGTGATTTTCTTATTTAACAACCCTAGTTTTTAATAAAAAAAAATAAAACTTTAAGCACTCAAAGACTTAATACTCAAAGACTTACCCTTCTGCCACAAATTTTATTTAGGAACTCTTCCATATTGCACGCTGTATCTTTTTTGTTTTTTTTTTTTTTGTTTTTTGATTAAAAGATATTTTTATATAGAATTCAACACTTTCGATTTTTTCTATAACTATTTAGGCATTATTATGGCTTATAGTTTTATACATTCACTTCACATTTATTATGACTTACTTAGCCTATATATGATATGTTGATAACTTTTTTCAGTCCAATTGTACACTAATCCACTAGTTCAACGCACAAGCGACTGATACGCTCCGGAAAGTTAACAAAAAAACTTAGCCAACAATTTCAGTAACACCAATCAACAAACTTCGTTATCAACGTCAAATTAATGAAGAAATGGAATTAATTGAATTTTTTCAACTTCTGTCTTTCTACTTCCAATTAGTTTTAGTAGCGACATTTAAAATTAAAAATCTTATCAAAAATACAAAAAAAACAAGAGACCACCAATTCATAGCCAATAATTATCACTGATCAATGCGTATCCGTATCGTTGAAGGGTTTAAAAGCTCCTCGTATTGTTAACTAACATGAGTACCCATGACAATTCTACAGCCGATAATACGAAAAAGGTGCAAAATGGTATAAAGCTCCCATTGTCATTGTTGTTGCTTTCGCATTACCTGTTGTCATTGGTTACCGATAACACTGACGCTATTCGGTTTTTGCCCTTATCAAATCTACTTATCTTGTGATAAAAATGGTAAAAAAAAATTGCGCTTTAGTTGCGTTTAAAGTTTTGGCGTATGAGACTTTGTTTGGAAGTTTAAGGTAAGAGCTTTAGTTTAAAAAAAAATTGAATGAAACGAGCTGTGGCGGGATATGATCGCAACGTTTTAAAGTAAAAAAAAATGTGAGATTATGTACGGACAACAGTTAGTACGTTTCGCTGCCTTTATTGCTTTTCCTCAATATATTTATTACTTTCTATTACTATCTTATTTTGTTTCACTATATTTGACTCTCTATCTTTTCGCCTCTATATCAATTTCCTTACATTTTTTGATTAAAGTCCGAAGTTTTTTTCTTTTTTCTTTTTGTTTTTATACTAAATTTGATTAAGTTTTTATAAAGTTTTTTTGAAGGTTATGCTCCTATGAGGAGTACCACGCCCACTTGATTAAACTTATTCAGCTTTCGTTCCAAAATTATTTTTGCACGTAGTGCTTTCATTACATTCCCTTGAATAGCATTGTTCTTGCCTCATACCAGAGTATATTCTCTAAGGAAACTTTAATAAAATGCCTTCTATCATTTTGATTAGTATACTTGTACTGAGTTTTGTATGTTGTTTTCTCTCTTATGGGAGGGGCCACGTCTATTTTACCAAACCTGTCCGCATTTTGTTCAAAAAGTATTTCTGTCACATAGTATTTTTGCCTCGATTTTCGTTGCATACCCTCATAAAACTTTTGTGATATGATAATCTTATGGTTTTGTGCTTTTAAAGGACCCATCATTTTGTCCAAAAAAATGTCCCATGATGTAGTGCGCTTATTCTGAATTCCGTAATACTCTAATATGATATCTTCGTGATATGATAGGTTTAAGATTTCGGCTTTTATGGATGGAGTTATCTCGACTTGTGTAAACACATCCATCTTACCTCCAAAAAGTGCTTTAGCTATATAGTTATTTATTCTCAAGTTGTCATTATGTACATTCTCTTGGGATATTTTCTTGATATGATAATTTAAAATTCTTGAAAACGAGGCAACACACCCACTTTTCGCCTGAATAATACCTTTGTTATTTTTTATCTCAACACAAAGTTTCAATACATGTATTTAGAAACTCTCAGGATATATTTTTAAATTTTTACTTGTATGGAAATTGTCACGTTCACTTATCCAATCCCACCCACTTTTTGTTCAGCCTGCGATATTGTGCATCACCTTATGGCCATATATAAAGTTTCCCTGCAACCCTTTGTACAGTTTTTAAAAAATATGAATTGAAATTTGAAATTGAAAGTGCAACGCTTCTTAGGTTTCCCAGAATATTTTTTAATGCATCTTACGTTCCAAATTTTATGTTTTAGAGATAAGCATTTGTCCTGTGTGCTAATTTCCAGTAAGGAACAAAAGTCGTTTTGATAAGAAAAAATTAATTTATCCTTACTGGATATGGACATAGTATGCAAATTACTGGTACTTTATGCGAAAATGACACACATATGCAAGTAAATTTTGGAAAGAAAAAATAATCCTACCGGTGTAAGAAATTGAAAGATAGACTTAAATGTAATTTTAGATCTTAAACTCTTTAAGCATATGCGGCTTGGATTATCACACCTTAAACGTTAGACCTGTGACACCCTTTAACTCTATGCTCTACCTTTCGGTTATTTGTGTTTTTTTTTTTCATTACTTTCGTTGTGATTAAAGAAATTAATTTTTTAAATTTATAAAAATATTGAAAAGATAATTTTCACAATTTAATTGCATTTTTGTTTATGCACATAGATAACATAGTGCTATCTTTGTGTAGGCCATAAACTTATGATCAATAAGTAAATGCCATCAATCAACATAGCATTACTCATCAAACTACGTATGTATGTACATTAGGGTGGCTGTTATTTCCCAAATTAAAGAATTATGGGTAGGGTCAAATCAATTTCGGAAATACAATTGAATAAAGAATTTTTCGCGATAATAGCAGCGTTACTTAGCCATTCCGTTTTTAACGAATAGAAGGGGGTGTGGCAGATATAGAACAGTATAGAACAGTGAATGAAACTCGGTACACAGACACACCTGTACGAAACCAGTTTTTATACACACCTACCGTCCATACAAATAATATCATTGTTATATTGAGAGAGAGTTATGTGACTCAGTGTAACAAAATTTCACAAAAATACTAAGGGTAACTTGGATAAGCACTCAACTAAAGGTACGAAAGCTTCGACAAAAGGGCGTGGTACTTCCCACACAAGCAAAAACTTCAAATCGCTGTACTGAGAAAATTATTTAAAAATTTCACACAAATGGTAAGAGTTCTTCGGAAAAACTCTGGACAAGAGCTTGGCGAATTTCTTTAAGTGGGCGTGGCACCAGCCCAAGAAACAGAAACTGAAAACGCTATACTGAGAGGATTGCTTAAAGTTATGAAACCAAATCGAATTTATTACAAATACTGTTCGGCTTTATAGCACGATTTTATGGCCTATTAAATTATCTTTGAAATGCCGTTTTAGCCAGTATACTAAATATTCGAATTTGGAAACTTTCTTTGAAAAAGACTTATCTGTGCATTTTTGATTTTCAAAAAAATTATACGTTTTCTATGTTGAATGTAAAAAAACATTATGTTTGCAAACTCCATGCATTTATTTTAGAGACTCGAGAAGTTATTTTCACTTTATAAACGTTAAACTCTATCTTTCCTCTTCAAAATGGATCTTTGAAGCCTCTTTAAATATATTTTTATATGTACATTAGGGTGATTCAATTTTGTTTCTTTTTTTATTTCATGAAAGAAAAATTCTATGATTTATATGGTTAAAAATACATTATTAGACAGTTTCGTGTATATCTCGTGACAAAAAAATCTTAAACGAACCAACGGACCAAGACCATCAAAAATAACATAAAACTTCTAACAAAAAAAAACATTTTCATATTTCTCATTCTTATAAATTCTGAAAGCAAATATGTATACTGACGCTATTTTTTGCGAAAAACTTAAGATATTCTATAGAAACAATAACAAACTAACCCCAAAATCAGATATTGCTTTTACTGAAGTTTATCACTTCGTGATATGTACAAACATATATGTAGTAATATTATCCAAATATTCTTTATTCTTAATAAATATTTTTATAAGCTGACAACTATCATCGGCGTAGTTTTGAAACTATATACTTATGGTAAAAACTTACCATGTTTTCATATATCCAAGATGATGAAATAAGTATTCAATTTGACCAAATACACAGGACTATAACTTTTTGTTTTATTCTTAATCTTTTCACTTAAATTTTTTTACAATTCTTGATATTTTCAATTATTAAAATCAAAACACAAACATATTTTTGCACCGACACTGGAAGTTAAGGGAATATTTTCGATACAAGACAAGATTTTTTCAATATTATCTTTAAGACTTCATGCACATACATATATCAACATTTCTGACAGCGAATTCGAGAACGCCACATGAAAATGGCACTGTAAATAAAGGAGTCTTCCAGTCTCCTACTACCGCCACTGCTACCCGAGCTAAGAAAATTTCGCTCCTCGAA
Organism: Tricholauxania praeusta; assembly: GCA_949775025.1. Lineage (NCBI taxonomy): Eukaryota > Metazoa > Arthropoda > Insecta > Diptera > Lauxaniidae > Tricholauxania > Tricholauxania praeusta. The sequence goes on from OX459028.1 coordinate 150,529,593, forward strand.
AATTGCGTTCTATAGATAAACTGTCGAAGTTGTCGAACTTGAGACCGTTAGTTGTTACTGATGGTGATTCGTTAGTCAGGGGCAGCCATTGACACGCAAACACCATCGAGAATCGCCATTATTTTAATCCGTCGATCGGTTAACAACTACAAACACAATAATCACAAATACACCACTATGTTAATAAAATCGCACCAGTTAAATTCGCACTTGACGAAAACTTTGTCATTCGATGTTTGTTGTGAAACGCTTGCGTTCTATACCGTACGTTGTTCCATTGATGAAGAACGCGAAGCGAAATAAATGACAACTCGCAAGTTGCAAACAACTTCGTTACCTGCCCGATGTTCTGTAGATATAACTTTAAGATATTAATTTTGTTGTTGGCGGTTGGCGTGTTCCACCAATCCTACAGCCCACCCACCTGTCGAGCCATCAAACCTTTGCAAAATCCTGCTAGAAATTGTGATAAGAATTCGTTATCAATGACTGATGAGAGAGCGGCACATACTCGTAATTGGCCATAGAGTGTGTCGCTCTCTTGCGACGACTGCGAGTGGATATTATTTATGATCTTCGATTGTTGTTGTTTTTTACGCAAAGTCACTGAGAAAACCCGTAAAAGTATTGCTGCAACAGTAAATTTTGAATGCTACTACTGCGACGACGATATATTGCAAACGGGGGATTTTCTTAACGATAGATCTTTTGATATTCTGTCTAGTGGCTATCCAACAAAAAATTTTCAATTTAATTCAGCTTAAATGGACAAACGACACAGAAACGTTTGAAGATTTCGAAAATATATTACGAAAATACTGATTTTCAGAGATCATTTAACAATATATGTACCTATGTACATTAGGGCGGGTCGATTCATTTTCGCAAAAATGGTATAGCAAAATCGCAATATACAATAAATTCTAAGAAAATTCGATTAGAAAACAATCGATTTTCGACACAGTGAAGAAAAGAGCTTATAGAAAACTAGAATACGGTAGGCAGCGGGGCGAAGTGGTTAAGACTGTGGACTCATACTTATGTAGCTCACAGTGCGTGGATTCGATACTCGTCAATGTAAATGTTTTTTTTTTTTTTTGACCATCAAAAAAGAAGGTCGTCAAATCAAAATCGTTGTCTTGCTTTCGACGCAAGGAATCTGCATTTTTTTTCGCGAGCCACTTTCGCTTTATCCATGACAGTAAGTTCCCCATTTTCGTCCTTAAAAAACGCAGTAACCAAACAAGAAGTGACTCTGTCTGAGACAGAGAGCACATCATGGGAAAATTAAAATCATCATATTTTGCACAATAAATCCTTTTTCTTGGCTGTCATGCGGTTGGTGTCGCGAAGTCAATGTCCGATTCAATATCCATGTGCGAAGAGGTAGGCTTATAAGTGAGGTCGTGACTTGCTGGCAGCAATGTTGAGTGTTGGTCGACAGTGTTTCAAACATATTAGCCTAGGGGATGATTGCCTACTGTGAAAATTCGAAATATCAGCTTACTTTGCTGTGTATTTATTTCACTAGAATGGTTTTTAAAGAAAATTCATAAGCAAATTTTGAGGTCGATTTGCGCGGAACTGGGATTGATTTTAGGGCCATGGTTTCTAAGGGAAATTTTCTTAGAATTTTCCATAGATTACGATTTTGCTATACCATTTTTGTTTTTTTTTTTTTTTTTATCCATATAAATCAATGTACATTAGGGTTGCCAACACGGACTGTTGTCTGACCCGGAGATTCAATTAGGGGGGTGGCTGAAATTCTATTAACCTTCCGTTACTAACATGCGGTCTCACAGACGGAACACTTACTTAAAGCTTTATGAATACAAAAGTTAAGCTTTCAGACCTTCCGCTTCTTGTATACCTTTCGGTTGACCAATACTCTTGTTGTTGGCGGTGCAAGCAGATCGTTGCTAGTTTGTGTTTTGTTCTTTTTTTAGTGGTTTTTGTCGGTGGAACCGGGAACCCCTGAGTGAATATCAAAAGTATGGATGTCATAAGAAAGATAATTTAATGGCCTGAAATTTTGACTAATTATTTTTTTAGCAAAACGTTATTTTTTCAAAAAAATGTGTTAAAAATTTATACTTTTTAGCATGATAGGAATGCTTCATTATTTTGCTTTAAATTGATGTACAATTTGCATATATTTTTTTTAATTTTACCAAGTTTTTTAAAAATGTTATTGGTAAAATTTCAGAAAAATTTTCATGTATCCAAAACTATAGGCTAAATTTCAAAACTAGTATAGTAGGAAATTCAATTATCTTTCTTATGACATCCATATTTTTAATATCCATTCAGGGGCTCCCAACTCATACCGCTTTTTATAAAAGCTATGCACTTCCTCTTCAAAACACGCTTGGAATCATATCGATATATTTTTTTTCAAATTTTTCATACAAATTTACACACAAAAGTTTGTATGCAGACCTATATAATAATTTTCAATTTAGGATACTTTGAAAAGCAAAAAAGATATCGATATAATTCCGAGTGAGTTTTCAAGAGGAAGAGTAGTTCTTTCGAAATTCATTAATGGATTCATAAAAAAAAATATATTTCTATATGAATTTGCCCAAGATATCTCGAAAAATCGTGATTTTCGCACTTTTAGGTTAGAATATCTCGAAAACCGGAGCTATTTGAGAAATTCTAAGCTTGGATTCGAGTTCAGCGCGTCAAAACCTTCGGATAAGTAAGGCAACAAAATCATTGTTGCCCTGTGTTATTTTATAGTTTGTGTTTTTTTTCGTTTTTTTTTTCTTTGAATTTATCAGAATTTGATATTCGGGAAAACTGCTGACTTAGATTCGATTTTTTTTGTTGCGGTCGACAAAAATGATATTCAACCCGGAGGGATTGACTTTGAACCCGGAGACCCGGAAATCATACTCAAAACCTTGAGTCTCCGGGCGAAACCCTGAGTGTTGGCATCCCTAATGTACATACTATGTACATTGAGGTGGTTCTTATTTGAATTTTTTGTAAAAATCAAATGCGACGCCCCCCCAATTGGTTCGAAATAGAATAAAGGTATTTTAAGTATTTTTCAAATTTTTATCTTTAACCCATACTGACTCTATTTTAATGTGAAATTTGGCATAAGCCATCACTTTTAGTTATTGACGAGTATCGTAAAAAATTTACGCATGTAAACAAAAAAACACGAGTGACTGATAATGACGCATTCACAACAGCCGTTGGAAACGTTTCATTAAGGACTTGCGTTAGTAAAAAAGTTTTAATTTCAGGTTTATACTGTAAGGACATGGGACAGAGGAAAATCAGTCACTCATTTGTTTCGCCATACATAAAGCAGAGCATGAGACCGCTATGAGAGAAACGAACTGCCATAGCCCCTCAATAAAATAATACCAAATTTCAACCAAACTTTTCCTTAGGTAGAAATTGTTCAAATAATTTGACCAAGAGTGTAACTAAAAATTTAACTAAATAAGTACAGGAACACATTTTTTTAGATGTTTAATTTGCTGCAAAAACACAGGCTTGCAGGTCTTATTTGATCTCCAGAGAAACCACCTAGCACCGACCACGAGAAGTGGCAGCAAAGCGTGTGCCACCCTAAGCCCAGATAGCGTTAGTTATCAGATATCATAATAGTCATTCGGCATTGTTTAAGTATCTTGCAGTTGTTGCGGTTGCAGCTGTAAGTAGCAACACATCATTATCAGTCCATTATGTCCGGGTTCCGAAATTTTGGCAAATGTATGGCTTAGAAACTATGTTGTTTCTTACTGCCTCAATTTTAATGGACAGGGAGTCTAAAACTTGAACAAAATATGATAATTTAATACTTTGTATGTTCATAAAACAAACTAACAAGATAAGTGTAAACGTTTCATATGTGCATTGTTGTTCAAGAGAACGGTTCCTTAACATTATATTAGAACCGCAATTTCATCAGAAAATATTTAACCACCTTTCTCAATAATGCAATGTTAGATATTTAAATATTGCTATACACAATTTTCAACACAATACTTCAAATAAATGAAATCGGTGCTCACACAATCTTAAGATAACTTAAGCAAATACAATAAAAATTAGCTTGTATGTAGTAATAAAACTGTGAGGTTCAAGCTCTATTACGAGTACATGCATAGAATAAAAATATTTATATTTTGATAAATATTTATATTATAAAATATAAAAAGGAGCAGCAATATATCACTATCCACATAGGAAAATATTATGTCGTTAAGAAATAGTTCAAGATAATCAAAATAATACAATCATGTCTATGAGGAAATGCGATTTCACAATTTTAAACGATTTTGAAAGAGAATTAAAATAAAGTCAACAAAATTTTAGTGATTTTAAACTTATATTGGGTAGATAAAAATGTTTATTGGCGAGGCAATCTTTATTTTATAAACGCAGCGTACAAAATTAGAACTATAACTCTGGAACTGAAGATTGGATATTTGAATACAATTTTATATATTCAGAAAATAAGTCTGCACTCTACATAAATAGTCATAATTTCTTACTATCTTTTTATTTATTAAATTCCTAAGTACTGATGCATGTACATCACGCTAGTAGCAGTCAATGTGCAGTTAATCTCTTTTTAACCGCCGCTATTAAACAGAGTGTTAAACAGTTGTATAGTGCGCTTTGCAATGAACTGTAAAAAAAAAGGTATATAAATTGTTTGTTGCTATTGTTAATTAAATTTTTATATACCAATAAATTCAGATACCGGATCGTTGTCTCCTTCTCCGCGCATTGTGCCTGTTATTTCCTCATTTTCTACCATAGGTAAAAATAATTGCACAAACTCTGGCGAATATGGATGTGTTATGGTCTCTAATACTTCGGTAACAAAATAGCGTATCAGCGATATGTCTGTATCACCTTTGGCACAGCATTGTTTGATATATTTAACAACGGGCACAACGCAACCACGTGTCAATAAATTGACCATACGATCTAAAAGCATTTTTTTCATTTCTAATTGGACTAAAATTTCCAATTCATCTTGTTTGGATTCAAAAAGGCGTATAAGCAAGCGTAAGATCTGTTGATGCAATGTGGGATGTACGGCGGCAACTTCATCTAGAATTGCTAAATGCGTGGGACAACTATCTGTGGAAAGCTTAAAATATGAAGGCTCCGTAACAGTGTTTTCAATCCAGCGTATGACACCGACGCCAACAACGGGGTATCTGAAAAAAGAAACCATTTGAAATGTGAACTAAAATTGTTTATTACTTTAAATTATGTATACTTGATGCAATTATATAGAGTTTGCAATTCAGCTATTAATTCCGTAGACCCTTTATTTACATTGCAGATAGCATGGACTTTTTCGATAGCTTGTATTGTGCTTTTTAACTCATCCTTGTTCAGAATACGTTCTGTCATGGGACGTTTTTTCGCTGGCGTATCTACCACAGAGGCAGCATATGCTAGTAGGTGTATATACTTGGATTTGTGTTCAGGATTGATTTTCACGCCAGCCTTAAAGAGTGAATCCACCAGCAGCTCCAGAAATTGTGGATTTCGTATGAGATCTATTGGTGGCGGATCTGCAGCGGAGTAGGTGCGAAAAAGTACAGTAATATCAGCAGGATTAAGCGTATTGCGTGATAGCATCGAAGAGAGCCCTTGACAGGCTTGTGGATACGCCGCAGAGTTGTTGAGTGCCATAGTGATAGGTGTGACATTTTGATTGCTGTTAAAAAAAAATTTATTACTGGAACATAAAATTATAATATCGCACGAAAAATTATGTCTTAATTAAATTCAATAAAAAAATTAAGCCTTGGGTATACACTTTTCAAGCATAAAACTAAAAAAAGGCGATACCCACAAACATTTTTATGATTATATGATTGATATTGTTATGAGTTATCCCAAAACAGGTTCGGTTAGAAAAAGACAAAAAGAACTCACTTAAGCAGTGCATATTTCGTAATTTCTTGCGATAATCGCTTCATGTTGAAGCCACCTTTTGGTTCCTGACTGAGGACCTGAACCAACACTTGCGAATAGACATAAGTATGCTGACCATGACAGACCATTCGTGCACATTCCTGTATAGAGCCCTGTATATCTTCTGGGTTATTGAGGAATTTCGTTATGGATGTCTTTAATACGCGCGAGAATACTTCAATTTGTTGAGCTGCAGTGGATATTGAGGTGATTTCACTTTGAAACCCTGCATCCGAAATAAGTTTTATGGTAAAGTTCAACATCAAACAATCAGGATATTCCTCTGCTAGACGATATATGAGTGAACGCCACGTATGATGATCAATCATTTCTGTCAACCAATCAGGTGTCTCACCTTCCTCGGTGAAAATCGTATCAGCCTTCTTGGGATCGAATGTTTTCAATATCATATCTTTTAAATGATTCTCTACCATTGCTTGTACATCGGTTACTTTCACACCAGCGAGTATAAGCCATTCAGCAAGTAAATTCGCCATTTGTGCTACAGCTTTGTAATTTTCTGAGAGCATTGTAATCACTTCCTCCGGGGAACCACCTGATTGAAAATAACGTTTCAATTGTGTAAAAATTCCCGGTTCCATGATATAATCTGGTGTAAGAAATTTCTCCAAGCATTCTTGTATTGTTTCCTGTGGATTATCTTCAGGCATTTCCTAAAGTTTTTTTTAAACTTTATTAAAGAAATAATAGATTGTTTATCTTATTCACCTCATCTTCCCCAGCTGCTTTTTGGCGTCCTTGCCAGCCGCCATCTTCATATTCGATTTCCATATTCATGTGTTGTCTTTGCTGGTTTGTTATTTATAAAAAGGTAATTGTATTTTTATAAAAAAGAAATAATTTACTCGAGGTAAACAAAAAGTTTATAAAACTGCAAAACAAATTGACACTTTGGCTTTACGCATAAAATAGATGTTTGATGTAGAAAAGAAAACGTCAAAGCATTGTCAAAACTGAACGACCAGGGCTGCTGCATAAAAGCACAACCAGTGTTGTAGAAACGACAGAGCATATGTCAATTATTGGAGTAGAAAAATTAAGTTTATCTAAGTATTGCAAGAAAATAAGAGTTTAGAAGGATTTACTGGAAACATTTTGATAGCTTTCAAAATATCCTCAAAAAACCCTAATTATGTTGAAGTTTTTTGAGTTTCCCACAACCAGGCTTTTGAATTAGAAGGCACTGGAAGGTCAGTCCTGAGGATTTTTGTGCCCTTCAAGACTATCAAAGCTGTTAATTCTCTTTATTTGCTTGAGAATTATAAAACTTTTTTGGCAAAGTTGCACCTTCTGAAGCTGGTGACTCTTAACGTGAAAAGCTTTTATGTAAATTAGCATTTTTAAGCTATCCGATACTTTCAAAAATGCTCTCTTTTGTATCCCAAAAGTTTATCGATTTTTATTTAGAATTACTATCATTATTTATTATTATTACATATATTTTATTATTTAAAATAAATGATTTACATTTAATTAAATTTTTTTTTTAACATTGTTGCCGAAATATTTTCGTTATTAAAAAATTTTGATTTTTCGTCCACAACATCATGTTGCAATATTTTGTTACAAAAAATTCTTCAATGTATCGATTTATTTACTATAAAAATTTGCAGTTTCTTATCCCATTTTTTTACATATAAAAAGAAATGTTTGCCTTATAAGTAAATTTTAATTTACAACTACCAATAATCGTACATTCCAAAATTCGGTTTTGAATATGTCACCATTGTTATTAGACAAACACACCCACTAGTCATCCAATAAAAAGAGCAACATTTTTCAATTACATTACAAAAATTATATAAAAATGAACAAAAACTTGACTAGATATTATAATGAATTAAATAAATAAAGCTTAATATTAGGGCAAGACGCAAAATTTTAAGTCTTACAAATGGTTTCACCTAAAACATAATAAATAATATTGTAGTTTAAAAAAAAAATTCGAAAAGGTCTCTGTGTTGCATTTTGTTTTTAAAAACTGCTCATTTTTGTTTTTCTTTCATTTTTTTAATTAATTTTTTACTGAATCGGTCTTTTCTTTGGTCTCAATTTTATCGAAGATACTGCATTTTCAGTTAGTCTTCTTTACGTCTTTACTTTCTCCCTCTTTTGCTTGTCCACGTCCCAAAATCTTAGCCAAACTGTCCCAAATGCCACCGAAGAAAATGGCACAACATAGATTTTCAAATGGCAAGAACGGATCGTGAATACCCAGCAAGATTGAGGAAAGCTTAAAGTAAACAAGGAAGATCACAATACCAAAGTAAACCAGAGCATGTGGTGCTGAAATCCAATCAGTTTTCTTGTCTAGCACAAAAATTATAGATGCAACCAAAGATGCCTTAGTGTAGCTAAAAATTATTGGAAATAAGAAATTAGTAAGAATTCTTTCAAACTCCCAAATTATGTTTATACATACAATGAGGGTTGCATGAATTCCATAGCTGTCGGTGTCCAAGCACCACGAATTAAACGCTCCAACAACTTTGTAAAACCAGCACCATTGCCCTTAAGTGTACCAATAATAATCATAATGATCCATGCATTTGGATACAATTTAGCCGCATGCGACACACCGTCATAAACTTTTTTTGCGCGATAAATTTCTTTCATTGCACTTGCAACCAGTTTAATAGGCAGGAATTTCCCAACTTTATAGCCAATATCAAATGGAGTGTAGAACACAATGTACCTTTAGTAAGAAAATATAAAAATTAAATAAATCTGGAAAATATACAAAAAGATGTAGAAAGATTTAAGCAACAATCGTTTTATGCAGTTGAAAATATGTTAGGTCCTTCCTGATAAAGCCTAATTAGAGTGCGAAAAGCCGTTTTCGAGAAAATCAATCGTTTGCATCTTTAACGGTAAGCCCGCTTTTGTTACACTATGTGGATTTTATCAGAGAGGCTCACATATATATGTACATACACATTCTGACAAAAAATGTCTTATGTCAGAAAAAGAAAACTTTGCTGCTCAAGATTTTCTGAAAAAATTTAAGTCTCCAGCCCATTACTAAAATTTTTTTACAAATACTCACCATACTATTGTTCCTACCAAAAGCTGTGGTGTATTTTTAAGTGGTGACAAAATCGGCTCCCCCAATAGACCATTGGCTACCATGCCACCGGAAAATATTACCAACATTGTTGATAACCAACAGGCTAACGGGTGCTTTCTTGAAAATGATTGCGCATTAGTGCCTAAATCTTCTCTCACAGCAAGTGCGGCTAATAAGCTATGTGCTATGTCAAAGTAAGGAAACATCTTCAGTTTTATGACCTGATTGGCCATATCCAGAAAAGCTTCAGGATCCATGGTGACTATTTGTTGCTTACTGTTTCTTAGAACGAGCGATTAACTGACTGTATGAACAAAGTAAAATATTTTTTAAGATTACAATTAATCTAACAAAACTAAACAAAAAATTACATTGTCACATAAAAAACAGCTTAAATTAATTGACACATTATTTGCATACCACAGTCGTGTACTGCTTACAACAATTACAAGAAGAAAAAAAACTGGCCGACGAAAATCTTGGCACGATATTTGGTTTAATATTGGCAATATCTAACTCAATGTTTTTTTTTTTTAATATACACGTACACTATTCAAAGGATCAATGGCGCATGGTCATAGAGCTGCACATTTGAGTAATGTAAGGTCTAAATTAAAATTATTTTCATATAAGAGTTTTAATTTCTACTTAAACTTTGACAGAGAATGTATGAAATAAACTTTTAACAAGGAGGTTTTGAGTATATTCCTATGTAGATCTATTACCATGCGCCAATAGACTTTACATTGCGAAATTAAAAACAATGAATCAATTAAAAACGATGAATTTTTTGATTTATAATTCCAATACAAGCCAGTCACTCGTTTCTGTTACTCTTCGCAATCGCAATAATGATAATTGATTTTCTCAATCTTACGTAAATTTGACTTTATTTTTATGTATCATTATCTGTGTTCAAATATGCATGAGTATTTCAAATATTTGACGGCAGTAAAATCGAGTTTCCCGTACTTAAAGTTATAGAAACGAGCTACAGATGTATACCAAATGAAAGTTTTAAACATAAAACTAAAATTTTAATGTGGCAACAAAGCTCTAAAGCGATGGGAAATAAACTATCTGACTAGGTTTACCATCTGACTGGCTGCTTTTGACCGTTTTCTATCAAAACAGTTCTTACGACGTTGTTGGTCCCCAAGAATAATAATTATAATTAAAGGATATGTAAAGTATCATTCATAATGAATAAGTCAGTTTCATACGTTTTGAAGTATTTTTTACGACATAAGCCTCGATTCTTTGGTTGATATATGTAAGGTCTTCTATCTCGGATTTCGGATATGCTGTATAATACAATATATTTATTTGACTTTACACATTAAGGGTGTCTAGAGAGTGTAAACCAGTAATAAATCTTCATCAGTAAAAAAAAATTGTTCGTACCACATTAATTTGCTGCCATCAACTTTATCAAATCTATGGTAAAAAATACCAAATATCTCATTTATTCTTAAATTGTAATATGTATGTATATTAGACATGTTCAAAATAACCTCATGTTCTAGGATTCTTTGGGAACGCTTAAAATTCAATATCATCTCATTTATTTTTTCAAGCGATCTTCATGTAGTGGCAATAACAATTTCTAATAATAGTGTATTAAGGTGAATATAGTGAAATAGCAAAGGATTTGAACTGTTACGCAAGAAAGACCGAAGCTCTACTTGCGCAGAAATCATGGGACAAAGGTGTTTTCGGTACTTCCTTATGTGTACAACAGTAAAATTAAAAAAAAGTTAAGTAAAATATAATTTCAAGTAAAAGTCCAATTTTCTTCATTTCTTTACTGAAATTTCGAAAATAAAAATCTTACAGCAACCTTAGAAAATTTTGTTTGATTGAGGATATACTCGAAAATGAGTAAATTTTCGAATTTAAGGCATTCCCGAAGAATTCTAGAACATGAATTTATTTTGAACATGTCTAATGTACATACATACCTTAAGAGCTAATCATTTCTGTGTTCTGTAAAGCTGTAGATCCATTAAAGAGAAATAACTTTGTCAAAGGCCCAATCCCAAAACTTCTTATGGTTTATGAGTTCGGTTAGCTAAATAAGCTCTAACTCATTAACTTTTATCTTTGAAAAATCGCTTATTCGATCTAAAGTAGCACAATGCTTTGGTAGTAACATCTGGTAGATGTATCACATATATCATACCAGATATATCACAATAATTTAATTTTAATTTTTTCCATATTTAGCGAACAACTTTTCAAAGAAACAATTCATCTTCCACAAACAGACCATCTTCTGTGTATACTAAATTCAGCGAATTTGTGTGCTAAAAAAGATGTATCCACTCATTGCGGCAAATTATGTTGACACTCGAATTATTTACGGAATTCCCATCAGCGTTGCTGTCTTACGATCAGGACGATCCTGATCCACAGTCACCATGATCAGTAAAGTGTTTCGAATAAATGGAATGAGCATACCGCATAAATGCAATTGCACAGAAAAGCGGGCTGTCCTTTGCGGGCAGAGTTTTTTCCAAGACAGGTGGAGCACATTAGTTCTTCGCCGCAGGCCAATTGTTGACGCGCGCCATTGCTCCTATGAAGCTTGTTCTTATGAAGGTTTTAGTTCACCTGAAAAGCAATTTTCAGGACCTAAGCGAACTTCAGTAAAACAGATATCTGGCCTGAAACTAGAAGATCTTATGACTTTTGTAGCTTGTGTCGAAGTGCCCTGTAATAAGTAGCACATGATTTTCGCTGCTTATTAGATCTGGCAAAATTCAAATTGTTAAAACCCACTTTTCAGTACTTTTTTCCATATTGAGATTCTCCGAATTGATGTCATTCTTCTTTGAATTGTGAAGTTCTCAACGTAAAATCTAGGCACAATGTATTTGAGTTAGAAATATTGTAATCTTGAAACTTTTCAGATAACGAGATTTCTTGTTTGAAAGCGAGATTTTTTACAAGGCGATCAAATGTGCCTTGGATAAATAATTGGTGAGCTAAGCGCAACTGTATACCGTTGAGAGATTGTTATGCCTTGACGATTCCTGACCCAAACATGAGTTGCCATCCTTTTTTTTGGGACAATTTTCCTTAAATCGGTGGCAACCCATATTTGGCACATTTTTTTCAAAATGATAGTTATTGGCAATGGAAAAATAACTTTTTGGGGTAAAAGTTATGAAAAATTTTTATTAAAATATATAGTAGTTCTCAGTATTTACATATGTAATACCATTTTTCTTACCAATAATTATGTCAAGGCAACTTAAATAAATATTCCTTAATGTTGGGCAATTTGTGTAATCACAAAAACATCAATAATATTAACTTTGGGTCCCCGGCTATAGCTCTGAAACTGCTGCAATTTATCAAGCTCTGAGGTGCAATTTATCACGCTCTAAGGTTAAGCTACCAACGTTGATCACTCTTCTGATAGTAATTTTCAACATAAATTTCTTACAGGGTACTTATAAAAGACTGGAGGGTTTTTTAGGGCTGTGTTATCTACCAGTCTCTCAGTACTTAGCACGTACTCACTTTTGCCACAAAAGAATGGGTTATCTTCAAACTGATAGTGCATACATAGTAGATACAATGATTTCAAAAAAGAGAAAAGACAAAAAAAAACCATTTAAAATCACTCACGCAGCGTCAGTTTTTCATTTTCTTTTTTAGCATTTCACTTTGAAACTCTTCTTATGTGATTTTCCCATTTTCATTTTTTTTATTTTCTCTGTTCTGTTGATACGTATAAATTTAGATAAATAAAAAGACGAGCAAATAATTAGAATCTACACAGATGCTTCTATGCTATAGCTGCTCCAAAAATAAATTCACAACGGCGGAAATGTACGCAATGTAGACGAGCAAAATATATATTTTTGAAAATATTCTTTATATCTGAAGAATTTTTTACTTTTTTAGGTACGCAGGTATTTGGATGAATATTTTCGCATCATTTTTGAATATATTTAATTATTCTGAAAACAGTCATATTTTATATAATTTTCCTTATTAAATTTTATTTTTCAATGTATCATTATTATTTTTTACTTTGTTAAAATAACTTATTTCCTTATTATTTGGTCACAGTTTAATAAAAAAATTACTTTTATTTATTTTCACACGAAAAAATTAGATTATCTTATTTATATTTACTTCACAATTTTAGCTAACCGCACCGCAGCAGCTCAAAATGTACGGGTGAAAAAAAAACTCGACGTCTGACACGTCTGACTTCAAGAGCAAAATCCACAACACAGAGCACTGTGTTGGTTATCCGAATGTCTACGATGCCTTTCCACTTCTTTTTGCATTTAATTTTAGAATCGTCAGCACTAAATGGGAGAACTCTCAACAAAAATAAGAAAAAAACACCTCTTGTACTGTGAGATTCGCTGAATCTAGAGATTAAGTTTAATAACACAAAACGGCAAATGAGAGGAGTAATTTGTTTGCAAAAACTCAATTCACCGGTACCGGTGCGCAAAATATAAACTTGTTTGTTGATAAATCTTATCTTCTACCCTACTCTGAACGTGATGAAATCACAAGCTTACCGTCGTTAATGTGTTGAGCTTTTAAAATACACATTGCAATGCTTGAGTTGGATTCACACGTCATACATATCATACACTACGATGTAAGTTAAAAAAATCAATAAATATGCATTTCACTAAAGCTTTTTAAGCTCTTTATATACTGCATACAAGTAAGTGTATATGTATGAATATCAAATTGAATGCAACACGTATGTACGCACATATGTATGTATGGCTGTATGTCCGCTTTATACGATTTCAGAATCTTTATCTGATGGAAATACATATGTACATGTGTGGGTCTCTGGGGAGTCCTCAAATAAAATTTAGCTACTGTTCTTTATCTATGGACAGATCCAAAGTTGTCCTTATTAAATATGCTGGAATGGACGTGCGAACCAGAAACAAGATAGGTTTTGATGGAGTATTTCAGTCGAAGTTTTGAAAATCAACCGGAAATGCCACACATCACCTGACACACTGATATATGTATGTAATTCTTGGGGTTATTCTGAGCAAGTACATACATATACATATGTATTTATGTGCATACATATACTATTTTTATACAGGACGCGCTGGAATCTCCTTTATATTAATTTTTTTTTTTTTTTAGCTTGAAAATTTAATTTTTCACTAACTTTTATATACAATTACTGTAGCTAGCGAAGCCTGTGATGGATATACTATAGAATGTATGTGATTTTCAAGTTCAAAAAAATTGCCCTATAGAATGGAAAGCTTCCTTCATTGTTAAAACTACGTCTTCGATACTCAAAAATTCGTTTTTCGTAAATATCGACTGAACTATGATACTCATTAAACTATCTCTACGTTTTTTTAATATTTAGCCGCTCATTTAATGACTACATACATAATCAGTTTTTGTTAATGAGATATTGGCTTAGTATAACACTGTTCTGTCTTAAACGCTTACTATTCATTCGTTTATTACTATGGGGGATTACGTTTAACAAGCCCTATAAGTAACATTAGTATAATCCTGAAAGGGGACGTTGTACAGAGCATTTTTGCTGAATAAAGTTATAGTCCAGCACGTGCTAGTTTCTTTTACATGGATTCATAAATACAAGCTATACAAGCTTATTGAGTTAGATGTTTGCCAATTGAAATAAAGTTATTTCTTATAAAATAATTAGCATGATTTTGCTTTTACAAAAACCCCCCGCCCCTCATCTTATCCATATCTTTAAGGATTTTTAGTTAATTTCTTAGAATAAATTTCCATATGCAGTAAAACGTAGAAAAAATCTTTATTTAACTTCGGAAAAAATATTCCTCATCAAAAATGGGGAGTCTCCAAAAAAAATTAAAAAAAACACTGAAAATTTTCAAGTCATATTTTATTCAATTTTTGTCTATATCCCTAACAAACCTAACAAACTTTTAAGCCACAATCACTAAAACACTTCAAAGTCAACATTCGTGAAGCTATAGCCGAAACACAGCCCGAATGCACATAAATAATTTTCTTTAGTTTTCCCTGCATTTCTCTTATTATAATGCGCATACTTATAATCAAATTATTAGCCAATTTTTAAATTGGAAAGGAACTGTCAGATTTGCGTCAATTAAATAATTGCTCAACCATTGGTCAGCTTATAATTTGGAAAATAATCAGTTACTTGTTGGATGCACATATTTTATTTTCTTCATCTTTGTTATCATAACAATTGAACGTATTATTAGTTTTCCCGTTTCATACTGTTTTTATTCAAGAAAAACAAAAAATTTCTTCCATTATTCTTTAGCTATTTAACTGTCAAACTATTTAATTAGACTCAAATTATTTAGTTGACGACTAATTGCAGGCAGACTTAACCATTTAATTGGACTCAATAGCTGTAGAACTATTTTAGTTTTTTAGTAGTTACTTTTTTGTATTGGGCTTAATTTTTGTCAAAGGCCGATGTCAGAGAAGCCTCAGTACGAAAGAGTCATACGCTATGACTTTTTCATCCGACTTCAAGGATCGAAAAGTTCGAAAAACAGTGTTACTTTATATAAGAACAGTCCCTTATCATAAAGAGCTTGAATACTCCACTGAACG
The DNA here is from genome assembly GCA_949775025.1 of Tricholauxania praeusta. Taxonomy (NCBI): domain Eukaryota; kingdom Metazoa; phylum Arthropoda; class Insecta; order Diptera; family Lauxaniidae; genus Tricholauxania; species Tricholauxania praeusta. The sequence goes on from OX459028.1 coordinate 150,545,254, forward strand.
ATATGCTGCAAATATTGATGTGACTACTTAAGTTTTGAGAAATTTACTTGTCGTTAACACATCGCTGTCATATTGAACCCGCTGCACTATGAAGCGTATTATTTTTGCTTCAAAATGTATGAAACGCTTAAGTTGAGCGCTTGACAACAATGCCGTTCAGAACAAAACTGCACCTGTATCGCTTAACTTGGCTGAACGAGCCAAACTTAACCACCTCAGTCCAAGAATATCTCAGTATTCGCCGAATCAAATTGAACATAAGATCGGCCAACTTGAAATCGGTCGCCCGTACGTGCGACTAAGTAGTTGTACGATTATTTTTCTGTGACCGTTTTCACAATGCTGGGTAAACTTAACCGAAACTTTAACATTTCACATCAGATTTTATGCCAAAGTGCATAAAACTGAAGATCTAGCTGAACATTGTGGAAATAGCATATAATGGATTACATTAGTTTCCATATCCCTAAATTGTCATTGAATCGCACCTCTACTCAAAGGCAAATTAAATTCGCCTCAAAATATAACTTTTTGACATTACTTATTGTGCATGCTTCGTATGAGCAAGAAAAAAATTCTCATTAGCTTTTTTTGTGGACATTTCAGTTTTTTGCTTGAATCTGTGCGTTGTGGTTGTGCATTACAGATTTTTGTGTATAAAAAAGTCTCACGGCAGTGTAAACGTAAAAACTATAACCAAAAGTGTAACAAAGAAATCTAACATCAGATTTAAGACACCTTTGTTACTCTCTACGTGCAGCGGTTCTTTTCAATGGAATTTCAAAAATTTCTACGTGTTAACACCAGTAGCGGTGAAGTTCTCTGAACTTTTCTTTAATTTTGGTAACGTGCGTGTAAAAGTAGAGGACGGTGTAAAACGGTGGAGCATCTTTCTTATTGTTTCTATTTTCAATCGCAAAAGCTTCGAATTGAACTTCAAATTTAAATAAAAATAAACAAATTTAACAACTTTGGCATTTTGTGTATGCAAATTACGAACGAGTTGCTAAAAATACAAACTTAGCCCACCAAGCGGGCTTATCAAAACACTAGAAGCCAACAGCACAGCGGCAGAGCAGACAACTCAACTGGTTTTGAGTTCCTTCCCTCTGCCGCCATCAACGTTGTCGTTGCCATATTATCGCCACCGCACTACGCGTTCGTTAACATTTTGATGTTTCAACTTTTTAAAAATTTCGCCAGCACCAAAATAATTTCAAACAGGTAATTAAAACAACAAATACATCATCACTTCATGTGTTTTAGAAATTCCTGTTATTCAATGAAAATCTTAAGGGCTTTAGATTAATTTCGAAGACGTAATGCACGTGCGGAGTCAATCGCTTAATCTTTCACAATTATCAAAAACGTTCTTCGACCTAAGTAATGTCAGCCCCGTTGCACAGATTTTTATCGGAATTCTTCTAAAACTAAATGGTTTTCAATTTTTTATCAATCAGTTTTGTTTGTTCGCAATTGCGACCTCTTGAATTACGCCTTATTGAAATAAAGGGCTGCCACGTATTTGTTTCGTGGATTCAGCTGTCGATTCCCACTGACGATTCTATTTTGCACCTTATCTACAGGGGCGACTTATTATTTTGAACTGCTTTCTGCATACAAGCAATCAAATGATCCTTGCCTATTGGGTGCATTACTTATCAGGCAGCTTTATTTTCGATCGAAGGTTTAGGGCTTTAAAATATAAATCCAGTATATAAGCCCTTTATTTTGGAGTGACTCTCGTTGAGAAGAAAAAAATTAAATGCATAAATGCAGTTGATTTCAAGATGTTAACAAAACATCGTGCTTTCGGGAAACGGGTATAACAGTCCAAATTAAATCACCCAAATGTGCATCTAATGACCAAGCGCCTTTCAATACTAGTCGTAAGGTATTAATAGAATTATCTATCGGATTACTGGTAGCTCATGTTAAAAAAAATTATTGATATAGGTAAGACCATTTCTTGGAGACAACATTACTGATTGGGTCAGCTGAGCTTTTTTGTACCCTAAAAAGTTACAATTTTCACATTTACTCAAAACGAACCAATCAAAAAAATATGGTCTGAATCAAAAAAGCACGAAGTGAATTGATAAAACTAAATGGAGACGTAAGGGAGCGTTCACAAATTATGTTTTCTGCAAATGTTCGAAATTGCTGACCCCTTCAAAAAAAACCGTTTGTAAATATAAAATGTTCACTCATAAGCTCTTTTTATTATAGATTTAAAGTTTTTTAGCAACACCCGCAATAATAAAAAAAAAAAGTTGCTTCGGCGTGTCGAATCACTTGCTAAAAATACGCCATAATTCATCAAATTTACAATGTTATCACAATGAATAATATGCTTTACTTAAAAAATTCGTACATACTCGTACATATATACAATACGTTTAGTTTTTATCTTTATTTATTGTGTAACACGTTGATATATGACTTGCTAAGATCATCAAAAACATTGTTTTTTTTTGTGCTATTAATCTCTGATTAGCGCACAACAGAGCTAAATCAGATAAAACGATACGCTAACTCACGTCACGTTTGACAAAACGTTGCTTACCTTGTTAGCTATTGAAAGTCTTGGTGCATTTCAAGTGTAGCTTCTCTACCGGAATTGTGCGTTAACACTTTTATAATTTAATGAACTAAAGCAAATAAATAGACGTCATTGTCATTCGTTAGCAAAAACCTCAGAGCAAACGCAAGCGTATCCGCATGGCTTAGTTTTGTTATAAACCTGTAAATACTATATCGGGGCTTGCTTGGGGAATTTGACCTTAATTTAAAATAGCGTCATTTATTTAATAGAGTTTAATTAAAACGAACAAGTTCGCGGTTTGTGTTTACTTAAGTAATTTTATTTAACAACTCGAGTGTAAATTTGTTTTCATTTGTATATTGATCTTCAAATAAACGAAACTTAAGCTAATTGTTTAATTGATTACTATCAATTATGTAAAGATAAATTTGTATTATTTGAAGAAATGAACTATTGTAAGAAATATCAAATATATCTATTTCAATAGATCAAAATGTTTATATTTTTTCCACTTTCAATTACCTTTGAATTAAAAAAAAATATCTGAAAAATTTTTTTTGACTTAACCAACTACGGTTGAGTTTTTTAATGCATGATTTCCACAGTTGATGTACAGATTATTAAATATTAATGCTCCAATTCTCTATTTCGTAGCATGTGAGTGCTCTTTGTTTGAAAAATCATATTCTTAATTCGTCTTGAATTTTTCATATGCACTCACTTTGTTAGTGCTGATCTAATTTGTGATGCCAACCACGTTTTAGCACTGTGTAAATGAAGTGGTGAAACATTAAAAAACTAATAAATTTGAGTAAGCTTAAATAAATAAATAGAAATATATACTACTATGTAAGTCGTGATATATCAATGTTTTCAACAACCAAAGGGGAGTGTCCATGAACTTGTGACGAAGTGTGACATCGAGTGGGAGGGTTCAGATCTTATGTTACATCTTATTGAATAGGTATAATGCAATATCCTTGCGATTATTCCTATTTTTTATATGATTGAAACTTTGACCGTGGAAAAATCATTGCACATTACTCAAAGTTGCACTGAAACTCTTTATCCTTCTATGCTTCGTCATCCTTCCGTATTGTTAGTTCAATTTTACTGAAATTTGAACCAAAACTTTACTTTTCATAACCATATCCAAAATTTCTAATGGATTCATTAGAAAGCTCTGAGTTCACTTCTTTAATCAAAATTATAGTTCTTAAAACCACATGAAAAACCTGCTTAAGAATCAAAGCTTAGACGAAACTGTTTCTATTAATCTAAATGAAAATATTCATTCCGCGGAATTATCGGACTCCACTCAAAATTTCATCTGAAAATTTATGTGATTTGACGGAGGGTTACGGGGTCTGTAGTTTAATGATTTTTTTAACTCTGAATTAACTAACAATAAGTATGATTGAATGAAAGTTTTGCCATTTACTACAGATTACTTGCAAATAGTTTCACATTTCTCCAAATTATACTCCAGGAACACACAAATTTACATACAAAATCGATTATAAGTACATACCTCATACTCTGTCTGAACTTGTTCACTTTCGTTTAAGGAAATGAGGTTAAAAAATAGTTTTTTACCTTTAAATTTCAAGACTTTTTATTTCAGGTCAAAATCTAAATCACAAAGTAAGTTGTAACTTTGTAAGCACATGTCCTTACGCGAAATTATGCTCAAAAATATATATGTACATAATTTTTTTCAATGTATTCGGTATCGCTGCCTTTAGACATTCTTATAAGATCTTGTCTTAAGAATGTTAAGTTATTTTTTATGTCACCTCATATTTTTATTTCGCCTTTATCAGAAGTATATGTCTATTTTAGAATGACATTTGAACTTTTTCTTTCTGATCTATCTGTGTAACGGAAGCTGCTTTGGAGTATTTTTTTAAAAAAATATTTTTTTTTTTGTTTTGTTACAAAATGCACCTTAATAGAAAACCATTTGTCTTCGCTATAAAACTTTTGACTCACAAAACACCAAATATTGAGTTACTCGACTCTTAGTCACTTTTTAGACGATAACATACATATGTATTTGTACAGTCACTTAATATGAAATTAATTGTAAATTTGTCAATTCTCAGAGTTTTTTTTCATGAACGTCTTCTCAACTTTTCATGTTTGAATCCACCAACAAGTAAATATTTCTTTCGGCGCTTGCTTACCACTCAATCTCATCGAATATTTTGTGGTTGAATTTAATGGTCATAATATGAGCCTTTTAATACTTCAAACCATTTTATTACAGCACGCAAATCATGTTTTCTGAGTGAAACCATTTTAAAGGTGTGTCAAACTTTTATTACTGAGCTAGAAATATTGCGGTCTTTTTGCATAAATAATATAAATGTGTCGATGCTGTCTGTCTCTTACTTTACACTTATGGAATGTTAACAATAACAATTAAATAGAAAACAAAAGAGGGGAAAAACCTCAAATACACAATACTTAGGAAATCAGTAACGTCTTGGTGTACCACAGTTCATCTTGCCAAAGTGCAGTAAAACAAGTTTCTTTTCTTAAATCAAGCAAAAGCCATTAAACAAAGAAACCAAAGCAACAGCAGCAGAAGATCTACAAAGCTAAAGATCGATGTTTCGATACGTTGATGTATTGCTTGCTTGCTGCTTTGCAAGTTTAAACATCCAACCCAAAGAGTAGAAATATGGTATGTTACTCATTTGGTTTACAACTTTAAAATTTTAACACAATGAATGCTTTCAATATAATATTTTCGTAATTTTATAGCATTTTGCAATGACCAGCATCTTATGTTTGCTAGTGTTGCAACATCCAAAAGTGGGATTCTATCAATGATATACTAAACTTTCGAAATTAAAAAGCAATTATTATAGATAAGTTCTTGTAATTTATTGATGTAATTCAATAAAACCAATTAAATATTAAAGTAACTAATTGTATTATCTGTTATCTAAAATAAAAACGAGTTAGTGTCACTAATTACACGGCATTAATAGTAATAGCGCATGTAAATCCTAAATTTCTAATAAAATGGTATTTCTTCAAAAACGCTATGTGTCAGCTGTTTTGACCAAACATTCCAATTTGTAATTTTGGCAACATTTACTTTATTTACTGCATTTACTATATAGTAGCTTAAGTTTTTACTTTTTGTCCAAACCAGTCTTTGTGTTTATGTGAAATTAGGCTGCATTGAATATTCTGTGGTTGCATTACATTAAATAGTTCTATCAGTCTTGTCGAAATTCATTCGATTCCTCTTATTGGTGTAAAATCTGTTTAAATTACCTTGAATAACTCTCATTTTACGTTGCCCACTTTTTTTCAAAAACAAAATTTCAAACTTAGCCACATTCCTATAGATGACGGTATGAAACACGCCTTTATTTTTCCAAAACAACCCAAAAGTTATGAGCTCTGAAAAATCGGAGTTAAAAATAAAAAGAAGTCAGCCGAAAGTTTTAAACATGGGAAATTGACTTATGTACCTTGTCGTTATAAATCTACACTGACGCATCCTTTAGTATGTAAACTGGTATTTTTTGCTCAATTAATAAAATCGAAAAATACAAAAAAAAAAATAAACCTTTTTTGTCGCACAGTGTTATGACACAACGATTTTTAAACGAATTTTTAGATTTGTGATTACTTGGTTGACCACTGGTTACAGTCATTTAATTTTGCAAATATGTACTCAGTTAACCTTTTTTACCCTTAAGTGGTGCCTCGCGCTGAGGCATTGCATTTTTCATGTTCATTTTCTCATATATATAAAGTTTGACCGAGTTACGTCCTTTTTTAAATGTCGCTTAATGTACATACGAGTATGTATATTTGCTCAGCAGCGATTCTCTGGTTCTGGATTTTTCTGAAAGCCTTTCAAACGCCAATTTTTTCTTTTCTCGTTAAGGTTTGCATTAGGAAATTCAACTGTTGGCAAAAAGGCGAACGCTATTCTAAAACGGGCATTATTTATTATGCTATATTTCGCTTCATCTACCATATCTTTACTGTCTGCATTCCAACAAGCAAAATTTTGCTGTTGAATACCTTGTTACCTCTTCCTATTCAGGTTTTTGGTGACATCGCCATTCGTCGTGCACTTGGCAGACGTCACGTTTTCTTTTGAACATCGTCGTCTTATTGCATACCAACAATTGTAAACTTTCCCATGGTTTTGCTGCATTTAAGGCAGGTTTTGTATTGTAGATGCCGCCGCCACTGCCACCTTAGCAACGCAACAAGTTTCTGTTGTTTTTTTTTTTTTTGCCCTTAGCTGTGTGTATATAAAGAGGTGGACTCCTCCTAAATTCAAAAGAGATTTATTGTTGCTTGGAAAAGAAAAAGAAGAAAATATCTTTTTTTACTTTACAGATAATTTTTTGGTATTTAAAAGTAATATATATTTTGTTTCTAAAGAAATCGCTATTATTATGATAATAAGGGGCTTTGTTTCTTGTATTTATGTAGATAAATAGTGTGTAATTTTTATAACACAGATGGCATCACGCAATAAAGGCAAATCATCCGGTTTGCGTATGCTTTGGATACCAGGCGGACGTAAGAGTCACTCAAAAGGTCGGTACGATTCAACCAGCAAACAAATATCCTATGGACCAAAACAGAAGAAGAGTGAAGTTTGGTCTCTTGGCGGTAGCAGGGCACAAAGTGATTTACTTGATGCGTAAGTTGACATCGCTTATTGGTGGCATTTCATCTTTGTTACTGCATGAACGGCATTATCATCAGAACTATACATACATACATACATACGTATGGTCATGTAAATAGCGTTTTTACAACGCAATCGCACATACATACATTCGAATACATTGGCATATCAAATTTCATTCATCATCTTTACATTCACTCAATTATAATTTAACATACTTAGGAAGGAGGTCGTTTAAAAATTACGTCATATGAACAAGGACAAGGAAACTCTTATTATGTTTATGCTGAACTTAAACAATACTTAATCATATACTAATTTAATAAACATAAAATGTTATAACTTTAATCATTAATTGATAAAAAAAAAAAATTAATAGCCCAAGAGAATTATCCACACACAAAAATATTAAAACATGAAAATGCTCTCAACAAGCTGCATTTTTGTATATTCCTTTAGGACAACTCTACAGGGCCTAGACCTGAAAAATATATACAGTGGCTCACATCAAAAGTCGGGCAGTTCTTAAAAAGTTGGCATACGATTTTAAGTATTACATTTTTTTCCAAAAAATTTTTGTGTCTTGCATTTATTGGTTAATGCAGAAGAAAATTCAACTAAAATACATTTACAAAATTTTGAATTAACGATAGAATCTAGTCATAATATCGAAATTTCTGACAAATGTGCTCACATTGAAAGTCGGGCAGCGAAATGATCGATTAAAGTAATGGTGAATTTACCGTTAGGTTGGAACAACGATAATTGGTTTTGGTTTTACATGTCTTAAGTTAACCTCTTGCTATCATTAGATAAAAAAAGTTTTAATATTATTTTAAAATTCAGCGTATAATTAATTAAGCAATGAACGTTAGAAGAACGAAAAATCGTAGTTACCAAAACCGAACGCGAAATTGCAAATTTTGTGAAATAAATGTAAGTAAATGTAAACCGTAAGTCTACGGCTTACGGTATTATTAAAAGATATAAAGAGGACAAAACATTTTCAAATAAACAACGTAAAGTGACAAAAATAACGTTTAGCACGAAAAATGGACTTTCCGCGAAATTCATAAAAATTCATTCATATCTACTCCGAAACTTACTGTAATGGTAAAAACTAATTTTTAAAAAGAGGTCCATGCCGTCGCAGTTCGAATAGTTTTCTGGAAAAATAATTTTAATGACCAACTGGCACAGGATATGCCATGTATCAACAAGAAAAGTTCGCTTGAATTTCCCATATTTCAAAAGATTCCATTTTGGAGCACGCACTTTTTAAACTAACTAACTTCTATAGGCTATACAAATTTAACAAAATTCAAGTTTTCGAAAAAAGTCTTACAACAAAAACATATGTAAATTAACAATTTTGATGAAAAAATTCGACTTTAAGGGAAACTTAAAAACCGCATTCATTCTGGTCGTTTTTTTTTTCTCTTGAGCTTTTTATATATGAGCCGTTTATTACTTTGAAAGTAGGGCAAAGCATCTCTCTTCCTTGAGAAGAAAGAATTAAATAAATTTTATACAATTGATTTCAATTTACTTTTAACTTCTCTACAGCCAAAGTATTTAATCAGGCTCTAATGGTAGGCTTAATATTAGACCAACTATTTAATTAAATGTGAAGCGGTCTCTGAATTAAAAAAGTTGTGATTCTTTAAATTTTAAATTATGGAAACCCGGACAAATTTTTATACAACTTGCGAGATACAGAGACTCCGCAAATATTATCCTACATTTACGGAGTCTCTGGGTCAGAACACTCTATTTGGCAACCCTATAACGAAACATCAAATCAAAGAAACTTTTTTGTCTACTCGCTAGTGACTGGCAATGCTTCGAGAGTATATTTTTTATTTATATTTGCTCAAAATGTGAAAAGCAATTATCATTTACGCATACACACCAGTGATGGCATTTCCAATACAATTGAAATCATCTTTTTTTTTACTGTACATTCGCGCCAACACTCGCTAACGCGGAGGCGCGCGGAAAAACTTAAAATTTCAATATAGCGAAAAGTAAAATTCAAGTCTATTTTCTACGCGATTCATGTGGCACATACATTCTGTCAAATCTTGAATGGTTATTAGTACATTGAGAAAATTTTCAAAATACTTTTGTGATCAATGTTTCCAACATATAAACAATTTTATGTAAGAAACTCTTTATTTTTGAAAGAAAATTTTTTACTTATTTTTCGAAAAACTTCGTACATTCGTTAATCAAAAAGTACATTTTGATTCTAAATTCAGTATATTCACGTAAAGTGCAAATGTCATCACCGATATACACACAAGTTCTCTTTGTCGAAGCTACACTTTGGTTCTATTCAGATAACACGCGGCATCAGCTTTGAAATTAAAAATAACTTTGAGATAAACAAAAAAAAATATATTTCGGCTTAGTAATTATAATTAAGCTTGTTGAAATATTTTCAAATAACTTTTTTTTTATGATTGCAATATCACATTGTGTGAATGCTAAAACTACTCTTAAATGCTGCTTAATTTCGACATGTGTAAATAGGATAGATTAAAAATTATGCCCGAGAATTATCAGCTTCAAGATCGGTTAACTAAAAGCTGAGATATAAGGGTGGAAAAATTTCCTATTTTTTCAAGCAATGCACTGATTAAATACCAAACCCTTGCCAATTAAGCGCTGTTGTTATTAAAATAGCAAAAGCAATTGGAAATTACAATGGCAGAGAGTAGTAGACTTTTTCTCCTCGCTATGGCAAGGATTTGATAGTTAATCAGTGCAATTCTTAAAAAAATAGGAAATTTTACCGATCTCGAAGTTGATAATTTTCGGGCACTCTCGCGATGAGTACTTTAATTTCATATATCATTTATTGATGTAGCTATTCTAGATTCCGTCAACCAAGCCTTACCTTCGAGGAAGAAACTATACTACATAAGTGACAATAGTTACTGCTAAAAAAATAGTATCGCGTTTAGCGACATTCATTATACACACCTAATTTCAAATCACACCCCCACTAAAGAAGTTTCACTTCAAAATATTAAAACATTAGTTTTTAAACATATATATAGTGGTGCGCATGCGGTCACATGCACAAAATTTAATTCGTACTTTCACGATTAGGGTTAATTCAATCTCAGTCGCTTATCTTGGCTCCGATATAACCTAGTACCCATGTGTCTTGACTAATCTGTTGACTTTTCAATACTCAGCATTTACTTATCTGATTTAGTTTACATTATGCGCGCTATGAATAATAGCGTCCCTTTTATTATTTATTAACATTTACGTATACATACTATGTATTTATGTGTGCAGGTTTCATTAACCAAACTCTATCGGCTTTGACTCTCTTGTTTATAAATAAAAAGCAATAAATCTTTAATGCTTAGCAATAATTTCGTTACGATTTTTTTAAAAAAATTTGTTTAAATCCGTTTCATAAATGAAATATGTAATAAATTGTTCATTTGTTATAACGACTTCCATAAGCCAATGGACGACAATTAGTACCCACACTCAAACATATAAATCGGATTGTTTACATTTTTTTTGAATCAACAATAAACAATGAATGAACAAGCGATATTTTTACGCTTACCAAAGCACTTTATAATCGTATGGCGACGATTTCAACGCGCTCTTAAACCGAGAATTGTTAGCTCAGCTAAGCTCAAAGTTTGCATTAACATTTACTCTAATCATTAAGTGTTCGAACAAGCTAATGCTTCCAACAGCTAGAGCAGCAATAACTTTTGGTAGTATCATTTCTATATGCCGCTCAACCGAGTCACAGTCTTTCTGCTGCAATATCTAGACGGTTTTCTATATTCTACATTGCGTTTGTTTATACATATTTACAGCAGTAAAAGCTCAGGTGTACGTGCGTATGTAAGGTGAACATTTTAAGTTTTTTTTGTTGTATGAACTTAAAAAAATTTGGTACTTTTTTCAAAATGTTGATTTTCAATTTCCAAAATAGAAATGTTGATTTACTATGCGTGTTTGCAAAGGTTTCAGCATGACATCATCATCATTATAAAAATTCGCGCCACCATCAAAGAAGCTCAACAACATTAAATAAAGAAATTTTATTACACCGTTCGACACAGGCTTGTAGTCAACAAAATTAACTTGAAAGTGTAAAAGTAATGTAAATCAAGTTGAAGTTTAAATTCATATATTATTGAAATATATAATGTTAATAGTCTTGAACTTAAATTTAAAATTTTAGTGAATTTTCTGTCCGAACGAAAAAAGTAATAAATATTGCGCAAAAACCGGAAACATTTTTTCGCACTTGTCAAAAAACTTAGCAAAAATTGTTTCCATATATTAAATTTTTATTCTTAAATTTAAAAAAAAAACTGTCTGAATCATAAAACTTCAATAGAAATTATCAAAAACTTGTGTAGTGTATCAAAATTATGCAACTGCAATTATTCATATGCATTTATTTTGGATCACGGTTCTTGTATATTGGGAGATCCGGTTCTGCAATCTCTGTCATCATCGCATAAGTTCTTGAAAGTGTTAAAAAATCAAGCATAACTATCCGGCGATAGTTTTGCTTATGTACATTCGAGCATAAATTTATGTCAACGATTGGACCACAATTGTAACCACATTGACACCATTGACATTATTTCTAAGCGTTTAGAAAAATGTTTCATTAAATAAATATCAAGAATATCTATTATGGTATAAGCAATTTTAACTTACAGTAATGATATTTGGTCTGACGGTGTTGGAATATTACTTAGCATAAACGTGAAATATTACAGTTTTCATAAGAAACCGTAAATTAGTCAGCATTTCGTCAAAAAAAAAATAATTTTTCATTATTAAAACCTTTACAGTGAACCAAATACATCGCTGCTGGACAGCCCAACAAGTAGTATTGGGATAACACCTGTTATATGTTCAATAGGTGCAGTTGGCACTGCAAAAACATGCACCACTACTGCAGCTATCACACAATCTGAGCACACAAAAAACGACGCAACTTCAATAGAGACGACTGCTAGCATTACTGCACCACAGACTCCCACCAATAGTACAACTTCAACGTTGGCAATACAATCAACGACTTCCCCTAGTGGTCCTACGACAGCGCCTAATAGTCCAGTCCATACAGAACCCAATATACTCACGATGACGGCAAAAACAACAGCAGTGGCAACGATCACCACGACCACTGCGGAAATTATTGATGTAGTGTATACTTTTTATATGCATATATACTTTTACCAACTCGGAAAATAAAATTTGTTTCTCTTTTTGTTTTCCCAGGAGAATCGTTTTTCCATTTTAGATAAGGATCCATCGGACAACTTTGATATATATGATTTACCGAATGTTCCTGCTGACAAACGTAACGATGTTATATATAATTCCCTGACAACAGTAGCACAACCGTTGCCGTCGCCGCCAAATGAGTCTAACAAAAAAGATGAGCAATCTAAGCAGAAATCAACCCATGGAAATCTTAATAATAACCATCATCAGGTAAAACTTATTAAGTCTTACGGTGGTAATTCAAGTTTGTGAATCTCAACTTGCTTATAGAGATAAGTTTATTTTCTGGTTAATTTTGGGTCATACATTGTATTGAAGGGGGTCGGCTATCTTTAACATTCGCTGAGGTATAGAGTTTTTTAAAAAGTTACTTCAGATTAGTATTTACAAACAAAGATTAAATGTACTTTGAAAGTAACGGAACTAGAGCGACCATTTTCCTTGGGTAATTGCTAACAAATTTTTCAGTGTTATCGTTATTGCTACCAATATTTACAGTTCAGAATTATTGCTCACCAAGGTGTTAAGGTGTTATCTTCGGCATGGCCGAAACTCACATACCCTACACTGCACTGAAAGTCCCTTTTAAATACATAAATGTTAAAAGACGTTGAAGAGGTTGAATAAGTCGAAAAAAATGTGAAATGTAAAAAAGATTTAGGGGATGAAAAATGTTGAAACAGTTGTAAAAGACTGAAAATGTCGATAAAATATGGAAACCATTGAAGAAAGTTGAAAGAAATTCAAAATGTCGAAAAAATATGAAAATTGCTTAAAAATGTCGAAATATTATGAAAATGTCCAAAAAAGTTGAAAGAGGTTAAGGAATGATAAAACAATTCAAAATCGCTGAAAAAGTCTTAAAAATAAAGAAATTATTGAAGAAAAATGAAAGAGGTTGAAAAAGTCAAACGAATACATATGGGATATATTGGAAAAAGTTAAGATAAAGTCAAAAGAATATGGAAAATATTGAAAAAAATCGAATAAAATCTAAGAAATTTAAATGTCTACTTATCGCCTACTTTTGGGTTACTAAATTATATTCTTCATTGACATCCACATATCAAATCTTAGCCCAATAGGTTGTATAGATTGCGATACTTGCCGTAATTAGTCTTAAAGTTTAGGGCGGTAACACACCCACTGGTGTAATTTAGTCCGATTTTGATCCAGAAATAGCTTTTTATAAGCAACAATCTTTCACCAAATTTTAGTCTGATTGATCACATATTTTGAAAAATATGCCACTTAAGGTATTTTACTTGTATGGGGAGTACCACGCCCACTCGTGCTATTTCGCCCACTTTCGATTCAAGTAAAGCACCTAAATTAAATTTCATACCAGTTGTTGCAATAGTTCAATATAGCGATTGCAACTTTATGGTCATATAGGAGGTTTCACGCCCACTACTGCAATCTTGTCAATTCTCATTTAATTTCAAAGCCCATAGCAGCCGACGCCTCTGAGCCAAATTTTATGAAGATTACTCTCAGAACACACTATCTATAACAGTAAACGTTTTTTGCTTGTATAAGAGGTGCCACGCCCACATGCTATATTACGCCAAATTTTTGCAAAAACATACATTCTATCAAGTATATCTGCCTTATTAAATTTCATAACAACTACGTTGTTAGTTCTCTAAATATTACGTTTATAAATATTGTGGACTGTGCCACGCCCTTCATCGAGTTTTTTCAGTAAAGTGGCAGACCTTGTGTTGATGACTGCTTTCAGTGGCATCATCTCCAAAATTTTTATGAAAATCGTTTGAGCCACTTTTGAGATATATGGAATCAAAATTTTTAACTGTTGAAAAGAGCCATGCCCACTCTTACGATTCCGCCCACTTTTATCGCAATTCAAGATATATTTCAAATGTACCCGTTTACCAAATTTCATCACAATATCTTGAACGGCTTACGAGATATGGTGGTACATATAAAAGTTAAAATTTAGGGCTGTGCCTCACCCCTTAGGAAGCTTTGAAAACTTGAAACCTAGCCTAATCCTTATCTTGTTCACATGTATATCAAATCACCAATTTTCATCAAAATCGTTGCAAACTTTTTTCAAAATGGGCCTGGGAAAATATGCATACATAGGGTATGGGCGGTAGGCGTGTCCATGAATCGATTTCGCCCATTTTCAATAGCAAGATGACTGCAAAAAGATGTGACCTGTGTGTGAAAGGTTCATTCAATTAGCTTTCTTGGTTTTCCCGTAAACCTGATTTCAACAGACAGACAAACGGACATCGTTAAATCAACTCAGGTGGTGACGCTGATCAAGAATATATATACTTTCCATACCTGCCACGCCTCCTTCTATGTGTTACAAACGGAAGGACAAAGTGAATATACCCTCGGTGTAGGGTATAAAAACAATATTCTTAAGAATAAATGCAATATATGTATGTATAGCCATCGCACATTATAGGTCTCGATGTACTCAGCAAGAAAGGTCTTGCAAAATTGATCATTAGCTTCGTAAGTTTTTTTTCGGGTATCAACGCTAAATATTTCAAAAACCAAGGTGGTTGATGAAAAGTTTTTCAACCTTATTTTCTCAGGTTTTGAAATTTATAAGATTCAGTTGTCAAAAATTGTCTTACTGCCTTATTCATGTGGCAATTTGATACAACATTTTTATTCAAATATGTAGCCCATTTAATTCCATATACATACATACATATCTCATTATGTGTAAACCTCTTATAAAAATTTTGCGAATCGAAGATTAAGAAAAAAAATAGTAATTTTATTTTAAGGAGAATTTTCTTTCTAAAATATTTTTGCAATTATATAAATAATTTTTGCAAAGAGAAACTATTTTAAACACTTGGACACCGATTTAGGAATATTCTTTGTATTTATGATTCGGGAACTTTTTGGTTCCTAATTTATAAGAGCGGTTTCAAGTAGCTTGAATTTTGTCTGTTATTTTTATTGAAAGGCTGAAAATATGATCTAACGCGGTAATTATTTGAGAAAAAATTAATTTTAAAAACCTTAAGCATAACGGAATAATATTTATTATTAATTAATTTATTTTCTGATTAATGAAATAGATAAATTAAAGCAAGATTAAGCGTTCGATTGTATAATATATAAATTCATAACATTTTCATCTAGACTACATCCAGTTTTATTTTAATCATAAGTGCCAAAGTATTTGAATTTTTTTTCCTAATGCTTAAGTTGACAAATTTGATCTCTGATTAATTTTAAATTGGCTCGATTTCTAGAATTCCAATGTAACTCCCAGTTGTTTAGTTTAGGGATGCATTTCGAATAGGCGTATGACTTAATTTTAAAGCAGATAAAACCTCATATAATTAATTAAAATCGTAAAATTTTTGATTTGCATCTAGAAAAATATTTAATAGGCTAAAATTTACAATTAGGCGTTTACACAATCACCGAGTGGGGTCGTATTAACCGCGTTAGTTTTAACGCTACTAAAACCCAATGTTGTCTGTTATCTCACAGACGAATGGATTACTCCCTTCCTTCCCTCAATATGACTGGCTTAGATATTACGAGGTCAACAACTCTTAACGTTCTGGGCATATCGGTTCAACCGGATCTTAGGTGGACAGACCATGTGTTCGATGTGTCGAAAGAAGCGGCCAAGTGTATTGGTTTTTTAAAACGGTGTAAGAAATACTTCACTCCAGTTGATCTTCGTACTGTCTACTTCACTTATATTAGACCCAAACTAGAGTACAACTCACACATTTGGGCCGGGGCTTCAAAATCCACTTTGGAGCTGCTAGATCGCGTCCAGCGGCGTGTGATGAAACTAATAGGCGATGAATCTGTCATCGCCTCTATTGATTCCCTTCACCACCGGCGTAACGTAGGGTGCTTAACCCTTTTCTATAAGTATTTTAATGGGATGTGTTCTAGCGAGATTCATGATCTGATTCCATCAATACGTATTTTCTCTCGCAACACTCGGGCGTCCCATCAGGCCCATCCCTTTTGCGTCACGCCGGTGTTCAACAGGACATCACACTTCCGTGATAATTCTTTTTTTGGCCGTACTATCAAGTTGTGGAACAGCCTGCCTGCGTCTATATTCCCCGGCAGTTGTGACATCGGTGAATTCAAGAAGAATGTTCACCGACACTACTCCATCTATCCCCCTTCCCTCTAACCTTTCTCCTTTTCTTAAAATCCAACACGGTGCATTGCATTTATAGGGGGCGTCCCCTGAGCGTTGGCTTATGCTTTAAAAAAAAAAAAAAAAAAGTAATATTTGTATCAATATATGGTATACCTAAGCATACCAACTGTACTTATTTAGTAAGTACATTACTTTTTTTCAGCTTGTCGTACTTATTTTTTAAAGCGTACTTAATTTGTACTTATTTTTCAAAACGTACTTAATTTGTACTTATTTCGGCCGAAATCTGTTTCTCCAATTAATAATAAATATAAATATCATTTGCGCTGGCCCGATGATTGCGAAATAGTTGTAACTAGAATTCCTTTAATTAGTATTTACACACGAATGTTCCAAAAATTGATATGTTTCATCACTAAATTTGAGTTTGACAGCGCAGACTTGTAGTTTTTAAAAATTTCAAACCTACTTTCAACTTTTTGTAGGAATCGAAGCATTGACAGATTTTGTGTGAGAGAATCGTATAGGAAAAGAGAGTGACAAAAACAAAATTTGTAAACAATACATATTTGCTGAGAAAATCGTATGGGAAAAGAGAGTGACAAATTTTAATAGATGCATTCTATGTGTGTTGAAAAGCAAACGATGCATGCATGCTTTTTATGTGTTTCGCCTTATATGCTTCGTGTTTCTATTCATTAAATGGTTATGACGCCGCAGCGCCGTAAGTGCATTTTTAATTCGGATATTCAGAAAAAATATCCGCAAATGAAAAAAGGAAGAACAGAAAGTGATATACGGTGTAATTTGTGCGACGCGGAACTCAACATCGCGAACAACGAAAAGAGAGAAATCAATAAGGACTTGGAATCCACGAAACACAAGAAAACGTTGTCTGCCAAATCGAACAGCCGCACTGTTGCGAACTTTTTTACCTCGTCAGCCGACACCACCCTTACGGCATGTGAAGGCGTTTGGTCGTATAATTTCATAAAATCGAATAATAGCTTCATTTCATCGGACTGCGCTTCCAAAATATTCCGCACATGCTTCGAAATGCGTTATTCTAATTGAAGAATGGAAAGAAAATAAATTGTTATTTGAAGAACGCTGGCTTGAGATCTTTGAGCACATGGAAGCTTCACAAGTGCCTTATTTTGAATTTTCTCGTCTCGTCGAATTCATTTTATGCCTACCTGGAACGAGTGCACCAGTGGAGCGCGTCTTTTCATCAGCAAAAAACATCTGGAAAACCGAGTTTTCTCGGCTTGAAGTGAACACTCTAAAATCGATTTTGCTTGTAAAAATTAATTTCCAGTATAAATGCGTTGATTCTTACCACATTTTGAAATCGCAACAAATTTCATTTACAAATTACAATAAGGCTGCCTCATCCAACAAAATGTCGATTGGTAGTACTTAGAGCGAACATTAATTATCCTTTAAATTTCTGAACATGATTTCAACTTTTAGCTTCAAGTTATTGTTGACAAATACAATTCAATAAAGAAATTTGGATATGAAAATAATAGCTCGAAAGCATAGTGTAATTATATGGTGGGTGCAATACAGGATCGTTCTCTTACCACTAAAGCACATCACGTTGACAGCTGTTCGCTGCATTTTTTCTTTGTTCCATTTGATTTTTCTCTTTACTGCATATATGATATTGTACTTATTTTCAACTATTGATTTTAGGCAAATGTACTTTTTTTTCAAACTCAAAGTTGGTATGCTTAGGTATACCTAACAGTGAGTGTATAATAATATCACACTTTTATCGTTGTTCGAGATATTCTTACCATAATTCGGTTAGTAATCTTTGTTTCGAGAAACGCTCACCGCCACCTAATAAAGCCATAAAAATATTTAATTGACTTAGTATAAATTTGTTTTTTTTTTTAGGTTGATATAAACTCCATTCAGAGTATATCGCCCGATAACAACAGCTTAAAACCACTTGATACAAATTTAGATTGGATCGATGAGCTCTATCTACATCGTAATGGAGATGCTATACTCCAAAAGGGTAAACACAAGAAAAAAAAGAAGCATGCATCCGCAAAAGAACTGGATCAATTAGATGGTGTGCCAAATAAATCAATTACAACTGAACCATCAATCGATGAGGATGAGAAGGTTGTTAAATGCCTCTACTATACACTAATGTGCTGCGATTGCACAATCTCTTAATGTTAAAAAAAATCGAATTTAATTTGAAGCTCTTGTGCGCGTGAATTTTATTATTTAATTAATATATAATTAATATATACATAATATATTATATGTTTAAGTATGGATAATAAATATATATGCAATTAAAATCAAAACATGTAACGAATCTCTCCATTAAAGTAAAGAAGAAAAGAAAAAAAGAAAAATAAATAATAGTTCTTCTCAACGGCCAACAATTGTTAACAACAAGAATTCCTGCAACTGTATAACAAATAAATGTTAAACGGTTTCTGTATAAAATACATATAACTAAGTATTGCAATAGAGTACGAATATATGACTAAGTAGTAGGCCAGTCTAGAAGTGACTTCTATTTTTGTTAATGTGAAATGTTTCGCATTAAAATATTTGAATCGAAAATTGCAGAACAACAAAGTATCTAAGTTCTATTAACCTACATATAATATTTATTAAATATGTATACAATAATTAGCATTATTTAAACGACTGGCCTATATGCACAAACGAAATCTATTTATTTATGAAATATATATAAAATTAGCAATAATATGCAAGTTTAGATTTAAAAATTCATACAACATTATAATAAGTTTTAGAAGGCAGCATTTAATCATTTACGATAACCCTTGAAATGTATTTAAATCGAACGAAACTTTATTAATAAAATAATTTTTATAAAATTTCTCAAACTTGTAGTGTTCTAAGTTTAATGCCATCGGGTTTACTTTTAAAACATGTACAAAATTTATGGAATTGAAGGTTGATGGGATTTGAAAATAAAGAGAAGACTGCAATCTATATTTTGTTTATTCAACTGTAAGGTTTGGCCGCGCTCACAATTTCGCTGTACCGAATAAATTTTACGTTCGAAGTTCAGTCTTATTTTCATTTAACAGTTCGATAATATTTAAAATGAAATCCCAATTAAAAAAAAATATGGGTGCAGTCACACGTGGTAAGTAAAACCCTTAGAAAACTAAACTGCGATAGAATGAAACGAAAATTAAAATGATAAAAGTTGACGGCATCTAGTATAGAGTAACTTCGGGTATTGTGATATGGGTATTTTTGTATTTTAAATTACAAGTAACTTTTATAGCATAGTTTTTACTCCTTTATGTAGTATGGTTTGTTGATGCATTGTGCAGTATGTTACGACTTCGGAGCTCTATAGCGTAAGCCAATCTGAAGCTATTTCAACAGAATGGAAAAAAGCCAAATGACACCCCTTAATGAAATTGGCGGGTAATGTGATATATAGTATTCGGATAATGTGATATACCATCATGAAAAGTATAACAAGTACAAAACAGTAGGAACTAAACATACAAAAACATAACATCTTTAAATAGAATTTGCATAAAAAAGGAAACTAGATTTAAACTGAATCAATAAGCGAAAAGCAAAACATATTTAAGTCAGACTCTGAGCCACACGCAAATTGCTTGCCGTCTTGGAAGACAATCATTGTAAGCCCAAATTAAATCGCATTTCAAGCATTGAACTCAGGTCTGAATCTTTGTAACCCTCTGAAAGGATTTGTTGCAAAAAGCACAGGTACTGTAATTACTGGGTGGAGCAAATTGGACTATATCACATTACCCGAATTTCAGTTTTAATACACTTAGGTTATTTTTATTGAAACACACACATTATTTATGACAAAGTATATTCGCCCACTAACAAATTTTAGTACTTCGGCTATAATACTTACTGTATTTTGGGCTTAGTTCACACATGAAATGCACACAAATAAAATCTCGCCTCGTGGCTAAATCAATTTCATCCAAAAACCAGCCAACCAAAAACAGTGAATGCGAACGCCCAAAACCTTGCAGCACGTATCTTTTTCCGTTACTGCTATGTTGACAAAAAATTTTTGTCGAGAGTTGCTTATTTTGGGAAATATGATGGCATATCACATTACGCGACAGCAATAAATGATATATCGAATTAAAGTACTCATCGAGCAAAGTGCCCGAAAACTATCAATTTTGAGATCGTGGAAAAATTTCCTATTTTTTCAAGATTTGCACCGATTAACTACCACAGCCTTGCCAATTGCTGATTCCCAAACACTTTTCCTCTCCGTTCGCTATTTTTTCTGTACGATCAGAAGAATATTCACTTTCTGTACTATTACCTTTCAGTTCCTTGTTTATAGCTCAAAAATACTAAGATTGCTTATTCGTAATTTTAAAAACTTGATACAAATTAATTCTAAAAGTTTAATCAAGAAACTCCTACGTGTGCTAAGGGTTAACACTGAAAAGTTTCAAAAGCAGCGCACAGTTTGAGGTGAAGTGGAATTGATCTGAAACAACTGCAAAGGTTGATTTTACGCTCAGTTGTTTTTCGACTGTCGTTAAGTGTAGTCAGTTTTTTTCTGCTTGCGGGTTTGAGCATAACCATATCATTACTATCGTTTCTTTTTATTTATCTCTTAATTTTTTTCGTAAATTAAACTAGTGCTTGTTGGTTTTGTTGTATATTAACAAATTCAGTGATTGTTGACAGCGAATCCCCGTGCAAATATTTATTTAGTTAATCAATGTTAATAAATTGTTAATTTAAACGCAATTAACAATGCAATTCATTAAATGAAAATCATGAAAATGAGGAGCAAAAGTGATAAAAGAAACAAATGTCAAAAGTGAAGAATAAAGAAAATGAATGAACAAATGTGCGCGTAGTTTTTTGATCACTTGTTGATAGTTTTCGCTATAAATTTTATGTTTTTGATAATTCTGGCACAATTTGAATTTATTTAGAAAATGTGGTGGGTCAGTCGAAATGTAAGTGAAAATTTCTTGATTTTTGTGACAAGGCTCACGGCATTCATGCACATTTATATTTTGCATTATTTTATAGAAAAATTAACTTTTGTTTAATCAGCAAACAGCTTGAAAACGAAAAAATGTATTTTTAGAATTCTACTTTTTTGCGTTTAATGGAGATGAGTTGTTTGTCTGTTTGTCTTTAATTTTATTTGTGTTCAATTTGCTTTAATTGTTTTCTTATTTGCCCCTACAGCGCAATGTCTTTTCATCTACAGTGGGCATTTTTGGTAAATTTGCCATTAAATTGAAAGCAAAGGTAGAACCATCGAGAAAATCAGTGCATTACTGAGGCCCTGTTTGTAATGCATTGAAAACACGGTTATATTGAAAAGTGTGGACCATTTCGCTTATCATTGTGAATACTTTAGCAGTAAAATAGAATTCCCTCAAAAACTAAAGCAAACCACAAACCAGAAGGCGAATCTTTATGTCAAAAATTAGGCGGCTGTTTTTGAAATCGCAAAATACTCATTGTCGGTGCCGGGTCTCCAATTTTTGCTATGTATAGACCAATAAATATTAAAAATTGCACATCGCTCACTTACCTCAAGACTGGCATAACTCAAAAAACATAAAGTGGGAGAAAAACGCATTTAAAGTTTTCAATAAGTTACTTTTTATATTTAAATGATGAAAAGTATGTCTACATAAACTCTTCTCACAAGGCAAGTTTATGAAATACTTTTCTGATTTTTTCACACAATGTAAAACATGAAATGGCGGATATTTCTGCATCATTAACTCAGAAACCACGTTTTTTGAGTTATGCCAGTGTTGAAGTAAGTGAGCGACATGATGTAAGCTTCAGATACTAAAGTGTATACTGTCTTATGTACATCTGTACATATGTATGTATATCAAACTACTCTCAAGCTAGATAAAGTGAAACTAGTTTTTTTCTTGCTGACTAAACTTTTAGGTGTATTTTGTCCACATTTTCAGCCACACGGAAAATATTGGCGTTGTTTGACAACAGTGGGAAGCACCTCCCATACAAATAAAATACCTAAAGCGCTATATCTTGGCTTTTAAAGCATACTTTTTCTACGTTTTAGTAAGTTGGTTTTTTCGTAAAATTTCAACCAAAACAAAATAAAAATAATTTTCAAAATAAACACCCGAATGTACAGAAGTTAAACTTCAAAATGCAAAACTTTTTATCAATTTATCTCAATTTCATGAATTCCGAACTTAACCCCTCTTTAACCCTTTTGCTCAATCAAATTATTAAAGGATGTTAAGTGTTTGCATATTTAGCTGTTAATTTCCCTCTTTAAAATCAAATTGTTGTACTCAGGTGTGCAATTTTTATTAAATGCTAAATAATGTTTAGATTAACACAGATATGTGATTAACACCATTTATTGATGATACAAAAATTGTTTAGATAAATGATTTTTCCCGTGCTAATTTTTTTTTACGGATAATGAAGGTTTGCTTGTTAACTGATTATATTAATAGGGGAAAAAACCAAATATACATGAACAAACCGTCATTCATGAGAAGTGTCCATAGGTAAGAGATGGAGTTATGAATAGTAGATTATGGGTATTTCCATCGTGTCGAACGTGACCGTCGTTAACTTTTAGGATGGGATTAAAAGTCAAAGTAAAACACTTTTTTTTATCCTTATATTACTTTAAGCAATTGTCCTTTGGTAGCACCATATTTAGTGGCAAAGTTGATGGCAGACGTAATACTGGTTCCAAGGTAAAGGCAATAAGAAAGCGATTCGCTCGTGGCGAAAAATTAAAGTGTTTTTCGTGGCCATCTATAGAAAAGTACAATGCCAAAATTTTTTTAATGTGACTAATTTTAAAATGTTATGGAATATCACTTTATTAGATTTCGTTTGATTAAAAATATTATATTTTTTTTTCTTACAAAGTATAATACGACTCGATACGTGACAAATTTCCCCATTATGGTTCACTTGGGCAATTTTTGTATAAGATTTATATAGTAATTAAAAAAATTGTGGAATTGAATTGGTGAGATCGAAATTGGTGAGGTTAAAGTTGCCTTTGATGTAAAAAAAATTTGAAAGTTATATCTAAAGTTACATTAAAATCATAGGTACTTGAGTTTTAATGGTTCCACCTTAAATATTAATTCAAGATAGTGTTAACTTCAAGAAAAACCATGGTTGAAGGGTGTGCTCCAAAAAAAAAATCGAAAGCATGCTGGCTAAAATGACAATGTCTGTGGAAATGCACATGTATGTATGTTCGTATTGTATAATTCACTTAAGAAATATTTAACATAAAATTCTTAGGTGCTAATTTGCATTGCATTCCTGTGTTCCGTTAATGCACATACATGGATCGAGTTGGGTTCAATATTTTCAATATGAAGACTTTTAAATAAAATCCTAAAGTTCCACCGTAAAGAAAACTTTTCATTGGATAAAAATTTGCTAATATTGTGGTTATTAATTTTAGCAAGCAAAGCCAGTACATTTTACCAAATCAAACTGTTTGGATTTTGCAAATATTTTTAGAAAATTTACTGAACTAAATAAACTATCAAAAATTCAATATTTTCATATAAGTATGCTTATAAGACACTTAACCAAACTTGATGTTCATATTTGACCCTTGTCTGCTAAGATTAACCCTAATACAGAAACCTAATATTATCAAACTATATACGAGTTACTCAAAGTATAAGCAAATATTGAAATAGTCCGCAGTTATTAAATGCTTCTACTATACATACATATTTTTATATAATCTTCTTCATTTTTAGTGTTACCTGCTGCTTGTTTGCATTAATATTCTAAACAAACCTACAACGATATTCGCCGAGGAGAACTCATCCCCTCAGGAGGCAGCACAAGCCGATATTCCAGTTATGCCAATTGTGCCTGTGCACCCCACACAATTAACTACTACGACAATGGCACCAGTTGAAAAGGAAATTCCGGAATATCGTAAAAATTGTTTCTATGCTGAAGCAAAATTGTGTCAATTTAACAACGGTGAAAAAGCAAATCATCGTGACATTAACAGTTGTCAGTGTCGACCACATCAAACGGTTGAAAATTCATGGTATTGCTGCAATATAACTCATATGTCAATGATCTCAACATGCAGTCATATTAGTAACTGGACAAATTTGCATATACGTAATATTTCGATAACAGAGCTGGATTTTTCAAATTCAATCTATCAGACATTACATTCGCTGGCCATTACCGATGGCAATATAAAAAGTGCCATAAGATCCTTCTCACGTGTCTCACCTATTAAGTGCCTTAACATATCGAATAACAATCTGCCAGATATACCGCCTCGTGCCTTAAGCGGTGTACCAAATCTAAAATTTCTAGACATATCAAAAAATAATTTAACAACTTTACCGAATTTTAATCAAAACACAAATATCACTGTCGACATGAAGTAAGTTCTAGTGTTAAATTTATAATTTATGTTAAAGGACACAAAAACATAATTCCACCCAAATCAAACAAAAAAATTCTTACAATTAAGATAAACAAAAAATCACCCTAGATAAAAGCTATCAGATTTTGGATGTTTGTTTTTATAAAATAATATATTATTTTTCTTAAAAAAGTTCATCTTGAAACATAAGAGGAAAAGTGTTCAAAAATCTGTAGTGCTACATATGTACATATTTTATGAAACTACACCCTAATTCGCATGCAAACTTTGGCATTTAATTTTAAAGTTGAAGGTAAAATTTTATATACATATAGCTCTAACCAAGGCACCCAAGTTACACGTTGTCGTCCTTAGGGGCCCCGCTAGTCTTCCGATCGCCCATATGTAAATTCGATTTTGCCATTCCTATTTAAGCGATTTTGTGAGATTTGTGAATATTCGGTAGCTTTCAAAACCTCGAGTTTTTCATTATAGGGTAAGAAAAACGGATACCTTCGGCCGTATTAATAAATGATGACTAACAAGCGTCTAACTTTGATCAGTGTCTTAACGACTGATTAATAAACACTGCCTAGCAATTGTTTGATGTTTAACGAACGCCTTAATACTTTGACAACATCCAAAAGCTGTTTAAGAAGTAACTAGTATCAAATGCAACCGAGTTTAAAGTACAAAAAAGTCTTATTAAATGTATAAAAGAAACATATGCGACTAAAAAACGGGTTATTCATTATTTGTCGGAATATTCGTTAATATTGTTAAGACTTTCTACAAAAACTATGAATTTTCCGTAGCCATGTTTCGCACTTTAATTGGGCACTAGAACTAGAGGACTATTTTTACATCGTGGGTCGAACAACGGTCATACACGTCCTCTAGGCTCGCGTAGAAATCATCCTTGGTGGCATCGTCCTTTTCCTCCGTCGGGGAGTGCGCGCAAATTAGGCTTATGTTGAAGAATTTTGCCTTGATACGGATCGTAGCCAGCCTTTCGTTTATTGGCGTGAACCGGGAAACTAGGTGGCGTAATTTTCGACTTACAACGAATTTGCAACTAAATTCGCGCCTCTCCGCATGGCCGCTGTAGTAGATATCACAGTTCGTACGTTTAGAGCAGCCTTGTCCTTTCCATCGCATCTCCTGGATGGCGGTGATGTCAGCCTTTATTTTTACGAGGGCTTCCGCCAGTTGGATAGTTACACCTTCCCTATGGAGGGTCCGGACATTTCAGGTGCATATCCGTAAATCATTGTCCGTTTTTCGTTTGCAGTGGTCGTCATCGTAGTGGGGGCTATTATCCGAGGCTGATTTGGTTTTCATTGGAAATGATGATAATGTGCGGTGGGACCCAAACCCTACGCACACATTCCAAGTTTTAAGTCTAGGAGAGACTCGCCTTCTCACAACTAGCTCACCCCCGGACGGGTGTCCAAGGGATCTCCAGAGGATACTTGGCCAAAAAAGGCCGGAAGTTTGTTAGCTGCTTGAACTGCTTGCAAAAGAATCATCCCTGGCCACTTCCAAGTGAGTGGCGATCAGGAACTTTCCCCACTTACGTGGACTTCTACAAGCAGCTCCATCCTTCATCCATCATAGGCATAACCATTTTATTTATGCAATACTTGAGTATCTACGTACAAAATGTAAATTTCCCAGATACATAAAAAAATATTTGTATGTAGAGCCCGACCAATATAAGGCAGAAAAAACCTCCAAAATCAGCAGCTGCTGATATATCGAATTCCTTTACGATTTAATCTTGACCAAACAGAAAAGTCCTTAAAAGTAGAAACATTTAAAAAAAAAACATTTATTTTTGGCCTAGATCTAAAATATGCTATCGCTAACTGCAGTCTGTCGGCAAGTATTGGAGCAAGATTGAACCCCCAGGTTAGCAGAAAACGCGGCCGTCCTAAATAATCATGGATACGATCGCTATAACAGGAAATACGTGAATAAAGCCCAATTTCCATGTG
Source organism: Tricholauxania praeusta (assembly GCA_949775025.1). Lineage (NCBI taxonomy): Eukaryota > Metazoa > Arthropoda > Insecta > Diptera > Lauxaniidae > Tricholauxania > Tricholauxania praeusta. Next base: position 150,572,317 of record OX459028.1, read on the forward strand.
ATGTTATCTTATCTTATTTTATCAAATATCAGGGAGGACATCACATGCTATTAAGATAGCATATGTATGCTATTCACTCTCGCATTCTCCAAGCGCATTAAGTTCTGTTCGCATGCTTTTTCTTTCTTACAAAAATTTGATTTGATATCCCTGATATGGGATAAGATAAGATCACATGGAAATTGGGCTTAAGGAAAATGTTGAAAAGATTTGAAAGCACTCGCTACGGATCGTGCACGATGGAAAAGTTTTGTGGAGGCCCCATGCTCCGTGAGGATTCAAAGGACACAAGAACAAGACAAGGCTTAATTTCTTCTCATACTTCAAACAAGTCACTTTTGGCTAATAAAAAGACAAAACACAAAAAGTAATTACGAAATTATTAATTTCAAAAACTACACTTGCTTATAACTATCGACGTCGCTTTACTTTTTGAGAAAAATCTTAAAAGACGATTCTGACCATTTATTAACACGGCCGAAATCTGACAATCTTTTTACAGAGAATATTTCGTTTAAGAAATGTTTAAGAAAATATTTAAACAAAAGAACTTATACCCTTAGCCAATGCAAACCCTATACAACCAAGTTGATAATTCATTTTTGTATTCACGTGTTCTTTTTGACTTTTTTTAGAGGAAATAAACGCATGCTTTGCGCAACATTGTTTGGTGCAATTTTTCATGATTCCTTTAAATTTGTTGATCCTGAGACATCATTTTGTTTGTCCAACTACACTTACAATTGGTTTAACTCTACAGATTATGTTTCAATAAAACAGCTTGAAACGACCAAACGAATTCAGACTGAATGTCCAGTAATATTGGGATATGGAAATTGCACTTGTACACCAGAACAAATGATAACATTGGTATATTAATGGCGTTCATTAAACTATATGCATTGTACTATTTATAAATAACTGTTTTACTTTTTTTACAGGGTGATCAATCAAAACCATCAGCAAAATATTTTTATCAAGTTGATTGTTCTAATCTGGGTCTAATTGAGTTACCACCAAAATTGCCGGAAAATACTTTTTCTCTTAATATATCAAACAATAATGTACGTGAGATAAAATTTTCAGTTGTTTACTTTACTTTCCTATACAATTTTGCAATAACATTATAGAAGCTCTGTAATATTGCATTATATTTTCTTTCTATTATAAAGATTACTAGCATTGGAAAACACTTTCACAGCAATCCAAGATATAAAAGCATACGAATGTTGTACGCTGATAACAATCAAATTTCCTCAATGTATGACTTGGAAGGCACCGAATTCATGGATCATTTTCAAAGGTTATCGTTAAGAAATAATGCATTAAGTGGAGTAAGTGTCAAATTTGTATACACATAGTAAGCATAATAAAAAAAAATCAATTATATTTTATTTGTAAAACAGCTACCTCAATACCTACTCACTAACGTCTTAGATAGCGATGTTGGACGTAATATATATTTGGGAGGGAATAAACTGCAATGCGACTGCAACTCAGCTAAGTCTTTGAAGGTAAATTTTCATGTTAAGCACAAATATTTCAAAAATAATTTGGTTTTTATTGCATAGCTGTGGTTATTGGAGCGCAATCGTGACATTCCCGATTATAATGAAATATTATGCCGTAACTTACAATTACGTGTTATGGACTTACAGGAAATTAAATTATGTCAATCGCCACACGATTGGACTGATTATATATATTATTTGATAGCAACTGAAGTCTTGCTTCTTTTAGCTTTAATAACAAAGGTTTCCTATGATTATTGGGTATTCAAAACGGCTGGCTATTTACCATGGCCAGCAAGCAGAATGCCAAAACTACCCTGCGACTGGCTATGTGAGTCTTAACAAATAAATGTTAAACGGTTTCTAATTTAGAACGTTTGAAACCGTTTAGCGGCGCATTATCTGCATTAGCGCAGATTAGCGAACGCTAGCATATACTTAATGTATATACATATATCTTTTTTGTATTGTATTGTATTGCCAATACAGGTATACAGGTATTCTTACAGATATCCCGATAGCTGCTACACTAAGGAATGTGTAGAGTCTTAAATTAAATTTTAAGAACATTGTTCGAAGAGTAAAGATTTAGTTTAATTTAAAACGCTTATTGTAAATAAATACATATATTCGATATGTTCTTACTTCAAAAATTGTGTTTTTTAACCTAACGAAAAAAGTGCCTAAAACTATTTATGTAAGAAACTTTAATCGAAACTATATTTTATCATAGGTGTTAAGTGCAAACATAATAGTGTCTTCAACCAAATATTTATTGTATTAAAAACAGTTTTTGTATAGAAAATAAAAAAGTATTCATCTAAAAAGAAAACATTATTAATTATTATATTTTACAAATTTTTTGTTTTTGTTTTATTTTTCTTATTTTTACTTTCATCTTTGTTAGTTGCCACCCTGGTATTGATGATTTTTGCAATTTTTTTTAATTTTTTCTCCTTTAAGGATTTTTTTTCTAAATTATCAGTTTCCTTTTGTGTATCTTCTGTACTCAAACGCCGCTTTACAAAGGCTCCCACTTTTTGTAACTTTTGTTGACGCACTGCTTCTGGCTTAAACTTTGTTGAGATGTCGTCACGTTTTGGTGCAAAATTTTCTAATTTTTTCTTTTCTGATTTACGTGTCTTTTTCATTTTAAGCATAAATTCTGGCACCTTTCCACCGGAATTTTGAATTATTTGTGCAATACTAATATGAAATAAAATCCATCCTTTAAACAATTGATACGAAAAATTTGTTTTGATAATCTTACCTTCTTAAATTAGGCGTATCATTTTGTGTAAACAATGTTACGGCTCTACCAGGTCTCCCCGCTCGTCCTGTACGGCCTATACGATGTATATATGATATAGTAGATGGTGGGAAATCATAGTTCACAACAAGATTAACACCCTTGAAATCAATACCACGTCCCATTAGCTCAGTACAGATAAGAACCCATATATGTCCTTCCCGAAAGGCGCGCACGCAGTTATCACGTTGTTGTTGCGTACGATCAGCGTGTATAACATCGACATTAATACCGTCGTAAAGTAATTCTTCAAAAAGTTGTCTTGCGCGATCCTGGAAAAAAAATAATTATTAAAATTATGCGTAGGTATAATCCAATACTAAGGTTATTTTTTCTTGCAGAGTCTTGCAGGGGCTTTGCTTCAGCCACCGTTTTGAAAAATCGAATTTTTAAAATGTCTCAAAAGCGCCTACTTACGTCAAAATTAAAAAATTACCTTTTTGTATGGCTAATTTTTCGCTTAAAGCTTTATTTCCAATTTTTTGTAAATTATCTAGTTACTAGGTAGGACTGGCAGACAATAAGAACCGACTCACTTATGTAGACCAAATGTTGATCCACTGTAATCTAGTCACTATCTATTTTGTAGATCATATTTTCTCTAGGTTTGATGTGTAGCATTTTTTATATAAATTTGATAGCTTACAATATATAGTGTAATGAATATTAGAATAACCCAGTCAGTAGAGATTTCTGGCTAGCAAAACGATTTTTTTACATGTTTTTTTGGTCGAAAGTCTAATGATAAATCAATAAATTCATTGGAAACAAATATTGAATTTTTTGTCTTATATTTAGTTTACGGAAAAGGTATTTATATTTTTATAAGGGCTCAAAAAACGAGGAGTTTTAAGAAAAATGTGAAAGATTGTCTGTAAATAGTAGCCATTTTCTGCTTAGCCGATTCGAGCTATTTTGAACAAATTTTCAATGATCTTTTGCAAATATCAGTTACGGGACTAATTTTTGGTTCAAATATTGCTGGACTTACGCTCTTGTCGGAAAATGAAAAAATTTTTTTTACAAAATGCCAACAAATTCGCGTAGCCCGAATTTCGAAAAAAAATGGTTTTTTTATTATTTTAAGTTAAGAACATTTTGAGAATTTGTTGGCATTTCAATTAACTTTACGGCCGTCCGGAAAGTTTTTCAAAAAATAAAGAAATTTTTTTAAATTTTTTTTTTGAAGCTGCATTTAATCTTAGACCAAAATTTTTTTTATATTATTAAAGTATGTATAACTATTCAAGACTTATCTCTGAAATTTTGGTCCAAAAATAATCGTCAATAAGTTAGAAAAGTGCAATGCCGTGACTGGAGACTGGTTCATCCGAAAAAAGAAAATTAAATTTTTTTCGGTTAAGAAAATAGTTAGGGGGCGTTAGATCGTTCGATTTTTTTTTGGATACATATTTTTTGATTTATAGCCTAAAACGACCTCAAGTTTGTGAACAAAAAATTAAAATTTTATTTGTACGCCCGCCATTCTGTCAAAAATTAATATTTTTCAAAAATCAACGATCAAATGCCCCTTAACTATTTGCTTAGCCGAAAAAAATTTAATTTTCTTTTTTCGGATGAACCAGTCTCCAGATATCTTCCTCACCGCAAATTTTGAGGTCGTTCACGGCATTGCACTTTTCTAACTTTTCTATATTTTAATTTAAAATAAAAAAATTGTCCATTTCCAAAAAGATTTCCGCTCCCTAGCTATTTTTGAACCAACAAATATTTAAAAAAAATTTGTTTTTTTATTGTAAAGTTGTAAATGAAATCGGGATTTTATTCTACCTTTTTTAAGTTTTTAAAATTCGATGATTTTTGTTAGTTCTGCTGTGTATCCTTCTATATTAAATTCCCCACCCCGTATAAATCTGTTTTGCTGAAAATGGTGTTTACATTTTTTATATTAAATATTTCCATTCAGCTTATAAAGCAAAACCTAATTAGTGATATTGAATATCATGAAACGTTAGTGCAGTATTTCCGAATTATTACTTTTTTGGCACTTTTCACGGTTTTTTTCTTAATTTTCTGGGCTATAGTTAACATATGAATTTAAGTTAAGTATGACGCACATTAGCTTACCTTACTTTGCACAAATATTAACACTGGTGGCTTTAAGCCAGCTCGCACCAAATCACGTATCGCCAGCAGTTTACCATGTTCTGAACCAACAAAAAGCAGCTCCTGATTTACCAAATCTGTAACAGTATTCTGCTGACCAATTGTAACACGTGCTAAGTTTTTCAAATGCTTTAATGCCCACTTTGCTACACGTGCAGTGTACGTAGCACTAAACAAAGCTAATTTTTTTTGGGGATTTGAGCAAGCAGCAAGTATGTCATCCAACTGATCTTTAAAATTGTTTTGGCCATCTTCCATAAGACGATCTGCTTCATCAATGATAAACCATTCAATGCTATGAAAAATTAAACAATTACATATGTTAGCACAAAGACAAAGTATGGAAAAGTTACTTTTTCAAATCTAATAGTGGTGGCTCCTGTTGCAATAAAAAACGCACACGATTTGGTGTCGAAATAAGTATATCAAACTTTTTTGCACTATTTGGTCCAAATTTTTGTTCAGCTTGGTTAACTTTGCTTATAATATGTATTTTAAGCGCTGTTTTTTCAGCAAGCCGAACACATTCTCTATAAATTTGATGAGCTAATTCACGTGTAGGCGCCAGCACTATAGCACGAAATCCATCTTTTTTTGGACCACGTAAATCATTAATGATAGGCGTTAGAAATGCAATTGTTTTACCAGAACCAGTGGGTGCACAAGCCATTAACGGACGTCCCTGTAGTAAAAAAAGGCAGAAAATTTATCAAATTTACTGATGATTTAATTTAATCAAAACTTACTTTTAATAGAATTGGTATTGCCTGCATTTGTATAGGTGTTGGCTGTGGATAATTGCAAGCAGCTAAATTCTTTACCAACTGTTCGGTCACATTGTATTTTGTGCGCAGCTCTTCGAAATTCATGATTGGCGCTGGAATATTTTTTCCCAAGACACTTATTTTGTTAGATTTTCGCAGCTCAGTCACCTAAAACAGAAATTTGTTAACACAGCAAATTTTTCTATATATTTATTATAAATAATGTAATCTGGAATAACACTTCGTGTATGTTTTTTCTTGTTTAAGCGATTAGGAGCGATACATCTTAAATAACGAAAAAAAAAAAATTAAGTAAATAATGCTGATCTTAGTGAAATGAAGAGATGCTTTTTGTTAGTGCAATTTTGTCTTCAAGGCACCTAGATTTCATAAAAACACTTGATTTGTTTGATTAAGATTGTTTGGTTGTAGGGTATCATGGGTTCAAATTCAAGTCACAAGGCCATAACTTTGCGAGGAAACATCACAGATGTTCATTTTAAAGAGAAAGGATGGTACTAAATGATGTTTTTATTGGATTTTAGCTCAAACTATTTTTTAATCCAATACAGAACCTCAAAAGTTAACAAAAACGCTATTTCTTAAGAATTTACCTCAAATATTTCAAAAATCATGCAAGACCCATTTATATGCAGACCTGTTAATACATTAGAAATGATTTAAGAAACTAACTTTCATCTAACAATTCAAATTTTATGGTACGGAGATTTGTTTATATGAAAAATTCATTTTTTTACCTCTACAATTTAAGACTAATTTCAACTTTTTTTTAAGTCATAAAATAATTTTGGCCAACGACTGAAATTTCACAAAATTGACTATTTTTCGAAAATTCATTAAAATTCACACTAACATCCTACTACAACCATTTTAACTTAGTTAAATGTAAAATTTGTTCAAATTTATATAGATTAAAGCCAAAACATCAAAAAATATATGCAAGGACATCAAGGATATCCAATAACCTCTATTATCATTAACATACCAATGGTAATCCTTTTTTATTTCTAAATTTTCGGATTATCCTGCTGAATCCACGCGATTGACTCAATTTTTGAGCGCTAGATTTTAAATTTTCTAAAATCGCATTACGAATACTTATTTGTATGACTATATGTTGCAATAATTTCAAAGAATCTTAGAAATAGAAGGCGTTAGGATACCAAACTAAAATTTTAACACAGAGTAGGTAATTAATTAATAATTAACATATCGAATTATTAAAGAAATCAAAAAGAATTAAAATTGATATGAAGACGCACAAGTTTTATGTACCTCAATTTCGAAAATCAACAGTTGTTATACCCTTGTTTAACTGATAAATGTTTCTATGATGAATGTATCTTTAATAAACATTTTTATTATTGGTCTGGAGATATTGAATACAGAATTAGGAGTGCGATATCACTAGCGTTTAGGTATTCTCCAATAAAAATATATGATCAATAACGAATTTTGAGACAGCCAACGCTAGCGCTTTTAAGTTGAGCACTTACTTGTTCCTCCACCATACGCTTTTGTTTATCTTGGCTACTAGGTTGTTTCGGCTTCTTTTTCCGCTTCGGTAAGTCACCGCTGGATTCTTTTAGAAATTTGAAGTCTAACTCTTCATCCGAAATCGTTGCATCTGTGCTTGCTTTAGCTAGCGATTCGATATTTAGCTCACCATAGCTCTCATTCATATCCACATCTGTTGGCGTACTTTCAGTTTCAATGACTGGCTCCGATTTTGGTAACACCAACTGAAGAAAAAGAAATTACTAAAAGCTTTAAGTCTAAAATTGAATTTTTACCTTGTTCTCCTTTAATTTTCTGCTATTAAAACGTACACCCCTGGTCAGCTGGTGAAAGAGATCGTGCGAATCCATTTATTTAAAATATTAGTTGGAAATTGCTTGAAATAATATTAAATTTAAGTAAACTTAAAAACAAATCAATTCGCTTACACGTGCAATATTTGGCATTTTGCACACAGCTGATCAGCGGGGTTCAGACCTTTAAACTATTCGTCAAATTGTTTGCCAATTTTCAGTTTTGTTCTAACCACCAAAGAGAAATGTTGATGAAAAAATTAATTAATTTCTCAATAATAAAGAAATGCCTAAATATACATATGTATTTATATGAATAAGTACTTTTCAATACCACAATAATAATCGGTCATATATAGAGCCACACCCCAATTAAACAATTTTAAAATTTATGTTAAGTTTTCAAATTAATTTTAGCTAAATCCTATTTTAAACATTCATTTTACTTAAATTTAATTTAGTTATCTTTGACATATGAACACCGAAGTACAAATCTCTTTTCACACGACAGCGTTTTCATGCTATCTTTCTTGATATTCTTTCCCATGTCACAGAGGATATCACATACTATATAAATAGCAAATGTATGCCTATTCACTTTCGCATTCTCCAAGCGCATTAGGTTCTGCTCGCATGCTTTTTGTTCTTACAAAAATTTGAACGTACATAGATGATCAAAAATGAATATGCAAGAACTTTTCATTGATAAAATGTACCAAATCAGAATATAGTGTACCAAATGAAAATAAATGTACCAGTTTTGGCACAATTATTTGAGTGTTAAACAAGTTGTTGACACTATTGTTATACCATAGCTGATGAACGCGCCCATTGGTTGAATTGACATGAACTGTAAACAAATTCTTAAAAATAATAAAATTTTAATCTCAGAAAATTTGTTAAAGTGAAAAACGAAAATGTGTTATTAAAAACCATCCAACCCTGATGTAAAAAATTTGCGGAATTAACAGCGGACAACATATACCATTATTGTAGAAAAAATTTGGTTGGTGAATATGTACAACTACATGAAAATGTAAAATCAAAATGCAAAAATTGTTTTAATATTGGTTAGAAAAATACAGGTTTACGAATGATCGAAGAAATCTTTCTAATCCAGACCAAATAAATATGATTACACAATTAATGTATGTTTTACAAATTAAATTAAAATTTATTTTTTAATTATATCGAGAGTTAAACCCTGACATTTTGAGAGATTTATCTCCGCCATTCATGACGATTGTCATCGGCAATCTATCGCAAAGCACAACAAAAAAAATGGAAGAAGAAACTCTATTGACAAATATTGCAGCAATATTAGCTAAAGAAATGTTGGCTGCCCACGGAACCAAAAGTCTACAAAATCAATTGCATTCAAGCACTGCAAATGATCAAAGTAGCAAGCGGATGTCGGTGTTTCCATTGCTTGAGAGCGATGATGAAGCATTCAACTTTTTTGTTAAGCAACAAAAGTTGGAGTACCAAAATCAACATAATTCTAATGTAAAAAAGAAAATGCCACAAAAAAGACGCTTAGAAGTCGCTACTACTACCAGCTATCGCCATCCAAAGGATGAAAATACAGCACGCACGCCAGAAAAAGAAAAGTTGGTGCCCAGTGCTGCTTTAGAAGTGAATTTGCTTAATGAATTTGATGAAAAGTCTTTCGAAAATTATTTGCATCTTAACAAAGCAACATTTTTGGTAAGTTAAAGATTCATATAGCCACATATTTTTAAGGAAAAACGTTTGAATTGGTACTACTACACATGACAATAACATGCATATGCCTACATAGGGCTACCAAACGTCCTCGATTTCGATTTGATGAAAGTGTCGGACTTACACATTGGAAAGAAACCAAGTTCTTTACCTTTTTAACATAAGGGACACGAGAGTTGGAGGTGGAGCATTTTTTGTTTCATCTGGTTTCATTTTATTTCCAGTAATATCCTTCTGCATATTACGCATTTACCTTAAAAAATTGTCGTTTTTGGCCATGGTGCCTAAGTTTTCCCAACATTTCCGGGAAATTTAACTGTCATATATTTTTTAATATTTTGATTAAAAAATTTTGACCACCTTCCGCTTATACTTTATCATTTAGCAGCGGATAAAGTCCTTTCGCAAATAACCACATTTAATTTTTTATATGTTTATTTTGCTTAAAAAAAACAACCAAATATAAGCAAGTAAAGAACTATCGCAAACACCTACATACATTTCGATTTGAATTCTACCACATCTCATCACAATATCTTGCATAGTTTGCGAGATATAACACAATAAAGTTTCTTGTTCTTAAACACCTGCGGCCATGCATAAGTTACCACTGTGTCTTTTTTTTCAAACAGTCGAATGTTTGAATCTTTGAACTTCCAAAAATCAACTGAATATTAGGCATTTACTAGGCGTTGTCTAACGCTTCTTATATCTGCTATTAAGGAAGCTATACTTGAAGGCAAATAATAGCAGGCATAAGCCTCTTATTGTATATCATTAGTTTTAGAACAATTCCAACAAAGTAACACACATTTTGAATATTCTCTACCAAAAAACATTGTAAACTTGTAAAAAAATTTTCATATTCTAGAAAATATTCAAATCTCTGCGACATCTCTTGACACGCACTGCCACGGCATGCAATGTACCACCATCAATGCCACCACAAACTGTATTTTCATTGGCACTCTGGAAACTAACCACTGATGAACATTTTGAAGAAATATCACGACGTTTTCAGATGCCACTGCACAACTGTCATCTTGTCATACGTCAATTCTGGCATATGGTTTCTGAGAGCTATGAAAGTTTTATCAAATGGCCGAACACACAACATGCCCAACAAGTTACCATCAATGATTTTCAGACAATAACAGCACTTAAGACATTTAAACAACTTTTCGGAATTATAGCGATTAAACGCTTAGACATTTTTCTTGAGAGTGAAGATGAAGAGGTATCCGTTATATTACAAATTATTTGCAATGCCAGTGAAAAAATTATCGATTGCTTTGTCGAATTCGCCAATGCATATTTATTTGATAATACACCAATCGGTCAAACATTGGACATGAATGCTGAAACTATACCAGCAGTAAGCTATATTATTGGTGATTGTAGTTTTCCTTTGCGTCGCTATCTAGTACGTCCTTTTGAAATTGAATGTTTTCGTAATGAAACTATTTTTAATCGAATGTTGCGACCGGCATTAGACATGGGTCAACGTGTGTTGGAAAACATGGCACAACGATTTCATACGCTTTATGCGTTAGAAGCAAAAGACATTAGCGAAGTACGCAAAGTACTGGAGACGGTGTGCTCATTGCACAATTTATGCATAGAACATGGTGATGATTATGTGACGAATAGACAGGTGGCAGCGGTTACACTCTTGGAAACAACATCGAGCACAAATCAGTTTCATTCAGTTACTGCTATAAAAGGTAATGAACAGAACCAACAGGGCAGAAAAGCCCGATTCGAGCTAATGGAAAGAATTGTGATAAGTAATCAAAAATCTGAATCGAAATAAGGCACTATTACAAAAATAAAATATATTTACAAAGATTTTGCTTCAATTATTTATTTATTTCAAAAATATGTATTCATATTACTTTGAGTTGCTTTTATTTATTAATTAGTGGTTTCTAAATAAATATTAAAAAATTAAACAATAAGTTACTAACAAATAAATATAAGAAATTTAAAAAGAATAAAAAAAGATTCGATTAAAATGTCTTTTGATTTAAGTAATAAAAAAGATCATTAGTAGGAGATCTATTAAATAAATGTTTTAAGCTACATAATTTAGTTAAAATATATTTTTACTTATGGGTCATAAGTTTTCTTAAACTATATTGGAATGGTAACACAGCATAGTTTTCATATAAATTGAAAGAGAGCGCGTACGTAATTGTTTTAGTACTTTTGAATTGCCATAAAAAAAGGTGTGAATACAGTGTAATAATGTTATGTGACATATAACGATAAAACTGTTACGGAGAAGAAATTAAATTTATATTTTCACAATAAATCATGTAACCACAAATACAATTAAATTATAAACTTTAGAGTTACTTGAACATTTTTTTTTGTGCAGCGGCCTAAATATGTCGCCGCAACTATGTGCTTATACTTGCATTTAAATTGTTTGCATTGTCTAATAGAGCTTGTAGTTTCTGTCTACTGCGCTTATCACTTATACAAACACAATTTATTAAACTACTCAATTGCTTAGCTGTATATTGTTCGAGATTCTTTTGAGATTCAATAAATGCTTCAAATTGATCATTTGAAAAATAATAAGCTTTAATGTAAACATCAACGTATGCACGATGTTCTGGAAATTTTTGATTTGAAATCAATTCGAGCAAAGACATAAAATTTGTAAAGTCCAATTGCATCAAAGCTCGTCCGCCAGCTGAACATTTTTTTGCATTAGAAAATCTAGAAGGGACAGAATTTAAATATGTTAAAAAAGTTACGTCGACTTACACAAAACTATATAATATCTCCGGAAATTACATGAAATAATTAATATGTATAAAGTGAGGCGAAAATAACTACTGGGTGACCTAAAACTAATCACTTCATTTATTTTAACTGTATTTATTTTAAATTAAATGGATCTTGATTCAAAAATCTTAGCAATAGATTTCAGAATCACAATAGTTAGGAAAAAAATAAATATAGATGCCACGGCCGCAAAACAAATCAATAGATAATGAACACAGTGCTAGTTATTTTTCCAAACCATAAATGGGGGTAATTTGTTAGATATATTTTTCCAAATTTGCATCCGAAGTACAAGAATTGAATTTTAATTTGTGTTTTATATGTTATATTTTCATCAATCCAATAAAAAGTCAATAGAACAAAAGAGGTGATTAGTTTTGGTTTACCGAGTGCAATGTAAAACTTTCCAAGCTTCATTTCCAAAAAGGCGGTTTTCGATAACAGCCGCGATAACCCGATCTACATGTGTTGAAAAATATTTCACGTCGATGCCTTCTTCAGCGTGCACATCACTTACTCACAATTCGATAACGGTACTTTTGTCGATTCTATTTGTCATTATATTTTTCATCCGATTAAATCTTATGTACTTGGGTTTTGACATTTAAACAACCCAGCACTTTTTGTATGGGAAAGACCATTCGGTCAAATGTGCTAAAATTTTAGTTGATTAAAAGTCTCAATGGGCACTAGTCAAAAACCCTTTCCCTTAGAGTTAGAATGGTGGAATTCGTATGATTTCACAGAAAGCAATTTTTTTGTATCTTATACATTCAACTTATTTGATCGAACGGAATTTCCCACGCAAAAAGTGCGCGGCCTTTTGTGCTTTGAAGTTTTGCAATATAGTTAAGGCTCATATTTTCAGTGAGAAAATACTTATTTTATTGCGTACATTAGATGATGAGTTTGTACAAATTTGATTCTTTTGAGACTCTTTGTTCATACATTTTTTAGAAGTGACAATGTCTAAGATTAAAAATGACACACCCGCTACTCGCAAAGCAACTGTCGAACTGCAAAAGACCGGATTGTCCTATAATGCAATCGCAACTCAACTAAATTGTTCCTAATTGGAGTAAAAATTTTCTTTATTATTTTTCGTTTTGTTCTTATTAAGTATTTCTCAACCGCTGTAAAATGTTGCATTTATAATCCACAAATTTTGAAGCATAAAAATAATATTCGAGAAGTACCTTATATGTGTTTATAAAGACTTTAAAATAATAATTAATATCTAAGTTGCGTTCTTATGCACTAATATGGCACACCCTTACCGACCAACTAAATATTCTTTTCCCAGTTATAAAACCACAAATTGAAGGAACTAAATGAACAGTTTTTAATAAGTGATCTCAGAATATTTACCCTTCAACTAACAGATGTGTAGCTACGTGTGCCATCGAATTCCATACTTGTTCTGATGGTATTAAGACCTCTTTGCTAGTTTCTTCCAAGCGCATTGCAAAATTTTGTATATTCTGAAAAAAAAATTGAACATATTAATTAAAATTAAAAAAAATTATAAACATTTGAAATTACTCTATTCATTATGTCGATGTAACTATTATGTTGGAAGCTCACGTGATTAACATCCCATTTAACTTTCGTCATAAAAGCTAAAATTGCTTGCAAATCAATTATGTGCGATGTTACGCAAGTGTAAATGGGACGCGCAATATCTAACATATAATCAATGTAACCAAAATATGTCGATAACATGGAGCGCTCATTAACAGGTAATAAGTGATTTAAATAATTTTGTAACGTTTTAAATTGTTGTGCCATACAATAACCACTCTCTACAGCTACTATGCGTTGCGATAGGCCGTATAGCATATCGGGATTAGCTAATTCATTGTTAACCTGAGAAAAGGGACGTTTCAAAAGCTTAAAATCGATCTAGTCTTCAAGTGATCTTAAATAGACACATGTTGCGTAAGATAACTATCAGTCAATTTCACCGAGAAATGAGTTCGTAATCGTATACTAAAATGGAGTGCAATAAGAAGCTGAATATCTTTGAATAGTAAACATGCTTTTTAACAATATTTTCAAATTGATAGTTATCTTTCACAACAAAAAATTTATTTTTAAGCCCTACCAAGGAAGTAAAATTTAGAGGCCAAATTTTAATGTTAGGAACAATGTTGTTAGCCACATCTTGAAGTTTCTGTTCTATTTTTTTCGTGTAAAACTTTTCCATTTGCACACACTGCAATAAAAAAAATATTTATGTTTGTACATCAAAACAATGTAGACATGTCTTACAGCATCTTTTCCAAAAATTTCGTGTACTGCGTAGGCATAGAAGTCTAGCAGTTCCAACATGCTAGCAACAATTTTTGGTGAAATACAATGCAATAATTTACACATTTGTAAATACCGGCCAATGCAACGCAAAACATTAAGGGAAGTATTATTTACAATCATTTGCCTGCAATATAGAATACTGTTAAGATCGCTTATATGTATAAAAAGTATATTACATCCTTACTGGTTTTCAATGTTGCCTGCTTCATCATCAAATTTAATTTGCATGCTTTTCTGTTCATCATCACTTTCCTCTGAAAAGTAACATGATGCCTCGTCTACAATACCAGAGAGAATATCTTCTTCTAACATGGCAGCATCTAGTCCACCATCAAATGGTGAACTCTTTTCAGAGAAACGTAAAAAGTAACCACAGGAACCATAAATTGAGCTACCCGCACCATCTTGTGAATGCACTGACGCTAACTCATCGCAGTTGTTATTGCTCATTGGTGAGTTGTTGGCAGTAGAGACCAATAATGCTACTGTCGGAGACTTGTGACGTCGTAAGGTGTTACGAACAGAACGAAACTCCTTAAAAAAATAAACACATACTTTTGACAATTTTTGACTATAAATCAACAGCACTTACTTGCAATTGCAGGATATTAGCAAAAGAGTCTACAACGGTCCAAGATTCATTGTCCAAAAATAAACAAATCTCATCCAAACACGATAAATGATATCGATGGAAAAATTCTTCGCTTTGCATTTGCATTGTACCAATTAACTTTTCTGAATTTTCACCACAAAACTCTACGCCCACCTTTTTCAAACGCTGTATTACTGAGAGTACTTGTATAAATTGTTCATATTTTAATGTTTTTATTTTTGAACTTTGCAAGAAAACACAAATTTTCGATTGTATATCATTCCATATTCGTGATTGACCTTTCCTTAATTTCTCCTGTATATAGGAATCTGGAGAGTCTTCTAAATCAAGCGGATATAGCTTATAGTTTTGATGCCACATAACAATTTGATAATAAGATGCTAATATAGTCCAAAACGTTTTACATAGGCTTATTAGACATGGAATGTATTTATCAGCTTTGACCTGTTCGCAAAGTTGTTCATATAAAAATTTGAGGTTATCTTCGATATTTTGATCGCTATATCCACGTAAAACAGAATTTACTGAGGAATGAATTGCAGAAATGAAACTTATATGCAGCTATAATGAAATAAAATTGTTAGTTTTACTATAATTAAAAAATAAAAAAACTCACTTGATCCATTGCTATCAAAGACTTGTTTAGTAATTTATATGCCTCCTGCAATTTCGCATACTTTCGCACATCGTAGTTTAAGACCATCTTTTAGAAAGAAAATGTGTGCAATTAAATATCAAACGCATTTTAAAAAATATATGTTTCTACCTCATTCAAAACCGTATCCAGTTGATATTCAGTTAATAACAAAGTTTCTTGTAATTTTTTTATCAGAGATTGTACACAATTGTACTCCATATATTGCGCTGCTGAGTCTTTACATTTTAAAAGTAGCCCTATTGCACCGGAGTAATTATATTCGTTTAATAATTTTTGTACTTCCACATCAGTTGATTTCTGAGAATATATTAAAAAACATTTTTGCCATGCACATACATAACGAAAAATTGTTTTGTTAAAAGTATTTATATAAAATATGAATATTTACCAAATTTTTAATAGCACTTAGCGTGCTAAGAAGATCTTTAAGTATTTCTCTCTTACGATACGATGCCAATATTTCTAGACTTGTTGTTGTTAAATTCATTTTAGCATAGTTTAAGTACGAACGAACTTTTCGACATGTCCACAGTGACTCTTCTAATTCTTTTTGAATTTCATTGATGGCAGAAAACTCATCATTGCAGGCGCTTCGTTGTTCAAGTATATTTTGTAACACCTGCTTTGAAAGTACTTTATGCTGCAAACGCAACTGGGCGATGGTCTCATCAATAAGTTGAAATTCAACACCGTTGCTAAGTACTTTCTGTTGGGAAATACATATATGAATAAATAAACACCGAGTGTTAGCTAAAAAAAAATATAACTTGGCTAAAATTTTGCAATTTACTCAAAAGCTACAAAGAACGTTTAAAAATTCTCATCGATCTCGAACGAAAATTTGAAAATATTCAAGGTCAAGTTTTTCAAATCAGTTCTTTTTATAACTTCTCCCTACCCTTGGACAAAGTTGTAGATTGGATATTTGGCCAACCATTTTCATTATATTTAAGGTCAAACGTCAAAAAACTACGTTTTAAGGAGTTATAGATTTTCATTAGATAATTACTTACTTAGATAATAAAAAAAATATCAAATTTAAATTATCGTTTAATAAGTAAGAACATTGGACATTGTCCATTTAATATTTAATTTTAATTTAGATCGCGTTATTTTTAGAAATTTAAATTTTTTTGTGAAGGCTAAGAGCGATCTTTTTCGATTTTTGAAAATCGAGTTAAGACACAAGATAATTTAAAAATTTCCTGCAGCGCCGACTTTTCGAGGATAATTTGTCAGTTAGGTATAACGTTTTCAAGGCATTTGGATACACTGTATACTGTGAGAAGCAGCTGACTTTTGCAACGTAGTCCAGTGGAGCAGAATTCGTTGTACTACGAGTTGGTGCAACTGAAACTAATGGTACAAAGTAATTATAGAAGACATACAAATTATCAGCAAAAACTAATATACAAATTTTCGAAGCCAATCAAGGTGGTATTCTTATGTCAGGAAATACTGAATGCAAACGATCGAATGCAAAACTAAATTTTTTGCTGATAAATTCCGAACAAATTATTTTGTACATTTTTACAAAATCACTTGGGAGTGTGCGGTTTGCTGAACAAAGAAATAAGTTAAGATTATTGAATTTAGAGAGAGTATTGAAATTATACTTTATCAGCAAGCACTTCAATAATTTTAGTGTCAACTTTGCGTTTTGTTTTGCAGAAAAATTTGTGAAAAAACTTTTTTTAACTTTTTCAATAAAAACTTACAAAACTAATAGTTTCTATTATTTGTCAAATATGAAGTAGGAAGACAGTCCAGTTAGCAGCTGTACGTAAGCAAATGTCTTTCCAAACCTAATTGAATCTTTGAAAGACTTGCAAACTTAACTTAACCGTAGATAACGCGTTAAGTGTTTTTGACCTCAAAATAACCGTACAGTCAAAAAGATATTACATACATACTTTGGCATTTTTCTGAAAGAAAAAAACTGTTGTGAATTTGAATCGCAAACTCGTTCAAACAATTTATGTTTCTATTATTTAGGCGTGACTATGACTAATTCGTACTTCAGATATGAAAGTTTTTTTAAACAATAAAAAACTCAACTTCTACTGCCACCATTAACTTGTAAATGTGACCTTTAAGCTTTAAATGCTATTCAGCCTAAAGCCACTGTTTAAAAAGTTATAAAACATTTGATAATTACAATTATAACGAGACACCTGGTATATTATATGTGTACGTCAAACAAATTTCCATACCATTACACGTATGCACTATCTATTGATTAAACACAAAACCAATTGAAATTCATGTTTGGGAAAAGAAAATTCTCCAAATTGTTTTGACAAACAAATCACTGTTATCCTTCAACTTACCCGCAGTTCATACATTTGTGGGTCACTTAGTGCATTAAAATATATCTCTTCAATACTTTCTAATATTTCCTGATCTGATTTTTGTGCATTTCCAGCCGTTTCAGTTGTAGACTCATCGTCTGCACCATCAACTTGTAATGATTTATTAGCATCTGCAGGTTCTGCTGTAACACTTTGTATGAAGTAATCCGAGAATCCCATCGCTGGTATTTTCATTTGCCGATTGGTCTTTGAATGAAGCAACCAACAAATTAAATATAGTCAAATTCTATCAGCACAATTGTTAAATTTGATTTTGTTTACCTGTTTATGCAATAAATCCATAAATTTGGACTTAATTTCATCCATTTTTGCTCTTGGATGTTGCATTTTACGACCATCGAAGAAAATTTTTTGTTTGACAATAAGGTAGCAAACTCCTAGCCCAATCAAAAAAACGTAACTCCCCAACGAGAAATAGATGCACTCCAAAAACACTTTGATGCGTTACCAAGGAAGTTACACCCAATTCCATTCCCATTAAATAACTTTTTCACACAGCACGTCATTATAAAAAACATCTTGAGGGCGGTTCACATAATCACACATGCTGTCCTTCATTGCTTGACAACATGTGTGACTGTCAATATTGCTTTGAGTTCACATTATCGAGCATGCCATCAAACATCAATTGCAGAACAATTTATTAGCGTCCACATCGAAGTTAACTGCATGAAATCTTATTCAAAAAAAAAAAATGTTCACTAGGCTTGACAGTCAGTTCACACAGGTTGAATAGTTGGACAAGCTAGCAGAAAAATCAAAAATTTTTGAAATCCATCCAACTTGTGTGTCAAGCGGTCCATCCTACCGTTCACATTATCGAACATTGATGTTGTCACACTATGTTGGACAGCACGTGTGATAATGTGAACTGGGCTTTTGAAAGCACCTTCTTGATTTTAATAAAACCCCGTATTTCCGTGTTTACAAACAGAAATTCAAAAAACGAAAGAGTCGAGGACAAATTCTTGTCTATTCTCTTTTGTGATTTTCGTTTTGCGTTTGCGACAAATGACAAATTTCTTACCTCGCCCTTTTCGTTTTTCCCCTCTTACCAACAAACAAGGAAATTTTGCGGAAAAAGTTTCCTCTGTAAACGTCGCCTAACAGAATTACCAGTATAAGTTTGAAACGCCTTAAGGCTAAACCAAAATAGACGTGACGAGACGGTAGCAATTGAACGAACGTTTGCACTCGTTTCGTCTATTTTGACATTTAACCCAAAATGTTACGCTAGCCAACGAACCGAAAAAGCTGTTATGACGAGTAGCAACATTTTGAAGTTCGGTTCTTACGTCTCGTCAAAATGTTTCGTTCACTTTCGATTAATTACATAGGTTCATTTTGGCTGTCAACATTGGTTTACATACACTCGAACTACTCGTTATGTCTCGTCTCGATTATTTTGGCTTATGCTTTGAACACAATTAGAGCGGTGGCGGTAAAGCGGCGACGAATAAACGCTGTCCAAAAAAAAAAACGTGACGAAAAATCGTTTCAACATACACAATTGCGGCGTACGACGAACGACGGCAAACTTAGCTGTCATTTAGTTTACATGAAAAAATTTTTTATTGAAATACAAAAGTGAAAAATTGTGACAAAGTGAAAAATTTTTTGGTGATTTGGAAAAGTTGTAAGGACTCAAGAACGTAGGTATTTCATTTAAAAAAAAACATCTTATTCCTTAGACGCTCGGGGCTTATCACTAATAAGAATTGGGCTTAAGTTTACCGTGACTCCCATTGTCCAATGGGAATTAAACTAAACTGTTCTTATGTGATATTTTATTCTAAGCACAAATGTGTAATCAAAAAAAGACGCTCGGATCTGGTTTCGGATATATAGCCATCGGAAGTTGTGGATATAGCTTTTATAAAAATCCTTATAAGTTGGGAACCCCTGAATAGATATCAAAAATATGGGTGTCATAATATAGATAATTTAATGG
This sequence comes from Tricholauxania praeusta, assembly GCA_949775025.1. Taxonomy (NCBI): domain Eukaryota; kingdom Metazoa; phylum Arthropoda; class Insecta; order Diptera; family Lauxaniidae; genus Tricholauxania; species Tricholauxania praeusta. The sequence continues at coordinate 150,592,288 of OX459028.1, forward strand.
CCTACAATAATGTTGAGTAAATCTTTGAAATATAACCCATAATTTTGGAGATATGACGATATGATATGAACAATTATTATAAGACGATTCTCAACATAAAATGACTAGATTTTTATGTAAATTAATTTTTAAGTTTTCAATGAGAATCGTCTTCTAATAATTGTTGTTGTTGTAATAGTTATTGGTTTTGTTGTTTTTCATTGTTTTTGACCATAAAAACGTAGTTTCCATAGGGATAAATTGAATAATTTTTTTTATTTTTCGGTCAAAAAGGGGGTTAATATTTAAAAATTTACAATAAGCTATACACCATTTTATAGGGAATAAGTTAAGCTTTCTTACCATGCTAAAAAAATTATAGGTTAATAAAACATTTTTTGGAAAAAATAACGGTTTTAAAAAAAAAATTTATCAAAATTTCAGAAAAATCGTCATATCTCCAAAGTTATGAGTTAGATTTCAAAGATTTACTCACCATTATTGTATGCCATTAAATTATCTATATTATAACACCCATATTTTTGATATCCATTCAGGGGTTCCCAACTTATAAGGATTTTCATAAAAGCTATATCCGCAACTTCCGATGGCTATATATCCGAAAACAGATCCAAGCGACATTTTTTGATGCTTAGAATAAAATATCACATAAGAAAAGTTTAGTTTAATTCTCATTGTCGTTCTTGAGTCCTTACAACTTTCCAAGAAGGATAACGTTTCCTCGTACTTCCATTTTTTCTCTAGTAGCGGTGCGCCGCTGCCAGAAGCTAGCTCCTTAGCACGTTTACTTATTTTGTACGTATCGCGTAGTGATTTCCATAGCCGTTTGCAACTATCTGCTGAAAGTGAATTTTTATGTTAAAGGAATTGGAAACAAATAATGTACTTACAGTTTGAATTTAAGGTCTTCCCGATTTCTTGCCAAATCTTGTCTTTCTTATGAACATTCCGGTAGTCCTTTGTCGAAAAATCATATAAGCATTTGTACTTGCGGAGTTCCTCAATAAGTTCCTCGTTGTTCATTTTGTAATTTTTTATTTCTTTTTTTTTAATTAAGTTATTTAAGAAGTTTCTTTTCTTTTATTTTATTTAATGATTGTGCACAATTCGCATTTCAAACGTAAACAAAAGAATTGACACAAGCTGATTCGAAATGCAACACTGATCGGATGGTGAAATAGAATTAAATCTAAATCGACGACGATTCGTCACAGCTCAACAGTCGTACGCCGCAATTCTGTTCAATTTCACATGATCAAGTATGTTATAATTTTTGAAAGCGAATATTCGTCGCCGCTTTATCGCCACCGCTCTAATTGTGTTCATGCTATTAGGCTTTTTACATTGAAGAGAATTGGGACGGGTTTGGGAAAGCGGCAACGATAATTCGCTGTCAAAAATTATAGCACACCTGATCTTGTGAAATTGAACAGAATTGTGGCGTACCCGTCGATTTAGATTTAATTCTATTTCTACCCTCAGATCAGCGTTGCATTCCAGCTTTTGTCAATTTTTTCAATTTACGTTTGAAATGTCAATGAAAACAAAATGGCAGCTGAATTTTCCGTTGTTCGTCGTCCGTAGCAATTGTGTTTACTCAAACGATTTTCCGACCGGTTTTTTTTTTTTTTGACAGCGAGTAATCGTTGCCGCTTTCCCAAAACCGTCCCAGTTCTGTTCAACGCATTATTCCGTAAAGACCGAACTTCAAATCGTCGCTATTCGTCATAACAGCTGCTTCGATTCGGTGGCTAGTGTAATATTTTGGGTTAAGCCTTAACCAAAATAGACGTAACGAGACGGTAGCAATTGAACGAACATTGCACTCGTTTCGTCAAGCCATATTGGACAGCATGTGTGATAATGTGAACCGCCCTAATGTTCCTGTTTTCACGTGCTTGAACTGAAAACTGTTGCCGAGGAATTCAACAAACCTATAACACAATCGTTTGGTTACTGCAACTGCAACGGGAAGTATGCATTACGTTTACTATCAATTCAAGGTAACATAATACTTCGCAATCGATTAAAGCAGCCGAGCCTGTAACCGAGAAAGATATTGAAGTTTTACTGGGCTATAGAAATAATGACATTAACATAACACGTGTGTCAGTTTTACGAATTAATCATAGAATTTAATTTTTTTAACTTATGGCGAATTCAATCTTTAAAGAAAAATTCTTTGAAGAAAATCGTGAAATAACGGAAATTAAATCTACAGATGAGTTCGCTACATTGGGAGAATTTCAAAATATTGATGAGGGCGAGGACGAAATATGGTTAATGCAATGTCCAAGAGGCACCGATGTTACTCAACTGCAGGCGCAAAAACTAAAATTGCCCGGTCGTTCTCACGTGCAGGAACTGGAAACTGTTGCCGAGGAATTCAGCAATCCCATAACACAATCGTTTGGTTACTGCAACCGCAACGGGAAGTATGCATTACGTTTACTACCAATTCAAGGTAGCATAATACTTCGCAATCGATTAAAAGCAGCCGAGCCTGTAACCGAGAAAGATATTGAAGCAGTTTCCCCTGGGATTGGCCGTGTGCCATTGCCTAGCGGCATTAAAGTACGTCATCCTTTATTAGGAGTGCAGTTTTTGCAAAAGTTAAATGTGGACCTGGCGATTGCTGAACGGCTGAAAAAGGCTGATAAACAGTCTGCACGCATTTTAGGTGAAACTCTTTTTCAAGCCATTAGTAAAGTTTCAAAGAAGAAGCATCCTATACTTGAGACTGTTGAAATAATAAGTGATCAGGAAGATGAAACGTTTGTAAATCACAACAAAAAAAAAAAAAAGAAAAAACGCAAAAACAGTGAAAGTTCAAACACTTCAAAAAAATCGAGAAATGAGATTTTTTAATGGCATTTGACTTAACAGCAGAAGCAGCTGGTAGCAATGTTTAATATAATGCGAGTTTGTCAAAAGTTTTTACTGAGCGTTTTCCTATAAAATTGAATTAAAGTGGTTGCTAACGCAACATCAAAACTAACATTTTGCGAGTAAAAGACTTGGTAACACTTATTTTAGTCAGTAGCTGCTAAACACATTATTAAATTTGTATGTTTTAGTTTTTTTAATCAGAAATGTTAAATTCGAACTCCAAAAAAAAATGTATTACAGCATGTACTTTGAAAAACGACTTTTACTTACATATGAGTGGAGTAGCTTTAAAAGATTAAATTCTAAAATTGTGCTTCCTTCGCTTATGATAACATTACAAATATGAAAGCACTGTAAAACACTGTGGCCTTAAAAAATTAATCATTATCTTAACAAAAGCAAGTTCGATAGCTTACGAACTCGAAGCTGGTGCTAGATTTTTCAAAGCTTTCAAACTTCTTTTCGTACTTGAAGGCATATTTTTTGTTTTTAATTCAGATTTTTACTAAACCAAAATGTTTCGCCGAAAACGTTATTCACTCAATGCCACAACCAAAAATATCGAGCGTCGTCTTAGTTTTACTTTAAAATAAAAAAAAAATATGAAAGGATGAAAACTTTCTTGCTCTTAAGAATGGGAACAGGTTTACTTTAGGAACAACTCTCCCGACTTAGGATTGTTAATGAGAGTTGAGGTTTAGTTAAAAGTTTATTTTTTTAGTCTTATGAAATACTATCTCGTATAAAGGTATCGCGCAAATCTGTAGATGCTATCTGTTCTTCCATTATTGAATAATAAAGGCTGTTGGAAAAAAAATGCTTCCAAAAGTAGGTTTAAAGTCAAAATGAATCGGCTGATCGACCAAAACAACTTTTAGATTTTTTCATTGTTTTGTTTTGGCTATCTATTTTGTCATTCGGATTATGACGTCTAAGGCATAAAGCCCAATTTCCATGTAATTTTTCTTGAACTTATCTTATTAAATTTTTGTAAGAAAGAAAAAGCATGCGAGCATAACCTAATGCGCTTAGAGAATGCGAGAGTGAATAGGCACACGTTTGCTATTTTTTATAGCATGTAATATTCTCCGTGATTTCGGAGATCAGAAAGTTCAAAAAGTTTAACTTTTTTATTAAAGTTGATTACATGCTATAAATTTGGCAGTCATTTTTATAGTTGCGCTATAATTTTATGTAGTGTCAAGTTTGACAGTTTTCAAAATAAAAACAAAAGTCAATAAAAAAGGTTATAAAGTGCTGAGTTTCTCAAAATTTAGTTTAAATTGTTGAAAATACAATTTTACAAACTAAGATAAACAAGTTAAGTAAGTAAAAAGTATGACGATTGCTATTACAAAAATTAACATATTTCTTTTGTGAAAGTCTTGCAGCATCAACACTAAAAGCCCAATTTCCATGTGATTTTTATTGAACTTATCTTATTAAATTTCACAGATTTTTTTGCCATAATGAGCGAGATGGATATGTGTCAATCTTGCTATAAAAGTTTGAAAATTCGGTTTGTTTATTTGTAAACAAATGACAAATTTTTTACCAAAACATAAACTCAAAATGAACCAATTTGAAAAAGAAGAAATGGCAGCTATGGAATTTGTTTTTTCAAGCTCCTCATCAGAAATAAACAACGGCAACGACAGAATAACTGACACAGTGTAATGGGCAATGTTTTGGCCTCAAATGTTATCTTACCAACTTCTGCCAACACTTCCATCCACAAGAGTTGTCGCTTTTGAATATTCCTGTAGCTCATTGTTGACATATTCCAAAGTGCAGGCCGTGACCGCACTGCTTCAATAAGCTGCTCTATGTTTCATAAAAAAATAAATATGGAATAATAATATTAATCGTGAAAGGAAATTAAATAGTACTACCATTTTCCACTAACAATTTATTGTCGTTCATGATGGTGCTGATTTTGGTGTTGATGCTGCAAGACTTTGACAAAAGAAATATGTTAATTTTTGTTGAAATAGCAATCGTCATACTTTTTACTTACTTAACTTGTTTATCTTATTTTTTAAAATTGTATTTTCAACAATTTAAACTAAATTTTGAGAAACTCAGCACCTTATAACCTTTTTTCATTGACTTTTGTTTTTATTTTGAAAACTGTCAAACTTGACACTACATAAAATTATAGCGCAACTATAAAAATTACTGCCAAATTTATAGCATGTAATCAACTTTAATAAAAAAGTTCAACTTTTTGAACTTTCTGATCTCCGAAATCACGGAGAATATTACATGCTATAAAAAATAGCAAATGTGTGCCTATTCACTCTCGCATTCTCTAAGCGCATTAGGTTGTGCTCGCATGCTTTTTCTTTCTTACAAAAATTTAATAAGATAAGTTCAAGAAAAATCACATGGAAATTGGGCTTTATCTTATCTTATCAAATATCAGGAAGGACATCACATGCTATTAAGAAAGCAAATGTATGCTATTCACTCTCGCATTCTCCAAGCGCATTAGGTTCTGTTCGCATGCTTTTTCTTTCTTACAAAAATTTGATTTGATATCCCTGATATGGGATAAGATAAGATCACATGGAAATCGGGCTTAAAGCCTAATTTCCATGCTATCTTTCTTGATCCCATATCAGGGATATCAAATCAAATTTTATAAGATAAGATCACATGGAAATCGGGCTTAAAGCCTAATTTACATTCTATCTTTCTTGATCCCATATCAGGGATATCAAATCAAATTTTTGTAAGAAAGAAAAAGCATGCGAACAGAACCTAATGCGCTTGGAGAATGCGAGAGTTAATAGCATACATTTGCTATCTTTATAGCATGTGATGTTCTCCCTGATATTTGATAAGATAAGTTCAAGAAAGATCACATGGAAATTAGGCATAATGCTTTGCCTATCAACATTGGTTTACATATACTCGAACTTACTCGTTACGCCTCGTCTATTTTGGTTTAGGCTTAATACTTTGCCGGGGTCAGGAAAGCGGCGACGATTACACGCTGTCAAAAAAAAACCATTCGGAAAATCGCTTAAACATAATTGGGACGTGCGATTTTTCTTCTGTTTTTCCTATACGTTTGTAGCAAAGAATATCCAAAGAAGCGAAAGTCTCGGCAGAATACTAATACCAGCGCAAAACAAAAATAAATTTTTTATGCATATTTTGAAACTCACCCCATTGTGGTGAATATTTTATATGTGGCCTTACCACTTAGGGTGTTTTATTCCAAATTTGGAATATACTTGAAATTTTTTTGGTTATAAATGAAAATTTCATTACTTTTTAGACAAAATATAGGATATTATTAAATAAAATTAAGAAATAAAATAGTAAGCGATACTCTCATCGTTTTTATATGTAATAATCAATTTAGTTTTTGATTTTTCCTTAAATCATCACATATGGCAACTTACTAATCTGTCAAATTCGACATTATAATTATCGTTGTTGTAATAGTCATTGTTGTTGTTGGTTATCATTGTTTTTGTCAATAAATACATAGTTTCCATAAGAATTCATTGCATTTTTTTTATTTTTCGGTTCAGAAGGGGGTAAATTATAAAAATTTACAACAAACTATATACCATTTGAAAGGAAATAAGTTAAGCTTTCTTAGCATGCTAAAAAAGTTACAAGTTATTAATACATTTTATGGAAAAAATAACTGTTTTTGAAAAAAAGTTGGTCAAAAATTCAGAAAAATCGTCATATCTCCAAAGCTATGGGCTAGATATCAAAGATTTGCAGATCATTATTGTAGGCCATTAAATTATCTATCTTATGAAATCCATATTTTTGATATATATGCAGGCGTTCCCAACTTATAAGGTTTTCTACAAAAGCTATATCCGCAACTTCCGATGGCTATATATCCGAAACCAGATGCGAACGTCACTTTTTTTTCACTATTTTTATTTCCATTTGAGAGGGTAAAACAACAACAAAAAAATTGGATTGAAATTCGTAACATAGTATATTCAATCATAAACAACAAAACAATAAAATCAAATTAACTTAAACTTTTATCAATGTTTTGTCACATAAAACTGCACATCATTTACATTAGTTGAAGTAGAAACATTAGTAAAAGCAGCAGCTCATTGCGGCGGCGCAATGGCGGTGATTGATTGCAGTAGCTATTGTATGTGGTGGTTTGGCACCAGCTCTTGTCGCTTGCAGCAAGTATGACCGGGGCGACAGAAGGTGCCCGTTACTGTGGTTCCGCCACCAACTGTGGTGGTTATGGCACTGCCGTATGTGGAACTTGACGAGTATGATGATGAGTGTTTGTTATTCGTAATAGCAGCAAATATGTTGTTGAATTCGCGCACATTAATGCCACTGGCATTTCTTTCACCTTGAGCATGATGATTTCGTTCCTGTTACTGTTGCGATTGGATTCAGGTTAGTATTCTCAGCAAATGATGATGGAATTACGCCAAGCGCATGAGTAAAATCACGGAAACAGTATGCGACAACAACTTCTGATGAATGGCAGTAGCCACAAGCATCGCCTGAAAACCACAGCTGTAGCGAAGTAGTATGTCCGTGTTGAAGCTGGAAGGAAACCAAATTAGTTTCGATTTAGTTTTATTGCGATTTTAATAATAAAATTGAATTGAATTACTTAAATTCATTAATTTAAATTGTGTTATAGCTTACATTCCTTTTCACTGTTTTGATATTTTTCATTTGTCATATTTGGACAAACTTCAAAATCAGCTGTCCTTATTCACCAAAGCTAAAAAAATTTCACCAAATCCACGTATGCATTATTCTTTTCCTTTTCCCCCGCTCTAGTACAAGTTTGGACAAAATTTTACACCTCACCGTTGCAGAAAATCCCCGCACCATCAAATGTGAAACTTTTTCACCACACTTTTTTCACAAAATTTCTTAATATTCTACCTCCTTTCATAAGCTTTTTATGCAAAACTGTGAATAATATGACGATTTTTATAGACACCCAAACAATCATAAAGATTTTTAAAAATCAAAAATGTACCCAAGTTCTCTTGCAAGATCCAAAAATCATTGAAAATCCATTTTGAAATCTTCATATTTTTGCATGTTTTTCAATATTTTTTCGTTTCACTACGGTGTTAAGAAGTTGCCACTACTGTGAAATACATATCGTCTGTGCCGTAAAATGTGTGGAAAGGTATTCTCGTTAAGCAATTCAATTACCCTGAATGAAAAATATCAATATTATTGTTTTTGCATCCCATTAAGATTTTGAAAAATAATTTCATATAATTATTCGAAACATAAATTCTTGAGAGATTACTACTATATTTACATTTATACAGAAGGCCAATTTTTAATTTCACTGGTATCTATTATATGTTCAGTTTGAATGTATTTCTTCTTTCGTGAAAATTAAGTCCAAACTTTCGTTTTAAAATTTACTTAGTGGATGTTTATCATCAAATGTTTTGAGTTTTACATCATCATTATAGAATTTACTTTTCCAATATTGTTTTTCATAGAACTTAATATTTGCACCAAAATCTTTGTGTGTCTTGCAATTGCTCGGATTCCACTTTTTGGCATGTTGTATGCATATTTGACAGGTCATCCATTTATTAATAAGTCAGTGTTTCTGAATTAAGAAGACAGCGGTGAAAAAAAGTTAAGAATCTATTTGCTTATAATCAAAATCGTATATAGACGTAGCAACAAAAGCTAAATTGCAAGTTGAAATTGAATTTGAAAAATAAAAATGCGACCATTGCGATAATCCCCCACATCAGTAATTTCATACTAAAATCTTTTTTTTTATTACGCGAACATAGTTAAGGAAGTTATTTCAGCGACAAAGAAAAAACTTTCATTACCGTTTGCATATTTTGTAAAACAAATATAAGGGACTTTCAAAGCAATTCTTAATTATGAGAATAAACCATATATATATGAAAAAACAAGACACATAGATGGTGATACATAAATTTTATTAATTTACAACATATGTTCGCATTATCACATTTAATCCATGTAAGAACTAATTATTGTGCTATGTACATATTAATATTTTTTAATTCCCCAAGCTTTTCCTTAATCGCCCAATAATGCCCAAAATCAGAAATAAATTTCCAAAAAATTTAGTTTCCAAAATACGGTTACACTGTTTTTAGCGGACTTTGACAATCAATAGGTGAGAGTGAAAAATTTTGGCGCAAAAGACTTTCACTTCTTTGGATATTCTTTGGTTTGTAGTGAGTACAAAACTGACAGAATTGATAGAAAATTTATCGCAGAGAAATAGAAAAATTCCATTTTTTGATGCGATTTGACACTGAAGATAAATCTTTTTTTTTTTTAAATATAAAATTTTTAAATTCCTGGATAAAAGATTGTTTGGCCAAAATTACCAAACGTATCGTACAAAAATATAAATCCTGTTGGTATATTAGAATTATAGTTTGCGGCAACGCTGGCTATGACGTAAAACAACACTGAAATCTGACATAAATCAATCATATGTTTATTTTGCTCTATTATTAGGCGAACAAGCCAAAATTATTTTATAAGAATAATGCGAATATGGTAAATATAAATTTATTTTTGCGGATAAAATAAAATAAACTTTATTCATACATTTTTTATTTACAGTATGGTGTCAGATTTTTTCTATCCTAGCATAGGTGGCGTGGAGGAACATATTTTTAACTTAACGCAGATTCTTCTTAATCATGGTCACAAAGTAAGTCGAATTTTCCAACTATAAACAAATTAGAAACGCTAATAATACGTATTTTTTTTAAAGGTTATAATATTAACACATTCCTACGGTGATTGCATAGGGGTACGCTATATTCCCAATGGTCTCAAGGTTTACTATTTACCCATAAAAGTATTTTATAACCAATGCATTCTACCTACCGTCCTGTGCAATGTTCCACTTATACGTTGCGTTTTACTACGAGAACGCATTGAAATCGTTCATGGGCATTCAGCATTTAGTGCTTTGGCACATGAGGCAATGGTTATTGGCAAGTTACTGGGACTGAGGGTGAGCATATATTAAACATTTAAATTGATTTATCAACCATGGGATAATATAAAAAAATTGAAATGTGTAATGTTCAGTAATATTTATTTGTTTCTTGTGAAATTTATTTTATCTTACATTTTACTTATACCTTCACTTGCAAAAGCATGTGAAGCGGTTCAAACACATCCACGTCAACGCACAAAACCGAAGATGGTTATGGAATACTCCATTTTTGCTTTCCCTTTCAAAAATTTCGAAGAATGAATATTAAAATAAATTAATAAACCAATTTTAGAATTAGAAAATGCTATCTTTGACCGTAACCCTGTGTATCAAAGCCAAAAAAAGGGAAAGTTAAAATGGGACAAGTTCCTGTGATTAAGTTTTTAGGAATGCCTTACTTTCCACATAAAAAGATTTTTTTATACATATTACAGACAGTTTTTACCGACCACAGTCTGTTTGGATTCGCGGATCTTTCAGCAGTCTTTACCAATAAAATGCTTGAAATTGACTTGTCTACGGTAAACCACTGCATATGCGTTTCGCACATTGGTAAATTTTAACTAAATATTACGAAAAAAAAAACTTAAGAGTAAAATTACAGGAAAAGAAAATACAGTATTACGCGCTCGTGTATCAAAAGAAAAAGTTTCTGTCATTCCAAATGCCGTTGATACTGTAATGTTTACACCAGATCCTTCTCAAAGGCCTCAAGATGGTACAAGTAAGTACAAATTTAGAATATTATAAATTTTATTTAAAAAAAATCGATTCGCAGTTAGTATTGTTGTTGCATCACGTCTGGTCTACCGTAAGGGCATCGACCTACTTGTAGGCGTTATTCCACGTTTTAAACATGTACCAAATATAAAATTTATCATTGTCGGTGATGGGCCAAAACGTGATTTACTTGAAGAAATTCGTGAAAAATCAAATATGCAAGAACGTGTCGACATTATTGGAGCAGTCGAGCACTCAAAAGTTCGGGATATTCTTGTACGCGGTCACATATTTGTTAACACTTCACTTACGGAAGCCTATTGTATGGCTATTGTTGAAGCTGCTTCGTGTGGCTTGCAAGTAGTTTCAACTCGTGTAGGTGGAATACCTGAAGTTCTACCGTCAAGTCTGATAATACTAACTGAACCAGACGTTGATTCCATATACACAGGTGTTCTAGCAGCAATTTCTAGATATAGTAATTCTAAGCGTTTAAATAATACTAATTTATATAAGCATCCCAACAATGGACACATTACACACCTAAGCAATGGAAACTCATTATTAAATAACAAAGAAATCAGCAGAATAACACGAAAACGTCATAAAAGAAAAACGTTATCTGAAAGGAATAATAAGCTTATCTGCCAATCAATGCATCAATCTTCCAAAAAGTCTTCAAATTCAAAAATTGTTCCTTCAAATCCTATTAATGCTGACGACGATAATGATGCCGTATTGTGCCCATTTAAATGCAATGAAATTGTCGCAAAGCTTTATAATTGGGAAAATGTTACCCAACGAACTGAAAGGGTTTACCAGCGTGTGCTTGCTGAACCACAAACCACACTTGGTGAGCAGCTTTATGCGTATTTAAAGAGTGGCGTTTGGTCCTTCCTGTTAGTCGTTTCTATGTGCCATTTGTATTTGGTATTTATGGAATACTTACGTCCTGTTCGCTATATGGAAAAAGCAAAGGACATTTCGCATATTCGAGTAAAAAAAAGAATTTCTAAAGATAAAGTAATAAAAGCCTAAAATAATTTTTAAAAATAGCTAATTATTTTTTACAAATATATTAGTAAGATGTTAATGTGAAAATAAGTGTCATGTGATTTTTTATATTTTCATTAATAAAATTCTAAAATAAGACCTCAGTAACGGAAAACAACACCTGGAATTAAATATATGAAAGGCTTGTTGCTCTGTCTGAGACTTTTTGTATACAAAGAAGTTTTAGAATATTAACAACTAAGAAGTGTTTGTGTTTTTTTTTTTTTTTAATTTACAATAATTTCTAATACTTTTTAAAGAGTAAAATTTTTGAGAAAAAAACAAATAATTTACTGTTTTTGTAATCATACTTAGGAAGAATCAGAATATCTACCGTAAGCCCTTCAAAAAAATGCTTTTGAAAATTACAATGTTTATAATCTTACGATTTTCCATTTAAAATTTCAGAAAGATAGGTGAAAATGAAAACGAGAAAACTTAAAATTACAGATGTAAGCTCGGCAAAAATCTCCGTCAGCATGGAAAGAATTCCGATTTTTCACCCTATACGGACTTCTACGTCTACTAGTGCAAATTCTCAGCTAATATAAGCGTAAATAATATTCGACTTCTGTATGTGTTTAATATGGGGTCTTTCCATATTCCTCGAAGACTACAAGAAATGGCCTCGTGCTCACCGTAAAATCTCTTAAGAACAAAGCAGCGGGGGCAGATCGTATAGTTGCCAAAATGTTGAAAGTTTCCCCGGAATTCAGCGCTGAACTTATATACCCTGTTCTTTCCCAAATTTGGAAAGAACACTGGCTCATAGCAACTTTAGAAAAATCCCAAAAAAATAAACTTTTCGCTATGCTAGAACTACAGGGGCATCATGATTCTATCAATTTCATCCATAATCTTGCCAAAAATTCACCTTAGCAGAGTCTGTGAAAAAATAAAACTACATCCGGGCAGTATTTCGCCCTACAAAATCGTTTATTTATCAAATTCTTACCCTTCGCATTATATTAGAGCAGATATATCAGTGGCATGCTACGTTACATTTAATATCCATCGACTACAGTACTGCTTTTGATAGCATCGACCAAAATCGCATCTGGGATGCATTGAACAAACGAGGTGCAGCACCTAAGATTATTAATCTCATCAAAGCTCAATATGAAGGTTTAAAATGTAGAGTATTTCATAACGGGTTATTAGTACTGTTTCTGATAGTACTTGACGATGTTCTTAGCAGAGCCCTATACTGTACAATGGACTTTCAGCGAGTACCTGGATGACCTCGCTTATGCCGATGACATATGCCTCGTTACCAAGAAAAACTTACTGCCGTCAGGTCTTCTTCGGAAGAAGTAAATCGGAAAATCAACAAATAAAATTAAGCTCATGCCTATTCGGCCGACCAGTGGCAGCAATAGCTTCATGGTAAAAATATCCAGCATAAAAGAAGTGGATAACTTTACTTAGTTGGGAAGCGTAATAACACCTGTAAGGATATCCATGCTAGAATCAATAAAGCAAAATGTATCTTTGCTCAGCTCCGTAATGTCTGGCAATCTTCATTTTTATCAACGACTACGAAACTCAAAATCATTGAGTCAAACGTGAAACCAGCTTTTTTGTATGGCTGTAAAACCTGGTTAACAGCATCATGCTACAAAATTTATAATTGTTCACCGAAAATGGTTTCCAAATTTTGAAATTTTGGTGGCCTAAGATTTTAAGCAGAAAATACTTACTGTTAGGGTTACCAGGTGCTCTGCCTACGAAAGTAATCCGGAACAGGTTTACTTTAGCTCCCATGCTCCAATTTTTGTTGTTGTTGTTTTACCCCCTAAAATGGAAATAAAAATAGCAAAAAAAAAGTGTCGCTCGGATCTGGTTTCGGATATAAAGCCATTTTTAAGTTTTCAATAAGAATCGTCTTCTAATAATTGTTGTTGTTGTAAGAGATATTGTTTTAGTTGTTTTTGACCATAAAAACCTAGTTTCCATAGAAATTTATTGAACACATTTTTTATTTTTCTATCAAAAAAGGAATAAATATTGAAAAATTTACAACAACCTATACTAATAAATTAAGCTTTCTTACCATGCTAAAAAAATTATAGGCTTATAACGAATTTTTTGGAAAAAATTAAGGGTTTTAAAATAAAAAATGGTCAAAATTTCAGAAAAATCGTCATATCTCCAAAATTAAGGGTTAGATTTCAAATATTTGCTTACCATGTTAATTGTAAATTGGTTTAATTATAAATTTTATAATTTATAATGTCTATTGCGTTTCCAAATATTTCTCTCCTACACATAAAGCCCAATTTTCATGTGATCTTATCTTATCCCATGATAGTAAATGTATGCTATTCACTCTCGCATATCCAAGCACATTAGGTTCTGTTCGCATGCTTTTTCATTCTTACAAAAATTTGATTTGATATCCCTGATATGGGATAAGATAAGATAGGATAAGATCACATGGAAATTGGGCTTAAAGCGATAACTTTGATGTTTGAAAATTCAAAAAATTAGTTTTCAGGGATGACTTTGACATCTGACTTTTAAGGGCGAAACACATAAAAAGCATGAATGCATCAAAGCATTCGACATATCATTTAAATACACGTGTGCTTATGAAGTAACGCACATAAAAAGTAAGCATGCATGCATGCTTCAATAAGCATGCCTGAAGTTGGCAAATTTTCAACTTTTTGTAGGCATCGAGGCATTGACAGATTTTTTTGACATTTGATTTTGTTTTGATTTTAATTATTTGTTTAAGTTTTTAAAAATGTCCATGTTTGGAGAAACATTGATAAATGAAATATACAAATATCCTTTCATTTTCAATAAAAAAGAATGGGGCTATAAAAATAAAATAAAAAGAGAAAAATCATGGGCTGCAGTTGCTGCAGCTACTAATGCTTCAGGTGAGTATTTTGACAGATATCAATTTTTTTTTTTTTAAACTTCAATGCTTTCTAAGTGTATTGAAAAGCATACGACGCAGGCATCGATGCATGCATGCTTTTTATGTGTTTCGCCTTTTACTTTTATAGTTGATAAATGCAAGTAACACCATCACTAATGCTTCGAACACAATTACAGCGGTGGCGGTAAAGCGGCGACGAATATTCGCTGTCAAAAATTATAACATACTTGATCATGTGAAATTGAACAGAATTGCGGCGTATGACTGTTGAGCTGCGACGATTCGCCGTCGATTTAGATTTAATTCTATTTCACCGTCCGATCAGTGTTGCATTTCTTTGTCATTCTCTTTGCCAGTACGATTTTCTCAGCAAAATTTATTGTTTACAAATTTTGTTTTTCTCACTCTCTTTTCCCTATAGGATTCTCTCACAAGAAATCAGACGTGAAAAGAAGTCGCCGCCGCAATTGTGTTTGTTCAAACGATTTTTCGTCGCGTTTCTTTTTTTTTGACAGCGAATATTCGTCGCCGCTTTACCGCCACCGCTCTAATTGTGTCAAAGTATAAGTCAAGGTTTACACGAGGAAAGTTTTTCGGCAAAGTTTCCTTGTTTGTTGACAAGAGGGGAAAAGCGAAAGGGACGAGGTAAAAAATTTGTCATATGTTGAAAACGCGAAACGAAAATCACAAAAGAGAATGGACAAGAATTTGTCTCTCAGACTTTCCTCGTGTAAACGTCGACTAAAAGGATAATTAAGGCTAAGTTCACACGAGCGTTTTGTCAACGCACGTTAGCTATTGCGTTTTTTCAACGCAGATTTTGGTACTTTTCACACGGCAGTCAACGCGCGTTATTTATTCGTACAATATGCGTCATTTCTCTAAAATTATTGGTAAAATTTCAAAATTTTGCGTACCATTATTGTAGACCATTAAATTATTTTTCTTATGACACCCCTATTACTGATATCTATTCAGGAGCTTACAAACAAACAAAATACAGCAGAGAACCAACGCGCGTTTTAGCATAACACCGACATTGACAAAACCAACGCGCGTTCAACGCACGTTTCATCAACGCAACGTTGATGGTGTGGTTTGCTGCATAGAGTTATGTGTTATGCTGAAACGCGCATTAGCTAACGCGCGTTGACAAAACGTTCGTGTGAACCGAGCCTAAGTAGCACATTTTTTATTCAACGATTATTTCCTAATGAAGGAAAAGGAAAATAAAAAATTCACGCATGACGTCACTACAATATGGTGTACATGCGGAAAACGTAATTTTGTTTTCCATAATTTTTGTGATAGACAGCACCCTAGAATGTGTCAGTCGCACATTGAATCATAGTAAACAAACTGCTGTTTTCCTTGCTTACATGCTATAGTTATAAAATCAAATTGCAAAAAAAAAAGAATAAAAAATACGAAAAGCAAATACACAAGAGTAGAAAAACTTCGCACGCTCCCTTACGTGAAATTAACAAAACTCAAATGAAAATATGGATTTTTTAAATTCTATTTTAAATTCAATGGACAAACCGCCCGCAGCCAATGAACAGGAGAAAAAGCTCATAAAAAGACAGAAAGAACTTGCAGAACGCATGAAAAATAAACAAAAGGAGGAACTTCTGCGATTTCGTAAATATGTAGGAGAGCGAATGGAACGTTTTGCCAATGACGAGCGTCCATTCATTGAATTTCAACCATTGGATAAGGTTCATCGTGGTGTCATCCATGAAGTAGCTGAATTTAGTGGTTTCATTGCCATGAGTTTCGGACGCGAAGATATCAATCGACACTCTGTCGTCTATAAGAAAGAACACGCCCCATCAGAAGATGAAATCGCGGCACGTCGGAATGGCGACGGTTGGAACGAGGAAATAGCCAAAGAATACGCTGAGCATCGAAAACAACAGCGGGAGCTCGAATCCGAGCAAAGAAAATTAGCACGTGCATCCGCTACTGGTGCTGTTGCCGCTGCCCACCAAACACCCGCAGAGTCTGATATAAAACCAACGAGTAACTATAAGGATAAGTATGCACACTTAATTGGGCAGGATGCAGCACTGGAGGCGGCACGTAAAACAGAAACAAATATAAGCTATGGATTTGTGCCAAGTAAGAATAAAAAAGATATGCGCTCAATTGAGCAGACCTTAGCCGATATACAGGCTAAGAAGAGACTTAAATTGCAACATCAGCAGGAGCAGCAACAGCTGGAACTGCAGCAGCAACAAGAACAACAACACGAACTCACACAATCGGATACTCCATTAACGGAAGAGCAAACTGTGGTAAATGAAAAGCAATGATTTACGACAAACGCCTATTATGCCTACGAAATAGTTGCAAATTTTAATCTTCTTTGTTAACTGACTGTAAACAAATATACGAATATAATAAAAATAGTAACTTCGCCGCAATTGGTGTTTGGCGAAAACTTAAATAAGACACGATGCTCAAGATGTGATTAAAAAAATGTTTTTGCGAAACCCGGAAAAATTTGTCGTCAAATTTCTCTTCTACGAAGTACTTTGTATTAAAATAAAGTTAAAAAATTAACCAAAAATTTAAAGTATTGGCAGGTGAAAGGTGCTCATTTGAAAGATTTCTTAATAGGGCTATAATTTTTAATCAGAAATAAATAGGATGTATTGCATGTTAAGGACACCGCAAGTTCAAATGTGGCCCTTTTTGTGTACTATAACAGTTTCTATAAACAATGTAAACTTCCTTTCAACATCAGTGATATAAATCTCATTTGAAAAGTTTCTTTAAGTGCTTTAATATTATCAAAATAATATTAAATTTGACTTATGCGTTACTATCGATCTTCTCAGGTGGATAAAGGCTCCCATTCTACACTTCCTCAACGTTCTATTGTCAACAAAGTAAAATGAAAAATTTGTTTTCATACATATAAGTTATTTTTAAGTATATTCAACTTTTACTAATGATGCAGGTAACCCGTAATATGAAAAATTATAATAATAATGTTTTATTTACCAGTGATACGTAGTGTTTGAAGGCATTTGCAATAACTTTATTTCTTACTTAGAGGCTAATCTTATATTTAGGGTATGAGAGGCGCTGTGGGAAATAAAATGAACTACAGGTTCAAGAACTTGATATTGGTTCTGGTTCAGTAATTTGAACTTTTGCATTGAAGAATTTTGTAAGCCCAGTGTCCGCTTATTACGTTGGTGGCATGCGGTTCAAGCCCCATGGATTTCAAATGAATAATGTATTTGCTAATACTCTTTTCATCTAACTTTTTATTTTTCTATATTTTGTTTTTTTTAATCTTTACATGTCCTTATTTACACCAGTGATCGGCAGGGCGCCAATATCAAATATTTTCTTACTCTCAAAAGGGAGCGCAATGACAAAAGCTCCAATCACTTCAAAAAATGCTTGCACATTTTGCTGTTTACGCCCAAAACGATTTCTTATTTAAGAGGTTGAATTTTAGTTATAAAATGGATTTTATGTATGAAATTTATTAATTATTATTAAAACTCGCCTGCAGATTAAGCATTGCGCATTGCCAAAAAAATTTTCAGCGATAAAATATTTACTTTGCCGTTTGATTTCAAACATTTTGCAGTGCATTAACGAAATAACCACCTCATTTTAGTTTGCTTACTCTCGCTTATTCTCTTCGTTTGCTCGCGAGCATATGAGGTGCTGACCACTGCTTTACACACATCTCAATCTATCTTTATATCACTATTACTCCATCTTTCTATCGGCAAATTTTGTTTAAGTTCTTGCAATATACCTAGTCTTATACTACTAGAAATCATTAGTTCTAAATAATTTTAAAGTTTTTGCTTCCATGTACGTTCTAACTTCGCTTGCTCAAGCCGTCCCACTTTTCTTACGGATGATAACCTTGTTATTTTGTATCTTTGTACAAAATCACATAACATTTCGTTGAAAACTGCCTAGATATGATAACTAATTCAATACGTCCTTTGGAAAACTTTTTCGACATTAACTTAAAGATTTTATTTTGGTCGGATGTGCTAAGCCCGTTTGTCCAATACCGGCTAATTATCGCCCAGATAACTACGCACACTTTTTCTGGCCACTTGAACATACACATATACATAGACACACATATTAAAATAATTATATGTACAAATTCATATGGTCCAAGACATATTCCCAATTCCATCCACTTTTCGTTCGAATAATGCATTGTATTCTTTTAGAAAACTCTTTAGGACCTACGCTTAATTGTTCAATTTTCAAATCTGTCCGCCTGTGTGGTGATTTTGTAACCTCCCAGCAGATTTTGTTCATCGATAGTAATCTAAACTTTCATCGATCTCATAGACTTTCTATCGCCTCCAGAATATATGATTTTTAACATGGCGATGTCATATCAAAAGTTGTGTATGATTCTTTGCATTACCGAGTATGTAAAATTTTCATCGATATAAAAAAAAAATTGAAAAAAAATGTCTGACCGAGTATCGAACTCACGCACTTATAGTTAAGAGCTCACAACCCAAACCATTTGTACACGCTGTCAGTTGTGTTACAGGTATCTATTTCACACTATGTTATTCATTATTGTGATTTTGAAAATTTGTTTATGCATTACGTCTTCGCTTACCTCATCATGCATGTTTTCTCCATCTAATTATAATATATGAAATCTACAAATCGTAAAAATGGTAATGCATGGTTCCAAAAACTGCTGGGCTTGTACAAAATTTCACTACATTCTGTTATAAAACTCTGTAAATATAATATTTTGAAGATTTTGCTAGGAAGTACCATATTCCCTTAAGACTTGAATTTCAAAAGTTTTGTTTCATGTGATCTTTATTGATCTTATCTTATCAAATTTTTGTAAGAAAGAAAAAGCATGCGAGCATAACCTAAAGCGCTAGGAGAATGCGAGAGTATGTGCTATTTTTATAGCATTTGATATCCTCTGTGATTTCAGGAGATCAAGAAAGTTCATAAGGGTCGTCAAAAGAATTTGTAAAGCTCACTTCTGTAAAATTCAAATTTTGTATCATATTACCTTAATCTTTCATGTCTTCAATTATTTGGTTGTTGGTCGACGTTGAATTCTCTGTTGGTATTATGGTATATTCTGAGTGACTTGTTGAAAATAATGTTCGTTGGCGGCGGCGTCAGTTTGCATGCAATACCAGTGCTAGGCATATCGGCGCAAACTCAAAATCATTTTTAAATCAAGACTTAAGGTTATCAACAGCTTTTCGGCAAATGATTTACACAGCCAAATGCTGTTACTAAATTTTGGTAAAAAATTACTGAATAGGCACCAGTGTATTGAAATTTAGTTTTATAAGCTATAATTTGGTATGTAACTTATTTATTTAATTGAAAAATAAGTCGTTTTATATGTAGAGGTCGCTCAAGGCCGATGAAGCTTTTTAATATGAAAATGTGTCATTTTTTTACTTAAAATAGGTAAAACAAAAGGCTATTTAGGTGGTACATTTTAGATAATTGCTTAGATAATGCTCTTTAAAAGTGTAACCAACCATTTTAAAATAAATTAAATACTTAATTGAAAATTGTTTAATCGAATTTACAGTCATTTGCAGTAACCGATATTCATATGAAATTTCACAAATCGGTTTATGCTTTTATAAACAAACATGACATAGATAACAAATGGAACAATTTAACCTGGTAATTGGTGACATATGTTTCGGTTACTACCACATCTATACATATTCATATGTATATACATAGCCTCATCAGACCAGTTTTTGGTTAATTTGTAATGAGATTCGAGCACCGACCATTCCATGAATTATATGTGGACAGCCGCTATTAACATTTGAGCCATGGAGGTTCTCCTAATGACATGTACAAAGTGCACTTTTATATGCACATACGCCATCTGTCATCTATTTTTTCATTTCTTGTTTGCTGCAATAAATTAAATACTCTAGAAAAATTTCTCAGATTCAATCATGGTAGATCCACGATTCTTAAGATATATGACCAAAGTAAGAATAATCATATGAAAATATCTTCTGCAAGTCGACTTAGGTGGCATAAATTCGTTCTTGAGCATCATTGACACGTTTGACTTTAAAAGCTTTTTAAGAGAATTGAATTTCCTTATAAATGATAATTTAAGTTTGTTTGGTCGCTATCCGTTTATGCACCCAAATCAATTAATGCTAATTTCTTACAAAAAAAATCACTTTGAAGGCCTGTAACTTTGAAAATATTTGCGTTAGAGCAACTTAACTAACATTTTTAAATAGCAAGAAATTATCTAAAGAATGTCACCAATATTAAATTACTTTATACCTAATTATTCAAATTGAGAAATTCTTTAAAGGTGAAATTCTATTTATACATATTCTAATAAATTATCACGTGAATAAGTTTGAATTAAAAAAATTGCCACCGGATTGATTATATGAATAGCTAGAGAAGTATCGAATTTTGCACACTTTATAAAAAGAAATTGAAAACTGAAAAAATCGGCGGAAATTTGTTTATATTCCATAGAGAATAAAGTTTTGAGTATATAGTCAAACTTTTTAGTTGAAAATTGTCTGAGTTATGTGTCCGGCCAACTTCAAAAACGTTGTTTCGAGAAAAACGCGTTTAAAGATTTCAGTACGGACCAGCAGGTTTGGCAGCGAACCGTCAAAATTGAAAATTTCTACTGTGGCCTTATCCCTTAATCAAAACACAGGATTGAAAATTATAAAAGCAATTTAATGTATAAAAATGTACAAAATTAATATTTATTTTAATCTTAACTTATACTTAATATTCGAGTAATACAATTGCTTATTATAATACATAACAATTTAGCTATTAATATAAAACAAATAACTAATTTTGAAATTTTATCCGATGCAAGGCCTCACACGCTTATTCTGCAAAAATTTTCAATTCCAAACTTTGAATTCTTGAGTAAAAAACTTTTTCTCAAACATAAAGATACACTAATGTCTTTCACTTTTGATTTATTAATAATAAAACAAGGATTTAAACTCTTAAGTTTATTCCTTTTATCTTATGTAATTGAGATGTTTTTTTGGAATTTAACTTGTAAAACCTCATGACCATCGTTTTTTTTTTATTGTTAAAAATTGTTATTGAAAATTACAGTTTTCTTTTACGTAATGAATGTTACATATTTTTCTAAGCACAAAGGGCAATATTGATTTAGTAAAGGGTCCGAAATAAGCAACATTTTGAAATTTCATAGCATTAATTTTGCAAGCAATATGTGGGTTTTTATATGAATGCAAAAATTACACATATTAATTGTTATTAACGATACGTTTTGATGTTCTTGCAGTTATTTTTGGATGAAAGTACAAATAGTAGGCAATCATAAATACAATACCCATATAATAAAATGCTAATGCCATTCCACAAAGTGGATAGAACAGCAACGGTGAAGAGACTGAATCACTTGATGCGTATAACATAAATAAAGTAACACAAATAATATTCTCTATGGAGCATATCAAGTAATAAAGTGTATATTTAACTTTAGTTGGTCCATCCCTTACCGAAATATACGTAAATAAATAAACAATGCCTAAAATTATGCAAAAAAGGTAATTAAAAAAAACTGTAGCTGCGAATTGTGGACGATCAACAATGAAAGTAACAAATCCAAATATCAAAGCATGGCTCAAACACGCTATTATTGTCCACATCGGAAAAATACTGGCAACAAATGCAATACAGAGTGTTCGTGAAACTGTAAATATAATAAAAAAAATTAACTTTATGAATCCACATCTTCAAACTTTCTTTTTAGTTTACGCTTTTGTGAATGCATTTGATACTCATATCGGTGAAGTTAAAAACTATCTATTAGATAAAAACTCAGAAGGGCCCGTAGCATTACCTGTTTCGTTGGAGATGCTCAGCATCCATTTATTTATTTAGAAACAACACAACGTATATTAAGCTCAAAGTTGAGATCACAAACCATTGTCATCCCTAGTGTTTGTAAATATTCCTATGTTTGTATTTCTTGAAAAACTGTGCCGCATATGCTCAGCAATTTTTTACTTCTGATTCATACAAAGAAGCATATATGGGGTATTATTTTTCCAAACGAAAGGAGCTGAATCTTTAGGTCTCCGATGCTGATTCCCTTATTGAAGCTGAACATTTTTTTAAGTCATATTAGGGAAACGAGGTGTAATGACTTGGGTAGCAATAAAAATTTGTTGGACCAAAAGCTACGGAATTGTATGACACTTGAAAAAAAGTGAGCAAAGAATTATTTAAATAAAATTAGAAACTGGGTGAAAAATGAAATTGGAGAGAATTGAAGGCACTCGCTACAAATCGTGCACGTTGGAAAAGTTTTGTGGAGGTCCCATGCTGCGGGAGGAAATAAAGGATGCTATAGAAAACAAGTACTTAAAAAAGGTAAAGAGATAAAAATTAAATGATGATAGCTTTTTAGAACTGATCCAAATGAGTCTTCAAGTTTTAGGCACAAGAAATTTTTCTGGGTGAAAAATTAAATTGGAGAGAATTGAAGGCACTCGCTACAAATCGTGCACGTTGGAAAAGTTTTGTGGAGGTCCTATGCTGCGGGAGGAAATACAGGATGCTATAGAAAACAAGTACTCAAAAAAGGTAGAGAGATAAAAATTAAATGAATAAATCACAAATTTTACTGACGCTGAAAAAAAAAACACTTCACTTACATTAATTTCCTCGTACTTTCTGCATCGCTCTTAAAATTAATTCTGAGCTCAGTTGAAGTAATTTATGATGTGGAACACAACAAAGACGGTTGAATAAATGCACAAAAACAGAATCAAAATGGGATCTCAATACCTTCTATTTTATCTGAATTTTGAAAAATGTTATTTAAATTGAAAAGGACCCCGCATTATTTGTATGGAAAAGTTGTTTCAATCAGCTATGTACTACCATTTTTTGTAAAGAGCTAGTCCTGATGGGCAAGACGAAATCTTATGACAGGATTTTCAGATATTGGCGAGTAAAGGAAGCAAAAGTATCGATGTCTCGAACAACATTTTTTATTCAACATTTCCATAAACTTGGATCAGTCAGATCGCGGTGCAACGGAAATCGATCAGACAATGGTTTTCAAAAGAACACGTCAAAACTACTGCATTACTTACTGAAAAGATTGAGAACTTAAAAACAAAATTTACTAAACGCGAAAGTTTTAGTTGTTTAAAAGAATTATATTTTTAAAACTTTAGATTTTCTTTTCTCTATTTGATAAAAATGGCTAAAATATTAAAAACCTCAATGAATTATTATGCTGAAAAATAGACCAGAGGAAATTCCAAAGTGAATTCTGATTGTTGTTGATGGCACGTAAAACAATGTGTGCTTGTCGTTTTCTTTAAGGAGGGGGTAGGGTTTTGCCAAATTTTGTTTTTCCAATTTTTTTTGTTGTTTTATTTAATAGTATAACTCTTCAAAAGTATCCTGTTGAAATTTGAGGTCGATTGGAGTAAAACTGACGAAGATACAGTGTCTTGAGTCTCGATGATTCTGTGTAAGTATATGAAAAAAAAGACAGTGCTAAAACTTTAAACGTGATTTTCTCGAAATTAATTTTTCAAAGTCGGTGGACACTTTTTCTCAAAAACTACTAGACCGATTTTTTTGAAATTTGACACACTCCTTTAATACATATAGAACCAGGTAATGACGAGGGCTTTTTTTTTTTCATTACAACCAGTTCTGCAATAATAAACGTGCTGATTTTTGCCTTTTTTTTCCAAAAAAAATCGTTTTTTGACTTAAAAATTATGCCAAAATTTTAAAAATCGTCAAAGAAAAAAAACCCTTCGTCAATACCTTAAAAAACTTATAAGCAAAAGAAAGTTTTTTTTTTTTGATTTCAGATGATAATGTGATGAGATATCTTGTCCACCGCAAACCACCTTTTTTTAGGCGTCCGCGGAAACTTGCTGCCAATGGCTTATTTTCCAATATTTTTTAATTAAATTTTTACAGAATACTCTTTAAATATTGTACTTTTATATGATCTTTAAATAAATCAATTTACTTTTACCGTATCGCTAAAAAACATTTTTAAACATATGCCAAAAATGTAGCGCCAAACCCCTACCCCCTCCTTAAAAAGATGTTTCCATATTTTTGACATTTGAAAAATGTTATTTGAAACTTTTTGACGAGTTAACGTCATGATTATGGTAGTATGGCTACGTCTCCCGGATAATTTTTTTTATGGAAATGAGAACTATACTAGTGTATAGTGCTATACATATTCTTATTAAATTAAAAATATCATTTACCTGATATACAAAAATGCCAACAAAGCTGCAATATCAGACCATGAGTATTTATATTATATTTGTCAATTTGTGCATAACGATTGCAGCGATTATATGCAGATAAACACCAAGCCATACTTCCAAAGTAAGAGCAAATTGCAATAATTTGTAAGACTTGTGAGAAGAAAACGGATATTATTCAAAATAATATTTTGTGGGTTAGAAATACCTCTCATTTTATCAACATTTGCTAGCACTATTGATATTTGCAATATTTTTTGTGGCGCTGCTTCTAGAAAACATTCAAACAATCTGATAAAAGCAACATCGCTCTCTTCGCGCACCATTAATTTGTAGAACCTAACAATATTTCAATTATTTAAATATTTTTAAGTTATAATAAATTCAAAAAACATTTTACTAACCTTAGTTGCCTTTCTTTATTTCCGTTTCGTTCAGAGTGTTTACATTTAATTGAGTAACGCAAAGAGTTCCAATAACTATGAAATAAAAACCAATTCAGAGGTTAAACTATAGGATTTTTTTTTTAGAATGGACTGAACATCAGAGTCTCCAGCAGATCGATAAGCTTTTAACTGACTCGTGTTCATAAATTCTTGAATAGACACCCTTAATTTAGAACATGACTGTACGGAACCATTCTTGAAGATATTTTTTGGACTTAAATTCTTTCTTGAAATTTAGAGTCCAAATTGAAATTTTTAGAAGTTGTTGAAACTTTTAATTAAACATTTCTTAGACGTCAAAATTGACCTCGTATTTTAAATTTACATTTGTAACTGAAAATTTCTTTTATACACGTAAATTGTATTCGTGGTTGGCATTTTTGCTTTTGAATTTATGTTTAGAACACTTGCCTCCGTGTTCAAATGCAACTTTTCTTAGATTACGTAATATCAGATTGATTAATTTATTTTGTGCTTATGCTTACCGAAAAAAAAATGATGAAATAAAAACCAGCCAAAGTGTCTGAAGCGCTTTGCATGTGCCATTATTAAACTTTCCATCCTGATGGCACCTGAAAATAAAAATATGGGACATGTTTCGGCATTTGATTCTAGTAGAGCTCGAAGAGAATATTTTACTCGGCTTACGAGATATTCCATATATGTGCGCTTTTGCTTCGGATAACTTTATTTACATATCCAGACTATCAAAAACAACGACTAATAGTTAGCATCTAACTACATCAGCACCTTAAAACCAATTTCGCAGCCTTAGTTTAGCTTAGCAAACAAAGACGCTAAGACCGCTGAAAACCTTGGTCTCCCGGTTCGTGATATTACTGTCACTCATACTGTATCAACTTTTGATGCAGTTACAACAGAAAATCCGAAGTGAGCATTGTCAATAAAAAAATTATTGTCAAGTTAATATTTCAGTCAAATTTGGGGCGACTGCGATAAAACCCACATAAAAAAGCTTCAACTTTGTCAAAATAAGCTTTTAAAAATGATACAGAGATTGCCTTCTAATATAATGGGAAGGGATATCGCAGTATATCAATAATAATTTAATATCGTCTATGCCTTAAAGAGGTGCCTGTGTCGTCCAGAACAAAGGGTACGAAACTAAGTACTAATTTTAAAAGTTTTTATTTACCATAAAAAAAGGGGGTGGTTTAGTTTTGTCCATTAAGTTTTCGGGTTTAAAATGTTCCTTTGATGTTAACTTTTTATTTATGAGACGCAGATTTTATTCAATTTCTGTTTGTCAATAATAAAGGTATAAGTAAAAAAAATAAATACGAAATATGGTTCAACAACGTCGTTTTCATAAAAAATTGTATTAAGCGGGTGCTCAAGTTTTGACCAATACTGACACTGTGTTTATGTTTGAAACTGTCATTGTAAACAAAAACAAATGGATGTTTCTTATTATTTAATCTGTATGTTTATGTGCTTAAAGTAACTATAGGCACCTTTTTTTGCCATTTAGAGAAATAAACTCGGATTTTTAAATTAATTATGATTAAAAAAATTTATTACCGTTAACGCGAAAATTGACTTCAATTAGGCTTCAGTAGCATTTTCATATTTTTTTAAAATTATCTTTTTATCTTTAATACATATGTATGTACATATGTACATTAGGGTGATTCAATTTTTTTTTTTTTGTTTTTTTTAAGTGCTCTTGCGGAAAAATTAAGAAAATTTTCACATAAACGCAGCTCTGTATTTCAATTTTTGTAAGGTGGGGCCGAAGCTTGTTAGTTATACATTGTATGGAAAATCTATATTTTATTAAAAAGGTATGATGTGAATGAATAGGTGATGAATATTGTTGAGCTGCTGAGGATCGGTTTTCGAAGTAATTTTTTTGCGCTGAATCCGAATCTGGCCTCAGAATTGACTGATCATGTTAGAATTCTGAAATATTTGAGGTTAAGTACCTTAAAAAATAGATTTTTTGTCTACTGGATTTAAAAAAACTTGTTCAGCTTATTTTTAATAAAAGCATCATTTAGTACCGTCCTTCCTCTTTAGAATGAGCCTTCAAGAGGTCATCTGTGATGTTTCTTTCCAAAGGCCGCGGCTCAGGGTTTACAACTCTAAAATATTCAACACCGGCTTCGCGGTGCCCTTCGGCCCGCTTCAGTCTATAATATATCACCCACCTGCATCGCTAGCCACAGTAATCTAATATATAAAATTCTTGTGTCACAGTGTTTGTTACCGTACTCCTCCCAAACGACTTGACCGATTCTTATGAAATTTTTTGTGTTTATTTTGTAGGTCTGAGGATAGGGGGTAAACTAAAAAAATTCTATTTAGGGTGGCCCTCATACAAATTTTTTTTTATAATAGCATTTTCCCAAAGACCACTGCATCGAATCACATGGAATTTACACCACGTAGCTTTTATATTAAGGAACATGGTTTAGTCTATGAGACTTTTATTTAGGCTGCATATTTAGGGTGGCCCTCATTCAAAAATATTTTTAAAATAGCATTTTCCCAAAGACCACTGCATCGATTCACATGGAATTTACACCACGTAGCTTTTATATTAAGAGGCATGGCTTAGTCTATAAAACTTCTATTTAGGGTGGCCCTCATACAATTTTTTTTTTATAATAGCATTTTCACAAACACCACTCCATCGATTCACATGGAATTTACACCACGTAGCTTTTATATAAAGAGGCATGGTTTAGTCTATAAAACTTCTATTTAGGGTGGCCCTCATACATTTTTTTTTATAATAGCATTTTCACAAACACCCCTCCATCGTTTCACATGAAATTTACACCACGTGCCTTTTATATTAAGAGACATAGTTTAGTCTATGGGACTTTTATTTAGGCTGCATATTTAGGGTGGCCCTCATACAAAAATATTTTTAAAATAGCATTTTCCCAAAGACCACTGCATCGATTCACATGGAACTTACACCACGTGTCTTTTATATTAAGAGACACTGTTTGGCCCATAAAATTTTTGTTTAGGGCGGCCCTCATAGAAATATTTTTTTAAAAAAATCATTTTCACTAAGACCGGTTATTAATTCATACCGAATTTACTCCACGTAACTTTTATGTTAAGGTGCATAGCTAAGCCAACAAAACTTTTATTTAGAGTGGCCCTCATACAAAAATATTTTTGAAATAGCATTTTCACAAAGACCACTGCATCGATTCACATGGAATTTACACCACGTGTCTTTTATATTAAGAGACACTGTTTGGCCCATAAAATTTTTGTTTAGGGCGGCCCTCATAGAAATATTTTTTTAAAAAAATCATTTTCACTAAGACCGGTTATTAATTCATACCGAATTTACTCCACGTAACTTTTATGTTAAGGTGCATAGCTAAGCCAACAAAACTTTTATTTAGAGTGGCCCTCATACAAAAATATTTTTGAAATAGCATTTTCACAAAGACCACTGCATCGATTCACATGGAAGTTACAACAAGTATCTTTTATATTAAGAGGCACAGCTAAGACCGTGCAGTACCACGTTTTCCATATAAGAAAATATTAAAATTTGTGATGCAGATGAATGAGACTAGATACATATATTAAAAGTACGGGGAAAAAGAAGTTTCAATGAGAAAATGCGAATAAAACAACATTTTGTATATATCAGCAATTATTTGATGCAGATGATTGAGACTTGGTAATATGTAATATAAAACGCAAAAACTATAATAAATTAAACTCATCGCACCACCTAGCAGTAAGGTACTTTATGTAAAAGAGTAGGGACAGAAGTTGATTTCGCTTTAAAAATGGGCTGATTCGCTTTTACATTCCATAGCATGAGTTCAAACAGCTTCGCGTCACCTACCGGTAAGGGCAGAGTAACGTCTGCCGGGATAGCTAGTTCTACATAAAAGTTAGCGAAGTAATGAATTCTTTATATGTAACTTCTATTTTTAACAAAAGTAGCGCCGCAGAGTCTAAATTGTTTTGCTGTGGTTGTTGTTGTTGGTTAAAAATAATAAACCATTATCGCTGAAGTAAACTTAAGCCGAAATTGGATTAAATATCTCGCCGAAAAGTAAAGCAATGTATTTTTTTTTTTGTTTCATTTCAAACTTACATATTTGCATGTATCAATATTGTAATACACATTGGCACTACAATGCACGTTAGTGTCCAAACAAAATACTGCTGCTCACCACGAATGTAATACTCGTAAGCCAACCGCACATTGATGTACACAGATACTGCACGCATTAGTATGGACAGTGCAGTTGAACAAATTTCATCATAACCAACGCTATAACTATCAACACCTCCATTGGATTCATTATTACTGCGGCTTCGCGCAGCATCTACCTCTGTCCATTCTTGTGAGCTGAGTCGTCTTATAAGATATCGACTGGTGGCCTGCAAATTAACCAAATTCAGCATGGTACTACTGTCGTTGTCGCTTTCAACTGCTACTTGGTTTCCATTAGACGCATGCAGTTGTTTACTAGTTCTGCCTGCGGGAATGGCACAAGTATGTTCATCGCTTTGCATATTGCAATTGAGTACCGTGGTGGTCTAGTCACTTGTTGCAATTGCCTTCAAACAATTTTTTTCGTTTGCATCTTCTCATGTACTGGAATGATATTATGGAACTGGCGCAAAGAAATTAAATTACATTAAAAAAATTAACACAAAAATACTAAAATATAAATGAAATTATTAAAAATTAGTGTCACATTCGCTTAGGGCTACCAGATGAGAACTTTGAAAATTCCCCAAAAAAAATTATTTAGTCCCAAAATGTACCAAATTTAAAAATTACCTTAAAAAAACTTCATAATAATTACATTTTTTATGGCGAATATTAACTTAAATGTATTCATAATGTTATAACATAAACTCATTGCTCAAAATATCTTCCTTTGAGGCATGATTATTCAATCTGACTGTTGACTGTTTCACCATTTTTTAGAACATGATGAAACTATTATGAAACTGATCCATACGTAAGTCATGATCAAAATGGACATATCGGATGCGTACCACCCATCGAAGCCGTAGCAGAACGGAGTCATATTCCACACATAATGTCAATAGGCATTTCAAATAAATCAAAAAAATTCGTTATCTCACACACAATCTGTTTTATTCAATTTTAAATTTTCATCTACCCGTCCCTTGAAATTTTGGTTAAAGAAAAATTGGTGAGTGACAGCTTAAGTAAACTAATGTCAAAATTGTTTTTGCGTATATTAAAATATCTGCTTATTGTCGTTTAATACCATCAATATCCTTACTTATCAAGTGTGAAAATTTTCAAATCTATAAATTTGCTCATTATTTTTTCCATAAATAAATATTGTTTAAATGGTACAAACAAATAATTATTTATTCTCTCTTTTTTTGAGAGGAGGCCAGTTACACAAAATCCAAATGAGTGCCGGTCAACTTGATTATAGTTTTTCTAGATAATTTGTTGATTTTCCTACTCCGTTTTTGAAAAAGGTGCTGCTCATTCTTTTTCTTGATGCTATTCGAAATAAGTATGTATTTTTTAAAGTACTTTACTTTTTTCGCTCCTTAGTACAATACATTTTTTATTTACTACCTCGCAACACTATTGTGAGCGGTGACCGGTGTCATATCGCCACTCAAAAACTAATTGTTTTGCCCGTCGTACAAAAGTTCTTTCTCTTCCGCTGTCAGCAGTGTCTTCTTTTCAATTTCCTATAGTAGCAACAACAAATTTTACTTGAGCGCAGTCAAATGTCCGTGTGACATCGCACTATGTAGATGAAATTTCAAACGAAGAAAAAAGCTATAGCTTACAATTTAGATCTGGCAGTACTTTTTCGAAAATATACAGCTGACATTATGAAGTATTGCCATTTCAAATTATGCAGCAGTATAAAGCCTAAACCAAAATAGACGAGACGAGACGTAACGAGTAAAATCGAGTGTATGTAACCCAATGTTGATAGCCAAAATGAACCAACGTAATTGATCGAAAGTGAACGAAACATTTTGACGAGACGAGTTGTTCCGTAAGAACCGAACTTCAAAACGTTGCTACTCGTCATAACAGCTTTTTTGGTTCGTTGGCTAGCGTAACATTTTGGGTTAAATGTCAAAACAAACGAAACGAGTGCAAACGTTCGTTCAATTGCTACCGTCTCGTCACGTCTATTTTGGTTAAGTCTTAAGTCGACGTTTACACGAGGAAAGTCTAATGCTTTGAACACAATTACAGCGGTGGCGGTAAAGCGGCGACGAATATTCGCTGTCAAAAATTATAACATACTTGATCATGTGAAATTGAACAGAATTGCGGCGCACGACTGTTGAGCTGCGACGATTCGCCGTCGATTTAGATTTAATTCTATTTCACCGTCCGATCAGTGTTGCATTTCTTTGTCATTCTCTTTGCCAGTACGATTTTCTCAGCAAAATTTGTTTACAAATTTTGTTTTTCTCTCTTTTCCCTATAGGATTCTCTCACAAGAAATCAGACGTGAAAAGCAGTCGCCGCCGCAATTGTGTTTGTTCAAACGATTTTTCGTCGTTTTTTTTTGACAGCGAATATTCGTCGCCGCTTTAAGACTTAACCAAAATAGACGTGACGAGACGGTAGCAATTGAACGAACGTTTGCACTCGTTTCGTCTGTTTTGACATTTAACCCAAAATGTTACGCTAGCCAACGAGTCGAAAAACCTGTTATGACGAGTAGCAACGTTTTGAAGTTCGGTTCTTACGGAACAACTCGTGTCGTCAAAATATTTCGTTCACTTTCGATCAATTACGTTGGTTCATTTTGGCTATCAACATTGGTTTACATACACTCGAACTTACTCGTTACGTCTCGTCTCGTCTATTTTGGTTTAGGCTTTACCGCCACCGCTCTAATTGTGTTCAGGTTATAAGAGACAAATTCTTGTCTATTCTCTTTTGTAATTTTCGTTTGCAACATATGAGAAATTTTTTGCCTCGTCCCTATCGTTTTTCCCCCCTTGCCCAAAAACAAGGAACGCTGACTTACAAATGATTGGTAAGAAAAAGACAACGCAAAGAAATGATAACCAACAAGATAAACAGCTTGAAACGTCCTGTAAATGTATTATTGTACAAACTTTGTTTTTAAACACATTTGAATTTACGACGTAGAATACGCTATTAATTTATTTACTACATTACTTTCAGAACATAATTTATAAATTTAAACTGTACTGTAAGTTTATAATTTTTTAACCGACTTATGCTGTCCTATAAGATTCGTGTAATCCATAGTATTGTTTGAATATAAAATAAATACAAATACAAAACTAATACTTATTTATGTATTCTTCGATCATTTCCCAGCAGATTTTGGAACCACGCATTACCAGTTTTAGTTTAGTTGATTTCATATTAGAGAGAACATGTACGATGAGGTCAGTCAGAGGTGTAATGCATAAACATATGTTCAAAATCACAATGATGAATAACATAGTGTGAAACAGATGTCTGTAAAACAAGACAAATAGTTAGGGATGTGAGCTCATAACTCACAGTGAGAGAGTTCGGCACTCGGTCAGCCAGTTTATTTTACTATTTTTATATATCGAAAATGTATTCTAGAGGCGGTAGAACGCCTTTGAAAGTTTAAATTACAATAGATGACCAAACTCTGCTGGGTTCCGACACTCACGACTCATCTAAGGTTAGGTTAGTTGTAATTTTATGCTATGATTGCGGGAGCAAGCTCCTCAAGAGAAAAGTTTGTGTTGAAAAGCGTATTGCAAACATTAACAGCAGCATTACGTCTGGCTATTTTCTTTGAACGTCCTGTTCCCACGAATTTTTGTTCATCGACAATGACACCAAGTGTTTGTATAGTATTTGGCTTCTCGCCAGCTACGCCTAAATCATTATAGGTTACTCCAGGACGCATCTAATTATAAATATAAAGGATTTTTATTTTTCAACGTACGGCTCATAATTTAATTTTTCCGCTTACCATGCAAAGCAATGTAGCTGGATGCAAAGTTTCCCAATTCGCTGGCAACTCATTACGTATTGGTGCCTTCTTTGGTTCTTTTACTTCTTTAGGACTGCCATCTTCATTTGCATTATTTGGACCCACAGCTGATGGATGAAATTCAGGAATTTCAAATCCTTCATTTTCCCATTCAGAGAAGAGTTTAAAAAGAGCAAACGAAGCCAAATTAATCATTGGCACTTCATCAGCATCATCTTTTAGAGATTCGCTATTTTCATCTAAAATATTGATTTTAAATATTTTTCAATGACGCGTATTTTTTAAGGTAAACTTACCATTATTTTCAGCTGTATCAGTGTCCATGGGAGTTTCGCCAGTGGCAGAGACTGGACGACTGCTAGTAGATCCACGTCTCGGATGTTGACGCATTCTTGCTATAACGAAATCTCTTAATGCCTTTTCACAGGCATTGTTCTTTGAAATAATCTTTGAAGCGCCTTTGCCTTCATATTGGTTATCATTGACAGTGACTACAGCAGTAAAGCCACCACCAATGTTGCTGTTTATAATAAAGTCTCCAATGGTAATACCTTTAACTTCATTGAGCGCCATCAAAGCGTTCTTCGGCAAAATAACTTTGCGAAGTTGACGATTCTGTCGTAAACGTTTCTCCTTTAGACGGACTAACAAAAGTATGTAATCTTAAAATCGTTTTAAAAGCAAAAATCAGTAACACTTACCAGAAGACTTCTTGCGCACTTGGAAAATCTTTTTAAATATAACTTTTCCTTTTTTTAAACCATTTTCATCACCCTCAATGAGCATGGACTCGACAGCTGGAGTTTCTTCTACTTCTTGTACTGGCTCTGGTTGGATTGGTTCTTCCTTTGGTTGTACCACGACAGGCGCCTGCTTCTTAGGTGCTACATTCTGATACGAATAATTTCTAGGAGCAGGAGAAGCTACTGGCACAACAGCTGGAAGCTGAATCACCTCCTTTGTCGATGTTTGAGCAGGGTCCTGTTAAAAAACGTTATTTTTTCAGTTATAACAGAAAGTTCTAATTGCTTTTAATTACAAAAAAAAAAATTCTTTTTATAAGACCATACGATACTAAGTTACAATAAATTTTCAAGAGTCTATTGTTAAAAGAATTCTAAGCTTAGAAACTATTTATAAATGCAATGCATTTCCAAAAGCCATACAAACCATTTAACTCCACAGTCATAGTTCACCCTTTTTAACCTGCTGCACGCGAAACTGTTGTGGATCTTGAGGTGCAGCACATCCTGCGATCGAGTATAAAACGGATACTCTAAATTAATCGATCAATCAATTAACCGTTGGCAGAATGTAGAAGTTTTTTGAAAACATTTCAAAAACTTTAGTTAAGGCGAAGCTATGAACATTCCTACAGCCAGGTCCCAAACGACATGTTGCTGTTCTTAATTTGGTGTTTTCAGTTAAAGCGAATTTGTAACCCAAGCAAAACTTTCTTTTTTTTTGAGCGCAATATTTTGTATTAAAAAAAATACTATAGGCTATCGCTATCAATATCAAAACCAACATTTTTTGCGTTTCCGATCCTGCCATTTACCACCAATTTTCTTGTAACACATTCAATTTATGTGTTCATTCATATTGCGTTGATAAAAGTTTTTGCTGTTTTTGGGTTTTCCAAGATTCCATAAGCCAAATTTCAATGTTAAGGATTTAAGGAGGAAGTGTACAAATAAAATGTTCAGCGGTTTTTCAAATACATTTTGGATCTTCAACAACAGCTCTGATCTGATAAACTGTATATAGTATACGACTTTGCGATTGACATTTGCAATTTCACTCACGAAGACATGGAATTTTTCAGTACAAAGAATGGCGTTTGCTTTGATTTGATTGAGTTACTAATTCGCTTTGATTGTATTGTTTTTGAACATTTCTCCAATATATAATTATTATCAACTATTTACCTATTTAAAAGTTTATCTTTTCTTTCGATTCATGTTTCGCTCATTTAAACTGAATAAATTATCAATTTTCGGCGATTTAACAATGTAATTGAAAATTTATTAGAGTTGACAATGAGAAAAACCATGAAGACTGATCCGTGAAGAACCGGAATAACTGACCCAGTTTTTTTTTTTTTTCAATAGGTAAATAACTTTTGAAAATTATATAATTGCGCCGTTAAAATAAACGATTAAAATTATTTTGAAACGTGCAAAATGGTGATTCGTTTGAGAATTAAGCTTAGCAAATGCACATAACTAATTTACACAAAACTAATTTTTATGCACAGAAACTGAATAAATTTACAATAATCTGATGAAATGAAAAATCGCGCAATTTAAATTGTGATTCTAATATTTAAATATATAAAATAACTATTGTTTTCTTGAATTTAGTAAAAGTGTTAGCAAACGACAAAATGAGTAGTTATTTAATACATTTAAATACTTTATTTCTGATTTAATCAAATGATCAGATTTTTACAAATAAATTCATTTTGAAAAATATACTGACTTGTTATGCTGTAAATTATAAATAAAATAAAACATAAATTATTAAGTGTAAGAACCTTGAAAAAAAAAAGACATGAAGGCACACTTTACTTGTATCCATATACTTTGAAACGACTTAGAATACAAAAAAAAATGAAGAACAAATTCGCAACAGATATTTGATATTAAGCTAGTATGTACAATTCTCATTAGTACATATTTCATTATTCATCATCTTTGAGGTAAGCGGTCCATCATCTGCTTATCTCCTTATTTTCGTGCGATATCTGATCAAAAACAAAATTTTTTGTTCGCACCAGAAAATCCGTACAGATTCTTCAGAATACGCACGAAATATGCGTAGCCACTGTAACTGCATACATATACACACATGCATTTGTTCAATTTTTGGAATTCTTACGAGTACGTACGAAATCGTAAGAACAAGTTTACGCATCCAGTGTAACCGCAGTTTGATTGTATGTAAACCAATGTTGATAGCCAAAATGAACCTACGTAATTGATATTTGATAAGATAAGTTCAAGGAAGATCACATGGAAATTAGGCATTAGGCTTAACAAATGCATGTGTGTATATGCATGCGGTTACAGTGGCTATACATATTTCGTGCGTATTCTGAGGAGTCTGTACGATTGTTCTGATGCGAACAAAAAATTTTGTTTTAGATAAATGTTTCGAGCTTTTTGGTCAATGATCTTTAATGTAAATAAAACAAATTTATTTCATTCTTTCCCAACGTTTCGCCAATTGGTAGTAGCCTTCATCAGGGACAATTTAATGAAAAAACAATAACTAAAAAATAATTTTGTTTTTGATGAGTCAGTCGCACGAAAATAAGGAGATAAGCAGATGATGGATGCTGAAAAATTGATTGCAGAATTTAAAGCCCAATTTCCATGTGATCTTATCAAATATCAGGGAGGACATCACATGCTATCAAGATAGCAAATGTATGCTATTCACTCTTGCATTCTACAAGCGCATTAGGTTCTGTTCGCATGCTTTTTCTTTCTTACAAAAATTTGATTTGATATCCCTGATATGGGATAACGAAAGATAGCATGGAAATTAGGCTTTAAGCCAAGCGGTCAAAACCGAGTTTTTGGTTGAATATGAATCTCATAATGCATTTGATTTCAGTACATGTCCCTCAAAAATTTTTGAATCATATGCCCTAAACTAAGTAAGCTTTGATTCTTTTCAGTCTTTTACATGAGAAACTCATAACATTTTGTTTTTAGTTTAATTTTTTTTAAAAATTACTAAAAATTTAAAAATATCTTAATTCATGCACGTAAAATCCTTGCACAGAATCCAAAAATATTTCATACATACTTCGAAAGACTTAAAAAAAACTCTATAAACTCAAGATTCACTAGCTACATACATACATAGATCCAATGCACTTCAACTCAAAATAAGCACTTCAATTCAAAATATAAACTATGTCGCGTCTGAAGTAATCACTCCGTTCGTAAATATTCGCACGAACAAATTTTTGTATCCAGTAAAACCGAAGCCTAAGTCAGCGTTTACACGAGGAAACTCTTGCCGGTAAGTTTCCTTGTTTGTAGGCAAGAGGGGAAAAACGAAAGGGTGGTGCACAGAATTTTCCGTACCCGCAAATTCTCTTTCGTTCTGTTCGTTAGCTTATATTATGCTTTGAATCTACGTTTGTTGTGGTGGATCGACGTAGTAACTGCTATGATATTCACAAGCAGAAAGAAATTCTAGTTTTCTTGTGTAAACAATGGAATGGACAAGAATTTCTTCGTGTAAACCTTGACTAAGAAATTGTTCTATGTTCTCCATTTTTTTTTTTTTCAACTTGTCGCTTCAAGCTTAACATAAAATTTAATTACTAAGCCTTGAAAAAGTCTGCAAAAATTACTTTTAGACGAAATCTTCTACAATATGACCATATCTTATGATGAAAATAAATTAAAATTTTTTTATTTCACATTATCTGTATTCGAGAAGTATACTCTACGTTGAATCACCATCATGAAATAATGAATTTCTAATCGATTTTTCACAAGATACATACACAATTTTAGTTGTACATAATTTTTGCAGAATTATTTAATATCGATTGTATATAAGAATGTTCCAATTTTTTAAATAAACTTACATATACTCCTCCTGCCACAAATGGTTTTGCTACTGGACGACGTGAACGGTTCATATTTCCTAAGATATTGATATAATTTTTTTTTTGTAAGCTCACACGATATCACGTCTTTTCAATACAAATTATATTTTCCGAATGCTGAAAATAAAGCGGATCCACAAGATGGTCACTTATAGAGTTGCCATTTCTAGTAAATTGCCATCAATTGTGAATAGGGACGCGCATACACAAGAATAATAGTTGTGCAACTGTGTATCAAGACTTATGCCTCGTACTAACGTTGCGATCCCTCGTACAACAGCTTTTACAACGCTATACGATTATGAAAATTGTGTGACAGATTGTAACGTTAGTATGGTTGTACAACACGTTGTACCAGTGGTCGTATGAAAAATCACAATTAATATTTTGACGAATCGCAGCCGTAACGTTTGTATGTGCGCTGGTACAATTTGGCTTCGGTTTAGTTTCTTAAAAATCTTTGGCTTTAAACATGTACTATGCGTTTTTTTGTAATGCAACCATGATTCAACTATAAAGGTTTTCGCAAGCTGTCAAACTCAAAAAAGTCATTAGTCAAAAGTCAGATGTACGAATGTCAGAATTGTTAAACAAAGCAAAAACACGAAAAAAACAATTACAATTCGTGTTACAAATCTGATTTTCTCAGACGCTTTAATGGAACCTCATGTTGCGGATGCGCTGCCACGAAACATATTTAGTGATGTTGAGTTTCATACTAAAGCGGCCCTCACACGATCAATATTACTGACAGTATAAGTACTGACAGTATTTACATTACTGTCAGTGTACCACTCACACGGTCAGTATTGTTTATTGTCAGTAATCAGTTTTTTTGACATTCAACTGGTGAAGGTGCGAACATCAATGAACAGCAGTGTTAACTGTCAAAGAATATCAATTTATTTGTTCTTATAATGGACGAAAATTCTAAAGCGTGCGTAGTAATTATTGTAGCGTTTTCTATTCCAAACAAACGCATTAATAATAGGAAGCGTTGGGTAAAAGAATGGATTGCTAAACGTAAAAAGTATTGTCATTTAAATCTTTTAAAATAAATCCAGCTTTCCGACCCAAAAGACTACCACAATTATTTTCGAATGAACATTAACATCTATAATAAACTATTAAGCATGGTAGAGCCATTAATTACTAAAATGGATACTAATATGAGGGAGTTCAGAAAAAGCTTATAATATTTTTGCTGGTAATAATTTTGATCACAACGAAAAAAACTTTTACATACAACTCTTCAAAAAATGCACACATTTGGCATGTAGATAATAACTGGAGGTTTACAGAAAACTACAAATATCAGCACAAAGCAGTTTATTTTAAACTGATTCCTTTAGTGGATTTAACTGCAGCAATGCATGTTTCTACAAATGTGGAATCAAAAGATTGGATATACGGATGCTTGGAAATGATGCCAGTGAAAGATTCATTTTACTGCGCCAAAGCTGTTAAACTATCGAATTATGAATATAGAATACCAAATACTAATACTCAAAAGCAATTTGCTGCTCATTTAGATTTCGCTACGATTCCAAACAACAATTGGACACACATTCTTATGCGTATACCAACAGCGACCAGCTACCAAAAGCTTACAACATTATCGTAATCCACTTTCATTAATAGATCCTTCTTTTATACCAGCATTAATAGTTATCGCTTGTTTATTCGTAACATGGCAACTAAGCGCATCAACGAAAATGCGCTCAAACAAAACTGTTAGTGGAATACTCATTTTTTGTACATTTATTTGCATCATTTACTGCCAAGACTCTGTGTATCATTTAAGTTTTATTATTTCCTTTGTTTTTGTGCTAATGTTAACACAACATATCCTTTCGATAATAGTTAAATAAAAATGTAAACATTACTCAATACAATAATACTGTTTAGTAATTTATTCTTTGAAGAGATTTATCATAGACTCAAATTCCAATAGGATTTCACAGACTCGAGTACCTATAAAAGATTCACAAGACTAAATATGCACGTATTTTGTTTTGTTTCTTGTATCTTGTTTTGTTTATTAATGTAAGATAGCAATGTTAATAGTGAAAAAAATATCTTCAGTTTCATTCGTAGTGTACTTTCGTAAACCTTTTGATACTGGAAATAGATATGTAGGTTATTCTATTACAACAGCTTCAATTTTGAAAATATAACTATTTTTAAAAATTAATTTTATGAAATTTACATTTCTTCCTCTGAATTACTTAATCCTTATATTGTTTCCGCAAATATTTGTATGTGCGAGTGCAGTAGGCACCCTAACTTTTTTGATTAAAATTAACAGAATAAGAACCGGTCGAGGGATCTTGTTGCATTTGGAAATTCGCCGTAGATAAAACAAATGGCTTTAGTATCATATTGCCTAAGTCTTTAAGTTTGGACATCATTTCTTCTTTCAATTTTTCATTGCGTTCCTCGATGAGTGGTGGCAATCTAATCATAGCTTCTCTGGCTTCGGATTGCCAGGATCCAGTTCATATACGCGTTGATAATCCTTTAAAGTTTCATCCAATTTATCCGCATCATGATAAAGTTTAGCACGCCTAAAAAAAAAGAGAAAAAGTGGTTAAAAAGATGAACAAAATCGGAGTTTTATTTCAATTCAAAGTTCTATCACGCTAAACAAATCCTCCTTAATATGCATTAAGAAACTGTTTAATTTGGAAAATTAAAGAAAGAAATTTGGTAATAATTCAAAAACATTATTCTAACTCAAACGCTTATTTCAATAATGTATGTATAACATCAATTTTATTGAAATATCCAAATGGACTTAAAGATTTCTCGCTGTGAGTGCTGCTACCCTTTTTATGAATAAATTTCTTTTGCAACCCTTTACGAAAGTACCTCAATATTTGCCCCCCCAAAAATACAAAACTTTCCACTCCAAGCAACTACCTATAGGTAAATACGTTCTTTCCTATCCTTTATCTCTGTTAAAATTACCAAAATACAGTCATACATGTGTATATGCTTTTTCTAAAAGTACATCAAAAAAATACCTAAAACATGTCTTAAAGATATTTAGTTTTATCGTCTCACCTTAATATAGCGCGTACGTACTCTGGCCACAGATCAATGGCTCTAGTGCAATCTTCTATTGCTGTCTTCTTAGAATCTATTTTGATTTTAGCTGCAGCACGATTTCCATAGAGTATAGCACGTTCTTTCGCATGTCGTGTTGGACAAATTTCTAACGCATTCGTGTAAACTTCTATAGATTTATCTGCTGCATCAGTTTTGAATAGTTCATTTCACTCGAGTTTAAGTTTGTCTGCTTCTGCTTTTCGATGCTGTAATTCTTCTTCACTGAGTGACTGTTCCTCCTTTTTAAGAAGTTCTTCCACAGCATCTGTATCATCTAATTGTTCTGTAGTATTTTCGTTTCCAGTGGCACCCTCCGCTTCGCTAAATGGTGCTGCTTCAGTTTCGTCATCGCTCAGATTTAGTTCGCTTTGTTTGCCTGTTATTTCTTCAATTATGTCTTCATTGGTTTCTTGCTTCACATTAATGGGACTACTTTCTGCATCCTGAAATTCGTCATCACTTGTGTCTTTATTGTTGACATCAGACATTTTGTTATGGTTCCAGTGATTGGTATTCCTATAGAAATGTTTTTTCAAGAAACTTTAACGCGTTTTATAGTAAATCAATTGCGGGAATCACAAAATTGCATTTTATATTGGACAATAAAAGCACTTAATTGCCTTTGGCGTACTTCAAGCGCGCTTGAACATTTATTGGTTTCACATTCCATCGCTTTGCAAATAATACTGATGAACTGTCAGAATTCACCTCACACCATCAATATTACTGTCAGTATGTAACAACTTCGTCAGTATTATCCGATTTTTCCATCAGTCATCAGTATCGTTTTTCTATACTGACAGTACATCAGTACTCACCTCATACGATCAGTAATACTGTCAGTATGCAAAATACTGTCAGTAATATTGATCGTGTGAGGGCCGCTTAACGCTGAAGCATGATTAGCTTCTTATGCTTATCGTCTGCAACGTTCTTGGGTGGTAAACAAAAAACTTAATTTTAAGTTTCGTAACTTTAATCTATTTTTTAGTTTATTTTATAATTTAAGTTGAAATAAACAGTTTTGTTTTTGTTAAAGAATTAGAGAACTGAACAAATTTGCCGTTTTCTACCTCTAATACGATAACACATGTCGTCCCTTAAGTATCCACTGCATTAAAACATGACGTCCCTCTGATGCTTCCCAGCCATGTACATTTATGCGCTTTACTTCGCGGGCTTAGGAAAGTGGCAGCGTACTTTAGTTTTAATTATATCGCGATTGAATATCAGCTGCGCAGTGCTAAAAGCAGCCGTTAATTTTCTACAAATAAAAAGATGCAATGAACAATTTATGCGTATTTTGCAATCATTTAAGTAAACGAACCTTTGCAATATATTTTTTCCTTCGAGAAATCCGCGGAAACAAATTAATTTATATTTTAAAACAAATTTATTCAAATTTTAATGAATTTTTGTTAAATATTTATTTTTTACAAAAAAATTCCAATCGCATAAAAACGTTATCACTTTTTGTTGTGGTTGATCAATTCTGACATTAAACCAACTATGGAAGAAGCAGCATTTGACTTTTGCATAAACCTGTATTATTCAATCATGTAATGCAACCAATTTTCAATTTTTTTACGTTTTCATTTTAAATCGTCATTCTCCCTCATCATCACTTACTGTAGCAATTATCATAAGAGCAACAACGTCCATCATTTTTTCGGCCATAGTGATGATCACTCTGTGAAAACTTTAACCAAAGTTAAGTTGGACACAAAATTGTTTGAGAAATTGTAGCGTTTAGCCCAGTTCACATTATCACACATGCTGTCCAACATGGTGTGACAACATCAATGTTCGATAATGTGAACTGTAGGATGGACCGCTTGACACACATTTTGGGTGGACTTCAAAAAATTTTGATTTCTCTGCTGGCTTGTCCAACCGTACAGCTAGTGTGAACGCTGGCTGTCGAGCCTAGTGCAAATTTTTCATTTCAAATAAAATTTCATGGAGTGAACTTCAATGGCGGCCATAAATAATAATCAGTTTTGGCAAGATTTTTCTGAACTTTATTAAATTTTTCCAAAAACTTGGAAAATAAAAAGGGAAATGTAAAAAAAACCGAAATGCATTAAATAAGGCATGTGAAGTGCTTTTAGTAAAATTGAAGGAAATCGAGCCAAATGCTACGGATGACGTGCTAAAAATAGAGATTAACTCTATACAATTATTACCATAGAGAACAATTACA
This sequence comes from Tricholauxania praeusta, assembly GCA_949775025.1. Lineage (NCBI taxonomy): Eukaryota > Metazoa > Arthropoda > Insecta > Diptera > Lauxaniidae > Tricholauxania > Tricholauxania praeusta. The sequence continues at coordinate 150,635,519 of OX459028.1, forward strand.
ATATTTTCTCTTCAGAGGTTAAAGCAGAGCTAAAATTTAGTGATGTGTGCGCCTCAAAATTTTTCTGCAAATGATGTGTGACAAGCATGTGTGATGATGTGAACGCATAACGATATTTACAGTTATTCGTGTTGTAGAGCCATGTTGGACAGCATGTGTGATAATGTGAACTGGGCTTTTGTACAAAAGAGCACAACCGATTGTACAACACGTTGTGCAGTTAGTCGCAACGTTAGCACGAGGGGTTATACAAAAGTTGAATAGGGCAGTTCACACTATCATTGTCAAGCCATGTTGGATAGCATGTGTAACTGTCAATATTATTGCTCTGCATTCACATTATAGAGTATGCCATAAAACATCAATTGTAAAACAGTTTATAAACGTCCATTTCGAAGTTAACTGCATGAAATCCTATTTAAAATGAAACATTTTCACTAAGCTTGACAGTCAGTTCACATAGGTTGTATGATTAGATAAGCCAGCTGAAAAATTGAAAAATTTTGAAATCCGTACAACACGTGTGTCAAGCGGTCGTTTTTTAAGATTACATTATCGAGCATTGATGCTTTCAAGCCATTTTGGACAGCATGTGTGATAGTGTGAGGTACCGTATTATCACTCATGTTGTTCAACATGGCTTGTCAACATGTATGATCAATTGCAGAAAAGCTTATAAGCGCCCAGAGCAAAGGAAACTGCATAAGACTAAACTAAGCTAGGTCCAACCAACACTTCTTTAAATTTCTTTTTGTTTTAAGCCCCTATTATCCTTAAAAAAAATCGGCAGTTAGAGCTGACCCATAAGATCACATAAGCCTGTTGCATTATTTCTTCGCAATCAGATCTGTTTTTTTTTTCTCCTTTACTTTGCGCAGACTGAAGTCAGATGAAAAAGTCGTGGCGTTTGAGGCGTTTGAGGCGCAGATACGACTCAGTCGTACTGAGGCTAGTATGAAAAGTCGTAACGTCTGAGTGTTCTATAGCCCAGTTCACATTATCACACATGCTGTCCAACATGGTGTGACAACATCAATGTTCGATAATGTGAACGGTAGGAAGGACCGCTTGACACACATGTTGGATGATAAATTACACAGGTCTGTAAGATTTTGTTATTGGGGATTATTTTCGAGCTGAATCTGAAACTGGCCCATCACGTCAGGATTTTGAAATATTTAAGGTTAAATTCTAACAAAATGGCATTTTTGGCTATTTCTGAGGCTATGTATAGGATTCAAAAATATTTTGAGCTTATTTCTCATGAAAACATTTCTGATATCATGATCCTCTATAACCAGGGTTGCCAAGTTGAAAATAAAGAATTTTCGGCCTTCCCAATATAAAAACATTTTCTTCAAAATGATGAAAAAAAATTTTATTTTTTGACTGCTAAACTTGCTAAATAGAAGAAAAAACTTGTTGACCATTTTTTATATCAAAAATCCTCCAATTAACTGCTTTTTCCGAAATTTTGTACCCCCCATGACAGCAATTCCAATCTTGGCCGGGTCAAAAGAGGCCACTTTGCAGCCACTTGAAACGATGGTTTCAAATTCATGTCACATTAAAATGGATATAACTCTGCGGGGAAGCATAATAGACAACCGTTTGATAGCTCATTTTAAAGATGACTTCAATTATAATTAGGGCTACCAGATGACCTGCCTACAAAAGTAATGTATGTCAAAAAATTTAAATTTTCGAATGAAAACCAAAAATTTTTTTAGTCCCATAAAAATATTTTTAATGAGCAACAAAAAAAAAAAAAAAAAAGGTCCTCGTTTCTTACGAAAACCCTAGTAAAATTTCTAATTTTAATATACATATAGCTGATGTATTTACTAAAAACATTAGTCATACGTAAAACTAATTTTTCATAAATAAATAAATATGTCAATAAATGAAAAAATACTTGAATAGGAACTATAAAATTGAAGTCATCCTTATAGTTACACGACTGTCGATTATTTTCCTTATAGAAAAAAAAAATATAAATTTTTTGAGTATTGTCTTAATATACTAGAAGCCCTAAGATTTTTTTGTCAAAATCGAGTTTTTTGTAGATTTTGGTAGATTATTTAGAGCATAGGATGCATAAATCTCTGAATAAAAATTTCGTCGAACTGGTATCCCGTAATGCTGCCTTTAAAGCTCCTATGTTTCAGAATGTTCGTTAATTACTTTATTTTTAGTATGCAGCAATGTAAAAATGTATGCTTATGCAGACGACATACTTGTCTAGTCGTACTGATCTTACTGATGATGTATGATATAGAATCAAAGAGACCTTATGTACATACACATATGCTATTAACGAATAAGTTGGAAGGGACCGTTTCCGTTTTACTTAGTGTCCCGGACCATGGAAGAACCGTTTTCAACCCATTGCCGTGGACTGACGGACTCGGAACGGGTTCGAAACAGTTCCGCATCCGTTTTTGTGCTATCGATGTTGATAATATTAAAGGATGTAAATTATAATTGAAATCAATTTTATACTTATGTTAGCGATGACAGAACCAATTTACTTATAAATGCTTCGATTATTGGAAACGTAAAATTGTATCTCTTTGCTTAATTGGTATTGTGAAAAAAAAAAATTAAGTAAACATAACAAAAATCTTCCAATTTCCGGTTTTTTCAGAAAGTTTTAAATTTCTACAGAACCTCCGGCTTTGACATGAAATTCCAGGCTTGGCCGGGTCAAAACCGGCAATTGGCAACCCTGTATGTTCATGTGTGACAAACTATAACCACAAAAATTCGATTCTTAATTAGTAAAAATAAATACAAAGGAGTTCATTTGGCTGTAAATACTTTGAAGTACGCTGTACAAGGGCTCAAAAAGAAGTATGTACTATATGTACTCCCAAAAGACTACGGTTTACACGGTTACGATACATACCTACATACCTGATGTCACATAATATTTTAGTTATTTACCTTAAGCCTTTTTATTATGAAGTTAATATTAAGTATATATTATTTATTTATTAATTTTGGAAAATTTCCCCTAATTGAATGACTCGTTCAAATAACATTTGCATTTTATGTTAAGTCAATGAAACGTAGTGTACAGTAGTCCTAATTCGTCTAATCGTACATAATATCTATTTCTTAAAACTTACATTAGAAACGCAGAGCTCTGAAAATTTCACTGAGTGGATAAAATTGAATATTTTAAGTCTTCCAGTTAAATTTTTATTGGATATTGAGAGAAAGGCCCACAGCCCTTAAAAAAAATATTTGATATACCTACTTGAGATAGTACATATAATATATTGGTGCATGACTTAATTTTTTTTTTTTTGTTTTAATAAAAAGCCAAACAAGCGAAAAACTTGTTTAGTTTTTTAATTGAATTTTCTTGCATTATATTGTATTCATACATACAAACAAAAACAAAAAATCAGAAGGAAACCTTTTTAGTATACAGGCAAAGCATATACATACACACACAAACAAATTATTTTTTTTTTTCCTTTCTATATGGGTAAAACAAAATGTACATAAAAAATTGCGTACACAAAGTACAGTCATGCGACTGAATGAAATGGTAAATTGAAAATAATCAGAGAGAATGAATAAGTTGAAGTTGAAAAATGAAAAGAAAATGCTGCCATCGTAAATATTATATAATTTCTGCAAGTTAAATAATTCATCAATTTTTATTCAACAAATATTAACTTTTAAAAAACAGTTATAAAATCGAGAATTTTTTTATTTTTATATTGACGTAGCGCGAAACTAAAAAAAAAATTATTTAATTTCAATTACAAAATGTATACCGCAACTCAACTGACTTGCAAGAGCGTATGTTTCAAATTAAATCAAAAATCTAAATCATGCTAAAAAGAAAATTTTTATTCATAGGTGCGATATTTTTCACAACTCAGAAATTGCAAAAAAGAAAAAAGTCGACGGCGACAACGATTATGGATTGAAAGAAGGTAATAACGTAGAGGCGAAACTATTTACAGAAAAAAATGTGCATATGTTCAACTTCGCGTGAGAGAAATTTTTAAATTAGCGTTGCCATCTTTCGAAAAAGGAAATTATTTGGCTATGAAGTTGATATAATAGAGGAAAAAGCTTTTAACGGAAGTTCTGAAAACTGCCGGAACCTTCGTCCAATTCTTAAAAATTTAAGTTCCAGGACTATGTCGCTAATGTCGAATTGCTCAAAAAAAGCGAAATTCCGTCCAAATCATAATGCAAAATTTCAAATCATTGGAGCAAAACCTTCAGGGTAGCAGGACACGTTATCGATCCAAATCGATAAATCGGGAGAGTGTTGAAGAGACTTGATACCGCGGTAATTTCTTAGAAGTGGGGCTTCAACGCTAATTGGCTCGAAACAAATGCATCAATCGGGTAGGCTGGGGGGCGGGCGGGAGCAATGCCTGGAGGATCTGAAATTATTATTAATAACATCGACATCATCGATTCGATATGTTATTTAAGCTATCGCCCCCTCCCCCCAATCCATGAAGGAAGAATACATTACGAAGGGAGAAGGCTTACATCCTATTTATATCCAACACTGGCTTAGCTAGCCACAGTGTTATTGTATGAAAATTTCATATGTACATACATACATACATATATATGTATATTAGGATGTTTTTTTTTCAAACTTTTGGAGATGGATTTTATTTATTTTTCCCTATATTATAGCTTGAGGAATAAAAATAATTGTCCAAACATTTGAGCTTCCTAGTTCAAATCTGTAAACGGTGCGGATAGAGTTTATGTCCAATTTCGTTGAAATTTAACGAAAAACCCGACTTACTAAAACGTAGAAAAAGTCTGCCTTAGGTGCCAAGATATAGCGTTTTGGGTTTTTTAGTTGTATGGGGGACGCCACCCACTGTTGTCAAACCACCCCCACATTTTTCGTGTGACTAAAAATGCGGAAAAAATACATCCGAAAGAGGTATTTTTATTTTTTAATTTGCGGTCCTATATGCCTATATAATTGAATCGGGTATGAAGAAAATTCTCCCAAAATGTCAGTTTCCTTAATCTTCTTACTAAGATGATATTCATTTATTACATAACACGAGTTTCAGACATTTAACCAGTCCTCCCAATGTTAAACTATTTTACAAAATGCTCTCATTACTGTCTAACAGAAAAATTCAACTAAATAAACTATTAATTTTTTGTTAACTAAAGTTTCAACTACATTAAAACTGTTTTTAAAAGGTGGGGATATCATTATATTTTTCAACTAATGAATTATTTCGATAGTGCTGGTTTCACCTAATATGCATCTTCGTTAATTACATTGCCTTTGGCACATTGAAGATTTGAACTAATAGAAAGCTACAATACATAGGCTATATTTTATTTTGATAAAAGCAAGGTTCCTATAACACGAGCATCAAAAGTCTTAAAATTTGGTGTTAGGATGCATACGATTTATGCTAGGCACTTCACAAAATATAAAGGGAATTAGACAGCGGGGCGTGGCATCTTTCATACAACAAAAATAATTAAAGCGCTATATAACACCTATAATTGCTGGGGTTTTGAAATTTGATACTAGAAGATGTATTGTCTATGCTAAGCGCCCCACGAAATTCAAACAGGATAAGGCAACATGGCATGGCACTTTCCATGCGACAAAAACACTATAAACGCAATATCTTCGCTCCTGTTATAGCAAGAGTCATAAAGTTCGGTATTAGGATGCAAATAACCTATGCTAACCCCTTCACAAAATATGAACGATATAAGACAATAGAGCTTGGCATACAACATGCAACAAAAACACTTAAATTGCTATTCTTGGTACTAATACAAAGTTGTGAAATTTGATGGATGGACGCAATACTCTGCAGCAAGAACTGCGCAAAATGTAAGCGAGGTCGTACAATGGAGAGAGAGTGGGCAAGACCGCGGGAACAGCTAGTTTTTAATAAGCATGTTAAGTCAAATTCTATTCTATACGTAAATACATACATATATAAGCCTATGGATATAAGACTAATATTTAACAAGAGCATCATGTTATATGGAAATGGATGTAACAATAAAACGCATAAGTTTAACTATTTATAATTCTACATTTGACCAACAGGTGGCATGACAGTTTTTGACAGAAATTCTATATTAAAATCAAAGCTGGCTTTCTGGTCGTGTGGTTGAACGGGGCCTAGCACGGTAAGGGCCTCACGTATTAGTACATAACTTCTTTTTTTTAAATTATTGCTATCAAATGATTTCAAACTGTTTTTATAGTGTCGCAGACGCTAATACCAAAATTTTCTTTTCGTTTTCTGTTTTATCACTGTTTTTATTTTTATTGTTTCTATTTTAATATTTGGGCATAGCACTGACTGGGTGCCCAAGGCCTCGCGTGACCTGAGAACGCTTCTTCAATATTCCAGCAAAGTGGCCATATATTTTTGATTATTTTATGTTATTATCTATTATGCTTCAAACTTTAGCAAAGACAAAAAAAATGTAATCAATTGAACTAGAAATTGAGCTGGTTCACACATTTGTATGAGATTTTGGTTTAACCAAAGCGAACAAAACACGGCTATTGATCTGGTTCACGTGGTATGAGATATTGGTTTAACCAAAGCGAATAAAACACAGCTAATGAAGCATTCGTCTTGTCGAAAAAAATTGACCATGATGAACAACAGTTCGATAAGCAGAGAACGGCACTCACTTTTTAATTTTCTTGAGTACTGCCAGACAGAGGTGTTGTACGCCACTGATGAAATTACTTTATTTTGGCGTTATGAAACTTCATCGATTAAATAGTGTCAATGAATATGTTGTAAATCTCAATTTGTCATTGTAAAATCTTACGATTTGAGCTTTATGACAAGGGGTGCAGCAAACGAAACCTATATTACCAGACAGCTCAAAAATATAGTTTTGATTTATTCGCGTTGTAAGATAAGACTTGCACTGATTTTTAAAAATATTATTTTTGTTTCGATAATGCTAGAGATTTCAACACCTTCTGTTCAAGCCGGCAACTATTTATGTAATTGGATCTTGACTATATGAAATTGCAGTCTGACTAAACTATATGAGTAGTTGTGTGTATGTGCAGACCTTTAGAGACAACGTAAACACTCTTGGTATAGGAACACTTGGTGACACCATCAAGTGAGAGAATTTGGACCCATAACCGGACCCGCAAGTGTGCATGTTATATTTTTCTTAATATATATCAGCTCAATTTGTTGCACAGAAAATAAATCCTCAAAAATCGGTAAAATATCCGCTTATCAGCATAGTGATTCATAATAGTGGCACCACTTAAAAAGTAAATGTATTTACGAGATACAACGAGAGAGAGAAAATGCATCGTTTGTGGCATGGCAGCGTCAGCATTTCGCAAAAAAAAAAACATTTTTTTTTCGGGAGCCAGTACAAAAACAAATAACACATTAAGAGAGAGCCGCAGTATTCAATTGTATACGTCGTAGCGCCAAAATAGGTATATAGCGTTTGAGCGAGAAAGCAACAATCGTATACTCTAGCATTGGTGTGAGCAGCAAGGCAAATCGAACGCATTTAGACCAAGCGTGCGTTTCATGAGGGGAAAGCAAAATGGATGGGGGAAAAAAGCGCAAATTGTGAATTCTACAAGATACAGATACATATTTATACTCTCTGTGGTACCCATAAGTATACGAACGAGTAAGTGAGAAGGCAAACACGAATCATATACAGCAGTGGGAAAGTTAAGGCAAGCAGCGAAGCCAAGCCAAGCCAAAGCAAGGCATCAATTCAATTCAATAGCCTTTGCAAAGGCAATTGCCATAGCATTCGTTGTTGGTACGCTGTGTGTTTTTAATATAGCAGCGGCAAGCAGCATTGGACTCTAAATACGAAGAAGAAGAAGAATTGTTTTCAAAGCAAGAGCAGTGAATAAGCAGATCCATACTACATATACACCAGTCAAGCAAATCTACTGAGGTATACTACGTATAACGACAAAAACGAAACGCATACGACGTAACGTTGAAAATTGAGTTGTACTGTGTTGGGCTATACCTGCTATAGCTGATATATTGTACTGAGTTATAGAGATATTGTACTCAGTACGCGCGACGCGAACTATTGTATTGTGTGTTGTACTAGAAAGCAATCGCGCTAACAAACCGCCCATAAGCATAGCAAGTACGTAACGTAGTATACAATATAACGTAAGGCAAGCAAAGCATTATAATAAGCCAGTGAGAATAGCAGAGAAGCAGCCACCGCAAATCTGAATACCCACTGTGCATAGGCTACTCTACTAGGCTACCACCAACAACCATGGAGCATTTTCATCAGATTCAGGTAAGTTAATGTTTTTTTTTTGTCTTGATTTCGTCGTCTGCTTTTTTTGGTTTTTGTTTTCTTTCGTTTCTTCGTGTTGTTTTTTGTTATTTGTACTTTTTCACCATCACGACGACAACATCAATTGAAATCAAATGCTAACGTAATGAGAAATATCGTACGTAACGTAAGCGCGAATTTTGTTTTTGTGCTTGGGCTTGTTGATAATACAACAGTAATAAAATAATACAAATACTAATAATTTTGTTTGGAGAATAACAGAATATATGGTTGTAAGACTAACGAACGGGCGAAACGCAACGGGCAAAGGTGACAACGACAGCGGCGATGTCATAAGTTACAACAACAAAAATAAAACTGCATAAAATAAAACAACAAAAAACACACAAAATCAGGCATGAACAAATAATTATACGACTGCATTTATTAAATACGGTGTGTGTGAGTTTTTTTTTAAGTCAACTTATTTGTGCTGATTTTTCGCGTTTTGTTGTGAATCAAATGGAAATTTTTTCGCATTTTGAAGCAACACTTTCAAATACGAACAACGATATTTTGCAATAATTCCGCGATTTTTGTTACGGTGTGTAACGCCGCGCGTTATAACGTAATGGTTATTTATATTCGTTTTTAAAATTAAATGAGAAAACTTGTCTCTGAATAGTCGTAAAACTCTAAAAGTCATCGCATGCGGGCGTAAACGGGCGAAACTTTATTTTTTAAAGAAAGAAGGGATTACTTTTATCGGCTGAAAAAATATATAAAAAAAATCATTCTTTAAAATCAAAACGGCAAAGTAAAATTAACAAAATTTCAACAATGATGGTGAAAAGGTATAGTTATCGAAAACATCGCAGTTTAAATCTTTATTTCAAATAGTATCCGTATGTACCTACTACATACATATATACACAGAAATGTGTTATAGTTTTAAGTGACACGCCCATAGTTCTGACATTTTGGATTAAATAAAAAAGTGCAATGTGTTAAATTTGAAAAACATGAAAAAATTCCATTACAAAAATTTTGTGTGTATTGCGAACAAAAAAATGTATTCTACGTTGTGTATGTTTGCAGCAGAGCAAGCAGTCGAGTCAGGGTTGCCCACACTCAATTAACTTTCAAATGTAAGATCAAGTGCAGTAATTTTTCTTTATATTTTCTTAAGCAAAATGTTTTGTGTGTGTACAGGAATCAAAACGTTTTTCTCCGGTTCCAGAGTTATTGCATGTAATGCTCGTCGGAATATGCCATAATGTTGTCTGCTACGAGTGAAAAGAGTAAGAAATGAAAAAACATTTTTTTGACTTCTACACAGCAATGCGTTTTTTACACAAAATCTTAATTAAATTTTGCAAAAACAATTTTCTCCAACCGGTTAAAAGAATATGGTTCCGGTTCAGGAAGATAAAAGCTTTTTACCAACCTTAAATTTGTCATAACTCAACTAATTTTCGCGTACTTCAACTTTTTTTCTCTAACATTTTTACGTCAGACCAGATTACAAGATGCAATTTTTTTAGAAACCCGATCTTATAGGCGACAGGGAAGAACGTCAAAAGGTAACATCAAAAAATTGTCCCATGGAGATTTGGTGTCCCCTTTTTGTTTTGGTTATTTAATTTTGTTTTAAGTAAAAACTTGAGATACTCCAAATCTGAACCCTAAACATAATCGAGATGAGTTGACAACCCTATTTTCAAAGCAAAATTTAAATAAAAGAATCTGAGCTAAAATTCGAAAATATTTCAAGATTCGTAAATTTTTTTCTCTTTGTAATTTTGAAGTTTAATTAAATCGCATTCACACATGTGTGTGTGATTGATTTGAACTTCCATTTTAATATTGCGTAGCACATGGCAAATTGTTTTTTTCTTTTTTACGCAAAAATAACATGTAAAAATTAATGAACTTTAGCTTTTATTTTTATAATGTAATTAATATTATTTATTTTATATAGCCGTACATCTATCTCTCATCCACCATTTTATTATATATACGTATATATGTAGTTCAGTGAGAGTTGTGAATAGAGAGAGAGAGAGGCCAACTATGACACTACAAACAAACACCCAAGCGTTGCCATTTACACTGTTTTAAGAATTCAAGTACAAAATTCGCGCCAAATATTTAATAGATTTTAGCGATTGTTATTTTGTGGAGTGCCGAAAGGTTTATAGGCACTATAGAAATCAATTACTGCTTATTATTTTTAATTTGCTTTACATATTGGATGCAGGGTTATATATTATTTACGTTCAAGACATACATTTGAGTATTTAAGTCTTGGATTTCGATGCTCTAGCTGTCCTTAGGGGAGAGGGTTGGCCTGGGTACAGCTTTTGCTTAGATCGCCGCTGTAGTACAATAAAGTGGCAAGGGTAATTACCACAGTGAAGTAATTTTTTTGTAATCATTGTTATCGTCAAACGCAACATCTTAAGGAGTTCATCCGTAGGCTTGTTGTATTTTATAAAAATCGACCCTCCTACATACATATAAACTTTAGCATAAGAATTGATTTCAATATTCCGATGTTTAGTTGATTTTTGATTCTGTTAAACTTTGTCGGAATGAGCAAATAAACGTTCTACTGGTTCTGTTAAAAATAATTTATATTTCTATACGATGAACCCAATTTTTCAGTACATTTTCGACTGTGTGGATTTCTATGTGACCTATTTCGTCCTTAAGAGCCTCAATCATTGCTGTTTGGTTAGTGGAGGTACTCGTTGACATATCAACATTTTTTGGCTTAAGACAGGTTCGTTTTTACCACAAAACCAGCCTTACTACATATGTATACGCTCAGACTTTATAGAAGTTGCAGGTATACGAAAATCTTATTCTGAAATCTGTGTATATATAAAAAATTTAACAATCAAGATTCATAATAAATACGAAAACTCAAATACCTTCCAAACAAGAAGTGGGTAAGCGTCTTATGGTGAGCTTGGCCTTCGAAAATGTTTGCATAATGAAATAATAGTATTCCATCTGGAAGACCTTATCTTTTCGTGGATTCGATTCTCAAAAAAACTGAAATACCGATGGGAGTGTCTTCCGCGATTGGAAAATTTACTTTGGCACTAAGGCTATTTTGCTTACTTAACTTAAACAAAAACTTATTGCTCAAGTGTATTCTCTTCTAAACTTAAGGTTGAAAATTGTACCCAACCTGCTGCCGCGAACTAAGGTGGGCTGTATTTTAGCACTTTATTATATTCATCCAACCTCTTCACTTTTAATGACTGAATCCTAGATCTGCGACTTAAAATCAGGTAGGTGTTTGGGTATCGTGCGGCAAAATTCTTTAGAGAGTGGCAGAACTATTGTTGCTGGCGCCTGAGGCTAAGCAACAAATTTTCGTGGAAATATTTTAAAAATGTTCATAAAAAAATAAAAATGTGAGACATAAGCTGCATTTTATGCGACATCCTATGTCAACTATCTATTGTTGTAAAAATATAAGTTGAAAGCCTTTGTCTGATGTGCGTAAATGCGATTTTTACGTTAAAGTCTCCGAGCACGACTTTGTACCTTCGTCTGAAGGATTTGTTAAGTTCAGATAATACGGAAGTAAAAAAGTGGGATTTTCCCCACCGATGTTGATGGGGGAGTCAACTTAAAATCTGAAGCAATCTTCTCAAATATGGTCTATGGCCATAAAAGGAAAAATATAAAAAATAAAGGTTTTGAATCTCCGTATTCAAACTAAACAAATTTGAAAAGTTGTGTCAAACTCCTGAAGCACGTGTGTGTGAGTTAACACGGTTAGTTTTTATTTCACTGTAAATGCAAAAAAAAATGGCGGGAAACTTCCGTCACTATATGGTATGTAGCATAAACATGCTTTAAATTTACCAAAACAAAAAATGAAAACAAAATACTAAAAGATAAAAAAGAAGCACAAAACATTTTGCCTACACATTTCTAACAAAGCTAACAAGCGGTTTAATGACTGGCAACACTACAGAAAAAAAGCATCGAAAAGAGCAAATGATTTTTTTTTTGTATTGCGCAGTTTTTTCGTTATTACGCTCATACTTGCGTTTTGAGACAATTCTAACGTACAAGAGAGGTGCAGAGAATATTTTATTTCTACATTATAATTAAGGTGCCCTATAAATTTTAAAATTGTAAATGATATATAATGCTTATCTTATTTATATGAAGAATAACAAAAAAAAAATGTTACGCTGAAGATATATTGAGATACATTTTTATGTATGTTCAAGCAAATTTGCTTGGATTAAGTTAATTTGTTTAGTAAAATTAAAGAATTTTTAAATTAATGCTTAAAAATTAGTTTAGAGTAAATAATTTTGTTTATAAAATTAAAGCATTTTCAAACAAAAATAATATCATAGTTTTTGAAATATATCATTTCAAAAAAGTCAAATTCAAATAAGTGCAGTTACTTAAAGAATGATCGATAAACACAAACTCTATTATTTTTCAAAAAGTTGCTACGTATCCTTTTGAATTTGGATAGTTTTGTACTAAAACTATAGGCTCGTTATACAGCTTTTCATATAGAGCCAATTTTTCAGGAACTTATCTAGGCCGTATAGCGAGGTATGACTACACACATATAATGACTATGATTTAGTTTATTTAGAGCTAGCGCATACATACATACAACTAGTTACTTGGACAACTATTAACCCTAATCAAATAGTTTAGAAATTGTTTGACCAAAATTTACGTTCGGTAGTTTTTTATTGTTGATTATATCGCTATGCCTTAAAAACTGAGCTATCGCAGGTGCCAAGGAATTTTTCTTTATTTGTATAATCGTTGCATTTTTTAAAATTATGAAAAAAAAAATTTATATATTGTGGCACTTGCATACATTTTTAAAAATGTTTAGAACAAGCATTTGAAACAACATACTTTGCCAGTCGCTAAAAAATTTTTAATGCATTATCTAAACTTAAGCTGGTCATTAAACATCAATCCAGTGGTCATTAATAAGATGTTTGCTTATCCAGTCGTCATAACACTGTTTAAAGTTAGCCTCTTGCTACGAGTTTGTGAATAAATGTGTGTCCTTCTTTTTAACCACTTGTCCCCCACCAACGTTTTCCTTTGATTTTGGTAGAATGAAAAATTCATCAAACATATCGCGAATGCAGGATTAGCTAGGGTTACCAGATGCCCTGCCTACGAAAGTAGTCCATGTGAAAAAATTCCAATTTTCTAATAAAAATCAAAAATTTTTATAATTTTTTTTAAGATTTCCATACAAATTTTTTTTTGATGAGAAAAAAAAGGTCCTCGTCAATGAAAAACACTAGCTGTGATAACAATATTTGAAATATTTCAGAAAATATTTTACAATGTAAACTTCAAAAGTAGTGAAAAGTGTGACATTTCAACTGAAAGTAGTAGATTTCAGGTAAAAAGGATCAAAATATTTTTACCTTGCAAAAGTAGTACATTTACTACTAAAGTATGTCATCTGGTAACCCTAGGCTTGCCCCTTTCTCCACGGAGATTTATTGGTGACATAGACACCACCAAGCCCCCGTTTGTAAATATAGGGGTTAATACCTAATTAGTATCCCTGGCTTAGTCGCTAAAGAAAACGAAATAATTACCTGAATTATACATTGTAGTGCCCAATATCATAAAAAATTTTGAATGGTTGACCGCACTCTTATATAAAAGAAAAAAGACAAAATACCCCTCGCCGCTTTTTTTAAAAATTGCATATAAGCCAGAGAGAGAGTTTTGAATGGCTTTGTATGTGAAAATATATCAAGCACACAACATACACACCACACATTTTATTTGCCTCGTATTTGATCGTCTCCGATACGACACAAATAAATAAACAAAATGGAATAAAATCTAAAGCGCGATTAGCGTCCCACTTCGCTTTACTTTTTCTCTATTATGTATGTATGCATGTATGTACCAAGAAAACCAGTTCTAGTTGTCAGGCCAAGTATTTTGTTGAACTACAAAAGCAAAAGGGTGACCCATAAATAAGTTTAATTTTGTTTTAGCTTAGCAAAATTGTTGTTTATAAAAAAATTTACAAGTTGTAATCGTAAGCAGGGGCGTGAGCAGAATTTAATTGTATCGGCAAAGTTTCCTTGTTTGTTGTCAAGAGGGGAAAAACGAAAGGGACGAGGTAAAAAATTTGTCATACGTTTTAAACGCGAAACGAAAATCACAAACGAGAATTGACAAGAATTTGTCTCTCAAGACTTTCCTCGTGCAAACGTCGACTATGGTAGGGTTACCAGATGCTCTGCCTACGAAAGTAGTACATTCCTCGTTTTACCAGCAAAATGATAACAATATTTGAAATACACTTTATTTTACAATGGAAAAATGCAAACTTCGAAAGTAGTGAAAAGTATGTCATTTCAACTAAAATTAGTACATTTCAGGTGAAAAGTATTAAAGTATTTTTGACTTGCAAAAGTAGTACATTTACTACTAAAGTATGTCATCTGGTAACCCTAGACTATGGGATATTATCAATTTTCATAAAAAAAGGAATGCAACTATACAAAGAAAACTATCAACAAAAGGATGTATTTAAATGTGATATGTGTAATTATAAGATTACAGTTATGTGTATACATTTTTAGGATGTGCTCGAGTTGTAGTCTCTTGCTAAACATTTTTTATCCATTCGGATATCGGTGAACCGGCTCGATTAGTCTACTTAAATTTATACTTTACTCAAATTTACTTAAGTCTGAACTCGAATGTTCACCATTCTTAATGTAAATCGACACCAAACTTGCTGAATACCCAACTGTTTAATACGTCGATTGTAAAGTCATTTGGTGAAACGAAGAAGAGAGGGAAACAATAATCTAACGTTACCGAACGTTTTGCCTCAGTCGACCCAAAAATAATCATAAGTCGCATAGCTAAATGAAAAATTTTAATCAGCAGCTCTACCGACCGATCAAAAAGCAACATGCGCTTTTTCAAATGACACTGATAATGAATCTAGCTTTAACATTTTTTCACATCTGTGAGATTTCGCTACCTTTCCAACTAAAAGATGTGCACAACGGTTTTTATTCCGCAACCCCTCCCCTCCCTTTAAGGACGACCTCTTAGCTACCTTCAATTATAATTATTTCACAAATTTAAAAAAAATATAATTTGTCTCTCAATTATTTTCGTTTATTTCTGAGGACTTTTTAATTTTTTTTTACATTCTCCAAATTTTGATCGAAATTACTTAACATTATGTCCTTGTTTTCCATTTCGTGGCCACAGTGCCTAGTTTCATTTCTACGCATATTTGGATTTGATTTGTACATTTCTATAAACGTTTTATTTGTTCAAAAAATGCATTTCCTTTATGGCTCTTGGTACCTCTATATCTCACTTTGCAATTGTTCAACTGCTTTCTACTACTGGTGTGTGTTTAGGTAAATAAAGACGAATTTAGGTAAAGTTTCAATTTGAAAGAACAGAGCGAACTACAAAACCACATTTTACAGTATTATCACTGCTAAAGTTCGTCTTAAGCGAAAAATCTTGTATATGTATGTGTATTTATATTAGGCTCGTCTTAACAGAAAGTACGCTTTAAATGGATTATCTAGATCGAAAGTTACCTTTTATTAGTCTCTCGATTCAGTAAATTTTCACAAAACCCAAATGCCATCATTGATCTTAGGTCAAAGTTTGAGTATATCCTGGTATTGCCATATGTTGGTGATGAACAGGGCTCAGAATATTGTACAATATTGTTAGGTATATTCCTTTTATTTTGCAAACCTTGAAATGCATAGGATTGTTCATTCCTACAATGTTAGTCTGAATAATGATATAAATTCAACATGTTTTTGGGCATATTTCATACTTTTTTGGAGAAAGTTTACGTGCTTAAATTCAATTTTTTCAAATCTAACTTTTTGAGCCGTCGGCGTATAGTTATTATGTAACACAAAACTGGTTATATTGTCTGTATAGAGGATTTGTTTCCCTTTATTTCTTTAAAGCAGCTAATATAGTTTGCGGAATGTCTACGATTGCATTCCACTGTTAATTGGAATACCGAACTCCTCTTGATAAGTGTCTTCAGAAAAGCTTTCTCATCTTTGTAGTTATGCAATGTGAATTCGGCTGGTGATTGTAACTATGGTTTATTTTCAGTTTTTAATCAATAATTATGATATTTTAAACTTTGCCTCACAGCCCATGCAGTCCTCTATAAAAAAAAGTCCATTTGTTTCGCACACGTGCGCATATGTGACAGCAACAAACAAGCGTCATTCCCGCGACGCAATTCTCTTTCGAATGATTCATACAACACATTGAATGTGCTGTCGTATGCGACAAATGTCAATGGTAACAACATCAATAGATGTTTACTCATACGGCATTCAGCATATAATTACTTGCTGTGTGTACCATACGATGTGTGGATATAACCTAAATATAAGAACTATTCAAAATCTAATTTACACCAGATTCACTCGAAATTTCCTGGAACATTCCCTTTTGAAGTGCCCCTCTCTCACCCAAATTGCAAAAGTAAATGTAAAAAATTGTCTCGTGTGAATCTGGTGTAAGTCGGCGTTTACACGAGGAAAGTCTGAGAGACAAATTCTTGTCTTTTCTCTTTTGTGATTTTCGTTTGCGACATATGACAAATTTTTTACCTCGTCTCTTTCGTTTTTCCCCTCTTGCCAACAAACAAGGAAACTTTGCCGAAAAAGATTCCTCGTGTAAACGTTAACTTAGCTATATTTAAAAACCCTAAAACCCTTAATGAGCATTTTAAGTTGTTTGTATGGAAGGTGATACAACCCCCTTATCAAAATGCACATTTTCGTTGTTTAGTGGTACATTAAATAAATCTTATCGAAATTCATAGAATTTTTTCTAAAATTTTTTCCCGTAATCGTGATTTTCACAGCCAGAAACGGACATACATATATATGTATGTGTATGTACTTACATATGAATGTAGCTAATTCGATCGCGAGGCTGTCAAGAAAATATGTCTATACTTTTCTAAACAACCCACGCCCCCTTCTATGCCTTCCATATAAATATACTCTGACTATATTACAAAATTTACCTGATCAGCGTACGCTACCCCTTTCCAACCACTTATTTGCCTAATAGCTCGAAATCGTCGGCACAATTGCTGGCAATTAATGCCTCGTCTCAATCCTGAATAAGCAATATGATGAAATTTCGTCGACTGCCCATATATGTATGCATGTATGTACGTGCTCAGTTATACGCTGTACGTTTACCCGTGACTGAGTGGAGCATATGCAGTTTGTGGGTGTAGTGGACAAAAGTTTGCAGGGTAGTCCAACATGCACGGTCAACGAAATTTTTGCATTTTTTTGACAGTTGCTTTTATTCACTTTTTTGTCGATTGCTTTATTCTTATTTTAATTTGAGAAGTGCGTGTCGTATTTTTATTAGAAGGAAACATACTAAACGTCAAAAAGTTGAAATCAGAGCAGCGTGTGAGAGCACGAAATTTTACATATGTACATACATATCAACTTTAAAAGAGAACTGCCATTTAAAAATTCAGCGTGTAACACCTGGCTTAGACTACCTTGACAGCTTTTCAGCACTCCCACCTTCAAAATACAGGGCATAAAGAGTTAAAACTAACCATTATTTTAAATGGAATATGTTTCAATTTCTAATTCATATATGTACATACAATTATTTGCAATTTTTATTAATTTTTCCCTAATTATGTTTTACACACCTGCCTAAAATTACTGCTTTGGTTATAGCCAAAAGTAAAAAAACGAAAATAGGTAAAAATATTTTCAATAAAACTTTTTTATCCCAGCAGCGAATATGTGATTGTCCGTTTGTCATTCTGTCCGTCTGGCCTGTCTTGTGTATATATGTGCTCGTTTATCATTCTGTGGTGTTCTTTTGCAATACATTTAAATTTGGCTTGGTAGTTTTATATTCATAGTTGCCACCTTGTTTTTCGCAACAGTCCGCTTTCTACTTGTACTGCGGCGCTTAATATTTGGGAATTCAAGCAAAATCTCGTAACAATATTTTTGTTGAATGCATTAATATTTTGAGATCAAATGGCCAATACGAATCCGTTTTTTGTTATCTGCCATCACATGATTCTGAGGTATCCTTCTTTGGAAGCACAAGAAATGT
Source organism: Tricholauxania praeusta (assembly GCA_949775025.1). NCBI lineage: Eukaryota > Metazoa > Arthropoda > Insecta > Diptera > Lauxaniidae > Tricholauxania > Tricholauxania praeusta. Next base: position 150,653,984 of record OX459028.1, read on the forward strand.
TTATAAGCTTATCATAACTGAAGGTTTAACTTAGTTCCGAAAAAATTTTTTTTTTGTTTAGATCTCTTAATCTTAAGAAAGTCTATTCGAAATTACCATGCCACACTAATCTGATAGCCCACAACAGGAAGTTGTAACAGTAGAGATTTTTTTGTAATGTTTTAGTTTTGTATTAAACTATTTTATTTAAAAAAAAAAATAAACAGCTTGCTAATATACACATTCTTAGCAATTTTACACTTCCAACCCTTAACTGGTAATTTTGTTATGGATGGTTACTTGTAGAATTCACTTTTGCTAAGAAAATTGGTGCATTTGCACTGTCTGAGCACGTTACCGTGTGAAAATTAGCTTGCATTTGTTAAATGTAGTCATTGAAAAATAACATGCACGTATGTGTTGCTACGAAACCGTCACTATTTTAATTCAACATTTTAGCCCGAAAACAAAACCACATGTGAAGACTCCTATTGAAGATTTTGGCTCATTGTACTATTTTTGGTCAGAGTTGGCAACTCGTTGCAATGAGAAAAAAACGATGATATTCATTATTCCTCTTGTCTTTCGTTCGTTCGTTTAAACGTTCTTTATTTTCAACGTTTCGTATGTCGTTCGTGTTCGTTTCATGCTGGCTGCCTGACTGACTGCCGTCGTGCCATGCCTTGCCACCACATACATACAGTGTATATTTATAACGAGGTATTTTTTTCTCATGCATATAACGATGGTATATACACAAACGTACACATCTAGATATATGTATAAAACATTTTTTCTATGTAGACTTTGGCATATAAAGAGACAATCACACAAACGAACATATTTAAAATTTATATATAGACGCGTCTGTATATATATTTTAACACGACACAACGACGACGTTACGTATTCTATACATGCACACAATGCGCGCACTACCACCACCGTCATCCCTAAATACGAAGCAGTCAAACAGGCAAGGCAAGCGGCGTCAACCGCTCCATTCTTCTCTGCTGCTGACTGTATAGCTGTGGTAGGCATTACGTCTCTGGCCAAGGGCTAGCATAGCATGGCTGGTATAGTATAGCAGCAGCACAGATCAAAAGAGTGAGCGAGCGTCATCGTACAACGTTAATAATACACAATAGAATACAAGAAGTAAACTACTAAAGCTGAAGCTGACGAAGCTTAGCTATTCGAATTCGTACGTGTTCCGAGCGCGCTCTGGCGTATCTTTTGTTTTAAAAGTGTGGTTGGTGTTTCTTTGCTGTTTTTCAATAGAAAAAATAAAGAAATTTTTTCTTCACTCGATTTTGATGTATTTTTTTTTCGCAACGAAACGCAACGCCGTGTATAATAAGAAAAGCTAGCAACAAAAATAAAGCGTTTTTCATGTAACTACAGCAATAACACGACGATGACGGCGACGACGTAGTCTGCAAATAAAGCGCTTTGTTTTTTTGTTTTTTGTTACTTTGGGGTACGGTTTGGTTTCGATATTTTTTTTATGATTTTGCGTTTCCGAACTTTTTTCTTGTATTGATGAGTGCAGAATTCAAGGAATGAACTGAAAGTGAAAATTGCTATTGTATATGCGTAAACGCATCAAATAAAAACGCAACGTAGAAAAGAAAACAAAACGTCATTTTTCCATTCTTTTTTTAATGGCGGATTTTATTTCGCTTTCCAGCACCATCGATAATTTTTTTGTGTTGAAAGATTAAATATGACGGAGTGTTTTTTATTCTAAAATTACAAATGATGTATTTTTTTTAATTAGAAAATTTGTGAAATTGTAAATGCGCCACAAAATCGAAAATTTAAACGAAAAAAGGCGGCAATTGAAAAGAGTAAAAAAAAAAAATATTTCAATTAAAGTGATTCCAAATCCTGTCTGTAAATTTGTGCTTCCAAAGTGTTGAAAAAGAAGAGGCAACCCAATGTCCAAGAAAATTAGAATTGTAGAATAAAATTGAGAAAAAAAAAGAAAAATTATTGCTACCTAGCGCTTCCATTTAACGCTACACACACGCCCGTGCAAACGTATAAACGCGTTCGCACAATATACATACACACACACACACACATTACACCCATCCATTGAAATTCCAATAACAAAATCCAAAATGTCAGAACATGGTGCTTGGGGCAACCGCCAAGCTACGGCTGCCGAAGCAGCCCTCTGGTGGCCGGGTGCTCTTGCTGCGGCTGCGTCACAACAACAACAACAAGCTGCCGCAGCAGCAGTAGCACAACAACAAATTGATCAACAAACACTTCAACATTATCAACAGCAATTGGCGGCACAGCAACAACAGCAAGCAGCAGCTGTGCAGCAACAACAATTGCAACAGCAGCAACATCAAGTTGTTGTTCAACAGAATCAACAGCAAGCGCATCAAAATGATGGACGTAACAATATTAACACAACATCAGGCGTGGGCCAACAATTGTTCACATATAAAATGGCCAGCAGTTTTCCAAATCCGGCAACAACTATGGCCCAAGTGGTTGCCACCTCAAATGCGGCCGGTTCAACTGGCTATGATTATCGTTTAAATATGGCACAAGCAGCAGCAGCAGCTGCTGTGCCCGGCTCCCAATGGTGGTATTCGGCCGCTAATCAAGGTCAAATCGATGCAAATGCTGCTGCACTACAGCAGCAGCAACAGCAGCAGCAGCAACAGCAGCAGCAACAACAACAGCAGCAGCAACAGCAGCAGCAGCAACAACAGCAGCAACAGCAACAACAACAGCAGCAGCAACAACAGCAGCAGCAACAACAACAACAGCAGCAACAGTTGCAACAGCAGCAGGCAAATTTGAACACAGCAGCGGTGAGTTTTTTTTATTTATCAAATAAATATATTTCTATAATACCAAATTACTTCCCAAAAAACTATTTCCCTAACGACATGATGGTGTTGTTGTTGATATACAATACATACGTTGTGTGTTGTTAACCATAAAAAGAACAACATCGTAAGAAATACAAAAAAAAAAAGTTTTAAATAAAAATTAACTGGTATTAACCGGGGCCCCGTAGGAATTGAAAATTTCTGAAAAAGATTGTTTTAATAGAAAAATAATGCCAGGTTTTTTCTAGACAATAATTTTAGTGTTTACGATTATGTCAATTATTTTTGCTGCCCAAAAAAGAAAATTGTTTTTTCTACCATTTTGAGGTAAAATTTTGTTTCTTTTGCATAAATCAAAAAAAAATCTCATTCCCAACTATGTCAATCTATGCTTGACACCCTTTTTCCTCATACTAAGTTTTAATTAATTATCTATTTTTGATTGATCAACTTTTCCAAACTTAAAATTTTTCACCTTGGAAAACTTCATACCTACATATGTATGTATGTACTAGGGTGATTCAAACTTCTTTTTTTTTTTGCTTCAAACAGGTTCAAAAGTTGCAGGCACATGAAGAGAAAATGCTGGTGCAGATATTCATTAATCTGTTTATTAAATATAATACTGCTATACCCTTAAGCGCTGCAGTTGAAAATCTTTTCTGTTATTTTAACGCCGAAACGAGCCTTGCTTTGAGACTAGAACTTCAACTTATTAATTGTCATGAAGGGGAATATCCACATTATGCCAGATGACTAAATTACACACTCCAATTATACACGTCTTTTGTTTTTTGGTCCTAACTTCCACAACCCAAACCACCAGTTTTTATAAGATCACTAACACAACGATATAAAAAATGCAATTCTTATCACGTGTTAACGGATTAACGATTAACGTTAACCTCCGTTAAATCTTCCGAAATGTAATGCTTTAACGTTTAAAGAAGTAAACTGTTTGATTAACGGTGCGCAGCTATGCATACTATGTACAGCTGCGAACACGAAAATAGCAGTGCCTTCATCTAAATTTTACAAAGTCCCATATATTTTTTTTTTCACACAAGCCCTAAATAACAATTTGAACACTAATTTATTACTAGGGGTTCTGGGTTTATGAAGCAGCTTAAGTCTCATAATAAAAAAATCTCATCTCTGTAGATAACGGGATTTAAAGTACGTTACCGCGCTTTTTCGCGTAGCATTACAATAGCAGTGCGATTATCTTTTTTGAGTTTTATTGAAAGAAGTGAATTTGTTTCCAAAAATGAAAGTAAGTTGAATATTTTTCGTTTGTAATCTTTTTATAAATTACACTGAAAATTAATGCATTTATTTTGACTATTTTGACCATAGCTGGGCGCGCCAACATTAAACTGTTAATCAGCGAAAATTTAATTTTAAAGTTGAGGAAAGAAAGGAAATCTTATAAAGATATTCTAGATATTTTATCGTGCTCAACATAAAACGAAATTACCGCCCTCAAATATGTACAAATCAGAAGAGAAGAGCTGGAAAACGAAAAATTTCGCCACAAGTCGATGGCGAAATTGTGGTGCCGTCCAAAAAAGATTCAATGAAATCGGCTAGGCAGATTAATTAGGACTTAAATCTTCCCTAGTTTTAGGAGAGTTATATCCGCAACTTTCGATGGCTAATACATATATGATATACTAGATAAGTAAATAAAACTTATTTATAGTAAACTTTAGCTGAAATTAAAAAAATGAGAATTCAGAACTTATTCATCATTAAGGGGGTAAAACGTACTCGTTTTAGGTATAAACTCTACTGAACTCTTTATCTGTCTAGTCAAATGCTCCTTTGTGTCCCAATTAAAACCAAGAACTCAATAGTAAAAATTAGAGCGTCAACAATATGTTTCATCCATTAAATGTTTTGGTTTTTTTTCCTATCTTTATCGTCATTGAATGTTGGTCTAATATTCGAATTGAAAACCTGCTTCTTTTGATATACCTGTACGAAAATGACGAAACAATTCTATCAGTAGCAATTCCAAAGTATTGTTAGCACTGTGTAAAATTAAAATACAAGCAACAACAATAAATCGACGAGTTTTACTACCCCAAAAAAGTTATGCGTAATTTCATCACAAATATTTCAAGAACGCAAAAGGTACAAATTTTGTTTTGTGGTTTCTTGTTATGTGTTTGTATTTATCATCAGACCATTCATTTAAAAAACAAGGTCAACACTTTGAAATGGTATCAGTAGTTCTTTGTAAAGTATGGTCATATCAAAGTTAAGAGCGGCGCACAGTGTACGTTTTTCATTTTTTTTTATCAAAATCATTTAATAATCATACAGAAGTACATATTTCTCAATAGGGGAAAAATTTTCCCATTAATATGTTACTACCATTTGACTTTGAAAATGAAGGTCAAAGTCAGGTCTACTCCCTTTTTTTTTTGCAATTTGTCGTATCAACGAGGTATTGTTTTTTCTTGTAAATTATATATGTATATTTTTTTATAGCTTTTTATTTTTGACCTTGAATGGATGTGTGCTATGTGAAAAACTTAGAATCTTCGTTTTTGATAAAACACTTTTCACTAATTTTGTCCATATTAAACTAGCTAGCTATACTAACCATAATCTTTTATTTTGTAACAAAATATTTTTAACCTTTGACCTTGAATATTACGAAAATGTAGGCATGTTAAAAATTTAAGATTTCATTGTTTCAACATTGACTGGCATAAATTACCATCCGACAAATAGGTACCGAGGTTTGACTTGACTCTACTTAAAAAACATACAAGTCTTCTGGTGTATAATTAAATGTTCTACAATTCTAGTTCATATTAATCACTGTCCGATCTTTAGAAAGCCAAATATTAAAAAAAAATATTTAATTTTTTTTTATAGGAATTAAGAATCTAAGCTGTAACTTGGAAGAAACATAAAAAGGTTAAAAGTTGATAAATATCCATTAGAAATTAGCTTACTTTTCGGTTGGTCCGCACTACCCACCAAGATATCACGTAACAGACCACTTTTACTTCATTACACTACTTATAACAATTAAATAAACATAATTTTATACTTTAATTACGTCTTTATTAAGCACAGTTTCGGAGAGGAGGCGAAATCACGCTTTTACAAAAATCCTTCCAGGACAGTGCACAGTGGTCCCAAATCGAGCTTTTTTGTTCAAAAATCGGTAGAGAACGCAAATCATGTCGGAAATGAACAATTTGTTTTTAGTTAACGGCAACCGGAATGTCTTCAATGTCAAACTTCATTTGATGGATAGCAGTTACAAAATTTCTTTCTTTAAACAGATTCGGTAACATATTTTGTAAATTTTTTCAAGCTAACGTGTGATTACTGCTATCGGTGAATTTATTCCTTATCATCCAAAACCTTCGTTTAATAAATAAAATTTTTAGTAAAATGCTGACGTTTAAATAACAAATGTGGTCAACATCCCACGTGTTATACGTGGGAGGTGGCACGTCCTGTCATCAAATGTTGCCTACTTTTTGCAAGGGGCTTGCTTGATACAGACAAAAATTCATGTGTGAAATTCCATAGGTGCCAAGATGTAGTGTTTAAGCTTGGTCAATCGATAGTTAATCGAAGGCACTATCGAATGGACCATTTTTGTACAATAGTTGTAAAACTTTTTTCTTACATAAATCAATTTTCTCTCAGATCAATATTTTCGTAGACGTAACATAACACAAACCGGCAATAGTTTTATCCACTGCTAAATGGAATCATCAGTGACCTTAGAACCGATGTAGTGTAGAATTTCTGTTTGCTGTTTCCCTGTCTATGTAGAAAATGTGGGTATTATTGTATTCTTCAAGTTTGCTATAGACATATTTTTCGTATGTCCATCAGTTTAAAAATTATATAGAAAAAATACTTTTGGACACATTTTAACCGAGATGGCAAAAAAGACAGACCTGTTCTAAGGTTGAAAACATTATTTAATTTTATCAATAACAATATGTTAAAACCGTCCATGTTAAATTTTTTTTTTGCATGTCAAAAATCTCTGACTAGGCTATCAAGCGAATGTTACTCTGATATTCATTACACTAGATATTGTTATCAACTTTGCATCAAAAGTATCTATTGTATTAAAGAAGAAAATTATATGCTCTATAATATTTTTAGAACTATTTTCGACTTATTTCAAAAATATTGATTTAAGCAAGTATTATGCTCCATAAAAATGGTCATGTCTAATTTTACGGTAATCTAGCCGTTTTTCAACTATTTTATAAAATCGATCTTTCAGGATGGTGGCTTCACACTCAAACTATTTCCAAAGAAAACATGCCCCAAATATTGCACTCGTACATCTTACATAATTTCGAGGGACGAGGAAAAAACTCCTTTCTTTTCATTTACGTAGCGATTCATAAGGAGAGCGAAAAAAAGCGAAACAAAACAGTAAACGAATACTTATTTTTATCAGCCAGTTATGAACATTTTCTTACTGAAAACCCTTATAGGTATATCTACTGAGGACTGTGTAGAAAAATTGTAAAGTTCCCTTTGGATAATAAATATATTTGCACAATATAAAGTTTTAGGCTAATTTTGTTTGTTGTTTTCATTACATTTTGCTTTTGGATGTGTCGTTTCTTGCCTTCTGCGTTGTTACTTCCACATTCCACATGGTTTTAAATGAGGTCATCGACATTTTTTTTCGCACGTTACGATATAAAAAATAAAAAAAAAAAAACATTAGTCAGCGCATAATTCTCTTTAAATTTTAAGCTATATTTATATTGGTAGACTTTAGATATTAATTATTTACATATTTACTTTCGAAGTTGAGTGTATTGGAACTAAATCTTATTTTATTTGTTTTGAAGTAGTGAAAAAGTATGAGAAGTAGTTTATGATCTCTCACGAAAGTTCAACATACATATAGTATGTATGAACAAATTCGGTAACTGGACGACTTGGGTCTTTTTTTTTTCTTTCACCAGCTTGTTACGTTGATTATTAAAATCTATTATTAGTCAATACGACGGATATTACAACAAAAAATAAATATCTAGATAATTTAAAATAAAGAGAAAAATGTATCGTCATGCAATGCATGACTGCTACGTCTACAGGAAATTAGTTAAAATTATTTATGTACTTTTATTTACATATCGCACCGTCAAAACAAAAGGGCCGCAAATCAAAATAACGAGTTTTCGAGTTATGTATACCACTACATAGCTCATTTAGTGTTCTGAATTTTAGTCTTGCTGTTAAAATAAAGAACAAAAAATTAAAATAACAAAGCCTTAAATTGAAAAAGATATTTTAAAATATTTTCCTTTTAAGTTGTTACAGTAGCAAATCAAAACACGGCAGTATAGTTCATATAAACCAAAAAAATGTTCAATCAAAGTACAGTGCTCCGTCGATTATCCGGCATGGTCGGGACCGGAAGCATTCTGGATAATCGATTTTGCCGGTAAATGGATGCAAAATTTTGTGTAGTTTTTAAAATTTTATTTTAACTAAAATGAATGCTTATACATATTTTTCCATATTAATAAAATTATCCAAGTGTTTTTTGTACATGTAAAAAAAGAGAATAATACAAATCGATTTCAAGTTAAACAATTTCTTAAAAAAAATTAAAAATTTTTAAGTTTTTCTTGAATGCGATAAACTTGAATTTTATCTTGTTCTGTAACGCCAAAACAGCCAGGGTTCTCCAAGAAGTCCAGCAATGTAGTGGATACATGTATTGCTTCTCTCAAAGTTTTTGAAACAACAATTAATTCGTCTTCGTCAGATTCTGCAGATCCAACCTCTTGATCAGGTTGGTCAGCGAGATTTGTCATGCGAATTATTTCTTCTTCGGAAAAAACAGCAAATGATAGAACGTTTTCATCGCAGTTGAGCCAAGTTTCTATTTCATCAGTGGTTAAATCGTTCGTTATATCCATTATTTGTGTTACATTATCGAGTGTTCCCATATCTGTAAAAAAAATTAATAATTTAAATGATTTTGAAAGAATTTTATTTCTTTTCGGAGATTTGCCCACACACCATCATTTTCTGGGCAGAGCAAGTTAATCCACACATTTATTAAAACTGAAGAAGTAACAGCGCCCCATGCATAAGCAATAGTCCACAGTGCGTTTTTGATGTTAAATTCCTTCTTAAATTCGTCTCGATTGTTTGATGTGACTAGCTTTTGCAATATGAGTTTGCGGTAATGGCTTTTAAAGCTCCATATTGCGCCCTGATCCATCGGTTGGATTAAAGACGTGCAATTCGGTGGAAAATATTTCACAATAACTTTTCAGCCTTCAATTCCTGCACGTCTGGATGCGCCGGGCAGTTATCCAATAGCAGAAGACCGATTTGCTTAAAGTGGTCTTTCACTTCTGGTACAAAATTATTTTCTGTGTTACATAAGCTCTTGTGTTAGACTTATAAATTACAGGAAGCTCATGGACATTTTTTAAGGCTCTTGGCCGAGCACTTTTTCCAATAACTAACGCTTTGCATTTGTGTGTACCAGCTGCATTAGCGCAAGCCAATGTAGTAAGTCTCTCTTTTGACATCTTATGCCCATCTATAAAATGTTCGTTATGAGAAGCCAAACTGCTCTCAGGCAAACACCTCCAAAAAAGGCCTGTTTCATCTCCATTGTAGATTTGCTCATTAGTGAGATTTTCCATTGATATAAATTTACTTAATTTTTCCACAAACATTGTTGCAGCTACATAGTCTGCTGAAGCTTTTTTTCCTTGAGCCTTAAGTTGTTGAATTCCATGTCGTTTTTGGAATTTTTGTAGCCAGCCGGTAGAGTACAAACACTTTGAATTGATGTTTAATTTTGAATGGAACATTTTAGCTTTTTCCATTACCATTGCACCGGAAATTGGAGTTCCTTTAAATCGTTCTTGCCGGAACCATTCGTAAGTTGCAAAATCCACTTTTGGTTCTTCCGCATTCTTCAAACTTTTTCGTCTTCGAAAACCAACAACAGAATCACTTTCTGCACAAAATTTTTAAATTTTGTCTTTGTTTTTAATAATGTCATAAAGTGTTTGCGTAGCCACTCCGTATTTTTGAGAGAGAATTTTAACAGAAGCATTTTTTTTTAAATGTTCATTAATAATCTTAATTTTTTCTTCAATAGTTAACACTTTTCTTTGCCTTTTTATTGCTGACGCCATTATAAAATTAAGCACTAACATCCGCACTCCTCAAATTTCAAGAGACAACTAATATGCTTCTAACACATTGTAAACAAACGAGGGGATCCCCCTTTATATCTTTTATTCACATTATGAATTCACAAAAGTAACCGAAAAAAAAACAAAAACAAACTTAAACGAAAAAAAAATTTCCCGGATAATAGAGGTAATAACGGTTAATCGATATAAAAAGAAAACTCGAACTTTTTTTCCTTTGCCGGTTAATAGATGTTGCCGGTTAATAGATTGCCGGATAATCGACGGAGCACTGTAATTGCAACACTGCCACATTCCCAAATATGTCAATGTTACTCTATAGATTTATGAAATAAGCTTGTAGCATTTAAGTTCAAGACTGTCATAGCTATAAATATGGCTATTTTCAAATTCAATGGAAAATTTCAGATTTCTTAAATCTCAATTTTCTTGAAACTTAAATTTTTGATATGTGGCCTTCTTGTTCTGACGGTGCGGTATGTATTCTCTTTTATTATTTCTTGCTTCCCCCTTTCTCTGTTTGATAGTTACTGATAATTGATAAATGTTTTATTGCGTTTTTTTTGTTAACAAACGTAATATTATTATTAAAATTTCTTATTCGTCACCATTAGTGCCAGCACTAGTCTGCAGAAGAGTTCTATATATATTTTTATGTAACTATTTATTATTATTTATAAAAAGGTGACATATTTTAAAAATTAAAAATAAAATTTGTGAGTTTTATTTTAATACGCGTTTTTTATTAGGCGTAATAAAATTAAATTCAAATTTAATTCTTTTCAATTTTTAAAATTTGTCTCTTCATAAATAATAACAAAAAATTTTGTAAAAAGATCTATTAGTGTAACAAGACGTACGTCTTAGACAAACTAAGTACACTCTAAATTTTATTAAAAATACGTTTCTTGTTAATTACTTGAGCCCAAAACAATTTATAGTATCTATTTATTGTTCTATTAACCTAGATTAAAACTATCCGATTTAAGCTTAACTTCTTCTAATTTATTTTATTGTTATTGTTTATTGTTTACTAGTGTAATTAGCAACAGGTTTTTTCGCTGTACTTTTTATTTTTGTAAAGTTCATTGACCAAATGGACAACGTTAGAAATATTTATTAAGGAATTTTTATTACTTTATTATCGAATATCTATGTATAAAAAATCTCGCTCGCCGCTTGTTGAATATTTAATATGTATTTTATTAATTTTTTTTTTTAAATACATGAAGGCCTGATTGGATTTTAGGCATTATTAAAAGCCTAGGCACGCGCGATGTTGAATTATCGGACAGAGAATTTGTCAAACAAGCTTTGAAGCAAATGTAATTTTATTAAATGAAAACCCATATTATTACTAGCAAATCTAATTCACGGGTACTTGCTTTTTCACCACGTTTCTCACTGAAATCCATATTTAGTACTCTTCAGTAGAACCTTTCTGAAACAAGGTAAATAAAAAAATATTTCTACCCATTTCGAAAATCAGGTAAATGTTCTTCTAAAACTTTATTGATATCAAAATCACATAGGAGAAATTTGGAAGTACAAAATGTTCGTAATATATTTTTAGTGTAGAGACATTATAAAAGGTTCAACTATAATCAGTGGCGTACCGTGAACATTGGGCGACCGGGGCGAACATGTAATTTGTCGGCCCCCCCCCAACAGAAAATATTCTCTGCTTTTGAAATTGTAAAAAGTTGTCGATCAAAAAAAAAGAAAATTTCCCCCTTTTGCTTCTCAAAAACCCTAGTAAAATTAAATACATATATAACATTGAATTACAAAATCATCAACCCATTCCCGTGAATTATATTTCATTTACTAAAAAAAAAAAAAACAACATTTACAAATTACAAAATCGTCGATATGCTAAAACCAAAATTTAAATTTCATATTACGAGAACTACTTTGCCGCCACTAAGTGCTTGCACCCGGGGCGGTCGCCCCCTCGTCCTTTCTCCCCCCCTAGGTACGCTTCTGACTATAACTAACAATAAGATGTCATGAGAAAAGTTAAGCGAAACATGCAGAAAACGAATTGACGTCCGTATTAGTTTTAAATTTGTTTTTATCCTTCTATTGTATGAAACAACATATACATACATAGCTTTGTTAGTTAAATTTTCTTAAAATTAAAATCTGCATAATATTGCAAACAATTATCTTGGTAGTGGTTATACAGGGCAGCGTTCTCGTAATGATTTTTTCCTCACTTATGTACAGCTGCGGTCAAAATAATAGAAACGGGGTGTCATTTATGAATTGAAAGAAGATATTTCGAACAACTGACTTTATTTTCTTCTAATATTTTAAAGATAAGTTACTTGATAAGTACACAAGATAAACACATGACATTTCGTACTTTCTATGTTTGCTATTACATTGAGTAATTTGTAATTTCGAGCGGTCAAAATAATAGCAGTGCTCAACTCCGTTTCTTCTCAAGACTAGGTATTTACTTTTATTAAAAAAATTTGATCGTAACAAGTTTCATTATTTTTGTATAATAGTCCAATGATTTTTTCGAGTTTTTGCATTTTAGTGGGCCGTGAAAAGCATTCTACGACAGAGCAAAGTACCTGTGCGCAAAATCCGATCTCTTTGTGATATGCACTTTTTTTAAGCAATGGAAGTGGTTGTGAATTCTGGGCACTCAAATTGGTTTCCCTGAGTTTTCTTTTAACGTTTTCTACTATTCGCTGCTATATTAAGCACGTTCTTTATTTCCGCAGCAGGCAAAAACGGATTATGTATCGAAAGCCGTATCGAACAATTCACGTCCCGGGGAGACATGGAAAGCTTTCTTCCTCGTATTTTTCGTTTATTTGTGTATTTCATCGTATTCTTAACCATTTTCAATGAACATCCGATAAAATTTAAAATTTCCTTAAAAATTTTACCTTGCGAAATGGAATTTTTAATAATTTTACTTTGTCGTAGAATGCTTTTCACGGCCCACTAAAATGCAAAAACTCGAAAAAATCATTGCAGTATTGTACAAAAATAATGGAACTTACTTCCTACGATTAAATTATTTTAATAAAAGTAAAAACCTAGTCTTGAGAAGAAAAGGAGTTGAGCACTGCTATTATTTTGACCGCTCGAAATTACAAATTACTCAATATAATAGCAAACCTAGAAAGTACCGCTATTTTCTTGGAGCGAAATGTCATGTGCTTATTTGTGTACTTATCAATTAACTTTACTTTGAAATATTAGAAGAAAAAAAAGTCAGTTGTTCGAAATATCTTCTTTCAATTCATAAATGACACCCCGTTTCTATTATTTTGACCGCAGCTGTATGTACGTTTAAAAAAATATAATACACATTATTTTACTAAAAAAACTAAATGGTATTACTTACATAAAACTTAAAACATTCATTATATTAAAAATATGGAAGTTTTTATAATAAAATCACTATGATTTTTACCCATATATCATTGAAAATTGTATGCAGTCCCTTATAATAGTTGTTTACAGTTTTTCGAAAAGGTCACGGACATTTTCAAATGATTTGTAATAATCGTGCAGTCTAACTTCATTAGAACCCAAGTTTTTAGTGCCACATTATATAAATAATAATATTTATAACATTTGAAACAATACAGCGAGATTATTTACACAGATATCCGTTTCTAAAGGTTAAAAACAACATAAAAGTCATAAATACAACAAACAAGTTAAATTCCAAGGTAAAATATTATGAAAAAAACAAAAACAAAAAAAAATCAGTTGCAACTTACAATGGCTTAATGAACAAGAAACCTAAAACTTGTTGTTGTGCTTACCAATGAAACTGAAAATGAAAAACCACATTCACTTTAAGTGTTTCAACTGTATTCATGCATATAGACAGATATTCTGCTTGTAAATACAAGCAAACACTGTCCAAGTGACTTACTAAAACGATCAGCCAAGTCGGCCAAACGACCAGTCAGCCAGCTACCCATCTGACTGACTAAAGAACAACATTTACTAACGTTGCTGACTTATCTAGCAACGCAACTTTCAAAATGATACGGCTTGCTATGCGAGGAAAAAAAATCGATGAAAATCAAAAGTGATTAGTGGCTCATCATCAAAACTACATTCATAAGTACATACATATATGTATAATAGAAGAGGCTTGTTGAACGAATATTTATAGATGTTTTTCCGACATGAAACTTTAATTTGTAAACACATTGATGTAAAGTTCAATGTTTGAATGTTGGAATTAAATTAATAATATTGAAATAAATGTGGTTTTTATTAAAAAAGCATTATTCATAATGTCAACGATGTTAATGAAATTTAAATTATATTTGCAGGAATTATTTCATTTGTCTCAGAGATTAACTAAATAAATTATTATGTGTCAATTGCAAATTTTATAATTGACTGCCCATGGCAATATTGGCATTATCTTCCATTTTATCGAAACTGAGTTATTGGTATGTTCTTATAGAAGAATACCGAACATTATGGTGTTTTCAGAATATGTTAACCTTAATTCGACGAAAAGTTAGGACGCTTTGAATTTTTCTCTTTGCTGTGGGTACAGCTTAATATTTTTTTCCTATTTTTGTAATAGGTCAAAACCTACTAGTCTGAAACATTCAGGAAAATAGTTGTCACTTTCGAAGCTAGTGGGTCAAAAGTACCCAAAATGATTTCATAAACCTTTACGAAGTAAATAAAAATATCGATTTTTGCGTTTCTGTCTGTTTACCTGGAAACATCTCGAAACCTAGACCGAAATAAAACTGAAACTAGATGCAGAAGAATTGATTTCGGAATCAGTGGGTCAATAGCATCCAAGCGCCTTTATTTTGTAGTGTAAAATCGATAATCTTCATCAAATAGAAAAGGTTTGTAATAAGGCACTCACATTGGAATCAAAAACAGAGCGTTTCTCATTTACCTGGTTTTTTATATCGTTTCTAAAAATATGTTTCACACTAGCACTATCGTAGTTTTGTTTGACATAAGCTGATTTCTTTTTGTTTGATATTGGCTGGCTCAGTTGTTTTGTAAAAAAATGCAAAATGAATACAATAACATAATTTTTATTTGCTACTGCTACACATCAAAAACCGGTTTTTGTGCAAAAACAATGTTTTTTTTTTTTTTGTAGAAGACGAACTTGAGAATTTTTCTGTTTGACGTTTGAATTATATAGAAAAGAAAGGGCAGTCCCCTTCTGACATTGTGAAAACCATATGGAGGTCAAGTTTTTACAGCTGTAAGCAGTAATCGATATTTCTGTAAAACTTTAAAATACGATTGAATAGTATATTTTCAAAAAACATGACACAACAAAGGATTAACAACAATATGGTAACGTTTGACACAGTGTTTCACATATATCCATATGTTAAGGATCACCTGAAAAATGTTTAATCTTAATGCGGAAAACGTTCATTATATTGACGTTCGAATTGATGAATGTAGAACCAATAAAGTTTTTACAAACTAATGCATTGTATACTTTACAACAGTAAGATTATTTTTTTGAATATAGTTCTTTTTTGTTATGCCCCTTTTTTTAAAACTGCTAAGAAACAAACTAAAATCTTGCAAACATTATCGTTATCATTGACAGCTTAAAACCAAGAAATAACTTAAGTATTCTGTTTTTAGTCTTTGAATCAATTTATTTTACTTTCTATACTCTACACGCGATGCATTGTTTAGAAGCTGTACTTTTTCTTCTGTATCGTTAGAAATAAATGCGTATAAATCTTTTGGCCTAGAATGAAAGTCATATAATAAAACCAGTTTTGTTGTAAGACAGGTTTGATACCGGCAAATATTAGGCAAATATAGCAATATTTTATTCCCTAAGGATAAAAACTAACAACAAGGGTTTTTGTTTCTTTTTTTTTATGCAATACCATTTTAAATTAAAAAATCAAGTAACAATTTTAGTAACACGACAACTTATTGCGGTTGAGTGCTTGTTATCCATACAAGATTTTTAATGGCAGTCAGAAAACCTGTTTGCTTCTTTTCTGATGTCGTTGTTTTACCCTGTTTCTCTGAATTTTCATTTTGAGCTGGCTACTTTAGAAGCAACGCTGTTTTATTATGTACCTACCTTGATTTCTTTTTCAAGCCAACATTGAAGGCAGCTTTTATTTTGTATTTCCTTGAATTGAAATCGTTTGCTTTTGGTTTTTTGTGGTATTTCTTGTTTTATTAGTTCCTTTTTAATTTTTGTGATACTTTTTATGTTCTTTCTTGTTGAGCTTTCATTATTGATATGCTGTTAAATACGCGGGGAAAATAAAATTATTTTCAAACAAAAATGGTGTTCGAAAATACAAATACTAATTGAGAATATCTATAACTTTTTTTATTTCTTTATTAACACTTAGGAGTTCTCATTATTGTGATAATATATTTTTATTGTTTTGCTACTTTTACACCTAAAAAAATCGATGAAAATAAAATTTGAACTCAAGCTGAATTTTGTGGGCAACTGCTAAAAAAAGAGAGTATATGCCTACATACAAATTATATTTGCATCTAGTAAAATGAAATATTTATAGGGTTGTACTTAGAACTTCTTATTATAATTCTAAAAAAAAATAATTCACTACCAATGTATACGCCAACAGGTGCAGATGGTAGAGTTCTAAAGCCTAAACCAAAATAGACGAGACGAGACATAACGAGTAAGTTCGAGTGTATGGAAACCAATGTTGATAGCCAAAATGAACCTACGTAATTGATCGAAAGTGAACGAAACATTTTGACGAGACGTAAGAGTTCCGTAAGAACTGAACTTCAACACGTTGCTACTCGTCGTAACAGCTTTTTCGGTTCGTTGGCTAGCGTAACATTTTGGGTTAAATTTCAAAACAGACGAAACGAGTGCAAACGTCTCGTCACGTCTATTTTGGTTAAGGCTTAAGATGTTGAGAACTTATGATAAATGTCAAGCAAAACATAATAAAGCGTCACTCTTTTCGAAATACGTTTATTTGTTTTGGCTCTCCAAAAGAATTAAAAATTGTTTTCAGAAAATTCTGAAATTAGTCAATTTCTTGTCTATTCTCTTTTGTGATTTTTGTTGTGCGTTTGTGACCAGCGCTGCCACTTTGCTACTATCGTAGCAAATTTGCTACACTTAAGCAAAAAATAACACATTTGCGACTTGCTACCCACTCTCATCAAATGTATCAATTTTGCTACACTTTTCCCATTTCCATATAATTTTGTATTATTCATATAATTTTTCTTACTTTTTCTCCTACGATTTTTTTATTAAACACATTTTCCACTTTAATGGCAAATTCTATAACAGAACTAGCTGAATTGTCAACTAAACAAAGTTTTCATGATTTCTAATGTCAGTTACTGATTTTCAAAAAAACTGCTTGCTTTGCCACACAGCAGTGCATCTGCAGAGCGAATTTTTCCAGACCTCAATTTAATAAAAAATAAAAAAAGTAATTCCTACAAAATAGATACCATAGATCATATAATGGCTGCAAAATGTTTGATCTAAAGGACACTGTATGAATGGATCATAATCAGATGAATTATATAATATGTTTATGAGTTATTATATTTATTATTATTTATGTGAATTAAATGTGTTAGTTACATTTATGTTATCTACTTTTACACCATTCTGAATTTCAATGGGATATTTTCGTTTTATAAAAAAGTTTATGTTTAGTTTACTGTTCAATAAACGATAATTCAGCCAATTATTGACTTTTGCTACTCTGCTCACCGTTTTGCTACGCAATTTTGCTACAAAAATTTTATCCAAAGTGGGAGCACTGTTTGTGACACATGACAAATTTTTTACCTCGTCCCTTTCGTTTTCCCCCTCTTGCCTCGTTTACACGAGGAAACTTTTTCCGTAAAGATTCCTCGTGTAAACGCTGACATAGCATGAAATATGACATCGTATGCGATGAACCAACGCTGATTTAGACATATGGTAACGTAGATACATAGCAACAAGTCGCACAAAGAAAATATTAGAAAATTGTTTTTTTTTACCATGACTTCAAATCTTTATATTTTTTACCAATAGTAAAGAAAAAAATCAAAATGTAAGAAATAAAACTTGAGGGTTTGTTCAAAAAAGTTTCAGTTTTAAAATGACACTAGTGCTCTCAATTATATATAAAACCTGATGTTAACTTTAACTTTACTAGGGAGCTATTCACAATAATACAAAACAAAAAAAAAAAGTGTGTAGTGGTAATTTTATCCACTGATCCTCTTGTGTCGTATGTTAACATTTGTTGTCTCAACAGGTGTTTTTATCAATAATACTGTAATATGTTACCACTTTTATATTTTTCCATAAAAGCCTGTCTTAATACATAATTTTTTAGCAAATGAAGAATTAAAGATCGACATTTTGATAGCCATCCAAATCCATTGAAAGTACAGTAATACATTTAATGAAAAAAACATATGTTATTGAATTTGTCATAATTTGGTCATTTTGTTTATTAAATTCAATTAGCTAAAAATAATAAAAATATTTGAAAAAATACTATCACCCCTATCATAAATATTTGGAAGAAAACGATTCTCCGGTTTTTTCCTGAACAATCGCAAATAATTGAGGTATGGAAAACTTATTTTATAATCAGTGCTACCAAAATTAATCAAATTATTTTCTAATCAGCCAATAATGCATCTGTGATTTTACATATTTGTCATATTCGTCAGAACATAGTTTTTTTTTTCGAAATATTGCAATCAAATGCTTTTAAACTGTTTTTATAGCATCTTAGACGCTAATATCAAAGTTTTTTTAGTTTTCCGTGCTTTAAAAAAAGTGGACGATAGAATGCGAAGAACTAAACTAAAGGGAAAAATTAATGCAAAGCTAAAGCAGCGATCAATGTCCGTTGTTTCATCACTGTTTTGGTTTGTATTATGTGTTTCTATTTTAATAGCACCGACTGGATGCACATGGCCTCGTATGACCTAAAACCGCTTCTGATTTTTCTTTAGAAAATATAAAACAACCATTGGTTTTCAGTCAATTGTGTTATAAACAGATGAAACAAAATTGTGCATGCGTTCACATGCACAAAACACGATTCGTAATACGCTTTGGTTTCAACGATAAGGGCTGAAATTTTAATGTACAACTGACCCAGTCTTTTAGGCTATAGCCTGTGCACGATATCAGAGCTTTAGGCGGCAGATTCAAACCGATACTTTTTTATTTATTTTTCTTCTCATTGTCAAGCAAACTTTCATCCCTCATCCCGTAAGCGAGTATCAATGGCATCAACATTTTTATTTAGAGCTTACTCCTGCCCTTCTGAATATTGAACACCTCCATCAACATGATGACTAACTGACTTGATGATTTGGACTTTTGTTCTTTTTTCTTGTTGTAGCTGTTATTGTTGGTGTTGTATATATGTATGTACGAGTTTATTGAAATTTGTTTACGAAAGCAACAGTAGCTGATTTTTTTGCTACTTTCTTTTTTCATTTATTTCTGTGATTTTGCATTTTTTATTTTTATTTTTTTGTATTTTTTACGTCGTCAAAATATAGAAATTGCCGGCATGGCGCAAGGTTCATTTTTTGCAGTCTTTATGTTTGTTGTTTTTGTAGTTTTGTGCTGATGATGATGGGAAGTGTGTTGCTGTGTTTTGGTTTAGATATTTTTCTTTTGTACTGATGCGTTGTTGACTTTTTTTATTGCTTATTCTGACACATATACGCTGCATTGCTTTGTGTATGTAACTGTGTGTGTGTTTAAGTAGATGTGTGCGTTTTGTTTTTTTTTTTTGCCCACAACTTTAAACCAACCATCTAAAACATGTATTGTTGTTGTCGTCTGGCTTATTGCCTGTTATTGTTACTTTTGTTGCTGCTGCTGCTGCTCTAGCACTCATTCATACATTGATTTCTGTTTAACTAAATAAAAAAACCACTAACATTTTATTTTCTTTTTTTATGAATGAATTGAATTGTAAATTTTTTGGCGCCAAATGCCGACATGTTGCCGCTATATTGAATGTTTTTTTTTTGTTTAATTTTGTTGCTAGTTAATCTTTTATTAGCTATTTTTTTCGTTTTTTGGATTTTTGAGATACCCCGTATAATAATTTTTTATGCACACCACACGTTAACAGGTGATGACGTTTTTGTTGTATTCATTGCTGCAGTTGATTTTATTTAGGCGTCAAATTGTCTGGTTTAAACAGTAGCGAGACATAAAGAGTAACACTTTGTGTTTGACTAATTTTATTTGTTGTTGTTGAGGTTTCGCTGATGGCTTTTTTGTTTTTGTAAAAATTTTTGCAGTTGCTCAATTTTGTTGATGGTAATTGTAAAGTGGAAAGTGATGTTCGAAATTCTCATTCTCTAATGATCTATTCATAAAAATTGGTGGGACCGTTTGTGTTAAAATGGAAATGCTGCATATTATAGCCGTGTTTTATTCGTTCTGGCTAAACCTTAAAGCGAATAAAACGCATAAGTTAAATCTTTTAATAATTTTGCTACTGACCACTTGGAGGCATGACTGTGTTTGATAGAACTACTGTTTAAAATCAAGGCCGGTAAACGGAGCCTATCGCAGTAAGGGACCTCGCGTGCTGACACCAGAATTTTTTTTGTTGTTTTCCGTGTTTAAAAGAAAATCGACGATAGATACTCAGTAGGTAAGGACATGTTCTAGCAGCGCTACTAGAAGACCTTCCTTATGAAATATCAGGCCTTCCCATCTCCTTTCAAATGTACTTTCTTTTTTATATGAAATGTCCCAATAAAACAGGCCTTCCTAGCAGGGCTCTCAAAAGTACTTGGGAAAAAAATAAAATTTAATACTTTGTAAAGACTCTGAAATTATTTTTCTTTTATCTGCGTCATCTTTAATTGTGTTGATATTTTTAATGTTTATTTTTTGTGACGTTTCCTAATTTATAGTTTGACAATGAATACTCAAAACTCTATTACCTTAAAATAACATGAAACAACGTTCTTTACTTCTAATCATGCATCTACTTTTGATGTCGTATATGTACAAAGCAGATGACAAAAAAGTAATGCCGAATCATAAAACATTTCAATATATGAAATAAAAAAAACCTGAAAAGCTGGGCTCCTTCTTCTTTGCGTTCTAATATCAGGCCTGATAGTACGTCTGCTGTGGGAAGGCATAATAGTCTTCCATGAGTATATTTTTATTTACATGAAAATCTAGTTTTGAGAAGGTCATATAATCGCAGCAGTGCTAGCAGACCTACTCCGAGGCTGGCCTTGCTCAATTGTCTGTCACTAATTCGAGTCCCTTGGAGACATTTCCACCTTAGAGCATAAAATAATTTCAAAATGGTTTTCATATATTTTCAATAAAGTTTTATAACTTCCGACTTATACCGGATATACATACAATGGGTCCATGTGTGGCCTAAGTTATGGTGACATCATGGTTGTCATCTCCCGTGCAAATCTATAAGAGATGCTGCGCCCACTGGGTAAAATTGGGTCAGTTTTACTCAATTAAAATCTTATAACAGAGAACTTTTGTATCGAATTTTACTGTGACTGGTTGCATGGTTCATTCAATATATTGTTAAAGATATTTTGCATTTATTGAATAATCCATGCCTACTAATTTACAAATACTATTTTCAAACAAAATATGCTTAATTACCAGATTCAAAGCTCAATTTTGAGTTTTCTTATAAACTACTTTGATATATTTGAAAAAAATTCTTTTTAGTGTCGAAAACCAGCTTTTGATAGATAAGGTTAGTAAACACATTTGTAAAATATAATTTTCCTCTTAAGCTTTTGTGAGGGTAACGACAAGGCCAAGGGGTAATAGGTTCAATATACATACCTGACTTTCCCTTACTTATTTAGAAACAAAAAAACTATCTATCAAGGACGTTCGAAACTATGTTTCGAAAAAGCTATAAATTATACCAGTGTCTTAGTGTATGGATAATATTTTCGAGGTTAAAAAATCCAAGTTTACAGAATGTTTTTGGAATTTTTGTTTGAATTTGAATCTGATCAGAGAAGGTTCCATGTCTTGGAGCGCGGTCTTTCTAAAAAAAAACAGAATTTGCCACATTCATTCCAAGAAAAGCAGAAACGAGTTAAAAATTATAATATGAAGCGTTTTTACATTATATTATAAAATATGTATACAACTCATCTGCAACTTGATCCTTTGAACGGTTGCAATCAATAAATGAGACTCGTCTTTGGATATGAAGCAATAAAAATGCATATAATTTTTTTTAATGGTTCATATTGTATTGAATTTTTTAAACGAAGCTATCGTCCGTTAGATATAATAGATTACTAACGTACTATTTTGTACATATGTATTACAATAGAAATTAATGAAACAAATGTAATGAATATTTTTATTTCCTTATGTTAAAAATACTGCTGGAAAAATAAAAGAAAACTTAACCCAATTACCATGGAGCGAAATAATTAGTAAAGAACTTTGATCGTTGATACGTAGCGAGTAGAGACATTTATATGACTGCACCAAAGTAATGATACAACCCTCAGTAGTGTTGGTTGGTGGTACCAGCTCTGATATGTTTTTACTCATATTCCTTTATATTTTATTATGTACCACTTAATCTTTCGAATGCATTTAAACATTTAGTTGACTGAAATTCTTTAGATTAAATTGACTAATTGTTTTGTTGCTGAAAACATCTCTGTTGTTGTTTGCTTCGAATTGGAAAACAAAATTTTAAGGATAAACTGAAAAAGCTTATTATAATTGGATTAATTGTAAGTAAAATCTGTGCAATTGTTGGCGTTATTATCATCCTCATATTTGTTGGAACTTTCATGAGTTCATTGTGATATTTTTTTTATGTAATTTTTGTGTTGCTCATAACTTTAATATGAATGAAACACAATTTCAGTTTTGTCTTGATAACCGTAGCAAAATTTTTTAAATTTGCGTAATAATTTTATCTAAAAACAATTTATTTTATGTCAACTAATATGATCGGACATTTGTGAAACAGTCACATTGTCTTGTATT
The DNA here is from genome assembly GCA_949775025.1 of Tricholauxania praeusta. Taxonomy (NCBI): domain Eukaryota; kingdom Metazoa; phylum Arthropoda; class Insecta; order Diptera; family Lauxaniidae; genus Tricholauxania; species Tricholauxania praeusta. The sequence goes on from OX459028.1 coordinate 150,677,035, forward strand.
GAGCTTCATTGCTAATTGTTTGTTTTATTAACGCTTTCAAACTGTTTTTTTCTGTCAGGTTATTTAATTATTTTGCTCAATGCACCTATCTCTTTAGTATTTATTTTTTTTTTTCAAAATGTTCTTGGAACCTGTCTTGTTAAAAATTTTAACAATATTTTCATTCAAATCCGCTAAGGCAACTATTAATGTTGCTGCAACATTTATGCGACAGCAGCATCAAAAAACAACGGCAGAAAATCCAACAGCACCAGTGACAATTGTATCAATGACACAAAATTTAAATCTAATTTTGCAACACCATCCACAAGAAATAATATTACAAAGAAAGATTTAGTACAAGTATTAATGCTCAGCAGCAGCACCAACAACAACAAACCCAATCCCAACCCTAACCCTTGCAAAATAAACAATTTACTGATCTAATCCGTTTCCAGAAGCAGAGCACAATGATACGTGGTGTAAAAGCAGACGCAAAACCAAGAGGTCGCATGACTGCATACGCTTATTTTGTACAAACATGCCGAGAGGAACACAAAAAGAAGCATCCTGATGAAACCGTGATCTTTGCCGAATTCTCAAGAAAGTGCGCCGAACGATGGAAGGTGAGTTAAGTTTTGTTTTTCAAATATAATAAAATTTATTCAGATGAGAGATATTATGTGGTTAAAAACGAGATCAATTTAATCAATATTTCCCTCCTGATCGCGAACGTCTTATCCTAAATATACATACGTTAGTTCCTGTTTATTTCATTGTGTATGAGGAACAGAACAGAACTTTTTACTTTGATGTCTCTACCATGTCTTTAAGTATTGACTGAAAATAATTTTCTTAAATAAAATATCTTCTATAAGCATTCATTTGGGCACTACAAATTTTCAAACAATAATGCGTGTATTTAGTTTTTGATAGCGAAGTGTATTAAATGTTTGATTCACCATATCTCAGACTTGTGCCCATATTGATTTTTTGTCCGCATTAACAGTAATAGTGCGCGTAAGCCTTACATTTTTATGAAAAGTGCAAAAGTAAAAAGTCCAAAAAATAAAGAAAGTGGAAAGAGGTTGAAAAAGTCGAACAAATACATATGGGATATATTGGAAAAAATTGAAAAGTTGAAAAGGCAAAAGAATATAAAAAATTCCAATCGGCCTACTTTTGGTTCGATAAATTATTTTCGTGATCGATCGATGATTGCTCTTATATTTCGATAGATATGCTACTTAAGGTATTTTACTTGTATAAGAGGTGCCACGGCTGCTGGTGCTTTTTTGCCCGATTTTGACCCAGATATACCTTATAGCAAGTAAAACATCTACATTAAATTTTATACTAAGTACTGCAATAGTTCACTTAAAATAGCGCTTACAACTTTATGTTAACCCGAATCAACCTGAGTAAGTTTTTACTTTTCTCACTTTGTGACACTCCAGCTTCAACAAACAATTACTCACTGACCCCGTAACGATTTGCGAGTTCAAAATTAACTGGAAAATATCAGTTCTTGAATTTGTTTCCATTTTGTGATCTTTTGAAAGTGACGACTTTGCGTTGCCATATAGCAACGGCAGTTTGATTCGGGTTAATATAGGAAGCACCACGCCCATAGATGAAATCCCGTCGAATTCCATCTAATTTTAAAGCTTATAGTACCGATACCTCTACAATAAATTTTATGAAGATTACTCTCATAGCACACACTATAACATTAAAAGATTTTTGCTTGTAAGGGAGGTGCCACGCCCACAGGCACTATTGCACAAAATTTTTGTATTAAGATTCTTTATAGCAATTATATCTGCGTTACTAAATTTCATAACGACTACGTTGTTAGTTCTCTTAAAATATCATTAATTAATTTTGGGGGCTGTGCCCTTCAATGAGTTTTTCCAGTATACTGGCTAAGCTTGTATTGATTTCAGCGGCATAGTCTCTAAAAGTTATATGAAAATCGTATATTCTGATTTCGAGATATAAAGGAAAGAAATTTTAAACTATGAGAAGTGCCACGCCCACTTTTAAAACTCCGCCCACTTAAAAATTAAAATTAAAAAATAAATACATAAAATCAAAAAATAAAAAACAAAATAAAATAAAAATGGTCCAAAAAATAACCGACTTCAAGCACCATCTTCGCGTAGCGATTATTCGACTAAAAATTTTCAATATCAAACGTCCAAGCGAACGACCGATTGCATGCAATTTAGACGTATCGAAACTGAAGAACGAGGAGTTTTGAAGATATTTTGTATAAAAACAAAAATATGATCGCGATGAGAGCATCTGTATGCTTTTATAATTACTTGAGAAAAGCTTCTTGTAAACAAGGTGAGCGAAAAAACGTGATGTATTGAACTTAGAACGACATAGATGAGGTTAAAACAATTAGACACAAGAACGCTACCGGACAAAAAGAAAATGTGCAATGTAAGTGAAGCAGAAGCTAAGGACCTCAGAAAGTCTGCTGCCAAGTCCTTGAGTGGAATTCAGCAGGCGGTAGAAAACGTGGTAGACCATAAGTCCACCACGACGTTGATGACGTTGAAGAAGGGAATCTAAGACTAGGGAAAGTCGTATTAGTAAATCAAAGTCATCGTCAAAGGTCTGATTTTATGCTCCCCCTAGGCGTTCCAGGACATTAGACGAAATTAACAAAAAGTTATTACGATAAAAATTAAATAAAAAACCACATGTAGTGATATGTACATATGTACTTATAGTATATTGTCATAACTATAGGTTACCTTTGCTAACTTCGAGGTAATGGTTAGGTTAAAGGTAACAAAATAGTTTTGACTACACAATAGTTAAATTAAGGAGTTTTAAAGTGCTATCATCACAAATGAAGTAACGTACATAACAGATGTCGGCACTCTAACTGCTACTTTATTTTTTTTAAGCTTAACTATTCGTTAACGTTACCCTTGCTTATCGTCTCAAATTTTAATGAAAATAAACGACCGTGCAACGTCGATTGCCATACTCATGACTGACAACGACCCTTATTCTGTGCGAACACAGCATAAAAATCAAAAAGTGCGACAATGTAAATAGGAACCGACTCGAGATGGTGTTATAAATAGTTGCAGCTGGAGTAGAGGTGAGCATGAGCTACAAAAACACACTTTACTCTTTCGTTGTCGCCATTCTTTTGCAAGTGCATTAGTAGTTGCGACTGTGTTGCGCTCTAATGTTGCTACATCGACAATACCTTCATATTGTACTCCAGTGGATTTGCATCCCTAGTGGACAAGTCACACTGTTGATATTGTAACATTTCTATAATGATTTTCAAAAATTAACAAACATAAATATTGTACAAATGAATTAGATTCATGGAATTAACAATTAGCTTACCTTCATTTATTTCGCTGAATTCACTGTGTTTCACTTATTGATCGAGACCTTTTGAAAGATTTTACAATAACTGTTCCTCTATAGTCTAAAATTTTTAAACTACATGTTCTGGATCAAGTCTGGAAATGTTCAGTAACATACAAAATAGAAAAATCAAATTAATAAACATTTTTCACTTGTTTCTTATTTTCCAAAGTTGATATTTTTTAAACCTTAAGATTCAAAATTCTTATGAAAACATAATCCTCAATAGTTCCAAGTAAAAATTTGTGAGCCTACTTTTGAAAGTTCCGAAATATAACTTGAACTTACTTCTTTTGAGATTTCGGAAGTAAATCAAACGACATTTTCGACGGGAACATTTCAACTCAATGTGTGCCTGCATGTCGTCGTCATCATAATTCATGCTGGACTTTACCATGTGGCAGCACAAGAACACAACACACATACAGACTGCGTGAAAGAGTATCTAACTGAGTGACTTGGCGAGCTAGTGGCTTGCTTCCATTTGTTACTGAATGGTTCGTGTGCAAAAGCCATTTATGAGGTGCGGTGCTCTAAAGCAGGAAACAGGGTGCGGTGGAGAGTGCTGTTGGTCTCTATGTATACATTTATGTACTTCGGAGCGGGGGTTGATTGGAAAAGGGGTTATAGCCAAGCAGGCAGCAAGGCAGACTGACATAAAATTCAAGTCATTTTGTTGGGGTAATGTAAGCTTCGTTAAAAAATCAATGCTGAAAATGTTGGCAAGCAGGGAGCATAGTGCGGCAGCGAAACGCTTGTGTGTGGATTGAAAATGTATGCTCCCAATAACATTCCTTACCTCCAACCCTAAACCTCACACCATTCTACACCAGTGCATGACATGAAACCGAATTATATTTGTGGTGTTTACCCCATTTTGGCACTGAAGTGAAATGGGATGTAAGCTGAACGATGCAGTAGAATAAACAAGATATGAGAGCATTTATTTTTAATGCCAATTTTAGTTAAAATTCCTATGTGAAAAATGACTTCTAAATTGTACGTGAAATCAAAGTTTAAAAAGAACTATTTTTTAATTTGCAAAATTAACCCATAAACATTACTCAATTTTGAGATATGCTCAGAAGTTACATTTTTGTAAAACTTCCATTTCTATTTACAAAATATTTTGCTATGAAAAGTTGGTAAATCTCATTTATAAATATGTTAATTTAGATGCACTTTTTCACCGTATTTCTGTGCTGTGTTCATATCATTTTTACAGAATGATGTGGACCCACAGTTTAATGCCGGATAGTGCTGGTTTACACTAGGAAATTCTGTGAAAAATATTCTTGTCTATTCTCTTTTGTGAATTTGTTCTGCGCTTACACACGAAAACTAAAATTTCTTTGTGGTTGTAAGTGTCAAAGCACAAATTATTCCGTCAACTTGCCACAACAAACGTTAAGTCAAAGGGGAAGAGAATTTCCGAGTACGACACATTCTGTACTCGACACTTTCGTTTTTCCACTCTGGGAAATAAAAAAGAAGAATTTTCGCAAAGAACTTCTGTGTGTAAATGGAAGAATAAGAACGGTGATGGTTGAGTAAAGTTCGTATTTCATATTAATTTCAAATTTGCAAACGACTTTTGAGAGAAAGAGAGAGAGAGCCGCCGTAGTTAAATGTATTCTTCTGATGGCAGCAGTGCAGTTCGAACAGAGAGCCACCTGCTCGATGATCAGATACGCTGACCACTGTTTTTCGAGAAATAGTTTTCGACCGATTTAATTCATTCTAAGGATAATTGTAGTTTATGTCAACCTGATCATAAGCCTTAGTAGGTACAAATCTGGGCAATGGTTTTAAGGAATTAATGTATAGGTATGGCAGATGTGTCTAAATTTAATTTCTCTGCAAAATCAACATGGTTTTATGATCTTTGACGCATATGTATATATGCCGTGTTACGGTTTTTGCTGCTGTGAATGGTATCACTTCCATTTGAAGAGAATTCCCACTTTTTCAAATTTCTCATTGTGGAGTTCAAAATCACTCGAAGCCGCCGGTCTTATTACTTTTGAGAAAGAAACTTTTGCCGCCAAACAAAATCGTACCCTCATTTAACCTTCTTTATTAGGTTCCTATGACTCATCAAAACGGAGGCCAACAACTTTATGCAGGCATAACATTTTTGTATGCAGCTGAAATTCATTGCTTTGCATAGTTTTAGGCACTCATTTTAAATAAAATGAACTAAAAAATATTTACAGATCTTTTGGCACATACATGTGTTAAAAAAAAAAAATATGTACTATGGCATAAATTGGAAAAAATCTTTTATGATAAACTTTTATACATATCTTTTTTTAAATGGCAAATGTTTGAACCAACCTAAAGAAACAAATTTAAGCAAAGATAGCATATTTAAAATTAAAGTACATGGTGCGCAATCAAGCAAGCAAGCAAGCAAGAAGAGTGTGGCTTCACCAAAGACGGGAGCTGAATAGAGTTTGAAAGTATTTGTGAAAAGTTGGAGGAGGGACATGGTAGAAAAAGCTAAAAGGCACAAACGAGCAATCTATCCAAACGTTGGTTGCAGCGATGACGACGACTACGACAGTTGAATCGGTTCGTTCGTGCGTTGATTACAAAACTATAGGATTTTAGGATCTGAGCGGTATTTTGTTGTATGTGTGGGGTAAGGGATTTGCTTGGTGGGTGTATATAAACTTATTAAAATTCAGGCGTACACTGATTGCAACGAGGGCTTATGGAGAAAGAAGCTTACATATTTTTTACCCACTCCTCCTCTTTCTGTAAGTTGTGAATAAATGTACGAAGTGAGAAAATTAATATTATTTTAGAGCGTAGAAATAAATGGGTGAGAATACAAGTTGCGGTGAAAGAGGGGATGTATGATAGCTTTGAAGTTCACTTCAAGGATTTTAATTTGTACTGTTTTAGCCAAAAAGAGTACTATAGAATCTTTAAAACAAAATTTCGGCTGGGCTTATATTAATTTATTTTAAGAAATTTGCAGAATTTGAAAGAATAGAAAGAAATTCTTTAATATGCTTAAGTTATTAAAGTTAATATTTCTATTTTTAAAATTTAAAGAACTTGAAAGAACGGAAATTCTTTGAAATAATTTTGTTAATTTGTAAAGGTATATTTCTTTTTTAAAATTTTCCTTCGTTTTAGACAATGGTTGATAAGGAAAAGAAACGATTCCATGAAATGGCCGAAAAAGACAAACATAGGTATGAAACGGAAATGCAGAATTACGTTCCACCTAAAGGTGTTGTAGTGGGACGCGGCAAGAAAAGGAAACAAATTAAAGATCCAAATGCGCCGAAAAGATCATTGTGAGTTCGTAGCTAACAATATTTTGCCTTAAAATCTTACATTAAAATTGGGATTTTTTATTTAAATTTTATTCTTTTCTGTATATTTGTAGATCTGCATTCTTTTGGTTCTGCAATGATGAACGTAACAAAGTTAAGGCACTTAATCCAGAATATGGCGTTGGCGATATCGCCAAAGAACTTGGTCGAAAGTGGTCCGATGTAGATCCAGAGGTGAAGCAAAAATATGAATTAATGGCCGAGAAAGATAAGGCGCGCTATGAAAGAGTAAGTGTTTAATTTTTCTTATGCAACTCGTGGTTTCGTCAACGAATTTCAATGCACGATTTCAATGTAAACTACATCAAAAATACAGTTAATTTACTTATATTTGACTCCGAAGACAAATTGCTTCAAAAAATTTTCGAAATGAAAACGTACCGATTTTCGCGACATGCCGATATGTTTCTAAATCAGCTAAAAATGCCACATCATTTTAAAGGCAATGAATAAATTTTCTTAATACGTTAACAAAGTTATTAAAAAAACGTAAATATTTTAGAAAAGTCGTTCAGCTCCCGAAGAACGCTCGAGAGTTGATAACAATAATATTATGTGTGCAGTTCACACCAGTGAAACCTTTAGAAATCTAAACTGCGATAGAATGAGACGAAAATGTTTTATTAAAATGATAAAATTTGAAATTGTGATCTAGAATAGCTACAGCAAAAAATAATACAGTGGTACACATTCATTTAAACGCACTTGCATTTTTGATCTAAACATTGCTTAAAAAATAAAAGCGGGCAACTTTAATTGGATTTTTTGTATAACTTTCATAGTTTATTCTTAACTTACTAGAATCAACAAAAAAAAACTTAACAAATATGTGGACATTTCATTTTTAACAAAATTGTTTCTAAAAACTCAAATCTCATATGGTGCATTCGTTTAAACGCACTACCAAAAAAAGTGAATAACTTAAAATTAATATTTTGTAGACCTCCCATTTTTTTTGAATTACTTCATAGATTCTATTTGGCATTGAGTTCACCAAATTCGTAAGCAGTTGTGGTTCAATTTCAGCCCAAACTTCTTTTATTTTTAGCTTAAGGTCCATAACTGTAAGGAAATTTCGATTTTGTGGTTTTTCCTTGTAAATTTTACGAACCATGATGCCCCATAGATTCTCTATGGGATTTAGGTCGGGACTGCAAGCTGGCCATTCCAAAAGTGGGATCCTGTGCTGCCTAAACCACTCCTTAAATGCATTAGATACATGTATCGATGCGTTGTCCTGCTGAAAAATGCAATCATCGTCCATTTTTTCCTCCATAAAATCTATGAGCACGTCTTCCAACATTTCAGTGTACATGATTGAATTCATTTTTGGTGGAATAAAACTAATCTTTGATTTTCCTTCCACTGAGAACGCAGCCCAAACCATGACACTTCCGCCGCCGAAATTTCTCTTGGACATATGAACATTTTTGTCGCGTAGATCATGCCAATAGCAAGTCATGGAATCAGGACCATCCAGATTGAACTTCTTCTCATCAGAAAATATAATTTTATTCCATTCCGTTGTCCAATGCATGTATTTTCGGGCGAATTCCAGTCGTGCGCTTATGTGATGTGGTCGAAGTGATGGCTTGCATTGAGGCTTCTTCCATTTTATGTAAGACGTTGACCTCAGGATCCGTGAAATATGGTTTTTCGTTACAGGAAAGTCATGTTTCCTTTGTATTTGAGTGGCGTTTAATTTATTTTTTGTTGCTTCAATTTTTATGGTACCTATTTGCCTCTTCATCAATTTTCGGTTGCCTTTTGTGGGCTTCTTGACTCCATAGTTTTTTCCTTTTTGGAAAAAATTGCGAACAACAACCTCAGATCTCTAAATTAGACGCCCGATTTTCCGATTAGAATAACCACTTTCGTGATATGATGTAATTAAAATTTTTTCTGCGTCAGTCAAATATTTTGCCTTAGGCATTTTGTTGTTGCTCTAAATACAACAAAGAAATTTTATTATAGGCGCTACTTTACTTTTACTACATTGTTTACTTACCAATTCACTTCGCAAAATGCACAAAAATATTTTTAACAATTTTATTTTTTGGTATATCTCCAAAGAAACTTGCTGCGTTTAAACGAATGCGTCGATCACTTTAGCTCAATTTTCAGAAAATGGCTTCTATCTGAACAGGAAAAAGCAACAACAAAAAATATTTTTACCGTTATAAGACCAGTTGGCTTGGAGATGTGTTTAGTAATACAAGTGTTGCCAAATAGGAAATATTTCGATAGTAAAACAAAAAAGTCATGAAATATTGAAGTGCGTTTAAACGAATGTGTACCACTGTATGTATATCAAATTAAAGTACGCATCGAGCAGTATATTCGAAAATTATCAGCTTCGAGATCGGTTAAACAAAAACTGAGATATATGAGGGAAAGATTTCCCATTATTTTAATTTTTTCAAGCATTGCACTGATTAACTACCAAATCCAAATAGGAAATCTTTCCACGCTTATATCTCAGCTTTTGTTTAATCGATTTCGAAGCAGTATTCTGCTCGATGAGTATTTTAATTTGATATATCATTTATTGCTGTAGCTACTCTAGATCGCGTCAACTAAGCCTTACCTTCGAGGAAAAAACTTTACTAAGTGCAAGTACTACTAAAAAAAATAGTGTCGCTATTTTCGTTTCAGTATACACACCTAATTTCAAATCACACCTGTGCTAAAGTTTCACTTCAAAAATATTAAAATAAATAGCTCCATCTGCAGGAACGGTTGTCTTAAAATATTAACATCCTGATAAGAAAGTTCATGCTAGTCATTTCTTTCACTCTAAATCTGATAATAATTGTGAAAACTCTGTTTTTTAGTAAAAATATGAACAAACAAAATAGTACTAAGGTCCCTACAGGTCGAAATATATTCATGACTTAGGCTCTTTAAAATAAAAACCTTATATTTATTAAAAACATTGAAATCTTTTCTTTTATAGGAAATGACAGAGTATAAAACAAGCGGGAAAATCGCTATGTCTGCGCCGTCAATGCAAGCTCAAGCCCAAGCAGCACAAAAGGCGGCGTTACTTGCAGCCGCAGCGCAGCAACATCATGAGGAACATGATGATGACGACGGTGATGGCGATGATGATGAAAATCAGTAGGCTTAAGATGATAATTTTCCAGTTATAGTAGTGTGCGTGCGCGCGTGCGTAATTTATAAGTAAATTACTAAAAAGAAAAAAAAAAAAAACTACAAAATTAAAAAAATCCAATCTTTCTAAAAAAGCTTCACACAATACTCCCCATTCCTCTAAGCGGAAAGAACCACATACATATATAGAAATTACATTTTGAAAATTTTTTTTTTTTCCTTTTAACAGTGTTTAATTTTGTTTCACTTCCATACAAAAGCAAGCAATGAAGAAATTATCAGATTATGATTTTGTAAAAAAGTAAAATAAGGTTCTCTTTTTAAAATAATAAAAACTGAAAATAAATGAAATATGCTTAAAGCCACAACAATAGCAACAACTATTATATAATGTACGATACAAAAATTTATAACAAAAAAGGAACGCTTCAACAGTAAACTTAAATTTTTCTTTTGCACAATATAAAAGAAAACGGAAAATTTCGTTCGTATACAATTAATTTGGTAATTATTAAGAAAAGGGATAGTTTTTCCTAATTTTCTGATATTATGTTGTCTGGTATCTATGAAATTTCATCATGTGTCTGCACAAAATATCGAGTTTATAATTACTATGTGATCATTTGCTTTTTTCTCGTAGAAGAGCTAGCTTAAATTCATACTTGCCATTTATTGAATTTATTAGGAATCCCACTTTAAATTTGATGTGGTTTTTTATACCGCTCAACCAAACAAATATATTCGCTCTGACATAAAATTGTCAAAAATCAAGAAAATAATGAATTTTTCAAAAGCACTATGTCCAAACTTTTTTTTTTTACAAAATCTACTTAATACACATAGTAAATATCATGCCTATGTTAATAAAAAAATTGGGATATCCTAAACTAAAGATACTTCTTGATTTATTTGTCTTCATGACTTAATTCAAAAAAAGAGAGATTTTTCCACAAATGATTTATATAGTACATATATGCGACTTGTCATTTTTTGATATTCGTTGACACATTTATGGGGGGTCTCTTTTCTGTATAATTACCATTAATTTCTCTTTTATGTTATAACTAATAAATGTTAATTTTAGTTTATAAAAAACTTTTTTAAAAAATTGAGATTGCCTAGGAGTGACAAACATTAAATTGACATTTTTTTTCATATAAAAATTAACAATCGTCATCATTAAGTTATAATAGGCAGAAAAAAGTAAACTTAAACAATATTTAAACTATGTTCATAAGTACAAGCAGAATGCATATATTAAAAATGAAAATATATTTATAAGTTAATTTTCTTTAACAAAAACAAAATTTGTTTTATTTTTTTAACTTTTCATCAATATTGACAAACAGTTTATTTTCTGTTTTAAAAAGTACGCTTTTTGTATAACCAACCTATACAAGTATTAAACTGAAGATGATTGTAGTAATGTGTAAATACTATGAAAAAAAAATAATAATAAATAAACAATCAAGCATAAGGATTAAAATAAATCAACTAAAAAGGTAATGACGTGTAATTTGTAAATATAGCAAGCAATTACATAATTAGGACAAAAATGCATTTTCATAAAAAAAAAGAATCGTTAAAACAGCTCTGAGTTATATTTAAACTAACCAGTAGAAAAACAAATTTTGTATTCGTATTGTTAAAATCGTAACGGATAAGAATTCTCAAAAAGGAATGCACATTATTTCGAACGTATTAGAAAAAGAGGAACATATTAAATTATATTAAAAATCAGTCCTGTATATTTGTTGCAAGAGGCTTTTTTTCAATCAACTAATAATTTTTTATAATATTGTATGCGTTAAATGTGCATGATATCACTCGTGTGCTACTGTATGAGTTTGTTTTAACACTACATTTATTCTGCACATTCTTCGTGTACAATTAAAAAACATTTTAATTTTTTTTTTTAAACTAAAATAAACAATGCCTTAATGCGTTTTAATTTTCGAAATGCTTAGTAATCAATTCATAGCTCAAGCGTTATATTCACCATTTAAAATTTATGTTCTTTATAAATATTATGTACCTCATTGATAAAATTTTTTAACCCTTACACAGTCAGAATTTTATTTAAAACTCCTCCCCTGTATTAAAAACAATATGAATCGTAAATTTTTATTTTGAATTTTGAAGTGAGGCAGGCACTCCGGCGGGTTATCTGTATTGTTTGCCACCTATCCATGCGAAATAAACTATTCTCAAATGTAAAAATAATGTTTATGCCGAATACCTATGGATAGGCTTTCCAGGTCTTTACGGGGTAATTGTTCAGTTTTCAACATGGATCGATTAAACTTTTAAAGTAAATTTTTTGAGAAAATCTTTGATTTCGATACTAAAGTTGAACTTTAAGCCGAATGGGCTTGAAATCAAAACTATATATTTCTTTATCAGTTCGAACTGCAAGCGTCCTGCATATCTAACCACGCTTATTAGTTACAAATAATATAGATAGGCTCAGGTCAGTATCATTCTTATAACTCTTTGTATACACAGTTTCATTAGTTGTGTTGTATTTTGTCAACTCTTTTGAACTTAACTTTAGAAACTAAAATAAATCACGAAAATTTTAATTTAACATTTTTAGCACTTCCAGAGTTTTTATTCATAAGTCTTAATAGATAACTTGAAATACATATTTGTAATCAATATCTATTTTCAATTAAATACCAAATAATACGTAATAGGTGGTTAAGTTTCGAAACTAACATTCCGCACCACGACTCCAGGCAAATATCTTAGTTATGCCATTATGAACTTAATTTTTCAGTTCAGTCAGCTGAAAGCTTTCGAAATTCCACAAAAAAATCAATTTAATGGGCTTACTGTCAAGTTCTGCTTGTATTTTTTTTTAAATACTTCTGTACGAAAAACTTAGTCTTTCGAAATCGTTTTCTGTAAAGTTTTAAGAACATTCTGCTACATTAAAATTAAAAAATTGATTTTGGCATAATGAATTAAAACCTTATATTGAATCCAATGAAAATTGTAGCAAATCAGGCTTAAAACATCTCTGCTAAGGATCATTTTTGTTTTCCGATCGAGGCTTTGAATTCAACTACATATTTATTAATAGTTTATTGTTCAAAGTATTTACATTAATTAAAATGGATCAAAGACATTGTATAATGATTTGGAAGTAAACTAATTTAATTTGTTCCGATTTTTTTTTTCAATATCACAAGCAAGAATTGGGTTTGTACAAATTTTAAACATTTAATATATACAATACATAAGCTTATACAAAAACCGAATGAAAAACAAAAAAATATGTATATGTTAATGCAAAACACTTCAGGCTCGAAATATTCCTATTACAATGTAGCAAACACAGTTAAAAACAAGAAATATACAAATACGCATAAATTGGTATAACTAGCAAAATATAGAAATAGCTCAGGACGTTGTTATGTAGGCGGTCAAAAACATCACGGTCAAAAATTGACAAAGAGGATGAACGAAATTGATTTTGATGATTATCGGGAAGCAATGATTTGGTATCTGATGCCAAATTAAACAATCAAAGTTTCGAAACAAAATAATTCACAAAATTTATGTGTTAAATGATTACCTGCATAACAACGACCTCAACGACTAAAATGTTAACAAAAAAATAAAATCAAGATTCATATTCGTTCGAAGAATTTAAATAAGCACTACCACATTTAATTTTTTTTTTTAAATTTCTGTCGTACATTATTAAGAACATACTTTTAACTTTGATTTGTAAGCAAAATTGTACAAAAAAATCGTATTTTTTCACATTGAAGAATGGGGATCGGAGTTGGAATACAACACCAATAAATTGTACACAAATTAATTAAAATTTGCATTAGCAATAAATCGATCAGAAAAATAATACCTAAATAAAAATAAAACAAAAATATTTTGAACGTGCTCCTAGCATAGAATAGTCAACGTAAGTGCTGGGCACACTTTGCGTCAAGTTCTGCTTAAAATCCACCATTACACATTCTACTGGATTTCGGATCGCTAAACTCGAATCCTTTGCGCGTTTTGCTTTATCATATTTTTTGGCTTTAGACAACCATTCGGATTAGGATTTAGCGATCTAAATTTCATGAAACCCATATTATGTATTCCAATTCAACTTACGTTGAGTTGTTTTCAAAGTCAACTCGATTGAACTTCTGTTTGTTATTATGTATTACATGAGATTTCCAGCATTAAAAACTAAAGTAAACATGTAAAAACTTGCTGCCAACATCGAAAGCTAAAATTATTCTGGCACTTCATAATAAACAGATGCTTTCTGTATTTATTTTGTTTTTCGAAATAATTTTTGTTCATTAGTTGTGATCGATAATTTTGATTTCAGAAAACAAACACAACTCGGAAATACATACGACAATACACATACCAAATAAATACATATACGTAATAGGGAGATAGTTTAAGTTCAGTACACAGATATTTTTTTTGTTAAAAAATTTGTGGCATTACCTACCCAAAAATTATTTTTTGCTTAATCGCATAACTTGAAATTTTGTATGGGTTTTTAAACTTTGAATCGAGACCGGTGTCTATTTAGCCTCTTCATGTTGGATTAGTTTTCTTTATTAACAAAAAAAAAACAATATTGATATAAAAAAACCTGTCGCGACGGAGGAAAACCAGACAAGCATGCAGGTTTAGTGACCCATAATCTGTTAGAAGCACATAATCCTATTTAAAGTAAATATAGGGCGGACCATTTATAATTTTGAATTTGACTTGGCTATAATAAATTAAAAACGAATGACTTCAACGCTTTTTTTTATTCGAAAATTCAATCCTTCCGGTTAATTATGGAACACTTTCATTCAAACATCTTCCTCGGGTGGCCATACGATGAATCCAATTTTTCATTTCGTTGAGGATGCATAAGCTTCTCAATAATCAATCACGTGAGGATTTTCTGTGCCCCAGATGTGAAAATTTAGCTTATTTACGTAACCACCAAGGTGAAAATGAACTTTGTCAGAAAAGCGTTCCACAGCCCAATTAGCGAACCGAAAACGTGGCTTCAGCTCCTGCACCAATTGAACTTTGTTCCTCGTCATACCAAGGTCTTTATGCAAAATTCGCATCAAAGGAGTGAGAACGATGGCGAGTTGAGGTGTTCGTTCAAATTCCAAACACTAAGTGGACCTCCATGTACAAACAAGAAATGTGTGTGACAATGATTTGGATGGACCGTAATCTGACTCTTTTTCGGATCAAATTTTAGTATTGCAGGAAAGTTACCCATCCATACCAGTATTTCACGGAACGGACAATATCTTCCACTTAAATTTTTGAGTTGAAGTTTTTAATTTCGACCTTAAAGCTCTGATTTTTTTTTATTTTTTGGAACAAAACTATCTGTTTCTATGGATTTTCGTTAGCTGATTCCGAGATTTTGCCTATCACTTGAAGTTCCTTTTATGTCAGGAAAACCATGCAATTAACGCAGATTTTAAATAAAATAAAAAAACTGACTTGACTACGGAATCAGCGTGGTTTTGCTTGAATGTTAAAATATCAAAACTTCACATTAAAAGTTCAGGGGCATGGAAAACTGGTGCGGATGGATAACACTTTTTCGAACTACATACACATAAGAACTCACTTGAAAAAAGTCGGATTCCTTTCTACTCACATACCATATCATGAGAATAAATAAAATTTATTTTGTTTTGTTTTTGAGAATAAACTCTCCCCAAGTTCTACAGAGTGCAGCTAATGTGTGTCATATTCCCATTACGTCGAGGACGCTACTTTTTACAAATTCATAATCTTAGACTTGAGCATGATATAAATACATACATATAAAACAATAACGTGTACGAATACTATGTAATAAAAAAACTAAAAATTATGTTTTTTGCTTATCATAAAATTTTTTATTATTTCCGATAATTTTTTCTGCGTTATTTTAGTCGATATGTTAATTTTTAATTTAACTGCTCTTATTATATTATAAATATGAATATAATTAATGAAATAAATAGCTGAAAACTTAAAATTAGTTGTTTTTTAAACAAATTAAATAAAGTTTTTAATTAAATTTACAAAAACGATAAAATCCCCTAAAAATATTAAAAAGTATCAATTGTTTGTTAATTTCTTTTATGATCTATGATAATATAACGATTATGAACATGAGTATTTTGAGTATATCTTATAAATATTTAAAAAAAAAAATTATAATATGAATTGAAATTAATTTTGCATTCAATAGCAACAACACAGAAAAACAAAACAAAACCTTTTAGATAAGAAATGAAAAAGTGAATTAAATTTCCACATTAAATAAATATAATTTTAGACATAGTTTAATTATATTATATAAAGTCTACATATACTATATACATACATTCGACTGTGACAAAAAACTCGATCCTCTTCCGATTTTCAATGCCAAAGGCTAGAAAGTCCTATTAATATATTACAAGTCCGCCGGAAAAATTTAACTGCAAGGGTTAAGGTTGCATTAGAAAGTTTCTTCAATTTCTAAAAATCCAGAAATAGCGATTAGTTATGACTTATCACTGATTGTCGCTAGTAGGAGCTTCATAAGAAAAAGTTTCAAAACAATTTTAATATTATTTTGACAAAGTTTGACCTAGTTCTTTTTACTCTAAAAGCTTACGCTTCTGTACCATAGGTTAAAATATAGCTGAAAATATTAAAAACATAAAAAATTTCCGTATGTATTTATGTACATCAAAGTATTTATAACCGGTTTTGATATAGTTTAATATATTATATTACTCATCGTACTGATAAATATTTCAGTGAGTGATGTCCGTCGATCGGCATTTTTTACAGACTTATAGCTATGGAAATTACTGATATAGCTTTCGAAATAGTTGTGAACTCCAAAACAGGCTTTAAAAATTATTATAATCACACAATTTTATAATAAAGGGTTTTCACATTTGAGGTATCTTTTTAAATTAGTTAAAATGGATCACTATACGAGTGAACAGCATGTTTTCATTATTAAAACTTATTTTAAATATGGTGAAAGTTATTCAGAAGTTGGAAGAAAATTTCGTTCAAAATATGGTGGAGGAAATGCTCCGACTTATCATTGAATTTGAAGAAACTGGATCAGTTCAATCATCATCATCATCAGTGATCGATATATTGCAGCTGTTATAAGACTTTCTAGCTCTTGCCGGATAAATTGAAAGTGGTTCGGGTTTTTTTTGTGTCAGTCCAATATACATGCATACAATAATAATAAAAAATTAACATACTTATTACTAAAGAAATTACTAAGTGAAGCAAAACAAAAAGATTTAATGAAATCCATCAGGCAGACAAGCATAAGTAAATATAAATATTTAAAAACAAAAATAAAAAATATAGTATTTTAACACGTAACAAGCAAATTAAAAAAAAAAATCTATGAAAACTTATAAACAAAAAATACTTGTAATAACACAAGAAAACAAATGACATAAATATGTACATGTACATATGTATGTACGTCATTATTCGTAACATGTATACATATACATATATATATATATATATTATACATAGGTATATGTATATGATTTTTAGCGTTAAAATTGAAAATACAAAAAAGTGAATAAAAGAAAAGTAAATGCAAAATGGTGTTTTGTATTTTCTCGGAAAAATTTTTAATTTTCAGCAAGTGAGTTTTCTCCAACTTTATTCTTTCCAATCGTTTGTTGTGTTGCCATCTCAATTGTTTACAATTGAGGATCTTATTCCGATTATGATACATGTATAGAACGTTATACACCGTTTTCGGTATATATCAGTACTATACATATTAATACGACCATGTTTTCAAAGATATGTCGACTACCAACCTGGTGTCATCTGCAAGGGAATTTGGACATCGGTACAGCAATAAATAAGTAAGATTTTGATGTCTTCCATTTACATACTATATATGTATGTGACCCGTGCCTAAGAAAGACGGTTACTGTCTGAAAATCGTTTTTTTTTTCATCTTATAGGAAAAAAACATGCAACGAAAACTTTAAAATCGTTTTTCTCAAAATCCGATTTTAGACACTAACCGTCTTTCTTGGGCTCAGGTCACATATGTACATTAGGATGATTGAATTTTTTATTTTTTTTGCTCAAACAGGTTTAATAGTTGCAGTAATATATGTATTCAAGTTAATATGTAGCATTATGGAAATGAAATTGATTTCAGTGACGTAAAACTTCCGATCATCATTTTTTCACATCTATTTCACGAAGCATAGTGATTTCATAAATTTCTGTTGCTATTTAATCATTTAGAGGGCCTAAATTTAGTATGATTTTTGAGACGAGTTTCAGCCTCCAGCGTTCGTTCTGAAGGGATTGGCTGACATTTCGATATCGACATCGGTATAGAAAAGGATCTAAAGTTCTCAAGTTTACCCAGTTAATGAAAGATTTTATTATTTGTTTCTACGTTTTTATTTCTTATTGATTCAAGATACAAAACTGAAATAAAAAGTAGTACTTAACACAACTTAAAAAAATTAAAAACAATACAATTATATTAAATTTTTAGTTAAAAGGTTCGCGTGATTAGAATTTTAATCAGTACATATTACAAATTTTACACTAAACAAACAAAAATACGATACAATATTTTAAAGTTCAGACATATGATTTTGTAACACAACTAAAAAAAAATTAGTTCTGTAGAAAAATAAATAAAAAAAACATTTACCTTAAAACTAACAGTTATAAAAGCGATTTTTATGTAAATTTCTATAAATTAAAATTGTTATATTTTTGGGCACTTATTGCAAAAATTTGTTGCGCTTGATTGTTTCTACCATTTTAATTTTTTTAAATGTTTTATTTTTAACCAATTGAAAATTTCTTAAACAAGTTACTGTAGAAACATTTAATTTGGCTAGGCATACATGGTATATGTAAATATCTCACTTATAGGCTAGAACATACTTAAAAAATAGTATGTTTCTTGTATTAGTAAAAAATAGAAATTTCTGATGTTACGTTTTCTAGACACATTGCAACACAGTCATAGTGACCAGTTAGTTAAACAACAATTTCAGTAGTTACTATGAGAAGTTGACAAACAATTTAGAGTTTACTTTGTAAATATGTAAGTAGCTTTGCACGTTCGTTTACGGTACCAAAATAAATATGTAATAATTTTAGTTCAGGACGTTGTTTTGTTTAATTAGAACGTTACGTCAGATGTCTGCTGCTGCTTAAAATTAGTGGCAGTAATATACAACATTTCAAGTGTACAAGTTAACTTATTGCTTAATTTCGATCATAACGTTCATATGCACAAAATACATGTACAAAATTCAGATGTTTCTAGAAAAAAGATTAAATAAATAGTGTTGTAGAAATGTACAATTTAGAATTTGTTTTGTGTTATGGCAATTCAATTTTTTAATCAAACGTTTTTTTCAAAAAATTGAAACGTTCAATTGCTCGGCTCGATATTGACTTTTCGAATGGTACTTGTCTATTTTCCAGCATACATTGGGTTCTTAAATGTTGATGTTGCTTGCTTGTAGATTGGATTTTCACCCTAAATTATTAAACGTATTAAAATAAATTATTATCAATTTTGTACTTGATAACATACCGTGTCCCATTTGGCATTCATACGTTCTTTCTCGAAACGTGCGAATTCGCGACGATCATGTATGGTAGTCAATAGTTTCCACAGCAGTAAAATTGCCAACCCAACTAAAACGATTGCGGCAATAACACCCAAAACTATTCCCAACATAAAGACCTTGGGTGGACATTCACGCTCTTGTTGAGCTGTCACTTCGACCTTATTATCAACTTCAGCATATTTAAAAGTGAATTTACAATCATCCTCATCATAGAACATGCACAAATGTTCATCTTTTTCTTCATCGATTGTAATTTTATCTTTACTAATAGGCACAAAAGTAGTGCAGTTCTGAGCACAATCATTTTCTTCCTTGAGTGGTCCAGTTTTGTACATTTGACATTGTACACAATCTTTAAGTTCGTGACAGCGACCTGAGCATGTTGGACACTTTTCACAATATTTACCAGAGTAACGTCCTTCTTCAGTGGATTTACATCTAAATTAATGTAAGAAATAGTTAACTTTAAAGTTGCACTGTTGAATAAAATATTTGTTATGAAGGAGGTAAAATAAACATTCCTTTCATCATTTGTGTTTTTGGAACAAAATTTAATATTATGTTTTTTACTGAGCTTTTATGTTAAGTACCTTAAGTGCAACAACCAGAAAAAAATTACAAGCGCCAAACGCATTAAAGAAACAAAAAATGGGCAACTAGCTGCTTACACTAGTTTTATTACCGCTACGTGATATCATCAGTAAGCTTTTTTAGTTGACGTTTAAGAGTCAGCAAGCATACACGGTTGGCATATATTTACGTATAAGAATTTATACTTAGTTTTTCAACCGTGGACTATATTATCACGGACTGATAAAATTATTATTTACTTACTTGCATGCGCCACACTCGCAATCTCCATGACCCGAACAAATTTCACCACCGTTTGGTGGCATGCAGGTGTCATTTGATGAACGACAATCGCAAGAAGTACCGGACCAGCCAGCTTTACAAACGCATTTTCCGCATTCGCAAACACCATGCTCCGGTCCAGAGCAAAGAATATTCTTATTACGTTCACAGGAGAAGTTATCGCACTCACAATATTTGCCACTTATGACCTCATCGGGATTGGGAAGCTTCTTACAATCACAAACACCACACAAACATATTCCAAATCCACTACAATCCACATTTGTTGTATTATCTGGGCGGCAGCCAAAATCATTATCCTTTTCTAAGTGAATTTCTGTAGTAGAGCATTCACAATTGTGACCAAAATGAGTATCATCACATTCACAAATGCCGCACATGTAAGTGCCATGGTTTTTGCATTGTGGTGCCATTTGTACAAAACCAGCCGCTCCAGGATGTTCACATGGGCAACTGCAGAGCATTTCCAAATCGATTATAAGACTTTCATTAATACCGACAGGATAGATTTGTATAACTTGATTCCAGTCACGTGGATCGGTGGGACAAGAGGTGACGAGTATTTGTGCAGTAAAATTGACAACATCGCCAACTTTAAGTTTGTCACATTTGGCTGTTGGTATTTCAGATCCTCCATTTAGGCAAGCGGAATTATAGGTAATTTTAACATGGCTTGTTGCGTTATCTTTCATTTCTATAGAAGACGAAATTTTCTAAAACAAAGAAATCAATAATTGTTTCGAATTTTAAGTAAAAAAGCAAAAATAAAATATATCGTAAATTCCATAAATACTAAGCACAAATGGTTGCCAATTCAATGAAAATATTTTGTAGCTAGTGTCTTCTTTAGTAATATCATTATTTATAATAATATTTATTGTAAATAAATAAAATTTTTCAAAGAAAGTAGTTAATTTTTAATTTGAATGCTGCTTGTGATCGACACATGTATGCAGGAACATATTTTTGCATAATAATACAACTACTACTATTAACCCATCACTCCGTTAGGGGCATAAGGCCTGAACAACATTTCTATAGCTTACTTATTTTGATTCCAGACTCGTTGTTTTATTTTTGATTTATCACTTTCTATCATTATATTATACCATAAATTATTTTTAAATAATCGTAATGCTCTTTTCTTTTGAACCATAAGTGTAATAAAGAAATCGTTAAGATAAAACTTGTAAAAAATGTTGCTTTCCATTTTTAGTTAGCTAAGTTACGGTGGCAAAATATTTTATAGAAACCGCAATTCAAGCATTTATTCTAGCACCTCATCAATTTATATTTATTTATACTCAGGACACAACCTCGAGTTAATTTCAATCAAAATTTGTGTACCATATTTTGAGCTTTCACTGTGGAAAATTTTGGGTTTAATTATATTTACCTTATATTCCTCACGAACCAAATCAACAACGTTCGATGAATCTTCAGAAAGTACGGCACTGGATGAACCTTCAACATGTTTGGAAAGTTTTTCATAAACTGAATGCTGACTAGCGGTAACGGCAAATATAACGTTAATGGAATTTTGTTTGACTTTGTGATTAATTTGGGATATGCTGGGATAGTCTTGAATTTCCGAATGTGTGTACAAGCCTGCATTGCTCAAATGGCATTCACCATCATTTGGAGTGATAACGCCACCAAGCTAAGTAACATATACGTTAGTTTTTTATTTATTTTTATTTTTTGTGTAAACTACATACCTTGCCGTCACCTGCATAATGGAATCCAGCATCTGTGGAGAAGACCAACAAACGACGTGCCTGTTCACGCCAACCCACTTGTTGACGACATGCTATCGCTTGCATTATAGCATCGAAACCACCTTCGGGCGCATCTAAATTACCAGAAACAGCAGCACTTTTTACTTCAGTCTAATGTGTGGTTGATTTATTGAATATCAAAAAAAAAAATATTAGAATTTTTTATAAAAATGATCGTGTATTTTAAGCAAATTTATTAATTTTGAATTTTAGCGCATTCTTGAACTTCTGTTAGTTTAAGTTTGCATTCGAAAATGGTTTTAAAACATTATTTTATGTTTTGTTTAACGAGTTAATGAAAATGTGAAAACATTTTGTGTGTGTTTGGCACTATTTTTTAATTTGAGGTGAAATTATGCTGTTTCTCGGCGATTTTTATTTTATTTTAATCAATTTATTGAGCAAATGGATATCAAATTTATGCTAGTCATTCTCTTATATGTAGGCTAAATATAATCAATTGAATGAAATGTATTTTATTTTGACTCTTTTGGTTTATTAAGGAAAAGTTTTATCAACTCATTATATAAAAACCTTGACGAATGTCAGCGATATTTTTAAATGCCATATTTGATTAAGCGATTTGGACATTTCCGGAGGTGCTCGTGGAATTACATTAGAAGCGAAAACGCAAATTGAGAAAAATGTCTTTGACTATTTTTACGGTTTTTAATTCAAAATTTTAAAATTATGAAAGATGACTAAAATTTTTTCGTAAGACCCTAACTTTGGTAGCAGACCTACTTCTTTTCCTTTCATATGTAAGCGAGCACAGAATGTATACTTTTCACTCTTCTTTTTGAAAGCGAGCGCGACAGGCTTTGACGCACAAAAAAATCCTGTATAAGGGAATAAAAGTAACGAAACTATGAAAGACAAGCATATTTAGTGGCACCCATTCCTATTTAATTGCTTCATTCTCCTACTGGTTAGTTAATTATTATACTCTACACTCAAACAAGTATAAGTTTTGCTATATTTGATGTAATGTTACCAAATTTCTGAGAAATATGAGAGGGCACGGAACCTCCCATACAAGCAAAAACTTCAAAACACTATGCTGAGAGAATTATTTCAGGTGATAAAACCAAATTTCACACAAACATTAGGATTGATTCGAAAAAAACTCTGGACAAGAATTAGGCAAATTTTTTCAAGTAGGCGTGGCACGATACAAAGTTTCTTTGCTTTAAAACGATGTACTGATAGAATTATTTAAGGTTATATAACCAAATTTCAAACAAATACTAGAAATGCTTCGGCGTAGCACCAGAAAAAAGTTCACATATTTTGAATAGAGGGCGTGGCGTCTACTATATGAGTAAAACCTTAAAATTTTATACCGTGGATCTACCCATACAAGCATATGCTTAACAACGAGAGCTATTTAAGTAAATGTTTTCAAATTCAATGAAGGTACGTTTAGTCAAACAAGTCAGCACGTAGCGTGGTGGAAAAATACACTTTCAACAAAAGTTTAAGACTAACGCGCACTTTTACTGTTAATGCGGTGTATGGTGTTTAATTTTTGGATAACAACATTACTAGTTTTCGTGTGTTTTATTTTATTTTTTTTTAATTATTGCAAAAGGTTTGTCAGCAACAAAATATCAATTTATGCTATATTTTGCTGCATTATTCTTAAAAGTATTCCATGAGCGATATGTACAATTTCAAAGCTATGTTAGGATTTGCTGCTACTAAACATACAGCTGTGATCAGAAAAATTTGAAAGAAAATATTTCGAGCAAATTACGTTTTTTTTTCTAATCTTTTAAAATATAGTTACTTGATAAGTATACAAAATAAGCACATGACATTTTGTTCGAAAAAAATAACGGTACTTTTTAAATTTGCTATTATATGGAGTAATTTGTAACTTCGAGTGATCAGAATAATAGTAGTGTTCAACTTCATTACTTCTGAAGATTAGATATTTACTCTTATTAAAAAAATTTGTTCTATTATTTTTGTCTAGTATTCCAATGATTTTTTCAAGTTTTTGCATTTTAGTGGGCCGTGGAAAGCATTATACGACAGAGCAAAGTAAAATTATTAAAAATTCCATTTCGCAAGGTAAAATTTAACGGAAATTTATAATTTTATGGGATATTCTGCGAAAATGGTTTCGAATACGATAAAATACACAGATAAATGAAAAACACGAGGCCGAATACCTTCCATGTCCCCCCGGGACGTGAATTGTTAGATACGAGTTTCGATATGACTTTCAATACATAATCCGTTTTTGCCTGCAACGGAAATAAAGAAAGTGCTTAATATAGCAGCGAAAGTAGAAACCGTTAAAAGAAGACTCAGGGAAATCAATTTGAGTGCCAAAAATCCACGACGAGATCCATTGTTAAAAAAAAATACACATCACAAAAATATCGGACTTTGCGCACGGGTAATTGGTATGGCTGCTTGCAAAGTAGAGTCACAATATGTGGAGAGATGAAAGTAAGATCGTCTTTTTGGTGGAAAAGGCACTCGTCAGTATGTAAGGTGTAGCCCAAACACAGAATATGATCCCTAGAATTACTTTACTCTTATCTCTCCACTCTACTCTGCAAGCGGCCATACCAAGTACCCGTGCGCAAAGTCCGATTTCTTTGTAATACCCACTAAAATGTAAAAACTTGAAAAAATCATTGGAATACTAGACAAAAATAATAGAACTTACTTTTTACGAACAAATTTTTTTAATAAGAGTAAATATCTTATCTTCAGAAGTAATGAAGTTGAACACTACTATTATTCTGATCACTCGAAGTTACAAATTACTCCATATAATAGCAAATTTAAAAAGTACCGTTATTTTTTTCGAACAAAATGTCATGTGCTTATGTTGTGTACTTATCAAGTAACTATATTTTAAAAGATTAGAAAAAAAAACGTTATTTGTTCGAAATATTTTCTTTCAATTCATAAATGCATCGCACTACTATTTTTCTGAACACAACTGTATGTATGTTAAAATTTTGTCAGTCGAAATTACTAAAAACTGAAGTATTTTTTAATAAAATTCAAGAATGCGTAATTTTTGAAATATCAAATACCAAATATTAATAATGTTATACTAAAATTATACATATGAACATTTCAGATGAAATTAAAAAATAAAATTTTTTCCCAAGCACCAATACACAAACGTGCTAATATGTAATTGTTAGTCATAAGGCGGAAGGAAGGCTAGCAAAATTTCAATTTCCGAATTATTTTCATACACCAATCAAAGCATGCAAAACCAATTAACAAATTTAGTTATTAAAAAATTTTTATAAAGAAACCCTTATAAATTTTAAACTATGACGATGACCACGACGACAACTTACAGAAAATCGGAATGTATCCGTGCTTAAAGCCATTACATTACGATAGCCATATGGTGCAGCACATCGCGTACATGGCTCGATCATGCTAGTATAATATATTTGAATAGTATAGATTTTATATAACGTTTAATGTAGAAGCATAGAGATGGATCAACAATGAAAAAGATAAAAGTCAGAGAGAAAGAAAATATATGTATTATATAGAGAAACACTTGACATAATTTAAGACTCAATGCGCACTTGATCAAGATATTTCTAGAGTCAAATACGATAGCTCAATTGATAATACCAAGTAAACATTTATGAAAATATTCCAAATAAATTTACACAAAACTTAAAAATTAACTTAGGGAACCAGGCACACATATAATTTATGAGTAATATGTGCAAGTTTACAGTAACTCTGTGCATATTTTTACAATACCTTAATTTTAAAAAAATATTATTACATTTCTACGTATAAACTTACATAGTTATGAAGAATCATGACTCAGTACCGCTTACTTAATTAAAACACTTCAAAATAACACAAAAAATGTAGAAAAAATGTAACACTTTGCGTGTAAAATCATAATCCATACAAATATGGAAGTACTTATTCCCGATTTACACATGGAAATATTTCTTTCTTCAAAGTTGTCTCCGTAAGCAAGAGTTAAGTAAAGGGCGAGTACAGACTTTGCATACTCGAACATTTCTTTTGTTCTTTTCGTTCACACAAATATTTCCACATTTAATTTCACTTTTTCCGTTACACACAGTTCATATTTTTGTTCGCTTTAAAGTGATATTGTAAATGCTTGCAAAAATAATTTAAAATTTATAATTAATACCAATATTTTTAAAAATTATGTCGTGCATAGAAAGAAAACGTCATTCACAAAGGCGAAGAATATGACTATGCAACCTTTCTATATGCAAACTCAAATTGAATTAGCAAAAAAGAAAATAAAGAAAAGTTTATAAGTAAATATTTCCGTGTGTAAATTGGAAGCAATATCAAAAAACTCTATGTAGTTATAAATGTACATTTGTATGCCAGTCAAATCCACTGACTCAAACAAAATTTTACTAAATTCATTAAAACTGATTCGGCACGCATAATGTTAAAAATCAAAATAAAATAGCAAGCAAAATGTTTTAAATAACAACAAGCAATTGGTATACAACCTAGCAAGTAATGTGACAAAATCATTGTAAAAAGTGCAGAAATACAATAAATGCCATTTACAAAATACAAAATGGATAATAAACAAAAAACAACATTATAAAATGTAACAAATAAATATATATGTATGTATGCAGAAAACACAAAAAACTATAAATAGCTATGCAAATGTATGTATGTACTATATGGTTTTGATAAAGATGAAAAAATTCTCATATTCTTACAGTGAATGTTGAGGTATCTGTACTCAAGGGCATATGATTCCGATAACCATATGGAGCCTCACAGCCATCGCAGGGATGTTCAAGTCTGTTGTGTAGTGGTTGAGATTGTTGGTTTAAATGTTAGTTGTGGTGTTTTTTTTTTAATAATTCAACAA
The DNA here is from genome assembly GCA_949775025.1 of Tricholauxania praeusta. Taxonomy (NCBI): domain Eukaryota; kingdom Metazoa; phylum Arthropoda; class Insecta; order Diptera; family Lauxaniidae; genus Tricholauxania; species Tricholauxania praeusta. The sequence continues at coordinate 150,704,057 of OX459028.1, forward strand.
AATAAATAAGATTGCAAACAAACACAAAAAAATTGCAAATAGCAAAAATTCGTACATTAGCAGAAAAAGATATAAAAAAAAGTTAGTATTAATAAAAAATATAATACAAAATAAATTCAAAATTAATACGAAAAATAGTGTCATTGGACTTATGTATATAATAAAACCTCGTTGAGATTGTAACTTAATAAGAACTAATGCATAAATCAGTCTATTGCGGCTAATATTTGCTGAGGGTTAGTGCAATTTCAATATTTGAAATCTCCGAAAAATCCCAATCGCCGCAAATGATCCAAATTCCCAATTTTAATTATCATTAGCTGACCCGGGACATTAGTGGGAGCATGCTTTGCAACTTTTTTCGTTCGCTCCACCCTAATGACTACGTTTAGAATTGTTGCGAATTCGACTTTGGATTAAAAAAATTAAAACTGGCTATGTTTCATTTATATCGCCACATACCCAAATACCGATTAGCGGTTTTATTCTGAATTTAGGTGTGTATTTCTTTTAAATTAACGACTTACTTAAATAAGAAAAAAATAAAGTAGTAGAACTATTTATACAAATAGAGATATAAAAAAATTTGAGCTTATAAGATGAGTCAAAAGGTAAAATTATAAAACTTATATAAATAAACAAATAGTAATATTACTGATACTAATACAGAATTAAAAAATTTGAGATTGAACTTGAGGTGAGTCAAAAGTTAAATTAAGGTCTTAGTGATCATATATTCAGTTTACTTTCAGTCATTATTAAGTAAAAAAGCTTAGTGTTATATAAATATAACGTTGAAATATTGTTAGGAAAATCTACAGTTTTTTAAAATAACAATTAAGATTCATTTAAGTCAGAAATTATTAAGTCTTTATAGATAATACAGTGTTAATAATGCAGAAATGTTTTAGGTGTACCCTGAAATGTCGTAACAAAGCCAAAGGCGTAGTTACGATTGCGTTTCATGCATAAAAAAGGCACACAGAAAAATGTTGACACAAGGAAAAAGTCAAATAATTGAAGTCACGAAATTATGTAATTTCGATAATACTTAGTACATGTTTCTGCATTATTTTAAGTTTTAGTTCGGCCACCCTTTTGACTCATCTTATGTTTTAATCACATATCTAACAATATATAATTTTAAACTGAATAGTATACGTATAGTACATAGTTCCTCTCGACTTGTAAATTTTAAAATACATATAAGAAACAACTTACTTTTTCGGTATGGTCGAGACGTATGGCATCAAAACCTTATCGACAAAAGAACCAAATCCCAAACGGAAATTTGATGTGATATTGCGCATAGTAGCTGAAAGTAAATCACCCAAAGCTGAGAGTTTTTCCTTATCATCTTCCATAGATTTGGACAAGTCCATCAAATAATATAAATCCACAGGATAATCAACAGCTTGTGAATATCGCATGTGCAAGGAATGAACTTCATCTATAGATGAAAATAAAACTAGTTTTAAAAATAATCCAAAAATAAAATATGCGCCCACTTACTGATACGTAATTTTAAATTAACACGCTGAGGACTTATTTGGACAATTTCCCCACTTGCACCCGCACTGCCATATGCGCTACCACTAGCTGAGCTGCCATAAGCGGCACCAAATGAACCCGATGATTGGCTACTGTATGATGAATTTGCTTGATATGAACCACCAGACCACATTTGCCCTCCAGCAGCGCCAGCGGCAGAACCGGCACGTGATAACTCACGATTCAGGGTAAAGTTTTGTACAGTATCTGGATTCCATATAAATTCTTCAGGACATATATCAGAATAGCTGTGTTGAAAACAACGTGGTTTATCACCATGATCGGGTTGCATACACCAGGCGCAACTTTGTGTTTGTATACATTCGCGACAATTGCGCTTATTAACGCAAGGATTTTGTATAAGCTTTCCAGCTAATTGTGCTTCAACGGAAAGAATGCAAAGGCTGCCAAAGGCGATCACTAGCAGCATTGCTAATAGCGTCAATAAACGTTGCCGTGATGATGTCATAATAATTCACAATAAACTGTAAAGAGAAAAAAAAAAAGAAGCAAAACATGTCAATAAAGTGATACGAGTTTAGTTAAATTCTGTTTAGTGGCGTTACTAATGATTTCTCGCTGAAAGTTTGCACTCATATGAGCCTTTTACTTTGAAAGTGGTATAACTTTAAATAAGGAAAAAATGAGTTTAAGATATTTTGGCCTTCGACTGTTGAAATAATTTAATTTTTTCAAAATGTGCATCATCAAGAGCTTTATCCTATGCGACAAGAATTTTGTCTTAAAACCTAAAAGATGGACTTAATTCTATTTCGTATGGAAATAAACCACATTTTTTCTTTTATTTTATGATCAATATTTTTAGTGTCAGTGATCACCATTTTAAACTTGCGGTATTGTTGGGCCAAATATATAAAATAAAAAATTAATTTTGCTTTAATTGTTTAATTATATTTAAGAAAATTTTTAAAATGGTTTTTAAACTATAGCTTCAATGTTTTGGCAGAGAGACCTATATTGTAAGGACTTTCCAATTACCCTATTAAAAAAACCTCAGCTTCCTCCAACTATATAGCTATATCTAGTTTTGCTCAAAAAATATATGTGGTATGAAATCTTTCCGGTCTGTGTCGTTTCAGCAAAATGGATGATTGGAAAGTCTCTATAATTTATGTGTTTCTAGTTTAAATATTTCAACGTTTTCCATTTTTAGTTTGTAATCAATAAACCTTGAACAAAGCTGAGTCCCTTAGGCGGAACGTCGGAAAAATGTTAAAACTTTGTTTTTATTTTACATACAGCATATATGACAAAAAAGTCCGAACATTTAAAAACTTCCATCAATAAATAATTCTGTAAGTTTGATGATTATGGAAGTGGTTGGAAGATCATCTTGGAAAAATTTCCAAAGTAATAAGTGTAAATTGTTTTTCACTTTTATTTGTTCCAAAGTGTTCTTCCAAGAAGAACGATGAAACATATCGAGGAAGTCAAACGAAAAATGTTAAACAACTTTTGTCATATTTTCTATTTTTTTTAACATGCGTTGCCGTAGTCCCATACAGAAAGGAACAGTGGCAGTGTAAGATGAAACCATGTAAATAAGGATGAATGATCTGGGTGAATTCACTCTGATTGAATGATACAAATCGTTAACGTTGACTTTTAGTTACTTAATTTTTTTTAAACAAATAAATTTATATTAGCAATACCAGCAAATTTAAGTGATTTCATTCATTATCCAAGGTAGCGGTTAAGTTCAAATCATATTAGTTGTTATTACAATAAAACAAAAGCTTTTTCAGCAGCAAAAGTTTGCAATTTAAGAAATTTAAACTACATTGAGATAAAACAAACAAAACCGGTCAGTTTTTATTCTTAAACAACAGTTGCCATTCAAGATAAGTCACTCACTATTTATAGTAAAGAACAACTTTTGATTTAGCAATAACGTAATGAAATACTATGCCAACTTAGTAGAATTGCTGTACTGATAACAATGGCAAAAAATTGGAAACGCATAAGAAAGCAGATAAAATGTGTTTAAAATTCTTAAGAAACGTTAACTTCGATTGACTAAGTTAAAACTTCAATGATTTCAACTAAGTTACTTGAAAATATTTTTAACAAGTACATTATTCAGCAAATGCCGTGCAACAAAATTTAAAGAAATTTTTTGTTTGTTTGTATAATTAATACAATCACCAATATTTCATATGAATCAAAATCAACTTAAACATGACTCATCCATACGTCCAATATACACAACTGATGACCGAGCGGGTATGGCAATAAAAATAAAATTAAAAACAACAAACATAAGAAAATCGAATAGAATGACGGAAGACGCGACGCAAGTATAAAATGAAAAAGGTGGAACACATCGGAGACAACAACTACCTTGAATAACGCGTTTGTCTAGGGTGGTTTATGTTACCATCCTAAGGAAGTGATCGAAATGTGCTACATTTATGAAAAAATTATTCATTTAATTTTTTTTTTTATTTTTGACGTCTTATTACTTAAGATTTTATTAAAGTTTATGACATCAACAAATGTTAATGAAATGACGATGGCAACTTTGCATGGAACATTGAGTCCAGAAATGTACACTAAGTTAACCGTAAAAAGTTGTTTTTGCATTTTGCTTACGCCACCCCGCAGTTGGGTTCCAGTATAAAAAACGTTTACCCTGATTGATTGATGTTGACACATCCCGGTAATTAATCCAAAATTTCCATTTAATTACTTTTTTTTTAAATTCTTATCTTTATCAATGTTTTAACTAAATTTCTACAAGATAGCACAAAAACAATTTAATTTTCAAAGTGGCGAATGCTCAAAAATGGGATTTACGAACGATTTATAAAGAAATGTGAGAAAGTTGAAATTTTGAGTCCGTGATATTGGATACGAGATTTTGAAAAAATATATTCAGCGGCCTTGGTTTTTCATTAGCGACCACGAGAATTTCGGAGTAACATTTATTGAATTTCGTTGAATATATATTAAAACATGCTCAAATTTCGAGCATCCGCCAGTTTAAAGCTTTTCAATATTAAATTATTTTTGAAGTGCTATCTTGTAGTATGTTCAAATCTGGTAATGGTAACCTGGAATATTTTATGTTAAAAAGTTAAAAAAAAACATGAATTTAAAAAAAATTTCATTAATCCGATGTATCTTAAACGATAAATTTCGTTTAATTGGCGCGTGTTAATTATCTGGCTCAAATTTTGGAAAATTTTTTTTTTTACATTGGAGCCAAATTGGGGAGTTGCAAAAATCAAAAAATAAATATTTTATATTTATTTTACGGACACCTTGGCATACACCAATGATATGTGTAAAATGGTAAAATATCTGCTGTGTAAAATTCAAACCCATGAAAATTATTAAAATTTTTTAAAAACTAAAAAATAAATAATAATTTGTGTTTGTTGAAAATTTAAAAGCCGGACTCTAAATCCGTTAAGTATTTGTTACTTAATTCTTGTACTTTTTGAGATATTGCAATGAATTTACAGTAAGAAAAAGTTTCCCAATATTTTATTTCTTTTCAACATTGACAGCGAATAGCACCACAGTAAGAAGAGATATTGTAACAAGCGTATTTTATATGAAAAAAGTAACAAGCATTTTTTCTGTTTTCACCCTGACGTACAATTACATGAATGAATATGACAATATTTTTTCACAAGAATTTAAAATTTTTGAAAAATATCTCAAAAGTAGGTTTGTGTACCAAGAACTTAACAGATCAGGTTTATTTTTCTCGGCTCTATTTCACAGTCAACACCAAAGTCTGAGTTTAGCTAAGCGAATAAATACGCTTAAGTTGCCCCTAACAATTTTTCAGTTTCACAGTCATGCTAACGCTGTAATGACTTTTGAATTTTTCGCGTAACACTCATAATCGTGATTTTCATGCAACGCTCACTCATGCAATAATGTCGAATTTAATTTATTTTGAAAGCTTATAGTACCCGACATCAGTACATCAAATTTTATGAAGATGGTTTGTATGATAAATGCCACGTAGATGGTAGATGTTTACAACTTTATTAATTTTTGGTTAGCACGTAGATCTGCTATATTAAATTTGATAACAATTACTTTATTACTGTAGGCGGTGGCACGCCTTTCAACAAATTTTTGTGAAGATGAGACTATTACTAATAAAGTCCCATTGCCAAAATACATTGACTTGCACAAAATCGCAAAAATTGTTAGAGCGGCTTCTGAGAAAAAAGTTATAGACAGAGAATTATTACTCTTAATAGTATTAGATATGAGTACATGCGCTATTTACTTAGGTGTGTTTTAATGGCTTGATTAGTGGCAAATGTGATCTCCTTTTGAAAGTGCCCTAATTTTTGTTTTCATATGCTGTGTAGACCCAAATTTAAAAGGAATTTGTCTGATTTTTTATTTGTTTTTTATATGGGTTTCTAAGAGACTTTAGCTAAGGCACAATTGATGATCCTTCCCTAAAGCTCAAGTGAATAAGGTGGACGCTTAACATATATTATTTTTTTTCTATCTTTATTTTTTTAAAAAAAATTTCTAAATCAAGATTTTCATAAGCAATAGTTTTAAATATATCTCTAATTAAAAAAAATTGATTCACTGCATTTGAACAAAAATTCGGTTTAAGGTAAAACCAAGTGTTAGTTTATTACTGTGAGGTTAAAAAGATAATTATCTAGATGTGTACATATATTAAAAATATGAAGCGAATTCGGGATAGTTAAAAAAGTGAAACGCAAGAAAAATATGTATGAAGGTAGCTTTGCCTTAAATGGGAAAGCAAACCAAATGTTTGGTTAACAAGATTATAAAGTAAGATAAGATTTAATGGAGTGCGTTTGAAGTCAAACAGCATATCGCTTATGCTTTTTTTTAAATATAATGCTAAAGTAAAAAAAGAAATTCCTACATTTAATTTTTAAACAAAATATGGTTCAATAAAACAAGGAGAGGAGCGTCTAAATTAAACGTTTGCACAGTTTTTTAAAGAAAAATAAGCCTCAAGAGTTAGGTAGATAAATGTAATCACTTATGGTGCATGGTGGAATACAGTTACCTACCAAGCCCCAAGTAGTTAAGCAATCAACTGTGGGAACTCTTGCCAGGTCTCAACTCTTGTTCAAATGCAAAAAGCTAAAGTTAGTCATACTCATACAGCTGATATTTTAATTAAAATTTTTCACCAAATATCATTCAATGTTAGTAAGACTTTTTTCTTTAAAATCGTGCCAAAGAGTCACAAAATTGAGCACCCACACATCACAGCGTTCATAAACTTATATCAAAATCGACACATTTTAGCAAAAACGAAGCAAAGGGGCTAAATCCAACTTCAGTACATAAATAAATAAAAAAACAAGAAAAAAAGCAGAGCAACTGCGAATGCTGCTGTTAGTATTGCTGTCGTCGATGGTACTATGACTGATTCTCACGAAGATGTGGGCGTTCAACTTGTTCAATACGGGCGGTAGCGAATGCATACTTTAGAGTTAGGAGTCACGAATTTATTTTATTTTAACTTAAATTGAGTTCCACTTGAAGTCCTTTCCTTAAAACAAAGTTTTTTCGATTTTTTATTGTGCTGCATTTAAGATATCTTTCTTTTATCTGCTCGTATTTTCTTTTTGACAGCCACAAAAATGGATGAAATCATCAGTAGTGTTTTTTGAATTTGCACAAAAATGCACTAAACTTTGCAATTCTTACGTAATTTTTGTTCGAATATTTATTTTTAACACTTACACTTTATATTTTTATAAATTATGTTTATATTTTAATGGTATTTTGATCTTAAATCGTTGAATTTATTTCCATCAGGGCGGAGGTGTCACTATTTTAATTTCTTGATTTTTATTACGTAGCACACACACGAACCGCAGTCGTTCGAAGAATTTACAGTCTGCAAGATCAAATGTAAAGAAGAAAACTCGACAGATTGCGGTGTTGCGTCATTTTGACAGTCAGCGTACGGTTAAGCTTTGCCAGTAGATGGCGTAGCTTCAAGACTTAGGGCTTGCGCATACTTACAAAAATAGTTGGGCGATTTTCATAATAATTGTGGGACAAAAAAGAAATGGAAAATTGGAGTAAAAATACAAATGTGCGGCATCCAACAGAATAATTGTCGCAGAAGATATCCTTTTGAAGTTAAAATTTAGTAATTTGATAAATTATCAAAAAAACACCCATCCACTTTCATTTTATCCGCGTAGAAAGTGATCTTTATTAGTAATTGCTTGTGAAAAATCAAAAAAACTATACTTAATATGGCATCCGGCAACATCACACAGTTTTTTGCCAACCTTTTATATACATTGATGTCGTACATACATATATATACTACACTATAGATAGCAAAAAAGTTATATCGAATCATAAAATATTATTTAGATTTCATTAGAAAAATTCAGTGGATATTAGGTCTGGAACCATTCAGAAACACATCAGAATGATAACATGTGAAAGGTTTCTTTTATGAGGTGTCAGAAAAATGTCATTTGAAATATTCAAGGTTGAACCTGGAAACTTTCAAACATACTTCAGAATGATTGCATGTGAAACAATACCTTTGAAATACTTAAGAAAAATTTCTGATCGAATTTGATAAAAAAAACTTCTTATGTCAAGGTTTGGTTAAGCTATGAATCTTTAAGTGCTGGTTTACACTAAGAAATTCCTTTTGAAAATTCTTCTTATTTGTTGGCAAGAGGGGAAAGCGATAGGGTCGAGTGCAGAGATTATCGTTGTTGTGTCAACGCTAAACAATTTTGTCAAAGAGAATATACAAGAATTTCTTTCACAGAATTTTCAAGTGTAAAGCGCTAAGTTTCATATATTTGGAAAAAAAATTTCTCTGTTACCCCGATAAAAATTATGTTTTTTTATGCCTGTTTTATCCTACCACGTATTTTTTTTTTAATTAACGTGAAATGGTATTTTTAATATGAGCATATGCCATAGCAATAAATAGAGTATAATTCGAAAGGTTTTGGTCAGCAAACATGCAACAAGGTCATTTTATTTGCAAGAACTGCGTATTTCTGCAAATATAGCGGATTCATATTGGTATGAAAAATGCTGTACATATCTGTATCAAATGGAAATCTGTATAAATTTCTTTATTTTGAGTGGACTTATACTTGCGGCACAAAAATGGTCCGATTTTAGGCTAAAAATTCTGCAAATTCAAAAGGATGCGAATGTTATACTGATGCGTTTAATTACGTCTCAAATCATGCGGTATCCATATCCTTAGGATTTCGTAGAAACTTTAATCTGATGTAACATTATTTTACTTACAAAATAAGAAAATACTTTTTTTTAAGTTTTGGCTTGGCCACTTTACCACTGTGCGCAGTCAAAGAAACAAAAACAGTACTGATACTGTATCAATTACGCACAAAAATAGTGTTGATATTGACCGTGGCTGGGCAAAACGTACCGCGCGCGGGACTGCGGCAGAATGAGAACAACTTTTCATATACGTATATAAAGCAGAGAGCGTAAAATTTAATTCAGTTTGCTTTGAAAAGCGAACAAAGCACAACTACACATGCATTGGAGAACATTTAAGAGAAACACACTTGTAGTGGTGCCCAGCTCTGATATTGACCCTTCATATATAGGCTGAGAGCCGGCTGTAGAAAAGTCGAGTGTATAAGATTACAGGATGAGATGTATGCCAAATGATAGAGCTCAATGAGCCTAAATAGAATATCTAGGGTTGCCTTGCCAAAGCGTGTCCCGATGGCCGAAAATGCCCGAATTTTAGGCAATTTTGTTGTTCTAATTAAAACTGTAGTACATAACAGCTTGAAATGTATGCCAAATGATAGAACTCGAAGAGGCCTAAATATAGTACCTGGGATTGTATTGTTAAATCCTGTCCCAAACATTGGTTTTCACCGGTTTTTTGGGTCAATTTTCATTAATGAAGATAGCAGCTTAAAATTCGTGCCAAATGGTAGATATCGAAGAGCCTAAATAGAATATATAGGGTTGCCTTGTCGAATCATGTCCTAAACATTATTTGACACCCGTTTTTGGGGTCAACTTTTCTTAAATGAGTGGCAACTCATCTTTGGGACAGGATTCTACAAGGCAACCCTATATATTCTATTAAGGCTCTTCGATATCTATCATTTGGCACAAATTTCAAGCTGTTATCTTCATTAATGAAAATTGACCTAAAAAACCGGTGAAAACCCATGTTTGGGACAGGATTCAACAATGCAATGCCAGGTATTATAATTAGGCCTCTTCGAGTTCTATCATTTGGCATTCATTTCGAGCTGTTATGTACTACAGTTTTAATTAGAACAATAAAATTGGCTAAAATTCGGGCATTTTCGGCCATCGGGACAGGCTTTGGCAAGGCAACCCTAGATATTCTATTTAGGCTCGTCGAGCTCTATCATTTGGCATGCATCCCATCCTGTAATCTTATACACTCGACTTTTCTACAGCCGGCTCTTGGACTAATAGTCATAATTCAAAGAACAATATATTCGTATGGAAAAATAAAATAAATTCATTTCAAAGAGACAGTCTAACACGTATCATTGAATTCATTTGATCTTGCTCATCCGTTATCAATTTGTGAGCTTTGTGGCAAAAGTAAAGGACAAATAAGTTCAACGATTTGAGATTGAAAACTAAAAATTTAAGCAAAATATAATGTAAGTGTGAAAATTAAATAGTTTTTAGGAAAAACTAGTTAACGAAGAGCGTTAGGCCAAAGTAGTTTTAAAATTATCCTGAAAGTATGTTTTAAGTTGCATCAAATGTTTCATGAAGAAATACTGTGGCTAGCGAGGCTGATGTTGATGTAAACGAAAGGCACCCAGTTGATAGTTAACAGGACCGTGTTATTGCATTCGGAAGTTTATATGATGATCGTTTCGAGCGCACTCATGCAGACCTCTATACTGTAATCCATTATTTTTCGTTAAATTGATTCTCTTTGCAGTTGTTTGTGAAATATTATGTCACCACCACGACAACATTTGTGGACTCTATTAGCGATGCTGCAAGTGATCACCTTCGGCAGTCTTTGCATTCTCTCCGTAGAAGCACAATTGGCTGGAAATCCTTGCGTTAATAAATACACTTGTCACGAATGTATACAAACGCAAAGTTGCGCCTGGTGTATGCAACCCGATCATGATAAACCACGTTGCTTTCAACACAGCTATTCTGATATATGTCCTGAAGAATTTATATGGAATCCAGATAATGTAGAATACATTACCGGTAATCGTCAGCTGACACGTGGCAGTTCTTCTTCTGCTGCGGGTGCAAGTAGCGATATTGTGCAAATGAGTCCACAGCGCGTTAATTTAAAATTACGCATCAGTAAGTAGGCGCATATTTTTTTGAACTATTTTTAAAACTATTTATATTTTCATCTGTAGATGAAGGTTATTCCATGCACATGCGATACTCTCAAGCTATTGATTATCCTGTGGATTTGTATTATTTGATGGACTTATCCAAACCTTTGGAAGGTGATAAGGAAAAACTCTCAGCTTTGGGTGATTTACTTTCAGCTACTATGCGTAATATCACATCAAATTTCCGTTTGGGATTTGGTTCTTTTGCCAAAATACCGAAGAAGTAAGTTGTTTATATAAGTTATTCTCTATTTATGTCTAACATATATACAATTTTTGCTATTTACAATTACTCTGTGGTTGTTTACAATTTTATTTATTTTTTTGAATTATTAAACAAAAAACCCCACAACTTTCATTTAAACCAACAATCCTATCACCAACAGATTTGAACATCCCTGCGATGGCTGTGAGGCTCCATATGGTTATCGTAATCACATGCCCTTGAGTACTGATACTTCAACGTTCACTGTAAGAATATGAAAAGTTATTAATTTATTTATTCATACGTAAGAACGGGCGTAAGAAACCGTAACTTTTGGTTTTTATTGATTTTATATTTTTCTTTGATTCCTTTTCATCTGAAACTACATATCAGCTGAAAAAAAATTATACGTAATAGATTTGTTGATTTTTCTTTTACGAGTTAATAATATATGGAAAAACCAATATGCCAGGAATTAAGTTAAATATTAGTTTTTTCTTGTAAGCTTAGGGTTTGTAAAAACGACTTTGAATTTCAAAATCAAGAAATGCCCGTGTTGAGCCCTTAAGAAAAAAAAAGTTGAATTGCTACATCTCAATTTGAGAGTTCTTCTCAATAGTGTTTCAGCACCACAAAAATTTATTTTCTATTCTATTCTTTCAGTTTCTTATCATTTTTATTTCAGAAACTTAAGAGTTCTTTAAGGTCATGTTTTAACGTAAATAAGATGATTGAACTCGTTAGTGATTAACATTTATGTATGTATTGTGATTAAAAAAAAAAGGCACTATTGAACTTTTATTGTTTGCTTGTGCGTGATCATTTTTAACTTTCACCACGGTGCTCTTGAACGTGAAAGATTTTCGTCTACGTTAACAAAATATTCGGCTAATGAGAAATTTGCCTCAAAAGTTCTTCATCTATGATAAAAAAGGTGCTCCTTCTTGAACGAAAAACACTTCCAAAATGAAAACTAAATTTGAAAAATTTTCTAATCAAGAAAATTGAAAAATTTTTCAAAGTTAATATTTAATTATTGTTATTAAATCTTAATTATTAATATCCTAGGCACGTGCCTACTCTGCCTGTAAGGTTAATTCAGGCCTGGATATCCACCATCTTTCATGAAAAAAAAAAAAAATTTTTTTCCAGGCCTAAAAAGTATTAAAAAATATTTTTTTTGTGAAGCTTAAAAAATGCTACAAAAACTTATTGAGTTATCCCCATTTTCAAATATCGAAGATAAATTCTAAAAAAAAACTGTTCTACCTAAGACCTATAGAAAAACTATTATTTGTTTTTTGTGGAAAAAAAAAATATTATTTTTCATTAGTATTTGGGAATTAGTATGGTGAAAATAGCCCAATAAAGAGAATTTTATTTTTGTTTTTTTAGATAAAAATGCTTTAAAACCACACAAAAGAAAAAAAATATTTATAATCATATAGTTTTAATCTAAAATTATTAATATTTGGTCAATAGTTTATTTTTTAAAATAGACAAGAATGCGATTCACATTTAAAGCTATTAAATTTTCTTAAAATTAATTTCAATTTAATATTCAATAAATTAACCATACATTAGACTGAAGTAAAAAGTGCTGCTGTTTCTGGTAATTTGGATGCGCCTGAAGTTGGTTTCGATGCCATAATGCAGGCGATAGCTTGTCATGGACAAGTTGGTTGGCGTGTACAGGCGCGTCGTATGTTGCTCTTCTCAACAAATGCTGTTCTTCGTTATGCAGGGGACGGCATGGTATGTACTTTTGAGCTCCATACATGTGCAAATTGCAGACTAAGAAAAAAACTAATGTATATTTTATTTAGCTTGATGGCGTTATTGCTCCAAATGATGGACAATGCCATTTGAACACTGAAGGCATATACAACCATTTGGTCGGACAGGACTATCCCAGCATATCCCAAATAAATAGCAAAGTCGAAGAAAATGCCGTTAAGGTTATATTTGCCGTTTCCGCTAGTCAGTACTCAGCTTATGCCAACCTTTCTAATTATGTTGAAGGTTCATCTAGTGCTGTACTTTCTGAAGATCCATCGAACATTGTTGATTTGATTCGTGAGGAATATATGGTAATAATAACTTAAAAAACTAAGTAATTTGCCCCTTCCATTCTTTTCCTTATATACCCATCTTTCTGGGGCATTAGGGAGGATATTTCAAATGCGTTTCGTCGCTTAGATCTTTAACAAATTACCGATATCATTATCGATAAGAAAGATAAGTTAGGACCTTTCTATCCGAGAGCAACTGTTTAAAGTAGTGTTTTCTGAGCTTTCTCATAGTAAATAATTTAAAAAATAAAAATTTCTTTCTTTTCCTCCAAATTGAAAATAGTTTTAAGCATTTCCCAAATTCCAATTTTTTTTTATTTAAGTTTGGCCTCTCAGAAAGTCTGCTCTTCTTTTTCTTTTAGACACATATTTTAAAATGAAATGAGAACATTTAATCAAGTTATATGAAAGGATACTATGAGTTTGTATGTTTGTTTGTTACAATACATAAAATTTCCGTATTAATGCCAATATAAAAAACTAAATGGAAATGGTTGGTAATATGGTGAAAATTGGGCTTCATTGGGCGTGGCATCTTCCATACAAAATATAACGAGTCTACGCGAGTAGCTTGACTAGGACTCATCATTTTAAAATAAGTGTAATTTTATAGGAAAAAAGTAGGTGTCGGATTCTGGGAAAAACTTAAAAATAATTTTCAATTTAGGAAGAAAAGAAAACCAACGTTTTTTTTTTGAAATAATGTATGTATGTATATCGGAAAGTTTAGAGAAAACTGCTATGAAAGCATATGGGCATTTCCACGAAAACGGAAGTTTTTGTCCCGTGCGACACTTTGTTTTTTGCAATTATCTTGAAAACGAACAACTGCCCAAACTCAACCTTAGCACCAATTAAAATAAAAATCCGTTTTATTTTGACTTTTTTTTACTTTAAATGTGTTCGACGGTCGAATGGCACCCATGAAAATGCCCATATATCAAATGATTGAATTTGTTACGTTTCGTAAAAAAAAATAAAAATTGAACACTTTATCTCTGACTAAGTTAATGTGTTTCACCACATAATACTTTTAATTTATGTTTTTCCAATAATAATTTAAAACCAAATTCTGATTACTTCTTTTAGAAAATTTCATCTTCTATAAAAATGAAAGACAACTCAACTAGACACGTTAAAATAACCTATAGTTCCGCTTGCCTAAATGGGGGACCTGAAATAACAACTGCCAAATGTGACAACTTAAGAGTTGGTGACGTTGTCAGTTTTACTGTGCAAATACTTGTCACTTCTTGTCCCACCGATCCAAGTGACTGGAATGAAGTTATTGAAATTCATCCAGTCGGTATTGATGAAAGTCTTATAATCAGTTTGGAAATGCTCTGCAGCTGTCCATGTGAACGTCCCGGAGCACCTGGTTTTGTATCAGAGGCACCACAATGCTACAACCATGGCACTTACATGTGCGGCATTTGCGAATGTGATAATACTCATTTTGGTCACAATTGTGAATGCTCTACTACAGATATTCACTTAGATAGGGATGATGATTTGGGCTGCCGCCAAGATAATATAACAAATGTGGATTGTAGTGGACTTGGCATATGTGTGTGTGGCAATTGTCAGTGTCATAAGCGTTTCAATCCCGAGGAGATAATATATGGTAAATATTGTGAGTGCGATAACTTCTCCTGTGAACGTTATAAGAATATGCTTTGCTCTGGTTCGGAGCATGGTGTTTGCGAATGCGGAGAATGCGTTTGTAAACCTGGGTGGACTGGCAGTTCTTGTGATTGTCAAGTATCAGCTGACACTTGCATACCACCAAATGGTGAAGTCATTTGTTCGGGTCATGGGGAGTGCGAATGTGGCGTATGCAAGTAAGTAAATAATAATTTTATCAGTCCGTGATATTACAAATAATGAAACCTTAACTCTCGTCAACTGTTACATTTAAATTCGTTTTATTTCTATTGCTTTTACTGAGTATATTTTCAACATCCACATGATGATACAGGTTTTCGTAAATTGACTTTTTTTAACTTTTCTATGATGCTTGTCGTCAAAACTGAATAGTTTACTGAAATCTTACATTTTAAGAAGATAATTCTATTGCACATCCTAGGTGAAATCTTATCAAATGTATTTTCTCGTGCTACAGTCCTGATGTGGCACTTACTATGCACCTTAAAGTTACGTTTTCGTCAAAGTAAAATTAAAAATACATTTTATTTATTAAAGATATGTATTTGGTTTGAAAGTAGTTTTTTTTTAAGTACATAGTTTTTTAATACACAAAATTGTGCATTAGAGGCACCACAATTTTTATCAATAATACAAAATATTTCTTTTCTTCCATAATTTCTTCATAACGATTTTATAAACAAAAGCTGTTTTCTTGAAAAGTTAATTTTTTGTATAATTTGTTTTAACAAATTATGCGAGAGTAAAGTATTCATCTGCCAATACTAGCACTTTGATTTAGGTATTTTTTTAAACTTTTCAACCACCTTTTTAAAAAAAGAAATCTATCAGATATGTCTGAGACTGCCTATTCCTTATTCTTCACTGAAGTTGGTCTATGGGCAAATACAAAGATGCAAATAAATTTTTATTTTATCTTCCTCCTTTATTCAACAGTGTAATTTTAAAGTTAACTTTTTTCTTACATTAATTTAGATGTGAAGGACGTTACTCTGGTAAATATTGCGAAAAGTGTCCAACATGCCCAGTTCGCTGTCATGAACATAAAGATTGTGTACAATGTCAAATGTATAAAACTGGACCACTCAAGGAAGAAAATGATTGTGCTCAGGACTGCACTACTTTTGTGCCTATTAGTAAAGATAAAATTACAATCGATGAAGAAAAAGATGAACATTTGTGCATGTTCTATGATGAGGATGACTGTAAATTCACTTTTAAATATGCTGAAGTTTATAATAAGGTCGAAGTGACAGCTCAACAAGAGCGTGAATGTCCACCCAAGGTCATTATGTTGTAAATTGTTTGTGGAGTTCATGGTAACGGCAGTGTGTTCATTTGGGGTGTAGCTGAGTATAGGACATTTAGTTTTTATCGATGGTGTAATGGACACACACTTTCTTAAGAGTATGTTAGAACAAGAGTCAAAGCATTTTGTTAATAGTTTTGGTCTTAAAAGTAACTGATGTTCCAATAGGACAGCGATTCCCATATCATTTTTTGTATTGTATTAAATCTTTTGTCCTACAGATTTCTATGGTTTTTGATAAATTTCTTTTCGTTTTTATTATTGAACTATTAATAAACTGCATACTTACATTTTTGTTGAAATGCTTTGTTTTATTTAAAAGTGAAGTTTGAGGAGTGTATTTAAACATTTTTCCTGACTGTACATTAATTGGGATCTTTTGATGCCACACTTTCAATCATATCATAATTGCTTAAAATGGGACGCATGTATTATTAAGTCTACAAAAACTAAAGATACTCGCAAATAAAAAACAGATTTGGTTTTTCCAGCATTTTAAATCGAAGATATGTATATGTAATCTTTGACTAATTTCTGCACGTGAGTTCTGGTTCGTGCTAGTCGCTAAAAACTTAACTTCTTAACTTAACATGAGGAAAATTTAAGCATTTAATCCCCGACTTAGTAGATTTTTTTTTGCGTTTTGAGGGGAAATTAAAAATGTTTGTAAAGCTTCGAGTTTTTCCTATTAAAACGTAGAACGTTAGTGGTGCATATTAAATAATTATATGTATTTATTGGATTTTAATAAGTATACCTATGTATGGTACAAACAGGCAAGTTTTGTAACCTTAGTTTCCAAAAAAGTAATCAATCTATTTGTAAAATATATGATTTCAAAGTAGATAAAGTAATTCATTATTTGAGCCAACAGTTTTTCGAAGAATATCTCAGTATACCATATCAGTAGCATCTGACTAATTTTTTCTGGACTTTCATCCTTTTAAAGAGCTCCCATAACACTCAGAAATTAACTTCTTCTTCTACTACTCCATTGGTGTACAGAATTTTCGGTACCCGCAAATTCTCATTCGTTCTGTTCGTTAGTCAACGTTTACACGAGGAAAGTCTTGCCGCAAAGTTTCCTTGTTTGTTGGCAAGAAGGGAAAAGCGAAAGGGACGAGGTAAAAAGTTTGTCATATGTTGCAAACGCGAAACGAAAATCACAAAAGAGAATGGACAAGAATTTGTCTCTCAGACTTTCCTCGTGTAAACGCCGACTTAGCTTATATTATGCTTTGACTCTACGTTTGTTGTGGTGGATCGACGCAGTAACTGCTTCGATATTCGCAAGCAGAAAGAAATTCTAGTTTTCGTGTGTAAACGCAAAACAAATTCACAAAAGGGAATGGACAAGTATTTGTTTCATCGAATTTCCTCGTGTAAGCCTTGACAAGGCAGCAATTTGTTGCAATTGTAGAGCCTCCTGTGCTTACGTTGTGACTTCTGAACGGAGCATGACGTTAATGGTCTCTGACAGTCAGCATATGGTCGATATATTGACACTACTTTTTCGACATCGAATGTTCGCATCGTTATTTCGTTTTCGTGCTGTCATAAGTTTTTCTTGTTCGTTGACGTCGTGAAGTATGTTTGCAAGCGCCATCGTATAGCAATTTCTATATGGATGCAATTAAAAAAATGGAAAAGTTGAAAAATTCATCTAAATATCCGAAATCTAAAGTAGTGAAAATTTCCAAAATAACAAGCATTAAAAGTTATAAAGTGATTACAACGAATAAAACAAATAAGATTAATCGAAAAAATAAATATTAGTGAAATTTTATATTGCATGCAGAAGAAGGGAAAATTTTTTCTTATACATTTCCCCATTCCAATGGAGTCGTTTGACGACGTTCGCAGTCGTCGGCCGCCGCTACCGTCTTCTTGAAGTCAATTTTTAAGGAATCAAGTTTCAACTTCGTTTTTTTCTTTTCGTATTGTGTGCTTCCAGTGTCAAAAGGAAGGAAGATAAATAAAAATTGATGAGTCCGCTAAATAGTTTTTGAAAACAAATTAAATAAAACAGAAATTAAAAACGGATTTCAAAAAAAAATAATTAAAAACAAAACAGAAGAAATGCAATAAAAATTATTTGAAAACTAGTGCGAAATATTGGATAAATTTGCTGCCGCTTTCGAAACAGTCTACACCGACGTCGGCTTCGCTGCGAGTGCATAGCGTGCAACGGATTCTTCACGTTTTCGTTTGCAAAAAAAAAAATTGATTTTGGCGCAGTTTTCTTACAGTTTGTACTACTGTGCTGCCGCAGCTGCTACGTCAGTTTGACAGGCTGCCGCCGCTTCACATCTACTGCTGCTGATTGCTGCAATTTTTTTTGTTTTCCGATCCGGATGATTGTTAACTCAATGGAACGACGACAACGGTATGGTTTTGCTTTTTCATTTTATTGTAATAACTTTTAAATATTTCTAAAAAAACGGTTTGCGATTTTAAGTCATTTTCCGCTTTCTTAAATTGTTTTTATGATTAACGATATCAACAAAGCAAAATTTTCTTCATGGCTGTCAAGAAAGATTGATAACAGGTGTACTTAAGGGACCCTATACGATTTTTTTCTTTTTGTGCAGAAAATAGGGATTGCAAAGAAAATAAAAGTGTTGTCAAAAGTTAGAGGATGCACCTAGTTTCGGAGATATAGCCGATGGTAGTCGCAAATATAACTTAAAAAATCGTTATAAGTTGAAGACCCCCTATTCGATTTAGAAAATATGAGGGAACAGGTTTACTTTAGCTGACATTGTCCAATTTTATTTATTTTATTTTTCCTAAAAGGGGGTTAAAAACAAAAAAATATAAAACTATCAAAAAAAGTCGCTCGGATCTAGTATCGGAGATATAGACATCGGAAGTTCCGGATATATCTTTTATAAAAATGGTTATAAGTTGGGAACCCCTAAATGGATTTCAAAAAAATGAGTGTCATAAGATAGATAATTTAATGGTCTACAATAATGGTGAGTAAAGTTTTGAAATTTGACCCATATTTTTGGAGATATTACGATTTTTGTGAAATTTCGACCAATTTTTTTTTGAAAAAACATTTTTTTTTTCAAAAAATGTGTTAATAACCTAAAACTTTTTTAGCATTTTAAGAAACCTTATTTTATTCCCTTTAAAATGGTATATAGTTTCTTGTAAATTTTTGTGAATTTAGCCCCTTTTTAAAGAAAATCAAAAAAAAATATTCAATGAATTCTTATGAAAACTATGTTTTTGTGGGCAAAAACAGTGGAAAACAACAACAACAACGATCAGTACACCTACAACTATTATTATTTAAACGATTCTCATAATAAAATAATATGGTTATCATATAAATTAAAAATTTTTTTAAATGTGAGGTTATGTTGAAGGAAAAGAGCGCCGCAGGCGAAAAAATTTTATTACAAATCGCGCGCGCGATTTTTAATAAAAATTTTTAAGTTTTAAAATGAAAATGGTCTTACAATAATTGTTGTTGTTGTTGGTTTTATATTGTTTTTGTCCATAAATAGAGACTTTTCATAAGAATTTATTGCATATTTTTTTTTATTTTCCGGCAAAAAAGGGGGTAAATACGCAAAAATTTAAAACAAGCTATATACCATTTTAAAGGGAATAAAATAAGCTTTCTTAAAATGCTAAAAAAGTTTCAGGTCATTAACACATTTTTTGGAAAAAAAAATGTTTTTTCAAAAAAAAATTGGTCGAAATTTCACAAAAATCGTAATATCTCAAAAAATATGGGTCAAATTTCAAAACGTCATGCACCATTATTGTAGGCCATTAAATTATCTATCTTATGACACCAATTTTTTTGAAATCCATTCAGGGGTTCCCAACTTATAACCATTTTTCCAAAAGCTATATCCGCAACTTCCGATGTCTATATCTCCGATACTAGATCCGAGCGACTTTTTTTGAAATTTTTATATTTTTTTATTAATAATTTTTGTATTGAACTTTTTAGTCATTTATACAACCATTTATTTTCCACCTTCTATCACCCCTAAAAAAAGAAATTGATTTGGAGAATGTCAGCTAAAGTAAACTTAAGCCAATATGAGGGTCATATAAAAGCTAGTTAAATCTGTGGAATTTTTTTTTACGAAATCTGTTATTTTTCCAAAAATACATTTTATTAACATATTAAAAAGCTCAATTTGATTACTTTACATTTTTCCAGATTTTGCGCAAAGCCTGGCAAAGATTTATATAGCCGCTAGCGGGCTCTGAATTTAGAAATTCATAATTTTTACGTTATTTCTCTTAATACATATTTGAATTTCAGAGAAAAATATGCGAAAGTGGTATTTTTCACATTCAGAGCCGTCTAGCGGTTACATCGATTTTTTTCCCCATTACGGAACAAAAAGCACTTGAAAGTAGAAAATTCGAGCTTGTAAAAATGGTAAAAATCTCATAGAAGTCATACTTACCTAAATTTTGATTTTAATAGAGAAAACCTTTAACAAGGGGTTAAAACCAAACATAAAAATTTAAAAACATTTTGATCGTATTATCCCAAAAAAAAATTCGACTTACGGAGACTTCGAGTTACAGATTTTTTTTTTTTGAAATCCATATTTCTTGAAGCAATTGACTATGGTTTGATTACTGACGTCAATATTTCAAGCTTTTGTTACATTATTAATGCAATCTATAATCATCAGAACAGCGTTTACACGAGGAAACTTTTTCCGCAAAGTTTCCTTGTTTGTAGGCAAGAGGGGAAAAACGAAAGGGTCGAGGTAAAAATCTACAATATAGAATAGACAAGAATTTGTCTCTCAGACTTTCCTCGTGTAAATGTCGACTTATGCGATTTTTATTTTCCGTTTGCCACAAACGACAAATTTCGTTTCGTTTTTTCCCTTTTGCCCACAAACAAAAAGAATTTTCGAAAATCTGTGTGTAAACGCTGAGTTACTTCGAGTTATATAATTCATATATTTGTATTTTCATTCGAGTCATTGAGAACTTTGACTTATTTTCATAAGTCGAGTTACGAAAGTAGAATTGTGTGTTATTTACTCTCTTAACGCTACTGCCAATCAAATTAGTTCGAGTTAAGGAAAACTCGGCGTATAGACATTCGAGTTATGGTAGTTCGACTCTATTTTGAAAGTTGCATTCGTTTTCAATGTTGGTGAAAAAGGTATAGGAAAAAGAGAGTGACAAAAACCAAAATTTGTAAACAATAAATTTTTGCTATTTTGTTGAGAGAATCGTATGGGAAAAGAGAGTGACAAAAACATAATTTGCAAACAATAAACTTTTGAGCTCACAGTTGTATGATTTGACAGATGGTAATCTTGTCACAATTGTGTTAATCTTGTTACAATTTCACTATAAACTGTGAATTGCATAATTGTTCCGAATTTTTATTATAACCAATAATTTTTATTATGTTGCCAATAAAATTGAGGTTGAAGTAAAACTTTCCGATTTTGGCCGTTTGTGACCGTTAATGACACCAGTTAAATGCGAATTGTGCTCTAAAATTTTAATGATCAAATTGTCTCAACATGTGCTATTTACATAACTAACATATATACAAAAATTTGACAAATCAAATCGGACAAATACTATATCCGCAACTTCCGAGGTTCATGTCTCTGAAATTAGGGGCGTCCTCCAAATCATTCCATGGTCGTTTTCGGCACGATTACGATTTCCGTACGATGCTTTTTGATAGAACACTTCAAAATAAGTTGAAAATATTAAATGAAAAAATCGATATCTCGTTTGGTTTTCGAAATATTGATTTTGAAAGTGCCATTTAAATTACGATTTCCGTGGCGCCTTTATCTGGCAATGGTTTTCGATAAAACACGTCTCCCCTCGTTTTCAATATAAAAAACCTCGTAAGAAAACGGGTTTAAATTATATGGGATAAGAGCTTCTAAAGTAAACTAATGTCAAAGATTGTACACAGTAGAAATTGAAAATACTTTTTTAAAACGTTTGTTATATTCCAACTTTTCCATACAACTGTTGGCTTGAGAATCATAAGTGTATGAAATGCGAACATGAAAACCATCCACAAAATCAGACAGATTATAATTTGCATATATGTATTCACCATCACTCCTTTAAGAAAGAAAAAGATTTTCACTATTAATCAGTCACTGACACGTGCATTAGGATGTTTATTTTGAAAATGAAGGGGAAAGGAATCTAGGAAGCTGAAATTTCGGGAGAATTTTCTTCAAACCCGATTCTATAATAAAGGCCTATGGGACCGCAAAAAACCCTCTTAGGGGGTGTATTTCGTCAGTCTTTTCAGCCAAAGGAAAAGTGTGGTGCCATCTCCTATACAACAAAAATACCTAAAACGCTATATATTGACACATAAGCCAGATTTTATCCACATTTTAGTAAGCCGTTTTTTTCGTAAAATTTCAACGAAACTGCACACAAACTCTGTCCGCGTCGTTTACAGGTTTGAGCTAGACAGCTCAAATTTAGTGACAATTATTTTTAAACCCCAAAAGTATGATACGAAGAGGAATTTCTCAAGCAGGACTGTGGAGAAAAATTTCTGAGTCTATCATT
Organism: Tricholauxania praeusta; assembly: GCA_949775025.1. NCBI lineage: Eukaryota > Metazoa > Arthropoda > Insecta > Diptera > Lauxaniidae > Tricholauxania > Tricholauxania praeusta. The sequence continues at coordinate 150,726,803 of OX459028.1, forward strand.
GTGTAAGGCTGTTGGGCAAAAAGAAATATTTGTTTACTAATAAATGTTGGTCCTATGAAATGACTATGACTAGTTACCATTCCGTTCTACTTGTAGCTCTACTTCTGTACTTCGAAAAATGTATGCAGAATTCATCTTGAAAACTTTATTTCCGTAAGGATGTTTGCAAAACTGAACTTAAAAAATTCAAATATTAAAAACAAACTATAATTTCGAATGAAATTACTCGTAAGCAAAATATTTATGGGAAAAATATTTCAAACGAAACTTAAAAGTACAAACAATAATTACCTGCCCTTTAATTAAAAATATGATAAAATACAGAAAAAAAAACCAAAGAAAATCAACATTATCGAATAATATCAAAATCCTTTACAGTGCAGATAAATACACGTCAGCCTGATATAATGGATGCATTATGGTGTTTTTGATAATATGTGGCTTATAAAGTTTTTATAAAAGCCCTTAACATCTATGTATTTTTAAGTATTGTTCGCGTTTTTGATCTACAAACTCGATATTTACTTAACTTTACAAATAGAATTGAACATTTGATATATTCACACACAAATTTTTACTACATACAATGCATCTATTAGGTTGGACATTGGAATTTTTCTGAACCATTTTAAATTTTTCCTGGGAATTTTTTTTTTATAAAATAAATTTCAATTCAGCCAAAGCAAATTTTGGCACTTTGGACAAATGTAAGTGCAACACAACTCTCTCAATACTTAGCAAAAAAAAAAAAAAAAGTGAATGTGCATGCAAAGTGAAAGTAACTAACGTGCGCAGTCGTTGGCATTATCATCTGCCTATTTCTATTTTTCGTTTTGTTTTTCATCCTCTTATTGGTTTTTGCTGGTATCACTCAGTCTTTGTTCCACTTGCGATTCTTCTAAAAACTTTTTAACTCACGCTCTCTCAGGAAGTTGCTTTGATATTGCTGCGCCTCAGCTCTTTTAGCCAAATCAAGCGTTCATTGATCGTCACATAAAAAAAATGAACTGCTGCACTTAAGTTTCTTTCTTGCTATTATGTTTCTTGGATCCAAAGTAACGTATCGTTTTTTGTTGCTATACTTTGTAATCACCGTGATTGTCTGTGTCTGTTATTCTTGAATTGTCGCAGTTTTTTTGAAATTTTTTAATTTATGTTTCAATTTCTGTTTATCTGTCGGAGCTCTGACTAATCCAAGGTTTTATGTAATAACTTTTTAAATGTTGCAGCAACAACTACGTTAGCAGCAACATTGAAATTACCAATTACGTTTTTTGGTTGCTCTTTTTCTTGTTGTAGCTGTTTATCAACAAATTACATGTTTTGGTTTTTTTTTTCAATTATGTATAATTTTCGTTAACTATTCTGAAATCATTATTTTATTTTCAATCAAGAATACGACCAACCAAGCAGTTTATTTCTATTATGATTCAAATTAAAAATATCTTAATTTTTTGCTTAAGATTATTGGTAAAGGTTAGTTATTGTTTTTATTTCTTTAATTGAAAATGTTTGCGACTATAGAAAATCTGATTGCTTAATTGATAATCGATAGTAACTATAAAGATAATTTGTAATTACAAGGTCTTGATAATTTTTTTTCTTATTCGTCTGTTTGTATTGAAAGTGATGCATAACTTTTGAACGCATACTTACTTTGTTTTCTATTTTGGCTTACTAAAAATTTTTCCGATTGCATGCGTTTGTGCCAATTATTACAACCTTGACTAAAACTTAATTTGAAATATATGAATTATTGCCGCACATAAATTCAAATACCCTGTAAGTTGTGCTTGAGGGGATCTAAAATATGTCGACGTAACTACTAGCTCTTTTTGAAAGGTAATTTTTGAGCCTTGTCATATCAAACTTTAACAGTCTTATCTCGTTTGCTTCATTACAATGAAACCATGATATGAGATATTCAAGTGATTTCGAAGTTCAGAAAACCATGAGAAAATTTTTACTGTGGATATTGTACTCCATTCACATGCAATATATTGCATAGTTAAAAAACAAATTGTAGGTCTATCGTGGGCCTTACAAATAAGAGGTCTGCATAAGTGCACTCGAAACGACCATCAAGCCACTCGCCACGTTGCGAGTTCATCGAGCCTTTGTGCACAAAAACCACAAATCAAATCGAAATACCAAGCAGGTATATGTGTACTGCACTTGTTAATAAATCGTAAATAAAATGTTCTACAAGTTCAAGGGCTCAAAGTTTATTCCATTCGGAAGTTTATATGATCATCGTTTCAAGTGCAAACCTCTATTTCAAATAAGGTACTTTGTTCAGGCACTTAAGCACAATATTGAAAAATAGAAACTTAAATCATCGTTGGATTGACTGGATAAGCTATTGTCTAGTCAGTCGAGAGGCCATTTGAATGATATTATGTTTCATAAATAATCGGAAGGCTTACCCTTTAGGGTATATGATTTAATAAACTTACTTAGTTTCGTTAAAACCAGGTCTAATTGCATATAATTACTCTTTGATTTTGTTTTTGAAATTTCAGTTTTTAGTTATCATCTGCAGTGGTCCTTTCAGTATAACTAAGCAGTAAGTAGATTTCAGGCTTTTTTTGTATTCATTAGAAAAGTTTATTTAGTGGTTTTGCTACTTCCTCTGGGCAAAGTTTAATTTTTATTTTATAAGCTCGTACAAACTGTTATTTTATTTGTAAAAGTAACTTGATAGCGTTTGACTTTTTTTATGTCAGTTTCGAAAACTGTCGCTTACTTTGATTGCTTCCACATTTTATCGTGGCGCAATTTTGCGCCTTATCAGTTTGTTGTTATTAATATTTTTTCTTTTATAAATAAATATAGTCAAATAGAAGCTGAACATACTGCAAACTGACAAATAACGAAATGACGTGACTTGCTGCTGGCAAAAATTTTTGGCCAATTTTTTATTGCTGCTTTAACAAAAAAAAAAAAAAAAAAAAAATACTTTCAACTGCTTAAATGTAACAACAGAACAGCACCATTTTGATAAGAAGTTGGCTTGCTTGCTTATCTGTAAAACGGAAAAATACGGCGTAAAAAATTAGATATGAAATTTTGCAAATTACAACAAAAATAATAGATTTTTTTTTTCTTGTTTGCAATAATTTCTATTGACAACAATTTGCAATTAGCAATTTTTTGATATTATAATTTGTTTTGGTAGTTTAGTTATATTTTGTTCTAACATGTGACACTTTGTGCGAAAACCTGTAACAACAATACCATTTATAATATATGTCGGTCATTCTTTTAACAACTGCACACTTTGTTTTTTTTGACGTTTTTGGAACATTTTTTGAAACGAAATATCTCAAAAACTATAGTAGATAGGATAAAAAGTCATTAAATCATATTTCTTAAGAAAGACTATAACTCTATAAAAAAAGTTAAAAAAATTTTAATAATTTTGTTAAAACACTATTTTTTTTAATTATAAAATTTTTTATCAAAATACTTTCAATATAACATATTTTTTTGTTTTGATTTTTTTTATATGTTATTCCTCAATCAATTCTAAGGATGAATGTGCTTTCATATCAGAATTCCCGCCATAACTTTGGTAACTACGAATTTTTTACTGATGACGTGCACCATATTTTTTCAACATAAAATGGAAAATAGCATACAATTAGACAGATGTGCGCCTTTATAAAAACCCATATTTTCCAAAGTTGTGACGGGAATTTCGATTTGAATGCAGATACATTCTTAGGATTGATTGAAAAAAAAAATTAAAAAAAAGATTTTATGTCAATTTTTACATTAATTTTGGGCAAAAAACTATTTGAGTTTTTGGTATATTTACCAATTACCAATTTACCAAGTTCTAAGTTGAACTGCATTATCTGATCGTCTACGGGCCCTATTTTCGACAAAGTATAAGATCGTTCTGAAAAATGTTGCGAATGTTGTTACATCGTACACCGCAATACATTCTACATATTCCTTGTTTGCATTATCTCTCTTTATTTTAATTTTTGTGCATTTTATTTTATTTCGTTTATATTCTTGCAAATGTTTTCGTTACCAACTTTTTTGATTTGGTGTTTTTAAGCGGCATTCACGGAATTTCACTTTTTGTTCCTTAACCAAGTCTTTTAATATCTGGGCTATTTATTAAGGTTTTGAATCGATACTTTTTTTCCCCAATCCGAATGTGTATGCAAAGTTTTAATTTGTTGATAACTTAATTTCCAAGTGGGTACTCTTAACCATTAACCTCTTGTGTGTCGCTGGTGTATCGTCATCATTGAACTAAAAAAGTTTAATATGCTACGAAATACTTACATAGTTATTTAATAGTTACATAGTGTAGGTAGGTGAAAGAGAAGAGACGCTCCATCCAAACAATTGAGTATGTGATGGCGCGTATGTATACTCTATAAACATGAAGGACTACAAGCTCTATACTTTGGTTCTTTTGTTTATGTATGTTGTGGCAGGTTTCAATTTGAGGCAGCATCGGGTATTAAGGTGAGGAGTATGGGGTGGCGGTAAAAATGCGTTGGAGGACAACAGCAACAATGAAACTGGTAACAACTACCATAGGCCATAAAATATCGATCCAAAATGTTCATGGAAGCTTGTTTGCTAGCTAGCAGGAGGGAGTGTTTTGTTGTAACATTAGGTTCAGAGGGTGGTGAAACATAACGCTGTTTTTCAATTTATTTTCCATTTCTGATTTTTTATGAATGAAGTTGGAAAACTGAAAAATTTTATAATGAATGTATGGATAAGTTGACTTTCTTAAATATTTAGATTTTTCTGTTGGGCCTTAGTAACAAAAAAAAAAGCATTAAATAAAATGTATAAACTTCTTTGTCTTTTTTAATTTCAGTTTGAATGCCTGACCTACGCTTTTAGTCTTACTCAATGCACAGTGCTTTGGTCATTGAATTTAAATTAAAATAAACTTTTCAAAAATCAATTAACATATAACTTAAATTTTTTACTAAGTGCCTTCTGCTTGTAAAGCAACGAACGATATGATCTGTCACTTTAATAGTTACAAGTCGAAATTTGCCTTAACTTTATGGCAATCCATATGAAACGACTCTTTTAAATATTCAAGTTTCAAGTGTAAGTATTCACGCAATCACTTACAATGTGTATCTCTGACATTCACTTGGCACAAATACCCCAGTACTTGTATTTAAAGATAAAGTTTAAACTATGATTAAAAGTAGCTGTTATAAATTCTTAAAAAAAAAATAAAATTTTTTGTTATTTTTAACATTAACATTTTGTCTTTGCTCCACTGTCGTAGGCGCTCCTTGAAGCCACTTACTTGTTATTTTATTTCTTTCATTGCAGCATCATTTCACTCACTTGCAGCGAACCAGAATTCAATTCATTTGGATTCAAAACCAAACAGCCTCGTTTTCTGTAACCAGTCTTGGCCATCAACTTTGTGTTAAGCTGGTAGCTTCTGTAGACGGTTTTTGTTGTTGTTGTTTTTATTTTTGCGGCTGCTGTAGCTCGTTACATCGTTACGTTGTCTGCCTGGTCCTTGAACTGTCAATAAAGATAAAGCAAGAAAGAGGGAAAAGACAGCAAAGCCAGCAAGCAAGCTGGCTGGCTGACTGGTTGATGTAAAAAGGGAGCGAACGCAACAAAAACAAGAAGTTGCAATTAAAAAAAAAAAAATAAAGCAAAACTCCTTTGCTTACACGTTAAAGGAAGACTCTGAGGCTGATACAGTTGCAATGCTTCCGCTCTCAACTAAACTACAGTACATTCACTATAGGAAAAACAAATGTGGAGGTCCACACAAAAAGCTTACATTTACATACATACGTCTGCACTTGCAAGATGTGACAAACAAAATAATTAGTTAAAAACAACAGATTTTAAAGAATTGGCGCAGTTGTATAGTAAATGCAACCTTGTGTTGTTGGCCTAATCAAATATTAGCACTCTAAATATACTTATATATAGGACATTCAATTCAAAATAAAAGGAACAGGACCTTAAGATCTATTTTTTTTGTGGCTTATATATGACTAGTTGATGAATCATAAATCTTTCCGAAATCTTTCAAAACTTATGAAAAATAAAGGATTAATTTTTAAAAAAACTTACGAAAATTAGATGTCAATACTTTCTATTTTTTCTGAATTTTTGAAAAACTTTATTTGTGCGAAAAATAGAATGCATAGTGGACAAGTATTAATTTTGAAACGACTTTTACTGTATTTTTTTTGTGCATGTATCTATAATATAAAAAAAAATATAGAAAATGATATACATACATATATAAACATGAGTTTTGGTCAATTTTCAAGTAGAACTCAAAATATTATTCACCCTATACTGCCCTCAGAAGTAAGAGTTAAAAAGTTTGTATTACACCGTACAAAATGTAGTTTTTTTTTGGTGGAACTAAAAAACTTTTTGTAAATTTTTCGATACTGAATTTAAATTCGGCCTTAAAATTATTCAAAAACGTCATCATCTCTGACTGAGATCTAAACTTTTTAATAGACTTAAATTCTTTAAAATTAACTTATACTGAAAAAGGTCTTAAAATCTTTGAAGTTAGATCTTATTGGTCTTGTTGAACTGTATTATCGAAGCAGCACTGTATTTACAACTGGCTGCTGTGCCTTGCGCTCCAACGATTCACATTTGTAATTTACTTTGCATACATGCTAAATAATTTATTACTTCCCGATGGCAACGCCATCCATTTCCAACTTACAAACAGGCCGCATCATAAGCAGGCACTGCAGCAGTAGCCGGTAAAAGCATCCAGCTTAGCGCACAAAAATCCTGCTGAACTCGCATATCATTTTTTCTATTTTGTTATGCAAATGCAGGAAGTTTGCTTGTTTTTTTTCTGCATTTTTGCCTCTAGTTGTTGTTTGAAAGCTTTTTCGCTCCTATTTTACCTTCCCTTCAATTTTTTTATTTTTCCTTTTCCTTTTTTTTTTTATATTTATTTTAGTGTTTTTGTTTTGTTTTCCTCCCCTTTGCGATGCATTGCATTTTTTCTTGTCATTAATTTCATTCATCATTTATTATTGAAGTGCGCCCAGGAACAAACTTTTTGCATGTGGAAAAGACGGTAGTCCCATGTTCTACCATCGTTGCTAGAAAATAATTTTTGGGGCGCAAGCCATCTATTCAAAGTGAACCACCACCACTACCACCCCCAAGTGTGCTGAGGCGTTGGATGCTACAAACAAATACTAGCCACACACCCCTTTCGTGTTCATTCATAAGTAGGTTTTAATACTTGGATTGTAAACTCGGAGAGAAGTTGCGAAGGGGTTGGTATGGAAAATCAACGTAACCAAGCTGGTTGCTTTTGTATAAAATTTAATTTAATATTAGGGCTAAACAAAGTCTATAATGATATAAGTTCCTTATATGTTGGATAAAGATTTCAATGAAAAATTACCTTTATTGTTTTAAAGACTATGCTCAAAATATAATAAGAAGCTGTGATCGCAAGCGTTCGCGACGTGTAGTGTGCTGGAAAATATAATTTGTGTATATTGTTTTTGTTTTGTTTAAGCGGAATGTTTCGTAGTATATTTTTCCATATATAATTATTTGTATAGGATATAATATTTGTAAGGATATTATTGCAAATAAATGCTTACAAAGTCTTAGTTTTTAAGAAAATTCGTTTAACCTATAGAGAACCGGAAAACCGATATATCGGCTTTGGAGGAAAATCAGTAATTTTTTGTCATAAACAAAGTCCAGGGCGTTTATAAAAATAAAAAAAGAGAAGCTACAGAACTACTCTCTACGTCCACGTCGTTAGATCTGGGTAATTTTAAGGAGGAGTTGAAAAATTAATTAAGCTTCGGGAGTGCCAAAAAATAAAGTCTTTGTAGCGGAGGAGCTAGAGTGGGGGGTAGGGTTATGAAAGTTGATCAAATCTGATCCCGGATTCGTAATCAGCGACCCTGAAAACTCCTAGAGTCACATTTTCACCGAATTTTAGTAATTTCATAAAATTTAATACTTTTTTTTCGTATCCCTTACCGGACCGAAGAGCCGATATATCGGCTCGCTCTGTGATATCAACTTTGTATCAACTTTGCGATGTTGCTCTCAAATCCCGGTCGTCTAAAGGTTAAGAGCATTCTTTTACAAACATTCCTTTCAGAAAATCAATATAACGATTCCAAATCTCGAATCCTTTCAAAGAATTTCTTTTTGCAAACATAACTTTATAAGGATATTTTTGCAAGGACGTGTTTGTCCTGTGGAGTCATATTTGGCTCCATCCGCTAAAGCGAGCCCAACGCTGATTCTAATTAATTTTTTTCTTTGTCTTTTGACCGCTTTTACTGATAACGATGCCAACATAAAATCAAGGTCAATAATCCGCACTGCTCAAATTTCAAACGCAACTAAACACCAGAGAAAGAGTATAAGATTTTAGGATTCCCCCCATTTCGTTTTACCCATATTTTTAGGGTTTCTTACTCGTTTACAAGAAATACCGACGAAAAATTATTTTTCCTATCCCGGATAATTGTGTTAATAACGGTTAATCGATCGAGACATAACAATTTTCTTTTCTTTATCGATCCCGGATAATTGATTTTTTTCGGTTAATCGAATTACGTATGATCAAGGTTCGGCTGTATGTTCATATGTCGACGTTTACACGAGGAAATTCTGAGAGACAAATTCTTGTCTATTCTCTTTTGTGATTTTCGTTTTGCGTTTGGTACATATGACAAATTTTTTACCTCGTCCCTTTCGTTTTTCCCCTCTTGCCTACAAACAAGGAAACTTTGCAGAAAAAGTTTCCTCGTGTAAACGCTGACTATGTACAAGTACATGGGATCAAATTTTCGCTTAGACTCGTAGTTTACTATAATGCATATTAAAGGTTTGATATTTTTTAGGACTTAAAATTCATATCTATTTACTTTATCACAATTTTAAAAAGGTGTTTTTAGTGCGAACACTAGATATGTTAACAATAATAAATAAAATCTTTTAAATCGCTAAAAATCAAGAACCACAGATAAAAAAATTTCATCAAACTGAATATCATTTGAAAGATATTTAAAATAAAATTCGGAAAATTACAATTAAATTAAATTCAACCGTTTCGAATTCAATTGACTTTAATTCAATAGACAAGGCTTTTAAAATAATCTATTTTTAATATTACGATACCAAAACAAACAAAAAAATATACCAAACATCATAGATTTCACTCTAAAAAACGAATTTTAGCTGACAGTTAAATATAGAATCTTATCACATTTAACAGAACAGTATTTCGCACTGCAAATCCATTAAAGAATAAATCTATTTTTGCAAAAGAGCAGATATTTTTAAAGTCAACAACAACAGCTACGACAACATTCTCAAAAAGATGAAGAAAAAGGAAAAATAAAAGAAGAAAAACTTCATCGTACATTGATCTGTAGCTGTGACCTCGATTGACTGCCTGTCAACTGTGGGCATCTTCAATATATGGTTTGTCTGTCAGCTTGTCAGTCAGTCAGTCGATTTCAGAGGCTACCAACATAGTTTTCATATCGCAAAGAGGATTGTTAGCATTGATAGACGAGACTTGGAGTTGGTACTCGTAAATTACGGATATTTTTTCACTGAATGAATAAAAAATGAAATTGAGAATGAAAGCAAATTAAATGAGATGTAATGAACTAAGCAATGGATTGGTCAAAGGCCTGAATAATTACGAGTTAAAAGATGAGAGAAAACTATGAGTCGTCAGCGAAGGCATCGAATCAATGCAAAAAAAACTAAGAAATAGGAAACACAAAATATAAAATTTTACTAAGCAAAAATTATATCTAGTCAACTGGTAAAAATAACAACAATGTTGAAGCGACCAACAACAAAAACCACAAATCATCTAAAAACATGATTAAGCAGAGAATCGCTTTTGAACTTTAACTTTAAAAAAACAAAACAAAACAAAAAATTAAGGCACAGAGTCATCAATATTAACTAGGTACAATACATCACAAGACAGGAAAATCTGACATCAAAGCAGATAAAATTATTAAATGAACTATTCAGTCGTTTCATAAGAACCCGTTCTATTTAAGGATACCATTAAAGTAAAAAGTTTCTATATACTCGTAGAGAGAGATTTTTTAGAGTGATAGAAATTTAAATTAAAATAAAACATGTATGAATTTAACTTTTTATTATTTATTTATTGTATATTTAATGGCATTTATTACTTAAAAATAATGTCCAGCATGTATCCACCATGACTTGCTGCCCATAATCTGTTATAGGTTTTTCGAGTGTGGGAAAAGTACGAATTCTTAAAAAAATTTTGTATAAATTTTTTCGCAAATTCAAATGAAAAATAGTGCAGAATTTCCAGTTAGTTATTAGATTATTTAGCCCAACATTTTGAACGATCATATATTTTATTTTAAAAATCAGGGAAATATAGGGTGCGATTTTTCCTTTAAAATATCAACTAGAGTTCGGTGTCTCTTTTACAAGCAATTTTTTTCCATTTTTTTTTTCCCAATAGGCTTAGGATTAATTTCCTTTTGTTTTTTGGAGTTTTTAATTATTGCCTTAAATCATTTTTCTTTAACAAAATCTGTGAAAAGGAATCATATCTGCTGTATTATTTTAGAGGGTAGTATAAGTTAAAAGATCAAAGCTTAACAATTAAGGTTCTTTTAAAAATCGGGTTTAAAAAAACTAGAGTTTGCCCAGTTATAGTGACAAAACAAATTATTTTTTGGTTTTAAAAAATTGATGTATGTAAACAGAGATATTTTTATTAGTTAAGAAAACATATTTTCCTGTTAAGAGCGTGGTGCCACTCACTTAAAAACAAATATCTTTTCTCAAGGTTCAATCTATCTCCATATTAAATTTCATCAAAATCATTTTATTAGTTAAGCTGTGAAAAAATATTTTCCTATTAGGAGCGTGGCACCGTCCACTTTAAACGAACACCTTTCCTCAGTGCTTAATCTTTTTCTGTACCAAGTTTCATCAAAATTTTTGCTTAGGATTCAATCTATCTCCATACTACATTTCATCAAAATCGGTTTTGCGGCTCAGCCGTGAAATCTTTTTTTTTTTCCTTTGAGGGAGGTTCCATGCCATCTTAAAGTACTTAAAGTTCTCAATAACATTTCTTAGGGTTCAATATATCACCAAAGGGTTCAATATATCACCAAACCAAATTTTATCAAAATCAGTTCATTAGTTTATGTGTTATGGCAGTTAAAAAGGGATGGAACAATTTTGCAACTGCCCATTTATAAGTGTATATATCGTCGCTCACTTGTACAACGGCCCTAATTGACATTTTTTTTTTAAATCCAGTTTATTACATATTCTTGAAGACCAACCTCAAAAACACCTTGTCTAAAAAAATTGGAAAAAATTTACAAAATGTCAATTAGGGCCGTTGTACAACTGAGCGATGGTATATTTATTTTTAGATAAAATGAGTCTAAAGTTTTCAAATATTTGAAATTTAATTTACATAGTCGTTTTCAATCGATGCCACCGCGGTCCTGAGAGTGAAGTAAAATCCCAGCCAGATACCCGGGGTTGATGTTCAGAAAAATTCAAAAATCGACAACAATATTTTCTCTCCGCTCTGGCAAGTTAGGTCCATTTTCACAGATTGCATTATAATATTAAGTAAAAACTTTGTTGAGCAATCTCTAATTCAGGCCCAATTTTCCAATTCTTTTTTGTCCAAAAATTTTTGTCGAAAAAAGTAAGATAAATATCCTGCAATAGAACATTAATTTTCTACCAAAAATTAATGAAAATATGTCCCACAAATCAAAGCAAAAATTTTATGAAAAATGTTTTTTCCTCAGTCCATCGAAATAAAATTACCCATTTGTCAAGGACTTAAAGTTTCTAAACACCCAGTTAGAAAAAAATTTTTTAAGTACTTTTCCTAATTTCCCAAAATTTTACGCTGTTATTTATTACTATAGGCTCAAATATTAACGAAATGTTTTTTGACGATTTTTTGTTTGCTTGCAATTCAAAGATTTTTTTTTAGCCCTAATAAAAATAATTAAAAATTTTTTTACTAAGTTTTTTCTAATATTTTGTGACGGAACTACTCGGCATTTCAAGAATTTTTCATACAAAAAAGATAAATAAATGAAAAACAAATAAAACGTGGGCTGATTTTGAGATAACAAAAACACCGGGAACAAAACATCTTACAAATGTAAATGAAGCGAATCAGCGTTACCAAAGAAACTTTCTAAGCTTTCCAAAACTTGTAGAATTAACATGGTTTCAGAAGAAAAATTAATTTGAATTGAAGTGTGTAAACAATTTTATAAAGACATGTGAATTATTTCGAGCAGTGAGTAGAACATTTATTTTTAACCATTAAAAAAGTTGTTTGCGATTACAGCATAATCCAGCGATCGTGTTAAATACAGGTTGTTTAAGAAAAAAATAACGTGCCAATCAATATTCCAAAGTTTTTATAGCAAATTTATTCTCGAGGGTTTACGGGAAGCGGCTAGAAGAAAGGAGGAAAATTTTTTCGCTATAAAGTTTTTGTAGCCATGAAATGGAACTCTCGATGCTGCTTGTAAAGTTTTCGCACACGCTTACCACTAAGTAATTGTGCTCTTTTAGTACCTACCTTAAACATCATTGAACATTTCAATATCATCGATTAATCCTTCAGTTTATCAATTTATTGAATCAGCAATTCTTGAATATAATACAGCAATATGATCACAGTCGTTTTGTCAAAAAAAGTTTATCTTTTGGAACTTAAAGTTTTTGTAACCATTCCCCTATAATTTGAAATTCAGATGTTTCACCCCTACTGCTATTTGCAAACCATTAAAAGCCTTTTCAAATTAAATCTCAAAATAAATTAAAAGCTTAAAATAAAACGCAAACGATGACAAAATTAAGACACTCAACTGAAAAGAAAAAAAAAAAAAAACACTTAACTCGAGTCGCCTTACGGTCTGAATGAATGCCACTTGTTTTAAAAAGACTACGGTTTTTAGCCAACAAAATTCAGTGACGACGACAACGCAAAAGAATTATGAATTCAAGTTGAAAGAGAAAAAAATCAATGACAGCATACTACGTCATTGCTGAAACAAATACAGCACCGTTAGCAATCAAGTAAAGAGCAAAAATTGAAACCACCCACCCAAGTAAAAGAATCCAACATCTACTAAGCGCCCAAACGCCCGATAAAAAGTTATGAAATGGAAAAAGTTTTTGAAAGAACCACCAGTCAACTAACCAACCCGGTCACAAGTTTAAAAGAAAAAAGTCTAAATGAAATTAGGAAACCATTTTCAAATAAAGAATACCCTTTGTTCTTAGTAGGAAAGTTGATATCCTCACGAAGTCAGTTAAGGGTGTGGTAGCTGCTGTGAGGGCTTTAGTCATCACCATACGTAACGAAATGTATTAAGTGATGCAATGCATTTCTTAATTGCGCTAAAAATATAATAAAAAGAAGAAGAAACCAAAAACATTTCAATGACGTCACTTTCAAAACAAAAACAAAGAATATGTCTCGTTTACATTGCGAATGCGTGTTGTACACATTGATTCTTTTCATTGCTGGAATATTTTTAAAAATAGCTCGCGCTCATATGCAATTCATGTGTGTAAATATTAAGAGTTCATGTGTAAATATGGAGGAGTGCATGGGAAATAATCAATGATTTTCGCATAATTCTTAGCTTTTTCATTCATTGTTTTTGTTTCTTATTTTTTTGACATAACTTACAGTTGTACAAGAAAAAAAAAATACAACCACAAGGAAATATTATTAAAATTGTAGACCATCGTTCCTTATAATAATAAAAATAATTGGTTTATAGTTGTATGATTATTGGATCAGCAATACCTAAATCAATTAAGGTTTGTGACTGTCGAACTAAACAATGCCAAACTATACAAATGTACAAGCGTTGTTGCTTCAACCACGTTTGCAGTTAACTAAACTAAGGTTCGACTTTAAAATAATTGTTGGCAGTAGGCGCGGTAGCTATAGAATCTCTTTCAAAGTAATGGTGATGTTTTGTCTGTTGTTGTAATTGTTTTTTTTTTTTGTTGCAAGTGGCTCTTGCTTCCACAATTTTGCCCATCTATGGTCTATGGAGTCATTCTACATATGTGCTGCAAGAGTTTTTTTTTTTGTTGAAAAAATTTTAGTCTGATCGTTTAGGTAGGTTACTTAAAATCAATCAATCAATTTTCATGCACTTCTATGACGTACTTTGATGATAATTTTGTGTTGGTGCTAAGTAAGCACACTTGATAACTACTGAGAACATTTCACTTATAAATGGTTTCCTATTTATTGCGGTTTTCAGCTAGCTCCAGTTCCAAAAGGTAGAACTTTTAGATTTGTGTTTTTTAGAAACATCAAGTACTCATGCCAATAATACTTATAAGAATGTGTCGTGCGTATATGGTATATTTCTTTTTTCTGCAAAGTAAGGATTTTTATAAAAATAAAATAATTTTTCATTAAAGTAAATGCAATCATTTTTTTAATAAATAACCAATCCAATGTTATTTTGTTTTTTATTTGTTCTTAATCAATTGCTATCACATTTTACTCAACTTTTAAATATCTACGCTAATTTGAACTCATTGCTAGCTGCTGCACCTTCATATCATTTGGTTTTTTGTTACCAACTGAAACTTCAGAAATTTTCGACATTTTCAGTAGAATTTCACTATCTCTTGCAAAGTTTCTTTTCTTTTTTTTTTCAAATATTGTTTATTGCTCTTTCGATTTCCTATTTTATTGTTTTTAACATTTAACCTTACGTCTTTGAGTACATGAATATCTTGTGTTTGTTTTGTGAAACATTTCATTCTGAATCAGAACTCATCCGCAGCAGTGCTGTAATGTTTTTTTTTATTGAATTCATTCACAGTCTGTTTCTGTTTTTATTTTTGCTGTTACTGCGTTGTTTCTCTAAACATTTATCGACATAACATTTTCTTTTACGGCGTGTGTTGTTTTGTCAGTACGACGACCAAGTATCTCGAAGGATAGTGCTGCTGCTTTCGTTCAGCGTTGTTCTTAAATGTTTTAGCCAACAGTCAGTGGCAGCACAGCACATCATTGTTTATAACGTCATCAAAGACATTTTCGATTTTTATTGTCTTTCCGCCTGGTTTTTTTTCTTTGTTTTTGTTCTATGCAATAGCAAAAGGAAAATAAAGAAAAAGAAATGTATTTACTTACACTAGGTTTGTTTGCCAAATCAAAAGGAAATGTTTATACGATGTATTTTCTTTTTCTTTTTTTACCCACAAATAGACGTTAGCACACACGCCTGAATATAGGTACACACGAGACAATTTGAAGGAGGTGAGAAAATTTAATTTTGTTTAAGTAATTTACTTGTTAGTATGGTATAATATCCCAATGCGAATGCTTAACTTTAAAGATAAATGAAAATTTGGTATATTCGTGGATAAAAGTTTTGACTGCAAGCGGCGGCAACATATTGAATTATTCCATAAGTGATGGATGACAAGGTTATTTAAACTGAGATTTGAATTTGCAAAGGCCTTGACTATTTGTTTTGCTTAAAATAAAAGCTTGATTTTTGACTTGTTGATTCTCCAAAACTTATTAAAATGATGAAAGGTGACTGGATCTATAATATATAATCAGCTTCGAGATCGGTTAACAAAAAGCCGATACATAAACATAGTGGCCCGTTTTTCGCTTCATTATACACAACTAATTTCAAATCACACCCTCGCTAAAGAAGTCTCACTTCAAAAAGTCTACTTCCTAAATTTGTCTTTTACAACCTTGAGTTCCTGGACTATTTATATATTCAAATTTAACTTTAGCACTTGTAGAAGATATTGTCTTTGCTCTTCATTATGAGTCAAAATCATTAAGTATGTGTTCATACAAAACAGCATCTGTTTATGTTTAAACCTATATAATTTGGCACATTTAACAATCACAACTTTTTTTAATGCAATCAAATTCCTTTAAAATGCTTACTACAATTTGTAATTTCTGATAAAATCAGTCGTATAGCGACATAAATCAGTCAATGTTGATTTGTGACCAGAAATTGATTTTGAAGGCCTGTAACTTTGATGATTATATTTTTAAAAGTCATACACTTTTTATACGAAAAGTTTTCATCGGTAAATTCCTTGTGGTGGCTTTCTCTCTAGGTATATACGCACGTGAATTTCATATATTAAACTGTCATAAATGCTTGGAGCTTGAAAATTATATATTTTTATGATCAATTTAATGAATTGTGATCCTGAATACTTTTTTTTAAGCTTGCATGATATCGATGAAAAGTTTTTGCAACTTAACTATAGCGCCATAGTTAACAACTGAAAGCTTAGCCAAAAATTTACCGAGTATCATTACAGTCTCGGATGAAATTTCTTAAATATTTCATTGTTCTAATGTAAATCATATCTTGTTTGACGAAACAGCGTATTCTGTTTCGATATCGTCATGTGCCACTTTTCTCACTGGGAATTCCTTAAAGTGTGAGCTTGTGTGCGTGACTACAAACAAACGATAACAACAGCAACAATCACAAAGGCAGCAGGAATATGGTCTCTCAATTTATTTCATTGTACGTTAAAAATCATGACATAATACTTTAGTTTTTGAGTTTAAAGGTCAGGAATCGAGGTCAAGGTAAAGAATTGACAATAAAACTTTTTTACAGCTCTCTTCTCTCACATGCATTTCTGCAAATGTAATTGTGTTTTCTGTTCACATATCTATCTATGTATGTATGTACATATGCATTTCTGTAATGAGTTGCTTTTGTTTTAATCAGTCAACTGTCGACATTTTGAATTCGCGAAATTTGCCAACAGATAGGTGCGTCAATCAAGCAACTGATTACAACTAACCTCCAATTCTCATTGTCATGTCATTCAGGCATAAAACCTAGACATGCCATAGCGCGCAACTTTACAATATCTCGAGCCCTCCTGATTCGCTGTACGTAAGAGTATCATTGGAACAATAAATATGATAAAAACAATCAAAACCTAAATAACCGCAAAGAGAGATAATTGCTTTCAATCAATAATATACATTTATTTTAATAAATTCATATGTTTACCGACAAAAAAACGAAGACAGACAGACGGACAGAAGATGAACGATTTGTTTAAAAAAAAAAACATTAAAAAAAAATCATGTATTGAAAAAAAAAAATACGATCATTTAAGTGAGCCATGTTTGTTATTTGATCGTATTTATCAGTTAATTTAAATTTGTTTATTACATTCTTCCTGTTACTTGCACTCGTATATAGTTATGTGTAGGTACTCACTTTTAATAGTTGCCTCTACCTCTATCACTCTTTTAATCTATAAATCATAGTACGTATTGTGCTTGTTCGTGATATATCTATTCAATAGATTTTCTTTTAAATTATGACGCATTACCAATGTTGACAGTAAGTATTGATATGATAAACGAACGATATATGTACATTAGTGGTTATCGGTTATTTATTAATATCTTATAATTAAGACTATTTTATTTTTGCATAGAAAGATTGAACATTGTATTGACTAATGCTCAATCATTTTTTAAATATACTTATTTTGCACTTATAATTGGTTCCCAAAAAAAATAGAAGAAATGGTCATATCAATAAATTAGCGAACAGACTAACTTAGGTCAAGAAAAAGGAAAGCCTTGCTAGTCAATTGCAAAGCGTTAAGTGAAATTTAAAAAATTTCGACGCATACCTTCCTTCGGTCCTTCTATATAAAATAGTGATAGATAAACTGCCAAGCCTATCTCACTTATGAGCGAAATTTTAAAAGGGTAAACAGATCCTTAGAACAATACATTTTGCCATCAACCTTAGGTTAGGATAAATATGAATTTATTAAGTTTGGCCAGATAGGTCAACTGTTACGAAGTTCGCGCATCACGCAAAAATGACTGGACCAATTTTGATGAAATTTCCTTAGTTTATTCCTAAGACGCATGGTCTCAATCTCCAATTAAAATTTGCACGCTATTCCTGTTAAATTTCAAAATATTAAAGTTTTAAAATTGCTAAAAAAATTAATTACACACAAAGAAAGAGGCATGCAAGCATAACAAATCGTTTGATTGGAAATTGATGTGGTTGAGTGTGTTTTGTTTTTGTCTTCCCATGGCAATACAATGGAATATATATAGTAGAGAAACAACGGAAAATTCAAATCTTACTCTCGCTCTCATTCCCAATTTGTCAATTTTAGTTGTAAGCAACAACAATGCGGGATTTGTGAAGAATGATCAAAAATTACAGTACTGGACTCAGGACCGAAAAGGGCGTATCTCAAAAAAGTACGTGTCGAGATAATTGATGTTTTGCTTATGCTAATTTGTTGAAATATCTGTAAAATTGAAATAGAGAAAATCCTCTTAGGAGATTTTTATATGCTTGAACTAAGATACCGGCATTTGGAGTAGTTCATTAAGCGAGTAATTTCTTAAACTATTCGATGCCATAAGAATCACGAATATGAATTTTTTTGAGATAGGCCTCTTACGCGATCGCTACAATAGGAATTAGGTGTATTGGGAAAATGTTGGAGAGAATTGAATGCACTCGCTACTAATCGTGCACGTGAGAAGGTAAAAGGCACAAGTAAAATACTTTTACCCATATAACTACCGAACCTTCTACCGCGTCCTTGCCGAAAATTGGAGCAGAATAACCTTTAATGAAAATGTAAGACCACCACACGCATCTCAAATTTTAACACAACGAATGATACCACTCTTATGATTACTTGTTTACTCAAATAAAAACATATATCTTTATCTATATCAGTGTATAAATATAAATTTTTCTATTGAATAATACATAATATTTTTAAATGTCATTGGTTATAACTTGCTGACGATCGAAGCCTATTTCTGACCCGAATCGGTGTTATGCTAAAATCGATATATAAAGTCATGTTGCTTTTTTCGATGGTCTGTAACTTGGGAAACATTATGTTTTAATAGCAGGCCGCACCTTAGAATATGATTTATTTACATTTATTAAAATACCCACGTATGCAACAACTACTCATTGCTTTTTTTTTGTTTTATCTAACTCATCATTACATCAATATATCAATTTATTAGGTACTTGTTTCGGTTTGGTTTTTACTGTTTTTACTACAACAATCAATTATTACAGTTGTTGTGAAGTTTTACTTCATTTTAAACACATTTCTATTTTTCTATTTTCTTTTTTTATTATTTATTTATTACTTATCTATCTATGCGGTACAATAAACTTTTATTTTTTTTTTGTATATACAAGTACCTCAAGTAAATTCTATATAAACGCAAATATATTGTTATAATTCAACCTCAAAGCAGCTGTACGCTTTGATTCGATTAGTTTTCAATATATTACCGTTTGTCGTTTCTCCACTACATTTGTTTGTAACGCCATTGACTGCGTTTTCCTTATTTCTGTACGTATCGCATAGATAAAACTACTTGCGCCTCTTTCTACTGATAGTTTCACTTTTTCTTTGTGTCTTACCATTCTTAAGTTAATATCTATCTTTGTTATAAACAAATGTACATATTAGGGTGGTTCAAAAATGACTAGATTTTGAAAACAAAATGGCGTACTGAAAAACTCGTAAAAAATTATCCAATCGGGTGACATTTGGATCAAAGCTTAAATGGCGCAAACTTAAAATGTCAAAAAAAAAACTTTTTTATTTTCATAATTTATTTTTATAATAAGCTTTTTACTTGACTTATAGTTTCAAGCTAAATAGCTAAGAAGGTTAATAGCTGTAGTAGCTAAACTCTATTAAACAGTTTGTAAAAAAGATTTTATTTTAATTTTTTTTTTGTTTTTCAATTTTATAGTCCTATGTCTTAGCATTCGACCTAAAGTAAATTCTCCCAAAATTTCAGCTCCTTAGATCGAACCTGTGAATGGTGCAACAGAGTTTGTTCCCCATATAATTAACATGGAAAACGTTTTTTCCATTCTGTTTGCGTCGTTTAACCTTCAACTTCGAGGCATGGCAAGACGTCATCCGATTGGATTACAATTTTTTATGGATTTT